>CAWUFW010010365.1:0-701820 GCA_963921515.1 Calotriton arnoldi | reverse complement strand
GTCATTACGCACGTTATAGTGGCAGCAAAGAGGGGCACTATGCAAGCACTAGGGGTGCATAAAGAAGCAAGAAAGGTACAGAAAGAAGCAAGAGAAGTGCAGAAAGAAGCAATAGGGCTGCATAAAGAAGCAATAGGGGTGCAGTAGGAGGCTAGAGGGGTGCAGAAAAAGGCAAAAGAGTTGCAGAAACAGGCAAAAGAGGTGCAGAAAGAGGGAACGGGTGCAGACAGAGGCAAGAGAGCTGCGGAAAGAGGGAAGAGTGGTGCAGAAAGAGGCAAGAGGGGTACAGAAAGAGGCAAGAGAACTGCAGAAAGAGGCAAACGAGTTGCAGAAACAGGCAAAAGAGGTGCAGAAAGAGGGAACGGGGTGCAGACAGAGGCAAGAGAGTTGCAGAAAGAGGGAAGAGTGGTGCAGAAAGAGGAAATAGGGGTACAGAAAGAGGCAAAAGAAATGCAGAAAGAAGCAAAAGAGGTGCAGAAAGAGGCAAGAGAGGTGCAGAAAGAGGGAGGAGGAGTCCGAAAGAGGCAATAGGGGTGCATAAAGAAGCAAGAAAGGTACAGAAAGAAGCAAAAGAAGCGCAGAAAGAAGCAATAGTGGTGCAGAAGGAGGCTAGAGCGGTGCAAAAAGAGGCATGAGGGGTGCGGAAATTTGCAAGAGAGGTGCAGAAAGAAGCAATAGCAGTGCAGAAACAACCAACAGAGGTGCAGAAAAAGGCAAGAGGGGTGCAGAAAGAGGCAAGAGAAATGCAGAAAGAAGCAAAAGAGGTGCAGAAAGCGGCAAGAGTACTGCAGAAAGAGGCAAGAGAGGTGCAGAAAGAGGCAAGAACGGTGCAGGAAATGGGAAGAAGGGTGCAGAAAGAGGGAAGAGTGGTGCAGAAAGAAGCAAGAGAAGTGCAGAAGGAAGCAACAGAGGTGTGAAAAGAGGCAAGAGGGGTGCAGAAAGAAGCGAGAGAGGTGCAGAAAGAGGGAAGATGAATGCAGAAAGAGGCAACAGGGGTGCAGAAAGAGGCAATAGAGGTGCAGAAAGAGGGATGCAGAAAGAGGCAATAGGGGTACAGAAAGAAGCAAGAAAGGTAAAGAAAGAAGCAAGAGAAGGGCAGAAAGAAGCAACAGAGGTACAGAAGGAGTCAAGAGAACTGCCGAAAGAGGCAACAGAGTTGCAGAAACAGGCAAAAGAGGTGCAGAAAGAGGAAACAGGGGTGCATACAGAGGCAAGAGAGCTGCAGAAAGAGGCAAGAGAGGTGTAGAAAGAAGGAATACGAGTGCAGAAAGAGGCAAGAGGGGTGCAGATAGAAGCAAGAGAGGTGCAGAGAGAAGCAAGAGAAATGCAGAAAGAAGCAAGAAAGGTGAAGAATGAGGCAAGAGAGGTGCAGAAGGAGGCAAGAGAGGTACAGAAAGAGGCAAGAGAGGTACATAAAGAGGGAAGAGGGGTGCAGAAAGAGGCAAGAGAGGTGCAGAAAGAGGGAATATGAGTGCAGAAAGAGGCAACAGGGGTGCAGAAAGAAGCAAGAGAGGTACAGAGAGAGGCAAGAGAAGTGCAGAAAGAGGCAAGAGAGGTGTAGAAAGAGGCAAGAGAGGTGCAGAAAAAGGGAAGAGGGGTGCCAAAAGTGGCAATAGGGGTGCATAAAGAAGCAAGAAAGGTACAGAAAGAAGCAAGAGAAGTGCAGAAAGAAGCAATGGGGCTGCATAAAGAAGCAATAGGGGTGCAGTAGGAGGCTAGAGGGGTGCAGAAAGAGACAACAGAGGTACAGAAAGAGGCAAGAGAACTGCAGAAAGAGGCAAAAGAGTTGCAGAAACAGGCAAAAGAGGTGCAGAAAGAGGGAACGGGGTGCAGACAGAGGCAAGAGAGCTGCAGAAAGAGGGAAGAGTGGTGCAGAAAGAGGCAAGAGGGATACAGAAAGAGGCAAGAGAACTGCAGAAAGAGGCAAAAGAGTTGCAGAAACAGGCAAAAGAGGTGCAGAAAGAGGGAACAGGGTGCAGACAGAGGCAAGAGAGCTGCAGAAAGAGGGAAGAGTGGTGCAGAAAGAGGCAAGAGGGATACAGAAAGAGACAAGAGAAATGCAGAAAGAATCAAAAGTGGTGCAGAAAGAGGCAAGAGAACCGCAGAAAGAGGCAAGAGAGGTGAAGAAGGAAGCAAGAGACCTGAAGAAAGAGGCAAGAGAGTTGCAGAAACAGGAAAAAGAGGTGCAGAAAGAGGGAACAGGGGTGCAGACAGAGGCAAGAGAAGTGCAGAAAGAGGGAAGATGAAGCAACAGAGAACTGCCGAAAGAGGCAACAGAGTTGCAGAAACAGGCAAAAGAGGTGTAGAAAGAGGAAACAAGGGTGCATACAGAGGCAAGAGAGCTGCAGAAAGAGGCAAGAGAGATGCAGAAAGAAGGAATACGAGTGCAGAAAGAGGCAAGAGGGGTGCAGATAGAAGCAAGAGAGGTGCAGAGAGAAGCAAGAGAAATGCAGAAAGAAGCAAGAAAGGTGTAGAATGAGGCAAGAGAGGTGCAGAAGGAGGCAAGAGAGGTGCAGAAAGAGGCAAGAGAAGTACATAAAGAGGGAAGAGGGGTGCAGAAAGAGGGAATATGAGTGCAGAAAGAGGCAACAGGGGTGCAGAAAGAAGCAAGAGAGGTACAGAGAGAGGCAAGAGAAGTGCAGAAAGAGGCAAGAAAGGTGTAGAAAGAGGCAAGAGAGGTGCAGAAAAAGGGAAGAGGGGTGCCAAAAGTGGCACTAGGGGTGCATAAAGAAGCAAGAAAGGTACAGAAAGAAGCAAGAGAAGTGCAGAAAGAAGCAATAGGGCTGCATAAAGAAGCAATAGGGGTGCAGTAGGAGGCTAGAGGGGTGCAGAAAAAGGCAAAAGAGTTGCAGAAACAGGCAAAAGAGGTGCAGAAAGAGGGAACGGGTGCAGACAGAGGCAAGAAAGCTGCAGAAAGAGGGAAGAGTGGTGCAGAAAGAGGCAAGAGGGGTACAGAAAGAGGCAAGAGAACTGCAGAAAGAGGCAAAAGAGTTGCAGAAACAGGCAAAAGAGGTGCAGAAAGAGGGAACGGGGTGCAGACAGAGGCAAGAGAGTTGCAGAAAGAGGGAAGAGTGGTGCAGAAAGAGGCAAGAGGGGTACAGAAAGAGGCAAGAGAAATGCAGAAAGAAGCAAAAGAGGTGCAGAAAGAGGCAAGAGAACTGCAGAAAGAGGCAAGAGAGGTGAAGAAGGAAGTAAGAGAACTGAAGAAAGAGGCAAGAGAGTTGCAGAAACAGGAAAAAGAGGTGCACAAAGAAGGAACAGGGGTGCAGACAGAGGCAAGAGAAGTGCAGAAAGAGGGAACAGGGGTGCAGAACGAGGCAAGAGGGGTGCAGAAATTTACAAGAGAGGTGCAGAAAGAAGCAAGAGCTGTGCAGAAACAACCAACAGAGGTGCAGAAAGAGGCCAGAGTGGTGCAGAAAGAGACAAGAGAAATGCAGAAAGAAGCAAAGGAGGTGCAGAAAGAGGCAAGGGAACTGCAGAAAGAGACAAGAGAGGTGCAGAAAGAGGCAAGAGAGGTGCAGAAAAAAGCAAGAGAAGTGTAGAAAGAAGCAACAGAGGTGTGTAAGAGGCAAGAGGGGTGCAGAAAGAGGCAAGAGAGGTGCAGAAAGAGGGAAGAGGAATGCAGAAAGAGACAAGAGGGGTGCAGAAAGAGGTAAGAGAGGTACAGGAAGAGGGATGCAGAAAGTGGCAATATGGGTGCAGTAAGAAGCAAAAAAGGTACAGAAAGAAGCAAGAGAAGTGCAGAAAGAAGCAATAGGGGTGCAGAAAGAGGCTAGAGGGGTGCAGAAAGAGGCAGGAGAAGTGCAGAAAGAAGCAACAGAGGTACAGAAGGAGTCAAGAGAACTGCATAAAGAGGCAACAGAGTTGCAGAAACAGGCAAAAGAGGTGCAGAAAGAGGGAACAGGGGTGTAGACAGAGGCAAGAGGATGCAGAAAGAGGGAAGATGAATGCAGAAAGAGGCAACAGGGGTGCAGAAAGAATCAAGAGAAATGCAGAAAGAAGCAAGAGAGGTGCAGAAAGAAGCAAGAGAAGTGCAGAAAGAGGCAAGAGTAGTGCAGAAAGTGGCAAAGAGGTGCAGAAAGAGGAAAGAGGGGTGCAGAAAGAGGAAAGAGAGAAGCAGAAAGAAGCAAGAAAAATGCAGAAAGAAGCAAGAGAGGTACAGAAAGAGGCAAGCAAAGTGCAGAAATAGGCAAGAGAGGTGCAAACAGAGGCAAGAGAGGTGCAGAAAGAGGGAGGAGGAGTCCGAAAGAGGCAATAGGGGTGCATAAAGAAGCAAGAAAGGTACAGAAAGAAGCAAAAGAAGCGCAGAAAGAAGCAATAGTGGTGCAGAAGGAGGCTAGAGCAGTGCAAAAAGAGGCATGAGGGGTGCGGAAATTTGCAAGAGAGGTGCAGAAAGAAGCAATAGCAGTGCAGAAACAACCAACAGAGGTGCAGAAAAAGGCAAGAGGGGTGCAGAAAGAGGCAAGAGAAATGCAGAAAGGAGCAAAAGAGGTGCAGAAAGCGGCAAGAGTACTGCAGAAAGGCAAGAGAGGTGCAGAAAGAGGCAAGAACGGTGCAGGAAATGGGAAGAAGGGTGCAGAAAGAGGGAAGAGTGGTGCAGAAAGAGGCAATAGAGGTGCAGAAAGAGTGATGCAGAAAGAGGCAATAGGGGTACAGAAAGAAGCAAGAAAGGTAAAGAAAAAAGCAAGAGAAGGGCAGAAAGAAGCAACAGAGGTACAGAAGGAGTCAAGAGAACTGCCGAAAGAGGCAACAGAGTTGCAGAAACAGGCAAAAGAGGTGCAGAAAGAGGAAACAGGGGTGCATACAGAGGCAAGAGAGCTGCAGAAAGAGGCAAGAGAGGTGTAGAAAGAAGGAATATGAGTGCAGAAAGAGGCAAGAGGGGTGCAGATAGAAGCAAGAGAGGTGCAGAGAGAAGCAAGAGAAATGCAGAAAGAAGCAAGAGAGGTGCAGAAGGAGGCAAGAGAGGTACAGAAAGAGGCAAGAGAGGTACATAAAGAGGGAAGAGGGGTGCAGAAAGAGGCAAGAGAGGTGCAGAAAGAGGGAATATGAGTGCAGAAAGAGGCAACAGGGGTGCAGAAAGAAGCAAGAGAGGTACAGAGAGAGGCAAGAGAAGTGCAGAAAGAGGCAAGAGAGGCGTAGAAAGAGGCAAGAGAGGTGCAGAAAAAGGGAAGAGGGGTGCCAAAAGTGGCAATAGGGGTGCATAAAGAAGCAAGAAAGGTACAGAAAGAAGCAAGAGAAGTGCAGAAAGAAGCAATAGGGCTGCATAAAGAAGCAATAGGGGTGCAGTAGGAGGCTAGAGGGGTGCAGAAAGAGACAACAGAGGTACAGAAAGAGGCAAGAGAACTGCAGAAAGAGGCAAAAGAGTTGCAGAAACAGGCAAAAGAGGTGCAGAAAGAGGGAACGGGGTGCAGACAGAGGCAAGAGAGCTGCAGAAAGAGGGAAGAGTGGTGCAGAAAGAGGCAAGAGGGATACAGAAAGAGGCAAGAGAACTGCAGAAAGAGGCAAAAGAGTTGCAGAAACAGGCAAAAGAGGTGCAGAAAGAGGGAACGGGGTGCAGACAGAGGCAAGAGAGCTGCAGAAAGAGGGAAGAGTGGTGCAGAAAGAGGCAAGAGGGATACAGAAAGAGACAAGAGAAATGCAGAAAGAATCAAAAGTGGTGCAGAAAGAGGCAAGAGAACCACAGAAAGAGGCAAGAGAGGTGAAGAAGGAAGCAACAGAACTGAAGAAAGAGGCAAGAGAGTTGCAGTAACAGGAAAAAGAGGTGCAGAAAGAGGGAACATGGGTGCAGACAGAGGCAAGAGAAGTGCAGAAAGAGGGAACAGGGGTGCAGAACGAGGCAAGAGGGGTGCAGAAATTTGCAAGAGAGGTGCAGAAAGAAGCAAGAGCTGTGCAGAAACAACCAACAGAGGTGCAGAAAGAGGCAAGAGTGATGCAGAAAGAGACGAGAGGTGCATAAAGAGGCAAGAACGGTGCAGGAAAAGGGAAGAAGGGTGCATAAAGAGGCAAGAGTGGTGCAGAAAGAAGCAAGAGAGGTGCAGAGAAAAGCAAGAGAAGTGTAGAAAGAAGCAACAGAGGTGTGTAAGAGGCAAGAGGGGTGCAGAAAGAGGCAAGAGAGGTGCAGAAAGAGGGAATAGGAATGCAGAAAGAGACAAGAGGGGTGCAGAAAGAGGTAAGAGAGGTACAGAAAGAGGGAAGAGGGATGCAGAAAGTGGCAATATGGGTGCAGTAAGAAGCAAAAGGGGTACAGAAAGAAGCAAGAGAAGTGCAGAAAGAAGCAATAGGGGTGCAGAAAGAGGCTAGAGGGGTGCGGAAAGAAGCAGGAGAAGTGCAGAAAGAAGCAACAGAGGTACAGAATGAGTCAAGGGAACTGCATAAAGAGGCAACAGAGTTGCAGAAACAGACAAAAGAGGTGCAGAAAGAGGGAACAGGGGTGTAGACAGAGGCAAGAGGATGCAGAAAGAGGGAAGATGAATGCAGAAAGAGGCAACAGGGGTGCAGAAAGAATCAAGAGAAATGCAGAAAGAAGCAAGAGAGGTGCAGAAAGAAGCAAGAGAAGTGCAGAAAGAGGCAAGAGTAGTGCAGAAAGAGGCAAAGAGGTGCAGAAAGAGGAAAGAGGGGTGCAGAAAGAAGAAAGAGAGAAGCAGAAAGAAGCAAGAAAAATGCAGAAAGAAGCAAGAGAGGTACAGAAAGAGGCAAGCGAAGTGCAGAAATAGGCAAGAGAGGTGCAAACAGAGGCAAGAGAGGTGCAGAAAGAGGGAGGAGGAGTCCGAAAGAGGCCATAGGGGTGCATAAAGAAGCAAGAAAGGTACAGAAAGAAGCAAAAGAAGCGCAGAAAGAAGAAATAGTGGTGCAGAAGGAGGCTACAGCGGTGCAAAAGAGGCATGAGGAGTGCAGAAATTTGCAAGAGAGGTGCAGAAAGAAGCAATAGCAGTGCAGAAACGACCAACAGAGGTGCAGAAAAAGGCAAGAGGGGTGCAGAAAGAGGCAAGAGAAATGCAGAAAGAAGCAAAAGAGGTGCAGAAAGCGGCAAGAGGGGTGCAGAAAGAGGCAAGAGAGGTGCAGAAAAAGGCAAGAACAGTGCAGGAAATGGGAAGAAGGGTGCAGAAAGAGGCAAGAGTGGTGCAGAAAAAAGCAAGAGAGGTGCAGAAAGAAGCAAGAGAAGTGCAGAAGGAAGCAACAGAGGTGTGAAAAGAGGCAAGAGGGGTGCAGAAAGAAGCGAGAGAGGTGCAGAAACAGGGAAGATGAATGCAGAAAGAGGCAACAGGGGTGCAGAAAGAGGCAATAGAGGTGCAGAAAGAGGGAAGAGGGATGCAGAAAGAGGCAATAGGGGTACAGAAAGAAGCAAGAAAGGTAAAGAAAGAAGCAAGAGAAGGGCAGAAAGAAGCAACAGAGGTACAGAAGGAGTCAAGAGAACTGCCGAAAGAGGCAACAGAGTTGCAGAAACAGGCAAAAGAGGTGCAGAAAGAGGAAACAGGGGTGCATACAAAGGCAAGAGAGCTGCAGAAAGAGGCAAGAGAGGTGTAGATAGAAGCAAGAGAGGTGCAGAGAGAAGCAAGAGAAATGAAGAAAGAAGCAAGAAATGTGAAAAATGAGGCAAAAGAGGTGCAGAAAGAGGGAATAGGAATGGAGAAAGAGACAAGAGGGGTGCAGAAAGAGGTAAGAGAGGTACAGAAAGAGGGAAGAGGGATGCAGAAAGTGGCAATATGGGTGCAGTAAGAAGCAAAAGGGGTACAGAAAGAAGCAAGAGAAGTGCAGAAAGAAGCAATAGGGGTGCAGAAAGAGGCTAGAGGGGTGCGGAAAGAGGCAGGAGAAGTGCAGAAAGAAGCAACAGAGGTACAGAATGAGTCAAGAGAACTGCATAAAGAGGCAACAGAGTTGCAGAAACAGACAAAAGAGGTGCAGAAAGAGGGAACAGGGGTGTAGACAGAGGCAAGAGGATGCAGAAAGAGGGAAGATGAATGCAGAAAGAGGCAACAGGGGTGCAGAAAGAATCAAGAGAAATGCAGAAAGAAGCAAGAGAGGTGCAGAAAGAAGCAAGAGAAGTGCAGAAAGAGGCAAGAGTAGTGCAGAAAGAGGCAAAGAGGTGCAGAAAGAGGAAAGAGGGGTGCAGAAAGAAGAAAGAGAGAAGCAGAAAGAAGCAAGAAAAATGCAGAAAGAAGCAAGAGAGGTACAGAAAGAGGCAAGCGAAGTGCAGAAATAGGCAAGAGAGGTGCAAACAGAGGCAAGAGAGGTGCAGAAAGAGGGAGGAGGAGTCCGAAAGAGGCCATAGGGGTGCATAAAGAAGCAAGAAAGGTACAGAAAGAAGCAAAAGAAGCGCAGAAAGAAGAAATAGTGGTGCAGAAGGAGGCTACAGCGGTGCAAAAAGAGGCATGAGGAGTGCAGAAATTTGCAAGAGAGGTGCAGAAAGAAGCAATAGCAGTGCAGAAACGACCAACAGAGGTGCAGAAAAAGGCAAGAGGGGTGCAGAAAGAGGCAAGAGAAATGCAGAAAGAAGCAAAAGAGGTGCAGAAAGCAGCAAGAGGGGTGCAGAAAGAGGCAAGAGAGGTGCAGAAAAAGACAAGAACGGTGCAGGAAATGGGAAGAAGGGTGCAGAAAGAGGGAAGAGTGGTGCAGAAAAAGCAAGAGAGGTGCAGAAAGAAGCAAGAGAAGTGCAGAAGGAAGCAACAGAGGTGTGAAAAGAGGCAAGAGGGGTGCAGAAAGAAGCAAGAGAGGTGCAGAAACAGGGAAGATGAATGCAGAAAGAGGCAACAGGGGTGCAGAAAGAGGCAATAGAGGTGCAGAAAGAGGGAAGAGGGATGCAGAAAGAGGCAATAGGGGTACAGAAAGAAGCAAGAAAGGTAAAGAAAGAAGCAAGAGAAGGGCAGAAAGAAGCAACAGAGGTACAGAAGGAGTCAAGAGAACTGCCGAAAGAGGCAACAGAGTTGCAGAAACAGGCAAAAGAGGTGCAGAAAGAGGAAACAGGGGTGCATACAAAGGCAAGAGAGCTGCAGAAAGAGGCAAGAGAGGTGTAGATAGAAGCAAGAGAGGTGCAGAGAGAAGCAAGAGAAATGAAGAAAGAAGCAAGAAAGGTGAAAAATGAGGCAAAAGAGGTGCAGAAGGAGGCAATAGAGGTACAGAAAGAGGCAAGAGAGGTACATAAAGAGGGAAGAGGGGTGCAGAAAGAGGCAAGAGAGGTGCAGAAAGAGGGAATATGAGTGCAGAAAGAGGCAACAGGGGTGCAGAAAGAAGCAAGAGAGGTACAGAGAGAGGCAAGAGAAGTGCAGAAGGAGGCAAGAGAAGTGTAGAAAGAGGCAAGAGAGGTGCAGAAAAAGGGAAGAGGGGTGCCAAAAGTGGCAAGAGAGGTGCAGAAAGAGGGAATATGAGTGCAGAAAGAGGCAACAGGGGTGCAGAAAGAAGCAAGAGAGGTACAGAGAGAGGCAAGAGAAGTGCAGAAAGAGGCAAGAGAGGTGCATAAAGAAGCAAGAAAGGTACAGAAAGAAGCAAGAGAAGTGCAGAAAGAAGCAATAGGGCTGCATAAAGAAGCAATAGGGGTGCAGTAGGAGGCTAGAGGGGTGCAGAAAGAGGCAACAGAGGTACAGAAAGAGGCAAGAGAACTGCAGAAAGAGGCAACAGAGTTGCAGAAACAGGCAAATGAGGTGCAGAAAGGGGGAACAGGGGTGCAGACAGAGGCAAGAGAGCTGCAGAAAGAGGGAAGAGTGGTGCAGAAAGAGCCAAGAAGGGTACAGAAAGAGGCAAGAGATATGCAGAAAGAAGCAAAAGATATGCAGAAAGAGGCAAGAGAACTGCAGAAAGAGGCAAGAGAGGTGAAGAAAGAGGCAAGAGCGGTGCAGGAAAAGGGAAGAAGGGTGCAGAAAGAGGCAACAGATGTGCAGAAGGAGGCAAGAGAACTAAAGAAAGAGGCAAGAGAGTTGCAAAAACAGGTGCAGAAAGAGGGAACAGGGGTGCAGACAGAGGCAAGAGAAGTGCAGAAAGAGGGAACAGGGATGCAGAAAGAAGCAAGAGGGGTGCAGAAATTTGCAAGAGAGGCGCAGAAAGAAGCAAGAGCTGAGCAGAAACAACCAACAGAGGTGCAGAAAGAGGCAAGAGTGGTGCAGAAAGAGACAAGAGAAATGCAGAAAGAAGCAAAGGAGGTGCAGAAAGAGGCAAGGGAACTGCAGAAAGAGACAAGAGAGGTGCAGAAAGAGGCAAGAACGGTGCAGGAAAAGGGAAGAAGGGTGCAGAAAGAAGCAAGAGTGGTGCAGAAAGAAGCAAGAGAGGTGCAGAAAAAAGCAAGAGAAGTGTAGAAAGAAGCAACAGAGGTGCGGAAGAGGCAAGAGGGGTGCAGAAAGAGGCAAGAGAGGTGCAGAAAGAGGGAAGAGGAATGCAGAAAGAGGCAAGAGGGGTGCAGAAAGAGGTAAGAGAGGTACAGAAAGAGGGTAGAGGGATGCAGAAAGTGGCAATATGGGTGCAGTAAGAAGCAAAAAAGGTACAGAAAGAAGCAAGAGAAGTGCAGAAAGAAGCAATGGGGGTGCAGAAAGAGGCTAGATGGGTGCAGAAAGAGGCAGGAGAAGTGCAGAAAGAAGCAACAGAGGTACAGAAGGAGTCAAGAGAACTGCATAAAGAGGCAACAAAGTTGCAGAAACAGGCAAAAGAGGTGCAGAAAGAGGGAACAGGGGTGTAGACAGAGGCAAGAGGATGCAGAAAGAGGGAAGACAAATGCAGAAAGAGGCAACAGGGGTGCAGAAAGAATCAAGAGAAATGCAAAAAGAAGCAAGAGAGGTGCAGAAAGAAGCAAGAGAACTGCAGCAAGAGGCAAGCGAGGTGCAGAAAGAGGCAAGATTGGTGCAGGAAAATGGAAGAAGGGTGCAGAAAGAGGCAAGAGTGGTGCAGAAACAGGCAAGAGTGGTGCAGAAAGAAGCAAGAAAGGTACAGAAAGAAGTAAGAGAAGTGCAGAAAGAAGCAACAGAGGTGCAGAAAGAGGCAAGAGAAGTGCAGAAAGAGGCAAGAGAGGTGCAGAAAGAGGCAAGAGAGGTGCAGAAAGACGCAAGCAAGGTACAGTACCAAGCAAGAGAAGTGCAGAAATATGCAATAGGGGTGCAGTAAGAGGCTAGAGGGGTGTAGAAAGAGCCAAGAGTAGTGCAGAAAGAAGCAACAGAGGTACAGAAGGAGGCAAAAGAACTGCAGGAAGAGGCAACAGAGTTTCAGAAACAGGCAAAAGAGGTACAGAAAGAGGGAACATGGTTGCAGACAGAGGCAAGAGAGCTGCAGAAAGAGGAAACATGGGTGCAGAAAGAGACAAGAGGGGTGCCGAAATTCGCAAGAGATTTGCAGAAAGAAGCAAGAGCAGTGCACAAAGAGTCAAGAGGGGTGCAGAAAGAGGCAAGAGTGGTGCAGAAAGAGGCAAGAGAGGTGCACAAAGAGTGAAGAATGGTCCAGAAAGAAGCAAGAGAGGTGCAGAAAGAAGCTTGAGAGGTGCAGAGAGAAGCAAGAGAAGTGCAGAAAGAAGCAACAGAGGTGCAGAAAGAGACAAGAGGGGTGCCAGAAACAGGCATAGAAGTGCAGAAAGAAGCAACAGAGGTGCAGAAAGAGGCAAGAGAAGTACAGAAAGAGGCAAGAGAGGTGCAGAAACAGGTAGGAGAGGTACAGAGAGAGGAAACAGGAGTGCAGAAAGAGGCGAGAGGTGCAGAAAGAGGGGAAAAGGGTGCACAAGGAAGCAAGTGAGGTATAGAAAGAGGCAACAGAGGTGCAGAAACAGACAAGAGAGTTGAAGAAACAGGGAAGTGCAGAAAGAGGCAAGAGGAGTGCTGAAAGAAGCAAGAGAAGTGATGAAAGAGACAAGAGAGTTGCAGAAAGAAACAAGAGAGGTGCAGAAAAAATCAAGAGAAGTGGAGAAAGAGGCAAGTGAGGTGCAGAAAGAGGCAAGAGAGTTGCAGACAGATGGAAGAGAGGTGCAGAAAGAGGGAAGTGAGGTGCAGAAACAGGCAAGAGGGGTACAGAAAGAGGCAACAGAAATGCAGAAATAGGCAAGAGAAGTGCAGAAAGAGGCAACAGAGGTGCAGAAAGAGGGAAGAGAGATGCAGAAAGAGGGCAGAGGGGTTCAGAAAGAAGCAAGAGAGGTGCAGAAAGAAGCTAGAGAAGTGCAGAAAGAAGCAAGTGAGGTGCAGAAGGAGGCAAGAGAAGTGCAGAAAGAGGCCAGAGAAGTGCAGAAAGAGGCAAGAGAGTTGCAGAAAGAGGCAAGAGAGGTGCAGCAAGAGGGAAGAGGGTGCAGAAAGAGGCAAGAGAAGTACAGAAATAAGCAACAGAGGTGCAGAAAGAGGCAAGAGAGGTGCAGAAGAAAGAAGCAAGAGAGGTGCAGAAAGAAGCAAGAGAGGTGCAGAAAGAATGGAGGTACAGAAAGCAGAAGAGAAGTGCAGAAAAAGGAAGAAAGGTTCAGAAAGGAGCAAGAGAAATGCAGAAAGAGGCAAGAGAGGTGCAGAAAGAAGCAAGAGTGGTTTGCACACCATAAGTACCAATTTAACAGCCACATTTAGCAATAAGTAACAGGTAACCATTTTTTGTTTGCAAAGGGCCTTCTGTAACACTTGTTGCTGCATTTTTGGTAACGTTTGAGCCGTTTGAGCTAGAAACATGGTTGTTTTGTTCAAATCTGCATATTATGCAGCAGATGATGGGTTATGTGGCAAATACGGAAAATGTATAATTGTGCAAAAGTCAGTGCAGACAAACAGTCGCATAATTCCAGGGGCCCTGCTCATACCTCTGACTAGGTACAGAAGTGTTCCTCAGTGGTTCCTTCTTTTTTTGTGTCTCATTGAGTTTATAGTTTATCTTCTATGGAAACCAGGAAGGCTAAACCTGAGGTTACCGCTCCACAACACAGACTACCATACCACATAATTACTCTCCGTAACACATAATCCCTCTCTACATAATTCTTATACACTAAATACCACATACTTTATATACACATAATTTTACTGCACAACATACCACATAATACCACTACACATAACGTACATCCACTCCACTCCAAAAAAGATTAGTCAAAAACGTTTACATTTACAGTGCCAATAGCTCTAACTGTCGCAAATTCAAAACCTATTACAACTAGTAGTTGCACTTGCAGAGTGGTGGAGAAAGGGGGCTGGGTCTCCGACCAGAGCTCAGGAATTCTGCTGCGTAGGACTTACAGGAGGTACCAGGAGGGCTTCTTGGCCCCCAAAGTCCCTCCGGAGTAAAGTGGACTTCATCCCCCAACCAGTAGTGTGCCAGCAGGTGCGTTTGCAGAGTGGTAGAGAAAGGGGGCGTGGCCACTGAAGACCTCTTAGCAATCCCATTGTGTGGGAATTACTAGAGGTAACAGGAGGGGCAGTTGTCCCCCAAGGACATCCTTGGGGGCCAACTACCCCTCCTATTTCCTCCAGTAAGTCCCACACAGCAGGATTGCTAAGTTTTCATAGCAGGCCATGCCACCTTTGCCCACCACTCTGCAAACGCTCTCCCTGGCTCACTCTTGGTTGGGGGATGAAGTCCCCTTGCCTCCTGAGGGTCCCTGGGGGCCAACTAGCCCTCCTGTTACCTCTAGTAAGCCCCACACATCTGGATTGCTGAGAGTGGTCAGAGGCCACACCCTCTTTTTACACCACTCTGCAAACATGCCTCCTGGCACACTGCTGCTTAGGGGATGAAGTCCACTACAGTCCTGAGGTCCTCAGGACACAAAGGGACCTCATCGCCCCACCACCAGTGCACCAAGAGGAGCATTTGCAGAGTGTTGTAAAAGGGGGCGTGGCCTCGTACCACCTCTCAGCAATCCCGCTGTGTAGGGCTTACTGGAGGTACCTGGTGGGCTAGTTGGCCCCCAGGGACCCTCAGTAGTGACAGGGACTTCATCCCTCAACCCAGAGCATGCCAGGAGGTACATTTGCAGATTGGTGCAGGGAGGGGGTGGGGCCTCTAGCGAATTGCCGGTTTCTTTTTTAAAAATTGTTTTAGGAAGGGGGCTGTGTGCCCCACTTCCCTTGACCCTGTTGGGCCCCAGGTACCCCATCCCCTGGGGCGTGAGCCGTTTAAAAAAAAATTGAAAAGGGAGGCAGGCCCCCCTCCCCAGGCCTATTTTTTCCTCAGGGTACCCATCCACTGGCGTCAGGCAAAACATTTTTTCATTGAAGGAGGGGCCACTTTTGGCCCTGGGGACCCCATCCCTGGGGCCTGCACAGCCTTTTTTATTAAAATGTTGGAGGGGGCCCCCTCCTGAGGCCAATTTTGGCGCCGGGGACCCCATCCCCGGGGCTGGCATTATTTTTTTTTTTAAAAGGGAGGGGCCTGAGTGGCCCCCCTCCCGGGCCATTTTCAGCCCCAGGGACCCCATCCCCCGGGGCATGGCCTCTGTGTTGGGGACCGCGGGGGAGCCCCAATTCCCCCGCTGTCCCTGCCAGCTCCCCGCCTCCTAAGGGAACCGGCATTGCTTTTGGGCAAAGGGAGCTGCTAACATGCTGCTCCCTTTGCCCAAAAGCAATACTGCTTTGCTTCATGGAAGCGAGAGCAGTTTTTTTGCTCTTGCTTCCATGAAGCAAAGCAGATGTTTGCTATGGCAGGGCGGGAGCAGTGCCATAGCAAACTGCAATGTCCCAGGTTTGGGCACCACAAGACATTGCTGGAGCTGGCCCTGGGGGGTGGCGGTCCCCAGGGCCATTGAGGGCTCCTGGAGGGGGCCGCACAGCCCCCTTCCCATCTTATGTATAGCCCTGGGGAGGTGGTGGTCCCCGGGGGTCTGCTACAGACCCCAGTATGTTAATTAATCAATGCCCCACGGAGTTGGTGGTCCCTGGGGCATTGTGGGGGGGGCAGGAGCCTCCCCACACATTATTAATTAAAAAAAGTCCCGGGAGGTGGCGGTCCCAGGATCTGCTGGGGGGGCGCGAGGCCCCCCGCATTTATATATTAAAGCCCCAGGGAGGTGGCAGTCCCCGGGGCAGTGTGGGAGCAGGCAGGAGCCCCCCCATGCCTTTTCTTTTTATGTACAGCCCGAGAAGGTGGCGATCTCGGGGCTGCGGTGGGCCGTGTGCCCCCACGTATTAATATTATAAATAAAGTCTCGGGGAGGTGGCGGTACGTGGGGCTGCGGGGCCCCACATGGACCTCACATCACATTTCACCAATGCCCCCAGGACCTGGCCCACCCCAGGGCTGTGTTAAACGAAGCGCGTGAGACTGTGCTTCGTTTTTTTTATTTTTTCGATGGGATTCTCTGACCCTACATGAATCCAGCCGAAAATATAAACAAAAATGCTTTTTCTTGTTCACTAACAGTTTTTCTTGTGACTTGGTTCAACTGAGTTACAAGATGGCTGCCAACACTTTCTGGTTTAAAGTGTTGGCAGCCAATCAGAGTCAAGCTCATGATCGTGAGGGTTCGCAGATCCACCGCGGTCACCAGATACTAATATTTGTAAAAATATGCATTTCTCAGGAACTGCTGAACAGATTTACACCATTTAAAGCAAAGAGTGAACTCTGGACCAAGAGCTACCATTCTACCAAATTTGGTGTAATTCCTTTCAGCAGTTCGGGCTGTAGCTGCGACAAAGGTTTTTCTCGGCCCCCGCTTGACGAATAACCCTGACACTTTTAAGACACGAGCTGACCGGTGCGCCCAATTAGTTTTGAAAAGTTCGCGAAGATATATATATATTCACTGAAAAAACCAAAGGTTACAGGGATGTTATAGTTAGGAAATAGAATTAAAAAAACCTTAGAAATACAATGAAAAGACCAAAGGTTACAGGGACGTTAAAGTTAGGGTCAGATTTCACATGTACAAAATCAGTGAAATACGTCAGCTATAGTTACCTGATCTAACTGCAACTTATGCCCCTGCAATGCACTGCTTATGACCTCACATATTACATCACTCCCCGTCCCCGGGGCTAGGCCTTCATAATATTTTTTTTAATGGGGAAGGGGGCCAGTGCAGTCCCCCTCCCCGGGTTGATATTGCCCTAGGGACCCCATTCCCTGGGGCATGGCCAGGTCATTGGGGGCCACGGGGAGAGCCTCAAGGCCTTCGCGGTCCCTGCCGGCTCACCACCTACTGCAGGAGCCAGCATTGCTTTTGGAAGAGAGAGGTGCTGACATGCAGTTCCCTCTGTCCTAAAGCTATTCTGCTCTGCTTCTAGTATGCAAGAGCATTTCGTCTGCTCTTGCTTACTAGAAGCGGAGCAGAGATTGCTATGGCTTAGTGGGAGCAGTGCTCCCGCCATGCCATAGCACACCTCAATGGCCCGGAGGTGGGCACCCCGGGACATTGCTGGAGCCATCCCTGGGGTGTGGCGGTCCCCAGGGACATGCAAAGCTCCTGGAGGAGGGCCCCCTCCCATCTTGTAGATAGCCCTGGGGAGGTGGTGGTCCCCGGGCCCCACAACAGACCCCCGTCATTACTTCATTTGTGCACCGAGGAGGTGGTGGGCCCCGGGGCTGCATGGGGGGCCATAGGGCATCTCCCACATTTAAAAAATAATAATTACTGGTTGTGCCTTGGGGAGGTGCCGGTCAATGGGGCAGCAGGGGAGGCCATAGGGACTCCCCGTATTTTGAAAAAAATGCAGTGCACCCTGGGGTGGTGGCAGTGCCTGGGGCAACTGGGGGGCCGAGTGGGCCCCCCACATTTGTTATTAAAAGTGCCCCGGAAAGGTAGCAGGCCCCAGGGCAGATGGGGAGGACATATGGCCTGCCCCACATTTAAAAAAAAAAACTGTATGCCCCGGGGAGGTGGTGGTGTCGGGTGTGCGGGGGGCCAAGCGCCCGACGCATTTTTATTGTTACAGCCCCTGGGAGGTAGCAGTCCTTGGGGCTTCTGATCAGCCACCCAAGAGGGGGCCGCATGAGCCCCCCTCCTTCATGCCCCTGGGATTTGTCCCACCCGGATGCTTTAAAAAAAAGTTGCGCGGGAGACCGCACGTCGTTTTTTAAGAATTTGCCTTGGATTGGCGGATCCACCACGACTCTGCTGAAAAATAAAATAAAAATGCTTTTAAAACGTGGCGGGGTCTCTGTGGAACCCCCCTCAGCATATCAGGGGGGTCAGGGTATTCCTACACTGCCCCCTTTTCTTTATTATTTACTTTTTTTATGGGACTCGGCTTCAAGCCGAGTCCTAAGATGGCTGCCAACACTTCCTGGTTGAAGTGTTGGCAGCCAACTAGAGCAGTGCATTTCCCTGCACGAGCTCGTCTTTGTTCGCCAAAGCTTTGCAGCTAGAGATATCACTATAATTCTCAGCTTAAGTTACTCAAAAACTACTGAACAGATTTACACCAAATAAGCAAAAGGCACTTCCTTGAACCAACATCTACCTCCCTGCCAAATGTGGTGTAAGTCCGTTCAGCGGTTCGGGCTGTAGAGGTGGCTAAAGGTTCCTATGGGAATTAACATTACAAACACAACCTTATTTTGCTCCCCAAATTCTCGGTCCCCACTGCACAGATCACCCCCAAACTTTTCCAATCAATAGTACCCACCATGACACTTTTGTGGCCAAATTTCATGCAGTTTGGTCAAACGACGCCAAAGATATTGCCAAGTCAAAAAATACTTATCGTATGGCAAATAGGTCCTAACTATAACTACCTACTAGCGACTGCCAGTAGGTGATATATATATATAGATATATAAATATATATATATACACACACACATATATATATGTGTGTAAAACAATTAATTTTTTTTGTAAAGGCATGCGTGGAAAAGGCATGGTCATGGTGAAGACTTGTGTGGTAATGGCATGCATGTCAATAATGTACTGGGACAGAAGAGGACACAATCCAGTGAATTTCTTTTAGTTTGTTGCAGGTTCCATAGTCATGGATGCTACAGATTCCACCAGCATTTTATTTTTTAGGAATAATGGGAAAGACCTTATGAGCAGGAGGTGACTTCATGTCACCTGTGAGGAGATAGTGTTACCCAGATGAAGGTGTGACCTCAAGAATTAGCAGTGTATTAGTATTAAGAGTGCTGGGGCCTATGGCCTTTACCTAAAGTTAGTACCAGCTTCTGATCCTTGGCTGACACTGGTCTCAAAGACCCTGTTTGAAGCCTGAGTTTGTAAGTTTGCCTCTGCATACAAGAGGAAGGGCAGTCCTTCAGTCCTGGAGTTTAAAGGAGATAACATTGAAGCAGGGACATACTACTTGTTTATGGTACTGGGCCTCGGGCTCTCAGTGCCCATCTGCAGGGCTAGGAGCACCTATGCCCAGCCTACATGGTCACCTAACACTGGCATAGGAGGGCAATGGGTCCCTCAACCCCGAGGCCACAGTGCCACTCACAGAACCTGTGCACTAATATTCACCATGCCCCTGGTGGTTGTGCATGGAAACTTGGCTTTGCCAGCATCTTGCTACTCTTCTTTCCAATCTCTACTTAGTGGACCTGCTTGAAGCCTGGCTTGGTTTATCACTGTGTGTAACGGTAACTTGTGAGTCAGTAGATGGATGTGCATGACAAGATGTGTTGACCTGAAGTCTAGTGAGCCTGGTGACATTAGGGGTATCAGAAGGCTTGATGATACCGTGTCTTCCATTTCCCTCACACACATACGTGATGGAGAGCAAAGTTCTATGATGCTGCCACACATGTTATACTTAGGGGATACCATTGCCCCATGAAGGGTCTCCAGGTGGCTGTTATAGGGGCTTAGGAGATGCCATAGCTCCTTGAAGGCTAGCCAAATATAGAGAACTGGGAGGATGTTTTGGCTCCCTAAAGACTAGCCAGATATTATAGGGGACTTAGGGAATGCCATGGTTTCCAAATGGTTAACTAGAGGGATCACCTAGCCATGTCTGTTATAAGGGATTGATGGGATGCCATGACTTCTTGAGGACTAGCCAGGTGTCTGCTTTGGGGGCTTAGTGGATGTCACGAATCCCTTATGGATAGACAGATGACTGCTGTAAGGGACTGGCCTGCCTCACGCATAGTCATAGGCGAATGCTGGGTTGCCTGTCATCTGTTTTTCAGAGGCTAGAAAAACAAATACTATTTGTGGCATCCTCATAGCATCACAGTTAATTCATGTTCTTTTCCATCTCGTTCATTTTAAGATGGTCCATGTTCTGTACTCTGCTCAGTATTCCAAAGAAGGCCATTTGCAGACATTACATACATTTAGCTGTTAGAAATTGGGCTTTTTTTACAGATGCCCCACACTTTTTGCCCCCATTTTGGAGTGCTAGATGCTGGTTTGTGACTCTGATAGTGCAGTGGGGCCTGCTAACCAGGCCACTGTACCAGTGCTCTTTCCCCTAAAAGTGATGTGAATTGGTACACCTAATTGGCAAGGTACTTTGATACCCTTATAATTCCCTAGTATATGGTACCAGTAGTACCCAGGGCACGGGTGGTAAAGGGATCACCAGGACTGCAGCACTGTAGTGTGACAACCTGTGTGACACAAGTAAAAATGTGTCTGCAGGTCCCTCATTGCAGCCCTGCACGAGCAGCCTGTCTGCTCGAGAGTGACTCTGCTCACACCGTGTGCTGCAGAGCTACACCACTGCCTTAATGTAAGTAAGTCACTCCTAAGATGGTCCTCCTAAGCCCAGGAGGTAGAGTGCATTATACTAAAGGTGTGGATATATATGTTTACACAAATATATCCCTACGGTAACCCTTTAAAGCAGGGCTTCATTTTAAGCGAACAGCAGTCCATAGAATAAATTGGGCTGGCTACCAATGAAACTCGAGATAGCCAGCTCCATTATGGAACGACCGAATTGTGTCATGTTTGGCATCAAACACTGTGCTTTTTCACCTGAACACGATTCTTGTGTCGAAGGTGAGCTGGCATGCACGTAGGTGCCACCCTGAGTGGGTGCCCACCTAAAGTTTAGGCTCCAGTGCCTTGCCGGGCTTCCTGAGCCGTTTGCCACCAGGACAAGAGTCTGCCCTCCTGGTGGGATGTGCTAGCACTTCAACAGGACAGAGACAAAGGTCTGGGCAGGAAGGAGGTCACACCTCCTCCCTCCCAAGACGGCTAGTGTTTACAGTCATCAAGGCGGTGAGCCTCAAAGGCTTTCACGACCTTTGATGTGCAATTCCTTGTCTCCCACTCAAGCACAAAGCCCTTCCCGACCTGACCACACTGAGAGGTGGGAAAATTATTTATTCAGGAGGTGTACACCTCCAAAAGGCTAGCCACACCTTTAGGGTGGGCTAGTATGTACAGTCAAGGACGGGTTTTGTCATTTTGAAAAACCCGGAAAGTAGTGAGTTCTGGGTAGAAAGGTGGCGTACACCCACAGGATGTTGTCTTCTCAGTGGTGGATTAGCTGCAGGAACTAGTAGCCCATTGGCCACCTTCCCACATACCCTTAACACCCCCTAAGCTAGAATTTAAGGGGCCCCCCCTTACACCAGGATCTCAGTTCTGCACATGATTACAAAGAAGGATGCCAAGAAGCAAGTGATAACCAACACCAGGATTTGGACTCTGCCACAAAGCTTGAGAAGGGATACTTAAGTCCCTGTTGCACCATATACTGGAACTGCTTGAATTACTTGGGTCCATGGCTGAAACTCGTCTCTCCCTGCAAGGGGGACTACTGTGGATGTTAGAAATCAAGTCAAACTCACCACGACTGGTGGGACCAATCCCCTGCAAAGGTACATTGACATGCTGATCCAGAAGAATTGCCATCCTCTGGGCCCCCGAGAGATAGCCCAAAGAAAAGTGGTGAAGTCCATGCTGGGAGTTGTAGTTGGGCTAACACCAAGTTTCAAGCTGCTACTGCACTACCTTGGACCAACAGCCGGCGAAGGAACTTTGGATTACCTTTGCCACACCCAAGACTTGTTAGTCACCAGTTCGGTAACCGACCCCTTAAGTGACATGTACAGCAAGAGGGCACTTCACAGCACCTGCAACTGACATTGGCAACGACTCTGCTCATGCGTTTCTGCATCCTCAAACTGGTGAGTTCGACATTGTGGTAAAAGAATCTTTGGCACAAACCGACCCCGGAGATTGACAGCTGAAGATACCTCTGCACCCGGAGTCACTGAGCAACGTGAAGAAATCCAGCTGTTGAGCCTGGTACCCCAAAGACCTCTAGTCTGTGAGGGCAGACTGTAATTCAACTCCTAAGTAACCGATTGTCAAGTGCTGTATTTTTGACAGCTCACGTGGCTCCTGTTCAAAGTGATTGACAGCTCGAAGCTACCTCTGCACCTGGACTCACCGAGCAAGGTAAAAGTGAACTGACTGTTGAACCCTGGTCTTGCGAACCCAAAGACCTCTACCATGCAAGGGTAGAAAGTACCTCAACCCCTAAGTGGCCGTTTGTCATTAGCTGCATTTCCCATTGACCGCAATGTTAAATGTCTGAATTATTTAATACATTTCTTTTCTAATGCTTTGAAAATTCATAACTCCGGTTATATGTACGCTAAAAAGTAGGTTTTGGTATCTAAATTTATATAAAAATAAGTTCTTTTTTTATAAATTGGTGTCAGGTTTCTTTTGCGTCATCTCAATTACTTAGGCACCATAATGGTACTGTCAAATACTTGTTCCTCTAGTAATGCCACATAATATTCCACCTTGCAAAAACAGCTTCTTTTCTATTCCATTTCAAACAGGCTGAAATGCAGGATGGTGCACAATCCAAACAGGAAAACGACAACCCGCCTATCATCATAAACATGTACCTGCAGTGCCTCTGTGCTACTGCAAAACAAGGGATGCGTGGAAGCTCACTCTGTCTTCTACATCTTTTCCACTACCTGTTCCACTACCTACTTCTTACCTACTTCCTTACGTAATGAGTTGGCACTGCTTTAATTCAGTGTGCTGTATTATGCTGGTTTAAAGGTGTTTAAAGGCTTATTGGTTGTAATGATTTGAAGTAAGTTACCTATATGTGGAAGGTGTTTACAGTGATAGAAGACACACTTAAATGTAGTTCAGGTTTGCATCATGTTCAGTAAGCATTAACAAAGAAAGTAACGTTTGGATGATTTTACTGAATCTGAAGGGTTTTGAAGCAAAAGTTCATGAACTACAGAAAACTACATCTTGTTAGGGGAACACAGCACGGTTGTGGCATTTGCTCCTGAGTAGGCTGTTTAAAACGAATATACGACGTTATCCCGCATACTTTCACCCTGCATAACATCACTCCGCATTTTTCACAACGCAAATGCAATTACTCCGCGATACCATTACCCTGCAAACTTTCACTCCGCATATGACTTTACCACGCATGCCTTTACAACGCAAATGCATACGTGGTGAAATCATAAACTGTGTAAAAGTGCTTTACCTATATATATAGGTTCAAACACGTACGTGTGTGGCGCCTCAATCGTTGAGCGTTTTTCTTGTGGATTTGTGGCGGCCCTGCTCGGGTCACGAGGTACCCCGCTGCGGAAGAGCAGCTCTGGCATGCTGCGAAGATCGCAGCGTCAATGGAACGACGTGACCATTTGGTGAGGCAATATGAGCAGGGATCCAGTCATGCTCTTTACAGCAAAACCTACTAAAGGATTTTAAGTAAATTGGGAGGCATTGCTGCATTTCACTACGGACTCAAATATGCACACTACAAAGACCATAATGCAGTTGTGGTGCACGCCCAGAGGGCGGGACTATATCTAATTGCTGCGAGTGCGGCGTGAGACTTTGCAGCTGTGCCTCCTTTCAGACACCAGTGAACAAGGGCTTGGAAGCCCGAAACGCGTTTGGTTATTACCTCTGCTGTGGAGGTGATGCTGGTCCCCCTGCAACCTGCCAATAAAAAGGTTCAAACACGTACGTGTGTGGCGCCTCAATCGTTGAGCGTTTTTCTTGTGGATTTGTGGCGGCCCTGCTCGGGTCGCGAGGTACCCCGCTGCGGAAGAGCAGCTCCAGCACGCTGCGAAGATCGCAGCGTCAATGGAACAACGTGACCATTTGGTGAGGCAATATGAGCAGGGATCCAGTCATGCTCTTTACAGCAAAACCTACTAAAGGATTTTAAGTAAATTGGGAGGCATTGCTGCATTTCACTACAGACTCAAATATGCACACTACAAAGACCATAATGCAGTCGTGGTGCACGCCCAGAGGGTGGGACTATATCTAATCGCTGCGAGTGCGGCGTGAGACTTTGCAGCTGTGCCTCCTTTCAGACACCAGTGAACAAGGGCTTGGAAGCCCGAAACGTGTTTGGTTATTACCTCTGCTGTGGAGGTGATGCTGGTCCCCCTGCAACCTGCCAATAAAAAGGTTCAAACACGTACGTGTGTGGCGCCTCAATCGTTGAGCGTTTTTCTTGTGGATTTGTGGCGGCCCTGCTCGGGTCGCGAGGTACCCCGCTGCGGAAGAGCAGCTCCGGCACGCTGCGAAGATCGCAGTGTCAATGGAACGACGTGACCATTTGGTGAGGCAATATGAGCAGGGATCCAGTCATGCTCTTTACAGCAAAACCTACTAAAGGATTTTAAGTAAATTGGGAGGCATTGCTGCATTTCACTACGGACTCAAATATGCACACTACAAAGACCATAATGCAGTTGTGGTGCACGCCCAGAGGGCGGGACTATATCTAATCGCTGCGAGTGCGGCGTGAGACTTTGCAGCTGTGCCTCCTTTCAGACACCAGTGAACAAGGGCTTGGAAGCCCGAAACGCGTTTGGTTATTACCTCTGCTGTGGAGGTGATGCTGGTCCCCTGCAACCTGCCAATAAAAGGTTCAAACACGTACGTGTGTGGCGCCTCAATCGTTGAGCGTTTTTCTTGTGGATTTGTGGCGGCCCTGCTCGGGTCGCGAGGTACCCCGCTGCGGAAGAGCAGCTCCGGCACGCTGCGAAGATCGCAGCGTCAATGGAACGACGTGACCATTTGGTGAGGCAATATGAGCAGGGATCCAGTCATGCTCTTTACAGCAAAACCTACTAAAGGATTTTAAGTAAATTGGGAGGCATTGCTGCATTTCACTACGGACTCAAATATGCACACTACAAAGACCATAATGCAGTTGTGGTGCACGCCCAGAGGGCGGGACTATATCTAATCGCTGTGAGTGCGGCGTGAGACTTTGCAGCTGTGCCTCCTTTCAGACACCAGTGAACAAGGGCTTGGAAGCCCGAACCGCGTTTGGTTATTACCTCTGCTGTGGAGGTGATGCTGGTCCCCCTGCAACCTGCCAATAAAAAGGTTCAAACACGTACGTGTGTGGCGCCTCAATCGTTGAGCGTTTTTCTTGTGGATATATATATATATATATAATATATATTCACTGAAAAAACCATAGGTTTCAGGCACGTTATAGTTAGAAATTAGCATTTAAAAAACGTTAGAAATTCACTGAAAAAACCATAAGGTTTTAGGGACAGTTATAGTTAGTTGGACATTGCACTCGTACAAAACCCGTGAAATTCCCCCGTTATAGTTAGTTCAGGTAACTATAACTCGCGCCCCGCAATGCACTGCTGATGACGTCACATATTACATCACTCATGACATGGTCAGTGACATCACTGATGACATCACTGATGACATCTCAAATGACATCACTGATGACATCACTGATGACATCATCCAGTGACTGTGTGTTTCTGTAAAGTTTAAATATGTTTAATATATATAGGGAAAGGCGTATTGAAGAATGAGTGGGTGTAGAAGCGCCTGAATGGATGATTTAGTAGGTGCATGACTGAGTCTATAAGTGAGTGATTAAACGTATCTTACTGGATGCATGGGTGAGTGACTAAACTGTGTGAATGTCTGTATCCGTCTGTCTGTTGTTGTGTAAGCAACTGCATGGGTTTCTGACTAGCTAAATGAGTGTCTATATGGGTTATGGATTGGTTCTCTGAGTATCTGTATGGGTGCCTCAGTGTTTGTGTGGGTGGGGTGTGTGTGACTCTGTGCATAGATGTGTGAGTGGGTGATTCACTGGGTGCATGGTTTCAAGAGTGCGTCTGTGATGGACTGTATGGGTGGGTGAGTGTGTGTATGGGTGTGTTAGTGATTGAATGTATATCTCAGTGGTACATGTGTGAGTAACTACATATGTGAAAGGCAGTATATATGTGTGTTGGAGTATATAAATGGCTATAAGTGAGAGTGTGTGATTGTGAGAGTGGCTATATGGATGAGTGTGTGCTTGCATCAGTGATTGCATAGGAGTGTAAGAATGTGCTAGTATTTTTATGAGTAAGTGAGCTGGTGTGTATAACTGTATAGGTGAGTAAATTGGAGTGTGATTAATTATTTGCATGACTGACTAGGTGTGTGAGTACCTCTATGGATGAGTTGCGTTGTGTGAGTGTTTATATAGGTGTATGAGTGCATATGATAGTCCTGTACTGAGTGACTGTAAGTATGAGTGACTGTACGGGTGAGTGAGTAGATGTGTGTGTGTAGACCTAAGAATCAGTGAGTGGGTATGTACTTATTGGTATTGGAGTGTGTATGGTTTTGAGAATGGCAGTCTGTAATGTAGAGTGGGTGTATCAAAACTTATATTAGGGTGTGAGAAGATGCATTAAATTCTCACATGGATGATGTCATCAGTGATGTCATCAGTGATGTCATTTGAGATGTCATCAGTGATGTCATCAGTGATGTCACTGACCATGTCATGAGTGATGTAATATGTGACGTCATCAGCAGTGCATTGTGGGGCGCGAGTTATAGTTACCTGAACTAACTATAACGGGGAATTTCACGGGTTTTGTACGAGTGCAATGTCCAACTAACTATAACTGTCCCTAAAACCTTATGGTTTTTCAGTGAATTTCTAAGGTTTTTTAAATGCTAATTTCTAACTATAACGTACCTGAAACCTATGGTTTTTTCAGTGAATTTCAAAGGTTTTTTAAATGCTAATTTCTAACTATAACGTGTCTGAAACCTATGGTTTTTTCAGTGAATTTCAAAGGTTTTTAAATGCTAATATCTAACTATAACATGTCTGAAACCTACGGTTTTTTCAGTGAATTTCAAAGGTTTTGTAAATGACAATTTTTAAATGTATTAATTGTTATATTTATTTTTTTCATACTGATTTACTACATTTTTAGAAACAATTTTTTTTTACATATTTTATTTTTTAAATTACATTGTAATTACATTATACATTACAAAAAATACTTTCTCAGAATGAATTACTTTAGTTTAAATACTTTGCACATAGGCAATAGACTTTTAAGTACAGTAGTTACAGTTGTTGCAATGGGCAACACATTTTCAAACACAATGCAACATTCAGCTCAATGTGAATTTCTAGTTAAATGCAATTAGTTACTTTATGGATTACTTTTCTAACCACAGGACTGGATCCTAGATTCAGTTCTGGGACATCTCCTGTAAACAGTTGAGTAAAAGCGTTTTGGTTACAGTAGTGATTTTTAAGGAATATTATTGTATTTTAAAAGTTGACACTTAGAAACTTTTTCTCATAGAATCACCAATGTTATCCTATGGAAGGAAATTCACTTAGCAGGTAAAAACTGTTATCGTTACTTTTTCTTACTCAGTGTTGGATCCTGGATCCAGCACTGGTGCATCTCCTGTAAACAGTTGAAAGAATGCGTTTAAGTCATACAGGCGATTTTTAAAGAATATTTGTAGTTTGTGAAAATCGACACTTTGAAAATTTTCTGCTGAAAACCAGACAATGGATTCCTATGGAAGGAAATATAAGTTACTGGTAAGTACGGTTAAAATTACTTTTCAGGGTCAGTGCTGGGCTAAAAGATGCAGCACTGAGGTCTCTCCTGATAACAGGTGAGTAAATCGGAATTCGTATTTCGGCTGATTTTAGAGGAATATTTTAAAGTTCCAAAACTCCACACTTAGAAGAATTTCCAAGTGAAACCAGTCAATGTTAGCCTATGGAAGGAAATTCAAGTTACTGGTAAGTACGGTTAAAATTACTTTTCAGGACCAGTACTGGGCTGAAAGATACAGCACTGAGGTCTCTCCTGATAACAGGTGAGTAAATCGGAATTCGTATTTCGGCTGATTTTAGAGGAATATTTGTATGTTTCAAAAATCAACAATTAGAAACTTTTTCAGCAAAAGCAGGCAATGATATCCTATGGAAGGAAATTCAAGTTACTGGTAAGTACGGTTAAAATTACTTTTGAGGATCAGTACTGGGCTGAAAGATGCAGCACTGAGGTCTCTCCTGATAACAGGTGAGTAAATCGGAATTCGTATTTCGGCTGATTTTAGAGGAATATTTTAAAGTTACAAAACTCCACACTTAGAAGAATTTCCAAGTGAAACCAGTCAATTTTAGCCTATGGAAGGAAATTCAAGTTACTGGTAAGTACGGTTAAAATTACTTTTCAGGACCAGTACTGGGCTGAAAGATACAGCACTGAGGTCTCTCCTGATAACAGGTGAGTAAATCGGAATTCGTATTTCGGCTGATTTTAGAGGAATATTTGTATGTTTCAAAAATCAACACTTAGAAACTTTTTCAGCAAAAAGCAGGCAATGAAATCCTATGGAAGGAAATTCAAGTTACTGGTAAATACGGTTAAAATTACTTTTCAGGATTAGTACTGGGCTGAAAGATGCAGCACTGAGGTTTCTCCTGATAACAGGTGAGTAAATCAGAATTCGTAGTTCGGCAGATTTTAGAGGAATATTTGCACAATGGTGAAGGGAGGGGCGGGGCCTGAGGTGACATCTGTGCAAACGCGCCCGTGGCGCGTTTTAAGTTGGGGGATTAAGTCCCCTTGAATCATGAGGGACCCTAGGGGCCAACTAGCCCACCAGGAACCTCCAGTATGCACCAGGGGCTGCGTTGCAGAGACGTGTAGAGAGGCCACACCCTTTTACTTCTCTCTGCAACGCAGCTCTGTGGCGCTTTCTGGATGTACCTGTTGGGCTAGTTGGCCCCAGGGACCCTCAGGATTGAAGGGGATTTAATTCCCATCTTAAAACGCGCCATGGGGCCTGTTTGCACACATGTCACCTCAGGCCCCGCCCCCTCCCTTCACCACTGTGCAAACGCGTCCCGTGGCACGTTTTAAGTCGGGGGATTTACTCCCCTTGAATCCTGAGGGTACCTGGGGTGCAACTAGCCCACCAGCTACCTCCATTAAGCGCCACAGAGCTGCGTTGCAGAGAGGTGTAAAAGGGGCGTGGCCTCTGTACACCTCTCTGCAAGGCAGCCCCTGGCGCATACTGGAAGGTTCCTGGTGGGCTAGTTGGCCCCAGGGACCCCAGTATTCAAGGGGAATTACTTCCCTTCTTAAAACGCGCCAGGGGGCGCGTTTGCAGAGTACTGCAGGGAGGGGGCGGGGCCTCCGGCACGATGCCGTTTTTTTTTTTTTTCTTTTTTTTTATGGGAGGGGGGCTGCGTGGCACCCCTTTCCTCGGCCACTTTTGGCCCCGGGGACCCCATCCCCCGGGGCCTGGGCATTTTTCTTTGTTTTATTTAAAAAAAATAAAAAATAAATGGGAAGGGGGCCGCGTGGCCCCCCCTTCCCTGGGCCTCTATTGGCCCCAGGGACCCCATCCCCCGGGGCATGCCCTCTTTTTTAAATAAAAAATATGGAGGGGGCTGCATGGCCCCCCTCCTCAGGCCATTTAAGGCCCCAGTGACCCCATCCCCCGGGGCCGGCCTTGCCCTTATTTTTTTATTTTTTTATTTGGGGAGGGGGCTGCGTGGCCCCCTCCCGGGCCACTTATGGCCCCGGGGACCCCATCCCCCGGGCCTGGCCTCTGGTTGGGGACTGTGGGGGTCCCCAAACCCCCACAGTCCCGCCGGCTCCCCGTGTCCTAGGGAGCCGGCATTCCTTTTCCACATGGGGAGCAGCTAACATGCTGCTCCCCGTGTGGAAAGCAGCTGGTTTGCATTTTGAAAGAGAGAGCAGGTTTCCTGCTCTCTCTTCAAAATGCAAACCAAGCTTACTATGACAGGACGGGAGCCGCGAGGCTCCGTCCTGTCATAGCAAACTACAGTGTCCCGGGGTAGGCACCCGGGACACTGCAGGAGCCGGCCCTGGGGGTGGCGGTCCCCAGGGCCATCAAGGGCTCCAGGAGGGGGCCGCGCGGCCCCCTCCCTACATTTTGAAAGCCCCGGGAGGTGGTGGTCCCCGGGGCTTGGGGGTCCAAAACGGACCCCCATTTTCAATTTTCTTAGTGCCCCGGGAGGTGGTGGTCTCCGGGCGTGTGGGGGGCTGGAGCCCCCACACAGGTTTAAAAAAAAGCCCCGGGTAGGTGGCGGTCCCCGGGGCTGCGGGAGGGCTCAGAGCCCTCCCGCACCATTAATGATAAAGCCCCGGGGGTGGCGGTCCCCGGGCTTGGGGGCCCTTAGAGGCCCCCATACATAAAATAAACCCCTCAGCATGCCCCCGGGACTTGGCCCACCCGGGGGCAATTAACATCGAAGCTCGGGAGACCGCGCTCGATTTTTTTTTCGGCAGGATCCGCGCTCCCTGAGCGCATCCTGCCGATTATTTTTTTTTTAAATGCTTTTTTGCCCAGGGGTCCTTGTGGGACCCCTGAGTAGGCCTAGGGGTTAGGGTGTTTCTTCCCTGCCCCTTTGTGCGTTTTGCGCACTTGTTTATTTATTTTTCTCGGCGGATCCGCGCACCCTAAGCGCATCCCGCCGATTTAAAAAAAAAAAAATGCTTTTTCTGCCCAGGGGTCCTTGTGGGACCCCTGAGCAGACCTAGGGGTCAGGGTGTTTCTACCCTGCCCCCTTTTGCGCTTGCGCACTTGTTTCTGTCCCTCGGTTCTACCGAGGGACAAAATGGCTGCCAACACTTCCTGATTTGGAGTGTTGACAGCCAATAGCATGCAGCTCTTGATCGTGAGGGTAAGCGGATCCGACGCGCCCATAGATATATATGTGATTTTAATTGTGAATTTCTCAGGAACTACTGAACGGATTTACACCATTTTAGCAAAAGGCACCAGTCTGAACCAAGGGCTGCCTCTTTGCCAAATTTGGGGTAATTCTGTTCAGCAGTTCGGGCTGTAGCTGCGACTAAAGGTTCCTATGGAAAAATGAATGGGGAGAACGCGTTTTGGGACCCCCCTTTTTTCTCGGCCCCCGCTTGACGTATCACCCCGAGACTTTCAGGGTAGGAGCGGACCGGAGCGCCCCAACAAGTTGGAAGCTTTCGCGAAGATTCGTCAACCGGCGCCAACGTTATTACAAATAGAATGTCGCGGATTTCCTATGGATAATAGGTCCTAACTATAACAATCTACTGGCGACCGCCAGTAGATAATATATCTATATATCTATATATATCTATATCTATATATCTATATCTATATATCTATATCTATATATCTATATCTATCTATATATATATTCACTGAAAAAACCATAGGTTTTAGGGACAGTTATAGTTAGTTGAACATTGCACTCGTACAAAACCCGTGAAATTCCCCCGTTATAGTTAGTCCAGCTAACTATAACTCGCGCCCCGCAATGCACTGCTGATGACGTCACATATTACATCACTCATGACATGGTCAGTGACATCACTGATGACATCACTGATGACATCTCAAATGACATCACTGATGACATCACTGATGACATCATCCAGTGACTGTGTGTTTCTGTAAAGTTTAAATATTTTTAATATATATAGGAAAATACGTATTGAAGAATGAATGGGTGTGTAAGTGTCTGTATGGATGATTTAGTAGGTGCGTGACTGACTGTATGAGTGAGTGATTTAAGGTATCTTACTGAATGCATGGGTTAGTGACTAAACTGGGTGAATGTCTGTATCCGTCTGTCTGTTGCTGTGTAAGTGGCTGCATGTGTTTGTGAATAGCTACATGAGTGTCTATATGAGTTATTTAATGCTTGTGTGAGTATCTGTATGGGTGCCTGAGTGTTTGTGTGGGAGGGGTGTGTGCGACTCTGTGCATAGATGTGTGAGTGGGTGATTCACTGGGTGGATGCTTTCAAGAGTACATCTGTGATAGACTGTATGGGTGGGTAAGTGTGTGTAAGAGTGTGTTAGTGAGTGAATGTATGTCCCAGTGGTACATGTGTGAGTATCTACATATGTGAAAGGCAGTATATATGTGTGTTGGAGTATATAAATAGCTATAAGCGAGAGTGAGTGATTGTGATAGTGGCTGTATGGATGAGTGTGTGCTTGTATCAGTGATTGTATAAGAGCGTTAGAATGTGCTAGTATTTGTATGAGTAAGTGAGCTGGTGTGTGTATAACTGTATAGGTGAGTAAATGGTAGTGTGTTAAATTATTTGCATGACTGACTAGGTGTGTGAGTACCTCTATGGATGAGTGGCGGTGTTTGAGTGTCTATATAGGAGTATGAGTGCATATGATAGTCCTGTACTGAGTGACCGTAAGTATGAGTGACTGTACGGGTGAGTGAGTGGATGTGTGCGTAGCCCTCAGAATCAGTGAGTGGGTATGTAGTTATTGGTGTTGGAGTGTCTATGGTTTTGCGAATGGCAGTCTGTAATTTAGAGTGGGTGTATCAAAGGTTATATTAGGGTGTGAGAAGATGCATGAAATTATCACGTGGATGATGTCATCAGTGATGTCATTTGAGATGTCATCAGTGATGTCATCAGTGATGTCACTGACCATGTCATGAGTGATGTAATATGTGACATCATCAGCAGTGCATTGCGGGGCACGAGTTATAGTTAGCTGGACTAACTATAACGGGGGAATTTCACGGGTTTTGTACGAGTGCAATGTCCAACTAACTATAACTGTCCCTAAAACCTATGGTTTTTTCAGTGAATTTCAAAGGTTTTTTAAATGCTAATTTGTAACTATAACGTCCCTGAAACCTATGGTTTTTTCAGTGAATTTCAAAGGTTTTTTAAATGCTAATTTGTAACTATAACATGTCTGAAACCTACGGTTTTTTCAGTGAATTTCAAAGCTTTTGTAAATGACAATTTTTAAATGTATTAATTGTTATATAAATTTTTTTCATACTGATTTACTACATTTTCAGAAACAATTTTTTTTTACATATTTTATTTTTTAAATTACATTGTAATTACATTATACATTACATTACAAAAATACTTTCTCAGAATGAATTACTTTAGTTTAAATACTTTGCACATAGGCAATAGACTTTTAAGTACAGTAGTTACAGTTGTTGCAATGGGCAACACATTTTCAAACACAATGCAACATTCAGCTCAATGTGAATTTCTAGTTAAATGCAATTAGTTACTTTATGGATTACTTTTCTAACCACAGGACTGGATCCTAGATTCAGTCCTGGAACAACTCCTGTAAACAGTTGAGTAAAAGCGTTTTGGTTACAGTCGTGATTTTTAAGGAATATTATTGTACTTTAAAAGTTGACACTTAGAAACTTTTTCTCATAGAATCACCAATGTTATCCTATGGAAGGAAATTCACTTAGAAGGTAAAAACTGTTATCGTTACATTTTCTTACTCAGTGTTGCATCCTGGATCCAGCACTGGTGCATCTCCTGTAAACAGTTGAAAGAATGCGTTTAAGTCATACAGGCGATTTTTTAGGAATATTTGTAGTTTGTGAAAATCGACACTTTGAAACTTTTCTGCTGAAAACCACACAATGGATTCCTATGGAAGAAAATATAAGTTACTGGTAAGTACGGTTAAAATTACTTTTCAGGGTCAGTGCTGGGCTAAAAGATGCAGCACTGGGTTCTCTCCTGATAACAGGTGAGTAAATTGGAATTCGTACTTTGGTTGATTTTAGAGGAATATTATAAAGTTCCAAAACTCCACACTTAGAAGAATTTCCAAGTGAAACCGGTCAATGTTAGCCTATGAAGGAAATTCAAGTTACTGGTAAGTACGGTTAAAATTACTTTTCAGGATTAGTACTGGGCTGAAAGATGCAGCACTGAGGTCTCTCCTGATAACAGGTGAGTAAATCGGAATTCGTATTTCGGCTGATTTTAGAGGAATATTTTAAAGTTCCAAAACTCCACACTTAGAAGAATTTCCAAGTGAAACCAGTCAATGTTAGCCTATGAAAGGAAATTCAAGTTACTGGTAAGTACGGTTAAAATTAGTTTTAAGGACCAGTACTGGGCTGAAAGATACAGCACTGAGGTCTCTCCTTATAACAGGTGAGTAAATCGGAATTCGTATTTCGGCTGATTTTAGAGGAATATTTGTATGTTTCAAAAATCAACACTTAGAAACTTTATCAACAAAAAGCAGGCAATGATATCCTATGGAAGGAAATTCAAGTTACTGGTAAGTATGGTTAAAATTACTTTTCAGGACCAGTACTGGGCTGAAAGATGCAGCACTGAGGTCTCTCCTTATAACAGGTGAGTAAATAGGAATTCGTATTTCGGATGATTTTAGAAGAATATTTGCACAATGGTGAAGGGAGGGGGCGGGGCCTGAGGTGACATCTGTGCAAACGCACCCCGTGGCGCGTTTTAAGTTGGGGATTAAGTCCCCTTGAATCCTGAGGGTCCCTAGGGGCAAACTAGCCCACCAGGAACCTCCAATATGCGCCAGGGGCTGCGTTGCAGAGACGTGTAGAGAGGCCACACCCCTTTTACACCTCTCTGCAACGCAGCTCTGTGGCGCTTTCTGGATGTACCTGTTGGGCTAGTTGGCCCCCAGGGACCCTCAGGATTGAAGGGGATTTAATTCCCCATCTTAAAACGCGCCACGGGGCCTGTTTGCACACATGTCACCTGAAGCCCCGCCCCCTCGGTTCTACCGAGGGACAAAATGGCTGCCAACATTTCCTGAATCGGAATGTTGACAGCCAGCTGACAGCCAATTAACATGCAGCTCATGATCGGGACGGTGCGCGCAGGGTGCGCTGAGGGTACGCGGACCCTACTCGGCCATAGATATATCTATCTTTTTACTTTTGATTTTCTCAGCAACTACTGAACGGATTTACACCATTTAACAAAAAGGGTTCTTTCTGAACCAAGAACTACCTCTTTGCCAAATTTGGTGTAATTCCGTTCAGCAGTTCGGGCTGTAGCCGTGTCTAAAGTTTCCTATGGAAAATTGCATGGGGAAAACGCGTTTTGGGACCCCCCTTTTTCTCGGCCCCCGCTTGATGAATCCCCCGAGACTTTCAGGGTAGGAGCGGACCGGAGCGGGCCATAAAGTTTGAAAATTTTGCGAAGATACGTCAACCGGCAAGAGAGTTATTTCAAATAGAATGTCGCGGATTTCCTATGGATAATAGGTTGTAACTATAACTATCTACTGGCGACCGCCAGTAGATAATATATATATATATTTAATATATTTATAATCTTTTTTTTTTTATATATATGCGATATATATATTTATTATATATATATATATATATATAACCCTAAACCCACCCTGAACCCCAAAAATACCCCAGCATCCCCAGCACCCCAAAACCTTAAACGCACCCTGAACCCTAAAAATACCCCCTACACCCTAAAACCCTAACCCACCCTGACCCTTAAAATTATCCCTAAACCCCAAAACCTAAATGCACCCTAAACCCCAAAAATACCCCAGCACCCCAAAACCTTAAATGCACCCTGAACCCTAAAAATACCCCCTACACCCCAAAACCCTAACCCACCCTGACCCTTAAAATTACCCCAGTACCCCAAAACCTAAACGCACCCTGAACCCCAAAAATACCCCAGCACCCCAAAACCTTAAACGCACCCTGAACCATAAAAATACCCCTACACCCCAAAACCCTAACCCACCCTGACCCTTAAAATTACCCCAGCACCCCAAAACCTAAACACACCCTGAACCCTAAAAATACCCCCAGCACCCCAAAACCGCACCGCACCATGAACCCTAAAAATACCCCATCACCCCAAAACCTAAACGCACCCTGAACCCTAAAAATACCCCCATCACCCCAAAACCTAAACGCACCCTTCACCCTAAAAATACCCCAGCACCCCAAAACCTAAACGCACCCTGAACCCTAAAAATACCCCAGCACTGCAAAACCTAAACGCACCCTGAACCCTAAATATACCCCAGCACCCCTAAACCTAAACGCTCCCTGAACCCTAAAAATACCCCAGCACCCCAAAACCTAAACTCACCCTGAACCCTAAAAATACCCCCTGCACCCCAAAACCCTAACTCACCCTGACCCCTAAAAATACCCCAACACCCCTAAACCTAAACGCACCCTGAAGCCTAAAAATACTCCATGCACCCCAAAACCCTAACCCACCCTGACCCCTAAAAATACCCCAGCACCCCAAAACACAAAAATACACTTTACACTATAATTTCCCCAGAACCCCAAAACATATGCCCCTATACCCACACTTACCTTATACTTACATAAAAAACATATGTTTTTCAATTCATGCATTTATCACGAATTTCGTTGTAAATGTATGCGTGGTAAAAGCATATGAAATGTAATGCCATGCGTTGTTATGGCATTGCGGAGTCATGGTAGATGCGTTATAATAGTATGCGGGGTGATGGTATGCGGGGTAAAAGATTCGTGGTAATGGGTGTTTACCGTTTAAAACTGCTCCACCAGTCTGCAGTGGCAGGCTGGGAGATATGTTTTACTTTGTCACATTTAGGGGGCACAATAAGCGCTGCATCCATGAGGGATAACCTAACTTACAGGCCCTGGGTACCTCTGGTACCTTATACTAGGGACTTATAAGCAAGTTAACATATTCCAATTGGATATAAGCCAATCAAACATACACTTTTAAGGGTCAGAGCACTGGTACCGAGGTTTGGTTAGAAGGCCTCAGTTGACTTTCAGAGTAAAAAAAACAGCAGCAGTAGTCCAAAACTTTGGGGGTGATCATGCAAAAAGAGGAGGGGGCATATTACCAAGGATTTGCGATAATTATTGCAAAGCGCGCTTAGCGCTGTTTTTTTTATCGCCGGCTATCGCTGGAGATAACGCGTTATTATCAACGCTTATCTCCAAGGCGATAAAAATCCAGCGATAGCGGCGAAACCCAGCAATAGCGCGAGAAATCCAGCGATAAATTCACTGCGCTAATGAAAAGCTTGCTAATAGGCAGGTGAGGACTTAACCTTACAATCCACCTCCCATTGACAAGATGGTTAAGTCAAGTTTTTATCAGGTGTTAAATTCCAGTGATAATCGCGGTTAGCGCAACTTTTTATACGCTTCGCGGGCATTGATAATAGGGGGAAGTTGTGTTTGCGACTGTTTGCAGTTGCTTTTAGTTGGGAACGCCTACTTTGCATTACATTAGCGATAATTATCGCTGACATGCAAAGCGGCAACAAAATGGCTGCTATTGCCATTAAGCTGTCGCTAACAGCTGTTCGCGACAGCTTGCTAATAGGGCGATAAAAATATCGCCGCTTTAGCGGCAAAAAGTGCAGCTAAAGCGGCGATAACGCCCTTGCTAATATGCCCCCAATTTCCTTACAGCTACATTTTGCCATTTGGTGGTATAATCCAAGGAAATCCGTGGTATAATCCAAGGAAATCCCTATGCTACAAAATTTCAGCCCACCTGAGCCAAAATGTTAAGTGTTCTAGCTCACATGAGTCAAAATTGTTATCTTTTCCAAAGACAGCAGCCGGTTTTGTCCATGTCTGCGATCACTCAAAAGAATTTCTGCAAAGATTCATACACACAAAGAAATAAAAAACACTGATGCTTCAATCTGTTGACAGTTTAGTATGCAAATTGACTGCATTAGTCTCAGACCATGTCCGCTTGCACAATTCCTTCAAGGCGGGCTCCTACCATAAAATCACATAAGAACATTGCATGCAAAAGCTTCCAATGTAGATAACTTTGCTAAACTCAATTTTATAGAAAAGAAGTGGTAGGCAATTCTCAGATACTAAATTATTATATTGTGTCATTACTGCTTCCTGCTTGAGGATGGGCGCTTCCCCAGCACTTCTGGCAGGTTTACACCATTACCTTGCACAGGTCACCTAAGGGAAACACAAAGGATATATTAAGGTGTGATTGACTAATCACTATGGGGCATATTAGCAAGACCCACGTTAAAATTATCGCCGTTTTAGCGGCAGGAAACTGCCGCTAAAACGGCGATAATGGACTTGCTAATATGCGTTATGGAATTCCAATAGAAGCCCAGGTTAGATGTCCTGCACATCTAACATGGGCTTCTATTGGAATTCTATAACGCATATTAGCAAGCCCATTATCGCCGTTTTAGCGGCAGTTTCCTGACGCTAAAACGGCGATAATTTTAACGTGGGTCTTGCTAATATGCCCCTATATTTCCAAATAGATGAATTTAAGAGGCTGAGAAAATTCTGATAGGCAGCCATAAACCTCAAATATTTCTTCCATGTGTACTCTGCTAGCAATTTCCTCTTGTATTTAAATGTCATATCTCCACATGCAGTGTTGAGATTGTGACTTTTAGACCCCTCCTACCATACATTACAAGATGCATGTTGTCAAAAAGACAGGTTGTAAGCCTACAGTGGGCTTAGAGCCTGCCCATTGCTTACCATTGGTTGGTTTTACTTGCACTCATTTAATTGTTTTGGTTCAGTATTATGCATGGGCTATCCTTCCTCTTCTTGTGTTTGCCCCTCCACTGGAGCATTTATGCAATACTTGCGTCCTTACACCACGTGCTTTTAAAGTACTCCCTTTTTCTGTTGGGTTATACACTCAATTAGAGATCATGCGGCATATTATCAACGATCTGCGATAATTATCGCAAAGCGCGCTTAGCGCTGTTTTTTTTATCGCCTGCTATCGCTGGATTTCCTCGCCGTGATAGCGCGGTATTATCAACGCGTATCGCAAAGGCGATAGGAAATCCAGCGATAGCATGTAAAACCAGCAATAGCGTGAGAATTCCAGCGCTAAATTAACAGCGCTAATGAAAAGCTTGCTAATAGGCAAGTGTATACTTAACCCAACAATCCACCTCCCATTGACAAGATGGTTAAGGCCAGTTTTTTTCAGGCGTTAAATTCCAGCGATAAGCGCGGTTAGCGCGACTTTTCTTATCGCTTCGCGGGCATTGATAATAGGGGGAAGTTGTGTTTGCGACTGTTTCAATGGAGTTTTAGTCAGGAACGCCTACTTTGCATGTCATTAGCGATATATATCGCTGACATGCTTAGAGGTAAAAAAGACGGCCGCTATTGCTAGAAAACTCACGCTAAGCCCTGTTAGCTGCATCTTGTTAATAGTGTGATACAAATATCGCCGCATTAGCGGCAGAAAAGTGCCGCTAACGCGGCGATAGAGGGCTTGATAATATGCCCCCATGCGTTTTCCAGCTCAATTCAAAAGACACCAACTACTAACTTTTTAGCTGTTCCCATTTGGAAATCACTGCCTATTAAATATAATACCGTAACATCAATGTTATCCTATGGGAGAGGATGGCCTTGCAATAGTGAAAAACACATTTTCATTATCAGGAGATGTAAAACTAAAAACAACATGTCAACTTTTTAAAATACACCATACCCTGCACTCTGGGCTGTTCAGGTTTTACTCTGGGGTGACATACATGAATTTAAAAAAGGAAGGTTTGGGCTTGGCAAAAGGTTTCATTTGCCACGTCAAAATGGCAGACCTGAGACATGTTTACGGGGCTACTTAAGTATGTGGCAATATCAGCGCCACAGGCCCACTAGTAGCATTTCATTTACAGTCCCTGGACACATGTTGACGCACTTTATTAGGGAATTACAAGCAAATAAATATACTAATTAGGGATAAGCCAATGTTACCATGTTGTAAGGAGTGAGCACATGCACTTTAACATTGGTTAGCAGTGGTAAAGTGCATAGAGTCATAAGGTCAGCAAGAACGAGATCAGCAAAAATAAGAGGGGTGAAGGTGAAACTTTTGGGGATCACTATAAGGTTGACAGGTCTAGCACCTCCCCTTACCCTCTTTCTTACTTATTCAGCCTTCCTTTCATCCTTCTTCTTCTTTGTCACTTCACTTCTGTTTTACTTTCTCTAGTTTCTCCTTTGTCACATTCTCATTTTCTTTTCTTCCTCTGATTTCTTACTGTCTCTCACTTTCTCTTTATTCTTTCTTTCTTTGTCTTGGTTCTTTCTTTCTCTTCCTAAAGCAATCTCTTTGTTCATTAATGTGTTTTTCATTTCTGCCTCAAATGTATACCTGTGGACATAGATAGAGCTGCAGAAATAGGTTTACTAGCAGAGCTCTCGGAAGTCTGCATGTACATATTGCTAATGATAATGGTTTAGGATGAAATGTATATGTTAAAAAATAGCTTATTTAGCCTGTGTATGTCTATGCCCGCTGCGGAGTGCTTGGAGATTTTGTCTTTGAGCAGCAAAATTTCATGGACCAGCCTTTCCAATAATCTGTACTATTCCAATGACAAGTAAATATTATTTTTCATCTTGAAACTTTAAGGTAGGTATAGTGTCTGGATTTCTTGACACCAACATAACTGCAATAAGCAAGATAAAGGAAGTATATCCTGTTCTTTCTTGCATAATGGGCATAGTCTAGCTAAAGTCCACCCTGTGTTAAAAAATTCCAGCTTATATATTAATGTTGAAAGTTTTGGGGCACTTGGCAGGTCAAAAAGAACCTAATGCCATCAAAGCTAAGGACATTAACTTATTCTTATAATATTACATCTGAATATGAATGAAAAAATATAGACTGAAGACAGCTTCAGATTGGTGTAATATTCTGAAGAAAAAAATATGCACAAACTCATACTGAGCTATAAAAAGCATTATCTAAGTAACAACATCCTCTACTCTATAATTAAGCAAACAAATTTCCAATTTGCGCCAATACGTTTGTGTAAAAAATTGGAGTAATATTTGAGGGGGGGGGGGCCACTTCAAATAATAATCTCAGCCTTGTCAGTGTGACCCACGTAGGTCACTAAATAAACCTGTGCTTAATCCTCCAGTAGCTTGGCAGAAAAACAGTCAGAGGAAATTTAGAGACAACGTGCAAAGTATTTATGTAACACTCAAATAGTAATAAAGTGAAAACACAACATAAGAAAAATCCCCAACCAATTTTTTAAAAAAAGAGTACATTTTAATAGGTACAGTGACACAAAAAACACAAATCCAATAAGTAGAACCAGGCATTTAGGACCTGCCTTGGGGTGACTAAAAAGTAAGATTTAGGCCTGGCAAAAGTTTTAAATTGCCTGGTCTTAGCAGAAATTAAAACTGCACACCTAAGCTACAGGGGCAGGCTTTGAGACATGTTTATAATGCTACTTAGGTGGGTGTCAAAATAAGTGCTACTGGCCACTGGATACATGTCACTCTATATACTAGGGCAGTGGTTCCCAAACTGTTCTCCGTGGCTCCCTGGGGAGCCACCAAACCTAGCCAGGGGAGCCGCGCACCAAGCACTTTAATGCATTTAATGTTGAAGGGTCTGTTGGCTTCAGTTAAACTAATTAGACTTAAACGCATGATGTCGATGATTTGTAAGTGACATGCATAAAGCTGTAAACCTACTGCTTAATTGATGGCATGTCGAGGGATATGACCTCCATATTTCACTGGATCTCCACGTTCCAACACTCCCAAAGAAAGCAGAAGATGCCCAATTTATTTTGTTAGACTTGTTAATAGTTTTGTTTTTTTCCAAATGCATTTTACACCAATGCAAGTTATCAGGAAAGTACAGTTGTCCAGTCTATTAAACACATTAAGTAATATTAAGTATTGACACTTGTACTTGAACGATAGGTACTTCCAGTACATATTTCTTTCAGTACACACACATTTCCAGACAGGCCTGCTCTCTCCTTGAGCACAGGGAAGTAAAACACCATATACAGGATAATGCCAACATTTGGAAGCAAGAAAGTGGGACGTAAAAAAAAAAAAGTATCAGAGGAATTTATTTGTCTTGCATTGATTTGGAGGCAATTTTAGGGAGGAGACAGCAAAAATAAAGCTGTATGTGGTTTAAAAAATCATGAGTCACCCTGCTGAGAATGGTGTGTTGGCACATATGACATGGGTAGAAATGGAGGTGCATGCAAATATTCTTCAAGCGCAGAAACACTTTGTAGGAAAGTAGGATCTGCTTCTTATGGTTACCCCCACTTTTTGCTTGATGTTACACTGTTTTTGACTAGTCTGACTGGGATACTGCTAATCAGGACCCCAGTCTATCTGCTTTCTCCCTAAAATGATATGCCATGTACTTAGGTACACTCCAGATTGGATACTGGGGTACCCTTATCAGTCCCTAGTATGTGGTACACATGTACCCAGGGCATAGGTACCCCAGAGGCCTCCCATGGGCTGAAGCATGTATAATGCCACCCATGAGAGACCATGCAAAATGGAACTACAGGCCTGCCATTGCAGCCTGTGTAAGATGGTACATGCACCACTTACTTTAGATATAGGTTTACTAGATCTATAGGTCACTACACTTAAAACCTATAAGTCACCCCTATAGCAGGCCTTGACAATCTTGAAGGCAGGGTGCTGGGTTTTATGTGAGAGGGTGCCCATGCATGAGATGGGCACCCCTGCAGCCTTCGGAGACCATTCTCCCAGGTTGTCAGTGACGCAGCCAGACATATACGTAGAGGTGCGTTACATTCTCGCGTAAAATGCTATCTCGAAAACGGCTGCAACAAACCATGTCGTGTTTGGTATCAAACACCTTGGAATCATACCTCCACACCGGTAACTGGTGTGGGAGGTATGATTCCACCCTTCCACCCTCCTGAGTGACCCAGTCTCTGTCCACTCCGCTTTCAGGTTCCTTCCATCAAGAATCCACCTGCGGATTCCACCGGACACTTTTCTTCTTTCCAGCAGTGGCATTTCTTTGAAGACTCCCATTGAGAACGACGGCGGTTTCCGACACCACTTCAACCCTATGCACCCAGCTTCCCTGGGATAGGTAACTCTGGTACTTCGGTACCCACGGTTTCCTCGTAATCCACTGGGAAGGGTCCTTAAACTTTAAAATTGCAACCACGACTCTCCCATTGAATTGTACGTAGTACACGGTCATGTTCTCACACTGCACCCGTCCTCCGTGGGGTCCCTACTTACTCACCTTGGGTGGTTCCTTGGGGTCCCAGCGATTCTACATCCTCCAGACACTGTCTTGACTCGAGTCGTGGTTCTTATACCACTATTTTAGTATATGGTTTGGTCTCCCCGGGAGCCCACTGTGTATTAGTGCTACTTACGATTGTTTCTGTGCTACAGTATTGTGTGCTTTGTGTTTATCTGCGTGTAGCAGATACTGTGAGGTATTTAAGGTGTGTTATAATAATAAATATATATTCTTATAACTTCAGTGTGGTTCTCCATTCATTTAACCAATACAATAAGATTGCATTCTGGTAAAGCAAGCTGCTTAACATTCCTTCAAGACTAAGCCTGAAGGCTGCTCTCCACAGCTACCACTTGGATAGCTTTCTAAGGTTATCTTTGACCTCTTAAATCACCATAAGGGTTGTTTGGAATGGTGCAAGGTGCCCACTTTAATTAGTGGACAGCATATACCAGGCCAACTTCTCACAGACTTTGGCAATGCGTAGGTGTGCTATCTAGCACTGTAAGTGTGATAAAAACGTTAGAGGGGGTACTCTAAAAAAGACATGGGCAAAGGAGTGTAACTAGGAATATTTTATTAGAGGTGCCACCCTAGTAATACGAAACACCCTGCGTATATGATTATAATACCTTCATCAGCTACATCCCAATTATTTTCAGTGAGAAAAATGCAGGTACTCCCGAGACCGGGCTTACATCCCCACACCCTCTAAAAAAAGTAAAAGTGGGGAGCCACGGGCAATGGCCAATGGGTCAAGGGAGCCGCAGGTCGAAAAAGTTTGGGAACCACTGTACTAGGGACTTACATGTAAATTAAATGTGGCAATCAGGTGTATATCAATTTGGACATATTTCAAAGGGAGGGTGCAAGCACTTTACCTCTGGTTAGCAGGGATACAGTGCACAGAGTCCTAGAGCCTACAAAAACCGAGTCCAACAACAGAAGGTAAAATTCCAGAGTGACAATGCAGAAAGGACAAATTTTCAAGAGTTTGGTAATAATTCTTCAATTGAAAAACTAGATAGTGATAGGCATATCCCTTTTGGCAGTTGCTATAAACTGATGAGGGCAAACAAATTGCAAGATGAGAGTTTGCCAAGTCACACATGGCATGAGTTACACCTCCAGCCATCTCAGCTAGCTACACAGAACGTTGCATTTTGTGACTTAAATCCTCAAAATCATAAATGTGAAAAGTGAAGAAAGGGCAGCAGATATACATTTGAGAACAGGATGTAGCAGAGATGATATCTGTGGAGACAGTGGGCAGCTGAGAGGTGAAGGAAAGCAGTAAAAAGAAGAAGGATAGAGCAGCAGAGAGCAGATCGGGTAGAGGCTGCAGGAGTGAGAGACACATCCAGTGGTGGCTCACCCCACTGCTTTTAAGCAGTGCAAAGCAGAAACATAAAATGATAATAACTTTGCATTATTATCATTTTAAGCTGCTTCCTGCTGCTTTGCTTCAGGGCTGCTCTGCTCTTGGAGCAGGGCAGGGGAGGAGTGGTTTGCCCACTCCAAATGTGCAATGACTGTTTGGTCGGCCCTCTCGGGACACCCAAACCAGTCATGCTCACTTTCCCTGTTCTCCATGCAGGATGCATTATAGCCTGCGTGGAGAACATGCCCAGGCCCCAATTCCCTGGTTGAGCGTCGAACCAAGACGCTCAAAGCCAATCACAACGCTGAATAGCAGCGTTGTGATTGGTCAGGGGAGCCTGGGTGCTTACCAATCACAACGCTGCATTTCAGCGTTATGATTGGTCAGTAGCGCCTGCTTCCTGTTCCTCGATGTGCACGAGGAGAGCAGTAGCAGAGACACGTGACCTAGCCAGCAGTATGGTAAGTTTATTTTTTAATTTTTAATTTTTTTATTTTCACCATGCATGACCCCCGCGCAATCCCTCTGCGCCCGCCCCTCCAGCCGTTAGCAATGCCGGCCGACCCTGCGCACATCTGTGATGAAATGGGAGTCAGAGAAGAGATGGGGTATGAGTGGAGAGAGGGGCTGCGGCAAGGTATATTTGATATGAGTGGGCAGCAGAGAAGAGTATCTATAAAGAGTGGGATACACATAGGAAGTAGTGTGTATCTGTGGTGAAATTGTTGGCAGGGAACAGAGGGTTGTATGTGGAGAGCAGCAGAAGTGACGGTCTTTCTGGAGACAGTGGACAGAATAGAGGTGAGAGGGTGTCTGTGGAGAGAGGGTATGGGTGTTTGTATTTTGGAAGAGAGGGGCAGTAGAGAGGGTATCTATGGAGAGAATAATGGAACAGAGGGTATCTGTAGAGAGTGGGTAGCAGGGAGGGTATGTGTGGAAAATGGGAACAGCACAGAGGGGAGAATCAATGTGGAGAGTGGGAGTAGCAGAGACACTTGTTAGCTTGAGGGACAGCAGAGAGCAGACGAGGTTTGTCAGGAAAAAGGCTGCAGAGAAGGGACCAATAAAGATGGTTGCATCTGTGGCGGTGTCTGTGGATAGAGTGGGTAGCGATGCTGTAGAGATGGTATGTGCTGCATCACATAACATAAACTGAGACAGAGCATTAGACAACATTGTAGGAAATAATAATGTAAAGGAAAATACATGTTCTGGAGAGATTGGTAAATTGGATGTTATAAGTTTTACAATATCCAATTTAACATTCTCTCTAGAACATGTATTTATAATTTATAAGGACTTCAGGTGTTTACAGTGGTCATACCTGACTGCCTTTCTTGCCAGTAAAGGGACTTGTATTGCTCTACATTGCACTAACGCGAGAATATGTCTTGAGAGATTGTGACAACAGCAAAGAGAAAGAATGCCTTAAGGTAAACGGCACAGAAGAGAGAAGAGGGTGTTTTGTGAGCATAAAGGGAGCCTGAAGAGAGTGTAGCATTAGCGACAAGAGAAAAAGAGAAGGCATTCAAAGAGAGATGCACAGCAGAGTGAAGAAAGTGTATCTGAGGAGAAGAGTGATGGAGCAGGATTTCGCAAAAAGAAACCTGCTCAAATGAATACCCCCATAATACGTACTAACAGTAAGTAGTAATAGAAAAGTAACGTGCACCTTACATGAACACAAGGGAAAACGGCTTTGCGCATGCATGCACTAACGTGAGATAACGCATGAAAGAACTAAAATCGTATTTGCATTATGCTTTGAAAGAAACGAGAAACAATGCATGACTAGGCCCATGTGCATTTCGTAGTTTGCATGTTGCAGCTTGCTTTGAATTAATAAATAATATAGTTTTGCATAAAGCTATGCTAGGAAAAACGTTAACAGGGAATAGTGCGAAGGTGTGTGGTAAACAGTGAAACTACATTATCATATAATTAATGAATGCTCATTTTCCATTTGCTATAGTGAGCTGGATGAGACGCCATTTTCCTTAAGTTATCCGAATAGAGGAGGAGTTGTATAATTGAGTAAATGCTGTTCTGACAAAGGCACGCTGAAGCGCTGAGCACAGCAGAAGAAATGAAAGAGTTGCAGGCCAATGTGATGATCGTCTGCCAAGCAATGTGACAGACCGTGGGACAGAAGGACGGACTTCTTCCGTAGACATTGCTCAAAATTATATAGAATTGTAACATGGATCAGATCGTGTGAATGCACAATGTATGAGTTAATGGGAACAGTCATAAAACAAAGAAAAAGCCCAACTATTAGTGAAGTCACCATGGTGTGACATACCACCCCCAAAGTCCACCAATCATCTGCTTAGTTTTGTGAATGTTACAACTGATGTGGGACGGACATGTAGGTTTTAGGGTATAACTGGGGTGCCTTTAGGGGTGTGGTTAGAATGTTAGGCGGAGAGGCTGAGAGAGGGGAGATGCGGCGCTGTTCGTCGGTTTGTAGAAAGGCCTAGCTGTTCCTGTTCTGTCCTGTTCCTGTCCCTGAAATCTTTGTCCCCCTGATTCTATTTCAGGGGACCCCCACCACCACTTAGGCCAGAGAGGTGGTTTTCTACAAATCCGTCGGGTTTGTATTATTCTGACTCGTTCTTGCATAATTTATCTGCAAATGTATTTTGTCTCTGAAACTTTTGTCTTTTCATCTATCCACTCCTTCATGCACAATGTCATTATTTGATTGATGAGTTTGTCTCTATTTGAAATTGCTGATGTTTTCTCTCCCTTTGTGAGTTCATTGTTTGCATTTACTTTTATTAACTTCAACGAGAGTTTGTGGTTATTTAGTTAATCGAATGATTGGTTAGATAGTGAGTATCATTACCATCAACTATTCAACTAATTGGTCCATCGACCAAGTAGAAGGAATGTTGATGTACAAATTAGATAAGTATATTAAAGATGTCATACATGAATAACAGCAGAAGGAAAGGAATTGAAGATATATAAATTGACCCCAGAGCATCAGGGATTTGGGTGAATGTGTATGGGCCATTGTTCTGTGATATTATTGAGTATTGATCCCTGATCAGGTATTGGCCTCGCGCTGGATCAGTTTCTTGGTAGCAGAGGACGGTTCGATTATTGATTTGTTTGGTAATGATTATTGATTATTGATTATATGTTTTAACTCGAAAAAGTTAGTGTCCTGTTCTATGTTGTCTAGAAGTACAGGTACGGAGATACCTGAGGAATCCCGGGAATGGAATTAGCCTGAAATAGGCAGAAGAAGAGTGTGGTAAAGAAATCACACTGCAGAAGTACTTTGTCTGTTGTAATAATACCGAAGCTACGGAAGGCTGAAGGTGTTATAGTTAGGGAAATTTCATATTTGAGTAGAGTGTCTGAAATAGCGAAGGGTCCACTTTCGAAACTCTAGCCTTATCCCCAGGGGAGTACCAAGACCTCTTTTCACACCAAAAAGTCCTCTTGCAAAACTTTGGCCTTATCCCTAGAGGAGTAATAGGTCCACCTGGAGCTTGTTTGAAGAGTAAAATAGAGCTGGACATTATTAGGACTCGTAGTGAAGAAAACCTCTCAGAAAAGTGAAAACTGTCTCTTTACTTAATGGAACAGACAAGGTAGCATTGTTTTGTGTTGTTACTAATCAAATTTTTGATTAAGAGTACTTTTGAAAAATATTGCCGTATTATTTTGTAAAGGGAGGGTCAGTAGAAGGAGTAATACTGACGTCAGAAAAAAGCCGAGCTGGCATTGGTCAGGCAGCGAGCGTGTACTGAGCCGTCATTGGCTAGTATTGGTTGAAATTTTGTTTACGTAGTAGTGTTCTGATTGGTTGGTTGGTGTGTGTCGCACTGGTATAGGACGAGAACTGATAAATAAAATAAGTAGAATTACGGAAACGTTTCCTCGTTTGTTTTGTTGAAATGCGCTAGTGTAAAGAGTCAGGAAAATGAAGTTGTTTGAGAAAATAAAGAAATTCTTCAAAAAGGATAAACCGATTGTGACTAGAGAGGGAATTCTTATTCCCCCTCCAGGAACGCCTGCTTCTTATATGATGTTAGAGCAAGGATATCATACATGTACATGGTTGGAGAATTGGGTGGAGTATACAAAGGATGATGGTGTATTAGCTTTTCCACAGCATGGTTAGTTTAATATGAGGATTTTGCAGAATTTGAGAAATAGAATGAATTCATTAGAACCAAATCCCAGACCTACACAGTATGAAGCGTTAGAGGAATGGGAAATAGAAGCATTGGTAAGAGAGAAGTATCGAGGAGGTAGGAGATACAGAAATGTAATGTCAAGGTACCCTTTTGAGAGAAGAGAGGACACAATGAATCGATGGAGGAGAGCTGTGGTAACCGAGGGTTTGTACCCAGTTTTAGTTGCTGACGAACAGACAGGAGGTAAATGTAAAGAGAAAAAGAAAAACGTAGAAACCTCAAGTGTAAGAGATGGTGTAAACGATTCAGATGATGAGTTATTAGAGGATATTATGACCAAAAGACCCCCGCCATATCAAGAAAATTCAGTTGAGGTAACTCTGAATCCACACTTTATGGGAAATCCATTAATCCCACAGATTGCAGACATGGCTAGGATAATGCGAGAAAAAGAATTTAATATGCTAAACAAGGAAAATATAGAGCAGATTCAGAAAATAAATCAGTTGAGTCTAAATGCAGAAGCATTGACGGTACCGGTGACAATAGGTCCTGTAGTTCCTTTGTTTGGAGAAAACCAGAATACACCTAAAATACATACATTAGCAGTGCCAAGGAGTAATGTCAGGAGCGGAATGGAGATGGTAGTCAGTGAGTATAGACAGGCTGACATAAATATTACATTGTTAGATCTTCTGGTTTGTGAAATGATAACGGAAACCCCTAGAAGAGGTATACAAATAAATACAAGGAGAATAGGGACAAATGTCACTCTAATGACAGGGAGTTCAGCAGGTCCTTCATCAGAAGAATTGAATGATTGGATAAAAGGAATGGAAAAGAAAGAACCTCAACCGCAGAGTATAAATGTGTCACAATTGAAAGTAGATCTGGAAGAGATGATTATTGGTACAATAAGTTCAGACAGATTAGGGACTTACCGAGATGATGAATTATTGTTTTTGTGTAAAAGTATTACTTGGAGAGCAAGGAATCTTCATGAGAAAATATCCGAAGCTGCTAGTGAGTATGAAATAGATATAGAGAAATCAAAGGTGTTGCAGACATCGTACAGATTGGCGTTTACTGAAAAGGATCTGGAGAGTTTGAATGCACCTGGAAAAAGGTTACAGATAAAAGAGCTGATGAACATTTTGAAGAAATGGGGAGATGTAGATCGATGGAAGAATAGATGGGTGAAAAAGAAGGAAGAAGCAGCTAGTAAAGGAGTGTCCATGTTCCCGTTAAAGGAAACAGAACAGGCTGAAAGGGCGTGTCCGATGAGAGAAGTACCAGGTGGTGGATATGTTCATGTTCCTTGGTCAAGGCAGGATACATTATCTTATACGAATGATTTCCCCAGATTAAGAGAGAAAACCGTTGAATGGTACAAACAAGTAGAAAGGTTTGTGAAGGTTTCGAAGGTTCTGTTAAAGGATTTAGATGGGTTGTTTGAGATTGTTGTTCCGGCAGATTTGTGGACAAAATGTAAGATCGATTGGCCAAAAGAAGAATATCCCAGAGATCCTAAATCAGGTGCACCATCTGAAGAGGTGATGAAAAAGTATAATCAGGTAATCACTTTCTTGAAGGGAAAAATTTCCCCTAAGGAAACAGATTGGGTTAAGATAGACAGAACGACCCAAGAACCAAAGGAGTCAGTGCATGCATATTATGAAAGGCTGTTACAAGTATTTAAACAGTATAGTGGATTCGAGAATATTGGAGACAAAGATATGGGACATTTTGTGTATCGTTTTGTGTTTGGATTGAAACCAGAGATTAGTAATATGATTCAGCAACATTTGATTTGTTGGCAGAGTAAAACAATTGATGAAATTTTGAGGTATGTAAAGTATTGTAGTGATGACATTGAATCAAGACACAAGAAACTAAAAGAGAAAATGATGTGGGCACAAGTGAAGGTAGCAGAGCAACAAGAGGTAAATAATAATTCTCAAACAGGGTATCAGATGAATGGTCAGAATCAAAATGGTCAGGTACCAAATGGAGGTAAAGGTAGAGGTAAAATGAGTAAAGAAGAGGCTAGGAAGAAATTTCCTTGTAATGCGTGCGGAAAGATTGGACATTGGAAGAATGAGTGTAGATCTGCTCAAAAGAATAATGGGGTAAATCAAAATTTAAATACACAGATGCAGAATGAGGTGGTTGTGAATCAGCAGCAGCAGGTAGTTACCCCACAGTTACAGGTGCCACAAGCTCCTATGCCAAATAATGTGAATGCTCAAGTGCAGAGGTACGGTGTGAACACTGGATTTCACGGAGGTGACCAGATCGGTAAGAATCAAAGTGTGCAGATGGTTCCGCAATATTGGTTGCAGTGCAATGAGAATGATTCAGACTCATCTCATTGACGGTGCCTGAGGGGGGAGGAAGAGTGCGTACTTGGTGCATGTTTGGCGGTAGATCAGTCAGGTCCATTTGTCAAAGGAAAGGTGGAAGGTAATGATATTACATTCCTGGTGGACACTGGTGCTACCCGTTCTACTGTGAGAGCAGCAGAAATTCCAAACCTACCCCTCTCGGGAGAAACTATCCAAGTTGTAGGAGTCTCAAATAAGCATATTAGAACCCAGTCACAAATCCAATAGAAGTTCATATTGGAAACTTCAGAGACATGCATCGGTTTGTGGTATGTGACTCGAGTCCAGTAAATGTATTAGGTAGAGATTTTTTAAGCAAGATGAATTGCACCATCTACTGTACGCCAGATGGTATTGCGCTTCAGACACCTGATGAGGATTCTGAATTCAAAATGATGTTAGCGAAGCAAGGGACAGAAGTGGATGAGTTGTTTTCACTTCTCACAGAAGAGAGTTTGCCTGAAGAATTAAGAAGTATAGTGAGGTCGGATGTATGGGATTTTACAGGAAAAAAAATCGGCTTAATGACAAATGTAGACCCGTTTCAGATTACGGTGAAAGAGGGTGCTGTGTATCCAAACACTCCTCAGTACAAAATGAGTCCAGAAGTAATTGCGGGAGTCACTCCTGTGATTGATCAAATGATTGAAAAGGGAATTTTGAGAGAAATAATGAGTAGTCCTTGTAATTCGCCCATTATAGGAATTAAAAAGCCAAGCGGAAAATATAGAGTAGTACAGGATTTAAGAAAGATTAATAAGATTGTGGTACCTTGCTGTCCTGTAGTACCAAATCCAGCAGTAATCCTTTACCAAATTCCATGCGATTCAGAATGGTACACAGTGATTGATCTGTGCCAAGCATTTTTCTCGATTCCCTTACATCCGGAGAGCCAATATCTTTTTGCGTTCTGGTTCGGAGACCATGTGTTGGCATGGTGCCGAGTTCCTAAAGGGTATACCGAAAGTCCTTCAATCTTTAACCAGATTCTGGAAAGATGTCTGGAGACTTTGATCATGCCAGGAAATTCAGTTTTGGTTCAGTACATTGATGACCTACTTGTGGCATCAAAGACCCGAGACTGAGGCATGTGTGACAGATACCATTGCCTTACTGAACCATTTGGCAGAAGGAGGACACAAAGTATCACCAGCAAAATTGCAATTCTGTAAACAAGAGGTCCAGTACCTAATACACATAATAGAAAAGGGAGTCAGAAAGGTGACACCAGAAAGAATTAGTGTGATCAAACAAATGAGTCCACCTACAACTCAGAAAGAAGTGCGAATGTTTTGGGGAATGGTTGGATACTGTAGGCAGTGGATCTGTGGTTTCTCACTGATTGCAAAACATCTACAGATGTTCACACGAAAAGATGTGAAAGATCCGATTGTGCTAGATGATGAAAGTATGGAAGTTTTTACGAAATTGAGGAATAGTCTTTGTTGAGCACCTGCATTGGGAATGCCAGATTACACAAAGGAATTTGCATTGTACTGTTGCGAAAGAGATGGGTGTGCACTTTCAGTCCTAACTCAGAAACATGGAATGGCACGACGTCCAGTAGCATATTTTTCTGCTCCTTTGGATACAGTGGCTGCAGCGATACCATGCTGTTGAAAAGCAGTAGCCGCCACTTCTGTGAGTCTGGAACAAAGTGAAGCGATTGTGATGGGATATCCAGTCAAAGTGTATGTGCCACACTCTGTTGAGATCCTTTTAACTCGAGCCCGGACTAAATACCTGACCTCTAGTCGGCTGGCTAAGTACGAGAGAGTGATTCTGGGTCCTGAAAATGTGACTGTGGTGAGGTGCACAACTGTAAACCCGGCAACTCTATTGCCAAATTCTCTGTGTGAGGAAGTGAGAGAAGAAGCGGATCATGATTGTTTGGATGTGACAGAACTGTGCACCAAACCCAGGTTTGATATAGAGGATGTTCCTCTGGAAGAACCAGACTGTGGAATATTTGTGGATAGGTCATGTCTAAGAAATGAGAAAGGCGAAATATGCACTGCCTATGCTGTTTGCACCATAGCGGGAGTTCTAGAAGCATCCTGTCTAAAAGGGGTAAACCCTGCTCAAATTGCTGAATTGATAGATCTAATTAGAGCGTGCAAAATTGCCAAAAGTCTGAGGGTGACCATATTCACTCGGATAGCCAATATGGGTTTGGGGTTGTCTATGATTTTGGACAGCTATGGATGCAGAGGGGATTTCTGACTTCCTCAGGTTCCCCTATCCATAACAGCAAAACTGTAAAAGAATTATTGGATGCTTTGCAATTGCCCAAAAGAATTGCAGTGGTCAAATGTGCCGCACATAAATCAGGAGATGATTATGTGACAAAGGGCAACAGATACGCCGACCAAACAGCCCGTTTCTGTGCACAAAATTTAATGGCTTTAAACAGAGCAATTGAAAGGGGAAATACCGAATGCCATCTTATGCTTACAAACCCATTTAAAACTTGGGATGAAGTGAGGCAGATGCAGGAAGAGGCAAGTGATGAGGAAAAGGAAATCTGGAAAAATACAGGTTGTAGAAAGCGAGCAGAAGATGAAGTGTGGGTCTATTTTTTGACGAAAGACCAGTCTTGCCAGATTCTTTACTCTCCCATATGGCCAGGGTATATCAGGGAATTGCACATGTTGGAAGAGATGCAATTATCAGACTCTTCAAGCAGTCATGGTATAACCCAAGGTTCAGGGTCATTGCAGAGAGCCTTTGCCAGAGGTGCATCATTTGTCAGAAGCAAAATCCAGGCAGAAAGACAGTTGTTAGTTGGGGACGAATTGGAAGAACGGGAGGACCATTTACCCGCCTCCAATTAGACTTCATTGAGCTCCCCCCCTGCAATGGGCTGAAATATGTGTTGGTTGTTGTCTGTTTGTTCTCTCGTTGGGTGGAAGCCTATCCGAAAAGAAGGAATGACAGCTTAACTGTCGCCAAACTGCTTCTGAGAGAATTGATTCCTAGGTTCAGAATTCCAGTCACTTTAGAAACAGATAAAAGAACACATTTTAATAATGAGATAATTCGGATGATTTGTGCAGCATTATAGATTGAACAGAAGCTGCATTGTGCCTATCGACCCGAAGCATCTGGAGTGGTTGAGCAGTTAAATGGCACAATAAAATCTAGGTTAGGAAAGGTGTGTGCATCCACAACACTGAAATGGCCTGACGCTTTACCCCTTGTACTAATGAGTCTTAGAAGCATTCCTGACAAAAAGACGGGTCTGAGTCCACATGAAATCCTAATGGGAAGAGCAATGAGACAAGCATACATACCAGCGAATAAACTGATGAATATATCTGATGATCTAGTGCTTGATTATTGCAGAGGATTGGCTGATCTGGCACGTTCTGTGTCTCGCCAGGTTGAAGAAGATGCCACAACAACACAGCCGAATCAAGCTCATGATCTGAGTCCTGGTGAATCGGTTCTCATCAAGAAACATGTGAGGAAATCGTGTTTTGAACTCAGGTGGAGCGGTCCTTACCAAGTAATTCTGGTGACGACGATGGCAGTGAAGTGGTCTGCCAAACTGGATTCATGCAAGTCACACCAGTCGAGTCCCAAGTCCACTTGAAAGACAAAAAGAGCAGCAACTGGTAAACCAAAGTCAAAGACCAGAGGTTGAAGTGTGTGAAGCTGAAGAATCTAAAGTAACAGATTCTGAAGAACAAACTGATGACGAACAGCCGAGCACAAGTCAAGTAAAGTGGGCACCAGCTACTGGGTCTCGTGAGACTACTGTTGAACCAGAGGAAGGTGAAACTGCTATTGAACCAGGAGAAAGTGAGTTCACTGTTGAACCAGGAAAAAGTGAGTTTACTAGTGAACCAGAAGGAAGTGAGTTCACTGTTGAGCAAGGAGTCAGTGAAATTACTGTCGAAACAGAAGAAACAGAAGTTGCTAAAACACAGAAAGAAAGACACATAGAAGGAAGGCCAAATAAGAGAACTTGTGAACCAGATACAGAAGGCGAAAGAGTAGTTCAAACCAAGAAACCAAGAAAAGGTGATAATTGGCCAGGTGGAGTGAAAAGACTGAAATACACTCTGGTGAGGAGAAAGTCAAAGAAAAGACCAGAGCAAAGTAATGAGGTCTCAAGTCAGACAGAACAAGAGGAGTCAGGAGAAGAATTAATACAGAAGACAAGAAGAGCAAGAATTCCAAGTAGAAAATATACAGCACCAGAATGGACTTACGTCATCTTGGAAGAAATTGAAAGCTCAGATCCAAGTGAAGAAAGAGACAAATCAGACACTGAACATGTTGATGAAAGCAAATTGAGACCACCATAAAAGAACTGTGACAAAAACTAAAGGTGCAACATTGTCAGCAAGAAGAAGAAGTAAATGAATTCTGAAGACCTACAGAAAAGAAATGAAAGAAAAATAAAAGAAAGGGGTAAAGAAGAAAGTATGAAGTGTAGAATTACACTATTTTTTCCTAGAATTTTGGGGATTTTTAGTAAAATTAGTGTTTATAGATTTAGATAAAAAAAATGTATATATATTTTTTTGGTACAATACAAGATGGCTAAAGAAAAAGTGACTGAACATCCAAAATCTAGTCTAAAACGTAGATGTATTAAAGCTTGCTTATGTTGTGTCTTGTTATTAACATTTATGTGAATATTACTAACTGTCCTTGTACCTATCCTAATGGTATCTAATAATGGAAATAACACTAATGATGTAACAAGTGAAAGAGTGAATGAGGTTACTAAAAGAACACCTGATATTAACATAGAACAATTGGATGGAAGCATTCTCCATCATGATAAATCAATTAGTGATTTCTCGTTAAATGTGCTTACTAAATTGCTGTATGAGTATATTGACACAATGAATGTGAGTGATTGTTATGTGTGCATGCAATTACCTTCGTCTGTCTCAGAGGGGATGACGTACCATCACCTTCCTTTAACATATGTTGTGTCTTTCAGTGTCTTAACCAGTTTGTTTTATGTGACGGGGAAGCTCGAATATCACTATTCTAATATAGAATTAGTGTTTTCAGAAATACCTATTATTAAGGAACTAAATAAGGTTTTGAGTAGTAAAAATGCACATTATATGGGAGAGTTCTTCCATATGACTAAGGCTTTAGATGTAGAATATGCTTATAAAAACAATTTAACATGTAGTTTGCAGGTTGAAGAAAAAGTATTTATAGAAATGGTAGAAAGTAGAAGGGAAAGTTTCCAGAGAAAAGCTGTTGAACAGAAGTCGCAAGTTCCACCGTGGGCTTTCAGGGAAGGAAATTATGAGAAAGGCGAAACATACGCTGCAATGTCCCTGGACTGGCATCAGAAGGGAAAAATATGTTTGCTTAGAATGAAAACTAACTATAATAATTATTTCATCGGTACTAGTGAATGTGAGCATACTTTCCAAGTTACTGGAGGTTGGGGATTGAAGGGTGGAACCGATCCTGTGTTTCCCGGGAATCTATTATGTGTGTGATAAGAAAGCCTATTATAGATTGCCTGCACATTGGTATGGTAGTTGTTATTTTACTATTGTCTTTCCAAAGGTCTATCACATGGATCGAAACAGCAACAGACTAAAGGAAATAAATCACGGACTAACACGTAACAAAAGAGCAAGTTTCTCAGAAATAGTAGGTGATATTTTTGGTGCACCGATAACCTCAGTTGGAGTCGTTCTAAATTTGCACAGAATTCGGAAGTTATCCACAGTGGATGATCGTTTATCGACAGATACTGCTGGTGGTTTCTTAATGATTGACCCAGAAATGGTTGCAATCCGATCAATGGTTTTGCAAAATCGACTTGCCCTTGATATCTTATTGGCAAAAGAGGGTGGAGTCTGTGGGATGTTGAAAATCCAACACTGCTGTACTTTTATCCCTGACAAAAGAAAAGGGATTGAGGGATATATAAAGAATATTACGAAATTACATGAAGATTTGACCCAACTGGAGGTTGACGGTGTTTTGGAGAGACTTGGTAAGAGTTTCTCCTCTGTAGGTACATGGTTTTCTACTTTTAGGAGTAGTTTAATAGGAAAAATAATAATACCAATTATTTCAGTAGCCATAATAGTCTTAGTGATAATAACAACATATAAATGTTGTAAGTGTAAGAGTGGGAAAGAGGAAATGACAGAATCAGAGAATAGACGAAGAGCGAGAAAGAGAAAAAGAGAGGAAATTGAGCTAGAAAATACTATAAAATGATGAAAGATATCGATGAAAGTGCCATAAAAAGAGAGAAGAATGCAGAGTTTTAGATAAATGAAGATGGCACTCGGTATGTTAGGTATCTTATGATGGATCCAGAAAGCCAGCAAAGGGGGGATTGATGGAGCAGGATTTCGCAAAAATAAACCTGCTCAAATGAATACCCCCATAATACGTGGTAACAGTAAGTAGTAATAGAAAATTAACGTGCACCTTACATGAACACAAGGGAAAACTGCTTTGCGCATGCATGCACTAACATGAGATAACACATGATAGAAGTAAAATCGTATTTACATTATGCTTTGAAAGTAACAAGAAACAATGCATGACTAGGCCACATGTGCATTTCGGAGTTTGCATGTTGCAGCTTGCTTTGAATTAATAAATAATATCGTTTTGCATAAAGCTATGCTAGGAAAAACATTAACAGGGAATAGTGCGGAGGTGGGTGGTAAACAGTGAAAACTACATTATCATATAATTAATGAATTTTCATTTTCCATTTGCTATAGTGAACTGGATGAGACGCCATTTTCCTTAAGTTATCCGAATAGAGGAGGGGTTGGATAATTGAGTAAATGCTGTTCTGACAAAGGCACGCTGAAGCGCTGAGCACAGCAGAAGAAATGAAAGAGTTGAAGGCCAATGTGATGATCGTCTGCCAAGCGATGTGACAGACCGTGGGACAGAAGGACTTCTTCCGTAGACATTGCTCAAAATTATATACAATTGTAACATGGATCAGATCGTGTGAATGCACAATGTAAGAGTTAATGGGAGCAGGCATAAAACAAAGAATAAGCCCAAATATTAGTGAAGTGACCATGGTGTGACAACAGTAGCGGCACGTGGTGGGAGTGCTGCCGGGCGGTGATGCAGGGTGGGGGAGGGGCAGGGTGGGGGGTAGTAAACTACGGAATACGGCCGCACTGAGGTAAGTAAACAAAAAAAACGAATTTCGTTGCGCGCTGCATTGCATTTGGCGAACTTGGTTCAGAAAGCGACCTTTTTTTTAAATGGTGTAAATCCGTTCAGTAGTGTTTGAGAAATTAAAAAAATAAGAGTCAAAAATCAATTTCCCATAGGAAAATTTGTGCAAGGCTACAGCCGAAACTACTGAACGGAATTACTCCAAATTTGGCAGAAAGGTAGTGCTTGGGTCAGAAAGCGACCTTTTTAAAAATGGTGTAAATCTGTTCAGTAGTTGCTGAGAAATTAGAAAAATAAAAGTTTCAATATCTGGGCGGAGCCTAAGTCGCGTGCGCGAGCTTCACTGTGATTGGCTGTTAGTAGTCCAAACCAGGAAGTGTTGGCATCCATCTTGTGGCTCGGTAGAAGCGAGTCACCCGAAAACGGAGAAACAAACGTATAAAACAAGAGAAGGGGGCAGGGTAGAAAAACCCTGACCCCCCTAGGCCTGCTCAGGGGGTCACAGAAGGACCCTCAGGGCCAAAGAAATCATTTAAAAAAAAAATAATAATATCAGCGCGATTCGTGCTGGGGTCGCGGGTTCCGGGTTTTATTTTAATGAGGCCTTTGGGTTGGCTAGGTTCCGCGGGCATTTCTTAAAAAATAATGGCAGGGGCCCGCAGGGATTGCGGGGGCCCGCTGGGGTCCGCGCAGCCCTGGGGCTTCACTCATGTTGGGAGGGGGGTTGCGCGTCCTCCCTCCTGGAGCCCTCTATGTGCCTATAACTTTGGCGTTGTTTGACGAATCTTTATGAAATTATCCAAAAAGTTTCTCTTTTTTGATTAGCTCCTATATTGAAAGTTTGGGGTGAATGGTGTAGGAGGGGCTGAGAAAAAGGGGGTCCCAAAACGTTTTTTCTCCATGCAATTTCCATACGAAAACTTACAGAAGACTGCAGGTGAAACTGCTGAACGGAATTACGCCAAATTTGGCAGGGAGAAAGGTGATGGTCCAGAAAGCACGCTTTTGTTTAAATGGTGTAAATCCGTTCAGTAGTTTTTGAGAAATATCAAATTTTACGATATGGATATTTGAGAATTCTAACATCTGATTGGCTGAGGGGTTACGAGCTTGCGGCTCATTGGCTGTGAACGGTTGAAACCAGAAAGTGTTGGCATTGTGATTTACTCCGTCAGCTCGCATCTCTCCGTGTAGAAGCCATCAGGTTCGTAGTTTTACCTCTACGAGGCAACACTGGCATCTGTGTCTTTGTGAGATATGCCTTTCATGCTGCCTCTCCTCATATCACCAGGTCGCGGCTATGCCTTTAGAAGCCCGTCCGTCGGCTGGGAGCTCTGTGAGTTAGTTTGTCGGTACGATCCTCTACACTACCCAAAGACTACCCAAACACCACTGCACTGTCGTAAACTCTAAAATACTACCCCAACACGATCTCCTACACTACCCAAACACCACTGCAGTGTCGTATTCTCTAAAACACTACCCCAGCACGATCTCCTACACTACCCAAACACCACTGCACCGTCGTAAACTCTAAAACACTACCCCCAGCACGATCTCCTATACTACTCAACACCACTGCATTGTCATAAACCCTAAAACACTACCTCTAGCAGGACCCCCTACACTACGCAAACACCACTGCAGTACCCTAAACCCTAAAACACTACCCCAGCACGACCCGTACAGTACCGAAACACCACTGCACTACCCTAAACCTTAAAACACTATCCCCAGCACGACCTCGTACACTACACAAACACCACTGCACTACCCTAAACCTGAAACCCTACTCCCAGCACGACCCCCTACACTACCCAAACACCACTGATCTACCCTAAACCCTAAAAGAATACCCCCAGCACGACCCCCTACATTACACAAACACCACTGCAGTACCGTAAACACTAAAACACTACTCCGAGGACGACCCCCTACACTACATAAACACCACTGCACTACCCTAAATCCCAAAACACTACTCCCAGCATTACCCCTTACACTACCCAAACACCACTCCATTGTCTTAAACTCTAAAACACTACCTCCAGCACGATTCTTACACTACCCAAACACCACTGCACTACCTTAAACGCTAAAACGCTACCCCCAGCACGAACCCCCAAACACTACACAAACACCACTGCACTACTGTAAATCCTAAAACAGTACTCCCTGGATGACTTCCTACACTACACAAACACCACTGTGCTACCCTAAATCCTAAAACACTACTCTCAGCATGACCCCCCTACACTACACAAACACCACAGCATTGCCGTAAACCCTAAAACACTATTCCCAGCATGACCCCCTACACTACCCAAACACTACTACATTGTCGTAAACTCTAAAACACTACCCCAGCAGGACCCCTACACTACAAAAACACCACTGCACTACCTTAAACCCTAAAACACTATCCCCACCATGACCCCCTACACTACCCAAACACCACTGTACTACCCTAAAGCATAAAACAGTACCATTCCGTCGGTTCGCAGGTCTGCGTCTGCGAGCAGTCGTGTCCCTAGCTGTACATGTGCGAGCTAGTCCGTTAGGTGATATTTTTAGAGATGGGGAACTACTTTTTTTTCTCATTCAAAACGATAACTGATTGGGAGATGAAAAGCATTGTTTTCTAAAAAGTAGGGTGCACATTAGTTTGTGGAAAAGCATCTTTGTCAATGGTTAATAAAAACCAGTTTGAACGTGGAGTTGATATGATAGGATAAAATTTGCTCAGTTGAACCACACCTGCTACTTGTATATGGAAAGCACTGTTTGAACGTAAAGCAATGATGAACTTTTAACCTGCACGTGCCGTAGAATGTTCAAGAAAGTGTTGATAGAATACATTGAACTTCTCACCTGTATGTGTCCTTAGATTTAAAAAAATGATTATATGGGAAGTTGAAAAATAACCAATAGAGAGAAGTTTTGCAATTTGAAAAAATGAAGGAACTATTCTGATTTGTTCTTTACATGTATTTATGTGTGGAGCAACAGGGAAATTGTGCCATTACTGGTTCCATTCTTGACGAGAGCGGTGCATTATATGTACTGTGTGACAAAGAAAGAATTGCATACGTTTGTGACATTTGGAATCTGCATACCAACTACGAACGTAAGTTAGGAATTAAGAATGTGTGTTATGTGTTGTGTAGTAGTGGTTAATATTTGAGGCGTTATTTTTAACTTTGAAAGTATTTTTTATTTCTAAGTAACAGTGTTAGTGAAGTGTGGTGTTTCACATTGGTTCTAAAAGATGTATAAAGTTTGACTAATTGTTAAAGAATTACTTTATAAATGTTTAGGAGTTTTTCAGATAAAAAAATGTAACTTATCTTCTGTAAAAGACTGTATGGTTTTAAAAATTATATGTAGCGTTTATTAGTATTTGTATATGTATTGCGATGAGATAAACAGAATGTCACACGTTTCCAAATTATTCTTAGTCTGGAAATAGTGGGGAAGGGGTTATAGTAGAAAATGTATATGTTATTAACTTAAGAGAGATGGAACAAAAACCAGAAATGTTATGTGGACAATTTGTGGTCTCATTTTTTACATAAAGAGGTAGATTTCAATATCAGTTAAGACTGGTGTGTTACTGGGAGGCTTTGGATGTTGGTGTTGTTATGAAATGCAAGTTGTTGAGGAGCGTTTCTTCAGAAGACATTTTTTATAAATATGTGAGAGATAAAAAATAAATAAAAATGTTTTATGTATATTTTCTGCATGATTTTGTTGACAATGCTAAAGTAAATGTGATTATTAGTGAAGGTAATTGTCAGGGTTTGTTTGTCTGCTGAATATACGTAGGCCTTTAAGTGGTCCGGGTCTTGTCGGTACTAAGCTCTGTCATCCGTTTGAGACAGTTGCGAAATATATAATCCCAGTTAAAGCTGTTAATATAGGTATAGTAAAGGGACGATCCATAAAAAGTTTGGGAATTACACCTTTATTTACTCTGTCTACCTCTCACCACCATTTTGTGCCCTCAGCGGTACTCTTTATAAAAATAATCTAATACAGTTCTTTGTACTATAAAAATAGCACTTCTAAGTTTATTGCTATATTGGTAGGGTTTGTACTATATAGAGAATGGTGCAATCAGTTTCATTGGTATAAAACTGCACTGTGTTATGTTGGAAATATTAGATATGTATAGGTTGTGATGTTATATTTTACACTGTGAGGTACATTTGAATATAAGTGAAGACAGGTGTTATACTGCGAACCCGTTGGAAATGTGCACAGATTACATGGAGAGTAAATGGACAAAGTAAACGTAGATGTTGCTTTCTGTATGTATGCATGATTAGAATCCTTTGATGATGCTTTAAGATATAATCTAAATAGTGTTTGTGCTTTACAATTGGGTATACTGCACCGTGTTAGTAGTTAGTGACTAGATACTGCTACGAAATAAAGGTGGAGAGGGGCGTTTCTTTACAAGAGATATTTTATCAATGTTTAAGAGATAAAAAAGAAAAAAAAATGTTTTAGTAAATTTTCTGTAAGATTTGTTCACAGTAGGAAAGTAACTGTTATTATAAGTGATGGAAATTGTTAGGTTTTGTCTCTGTGCTGAACATACGCAGGCCTTTAAGTGGGCCGGGTGCTACCGGTGCTGAATACTGCTACCGCTTTCAGACAATCGTCATTTTTTTATCCCACTTAAAGCCCTGAATATGTGTATATTAAAGGAATGGTACAATAAAAGTTTAGGAATTACACCTCCGTTTACTCTTCTCATCTCTCATTCTCCATTTTGTGCACTCAACAGTAGTGTTTATAAAAATTAAGTTATAGAGCTTTATATAGTATAAAAATAGCACTTATACTTTTATTGGGGTGTTGGTGGGATCTGTAGTGTACAGAGAAGGTCGTAATGAGTTTGAATGGTACAAAAGGGACGTGACATATGTTTAAAAGATTACATGGTTTTTAGACTAAGCTGTCCCTCTGTGAGTACTCGGGCCCGCAGTTGTACCTCTGCAAGCGAACATTGGAAATATACCGCAGCGCTCTCTCTACGAGATAGCTACTTCACGTTCCCTCTCCCCACATCACCGTCCCGCACCTATCCCTTTACAAGTAGACGGCCCGCACCTCTCCCTATACTAGTCGGCCCCCGGCTGTTCCTGCGTGAGGCGGCCCGCAGCTGTCTGTCTACGAGCCAGCCAGTCGGCTCGCAGGTCTTCCTGTACGAGCAAGTCCTATCACACCAGATCATGGGCTTCTATTGGAATTCACAAGGGCATATTATCAAGCCCATTATCGCCGCTTTAGCGGCAATTTCCTGCCGCTAAAGCAGCGATAATTTTGACGCCGTTCTTGATAATATGCCCCATATGCATTTGCAAGCCGACGTCCCGCACCTTTCCCTATAGTAGTCGGCTCACAGGTGTTTCTGTGCGAGCCGGTCCGCAGGTGTTCCTGTGCGAGCCGGCCCGCAGCTCTCTCTGTTTGAGGCAACGGACCGCAGCTGTTTGTGTACGGTGCCAGTCAGTCAGCTCATAGGTCTTCCTCTACGAGCCAGCCCGCTGGCTCGCAGCTGTCCCTTTGCAAACTACAGGTCGGCTCATAGTTATTGGTCTGCGAGCCAGGTCGCTGTTGTATATCTGCAAGCGAACACTAGAAATATACCGCAGCTCTCTCTTTACGAGATACCCACTTCACGTTCACTCTCCCCACATCACCGTACAGCAGATATTTCTTTAGAAGTGGACGAGTATCACCTCTCATTATACTAGTTGGCCCGCAGCTCTCCCTTTTCGAGCTGATGGGTCGTAACTCTCCCTGTAGGAGGCAGCTAATCGGCTCAGAGGTCTTCCTCTACGAGCGAGCCCGCCGGTCCGCAGCTCTCCCTCTGCAAATGACCGGTGGGCTCTCTGCTCTTGCCCTGCGAGCCATTGGGCCCGCAGTTGTACCTCTGCAAGCTAATACTGGAAATATACTGCAGCTCTCTCGGCGAGATACCCCCTTCATGCTCCCTGTCCCCACATCACTGTCCCGTACCTATGCCTTTGGAAGCCGACGGCCCGCAGCTTTACTTATAGTAGTCGGCCCGCAACTGTTTGTGTGCGAGTAGGCCGGCAGCTCTCCTTCTATGAGCGAGGCAGATGGCTCGCAGGTCTTCCTCTACGAGCCAGCCCACCGGCCCGCAACTGTTCGTCTGTGAACGGGCCCGCAGCTCTCTCTGTACGAGCCAGCGAGTTGGCTCGCAGTTTTTCTTGTACGAGCCAGCCCGCCGGACCTCAACTGTTCCTCTGTGATCCGGCTTGTAGCTCTCTCTGTACGAGCCAGCTAGTCAACTTGCACATGTTCCTCTAGGAGCCAGCCCGCTGGCTTGTAGCTCTCTCTCTGGGAACCACTGGTGGGCTCTCAACTCTTTCTCTGCCAGATAATCCGCAGTGGTACCTCTGGAAAGCAATACTGGAAATATAGCGCATTTGTCTCTCTACTAGATAACCGCTTTACGCTTACTCTCTCCACATCACTGTCCCGCACCTATCCCTTTGGAAGCAGACGGCTAGCACTTTTCCCTATAGTAGTCGGCTCGCAGCTGTTCCTGTGCTAGCTGGTCCGTACAGACCGTTGTCCTTCTGCGAGCGGACGGGTCGCTCCTGATGCTCTATGAGTCAGTTTCTCGGAGCCGGCCCGCAGCTCTCCCTGTACGACCCAGTTAGTCGACTCGCAGGTCTACCACTATGAGCTAACGCGCCAGCTCGCAGCTATCCCTCTACAAAGCATCGTTCGGCTCGCAGCTGTTCATCTGCGAGCCGTTTGGTGCGTAAAAGTACCTGTGCAAGCTAACACTGGAAATATACTGCACTTGTTTTTGCAAAATATCGCGTTCATGCTCTCTCTTTTGACATCACCGGTCGCAGCTATCCGTTTGCAAGGGGACGGCCCGTAGTTTTCACTATAGTATTTGGACCGTAGCTGTTCCAGTTCTAGCCAGGTCGCAGCTCTCCCTTTGCACGGTATGCAGTTTAGCAATGGTACTGTCAGTGCCATGCACTTTGTCCAATCATCCATCGAGCAGTATCTACTTATTCTATCTCTATGTCAATATCTAAGCACTTATAAATTCAATATGAGCTCTGTTTGCAGCACTGTAATCATTTTAGTTAATAGTAATGTACTTATAAAATAGGGTAGCTACTAACACTAGTATAGCTACAATATCTGTGCAGTATGTATGCAGACCTCCAAACAGCTACAAAGTATGGAATGTTACAGTTTCTAATCATGTTGTTACACAATCAGATGTGTACTACTAATGCTGTGGTTAAGTATCTTTTACACTACTCATAGAGTAGCAGAATTATGCAGGTAGTACAGTTCCATTGCGGAAATCATTGATGTACTTTCTTTGTATGTATTTTTATGATTATATATGTGAATATTTTTATAATTATACATTTGAATATTTATATATAGTTATTTTAATTATATTAACCTGTTTTCAAAACTTTTATTTTTTTACAGATATTTTGCATCATTATTAAGAAAGAGATACAATGACGAGAAACCAGGAAAGAAAAAGAAAAGAAAGAAAGGAGGTTTATTTGAAAAAAAAAGGAAAAGAGATATTAGATCCAGTACAACATGGATGTTCAAAGAAAAAGTGTTCTGGTAAGAAAAGTAAAGTTTTTTTTAAAAAAACTTGCAAAAACTGTTATTAATATTAAAAATATGGAAGAGACAGACAGAACAAGAACAGTGAAACAAAAGCAAAAGAAAAATGTTCAAAAAAGCGGAAAATTGGATTATCGGAAAAAGAATTATGTTGGAATACGTAACAAACAATTTTCAGAAATTCGAAAACGAATATATAAAAGTAGAGTACTCCAGAATTTACTAAAAAAATGTAAAATATATAAAAGGAGATCAGCATTTTACAGACAAAAAAAGGAGATTCAAAGGGGTCGATTCCGATTCGGGCCGGAAAAAGCACCGACCGACTCGGATCCGGAAATTATACCGACCGACACGTACCTGTGGCGCCCGACACGCCAAGTACGATGCAATGCGTGCAAAATCCGACCGACACGTACCGAACCCAAGTCGAACGACCGAGCCGCACGGAAAACAGCAATCCGGTCGGAAAAACACGCGAATCCAACCGACCGACACGCACCCGGAACAAATCCGACCGAAACGTACACGCGAACTCCAAACCGCAAAGTACGATGCAAGGCGTGAAAACCACGAGCGAGTCGTACGGAGGACAAGCCGTACGACTGACACGCATACAAAACCGAGCCGAAGCAACACAAAATACCGCGACCGACGCGTACGCAGCATAGAAAACTGCACAAACACAGCGTGAACGATACGGAGAATACCGTACGAGACAAATGCAGGGTCCGACTCGGTCACAAGAACGTTTCCAACATGCACAGACAGTACAAAGGAAAAATCACACAAAAAAGGCCAAACAAGCAATTACTAAGCCAATAAATACTGGGGGTGGGGACAGAGAACAAAGACACACCCACAACTCCACCCATATAAAGGACACAAATCACAACCATGATCCTTTGCAAATGCCATTCCACTGCCAGCACCCAAGAGAAAGCAACCACACACCCACAGCTCATCCCTCACACAAGCCACATACCATCAGCACACCAACAAATACCTACCTCACATACACCCAGCAAAACACACACTCACACACCCTCACCTGCACACCAACACACACATCACTCACCATCACCACCCATCACCATGCCCCCCAAGAAGAATCACAAGTTCCTAGATTGTGAATTGGAAGTCATGGTAGACGAGATCCTCAGGGTAGAGCCACAGCTGTTTGGCACACTGGTCCAACAGACCCCCATCTCCCAGAAAACCAAGATGTGGGAGAGGATCATCAACAGGGTGAACACACAATCACCATGTCGGCGCACAAAGAGCGACATCCAGAACAGGTGGTATGACGTGCGCAGGAGGGTACGGGACCTGCTCAAGAAAGACTACATCAACAGCCAATACACCGGCAGTGGCCCTCCTGCCAAGCCAATATACCTCAGGTCCTGGGAGGAGAAGGTGCGGGCCATCCTTCCGCCAGTGAGCGTATATGGACTAGAGAACATCCCATAGCCTGGTGAGTACACAACAAATGTACACAATATACTGCCACAAAACACACACACATCACTGTCAAGGGAGAGTCAAACCATGCACTCATAGCAATTACACAGCAACCAGAACAGAATCATCCCAAAATGTGTATGTCAGTCAGATAAACACAACACATGCCATCAAAAAGTCACATCCAACTGTGCCATCACATGTACAAACACAACTACAGCTAGGCAGTGGCACAAATAGAACTAACAAACACATCCAGACATGTAGCCACCACAACAACACCAACACACAGTGAAGACCACTCAAAGGAAGGAATTCTGTGTATGCTGGCCAAGTCAGTGTAGCCAATAGCATCATGGGAGTCGCAGTCACACATATTGCCCCCCCCACAACTGTCCCATCAACACCACCATGAACCATGCGCACATCACAGGGAGTGGAGAAGGACTCACAAGATGGCTGACACTGGCTACTGCTGTGGGGAGCACAAGGCCCTGCTGGCAACTGTGCACCAACAAACAGCAGGACACCACTGACTGACATCCTGAGAGACAACTTCCACTCCCTGCAATGCAAGCACGTTCCATGGTGGGATATCTGGATGGCTGGGTGGGAAGGAGGACTTGCAGCACTGACCATAGTCACAAGCACCTCCCCTCACACACCCCCCAACACAAACTCCACAGAACCCACCTGGTAGAATGCAATGCACCCCATCCTAACACAAGATCCCACAAAGAACCACCACCCTGGGTTATGTTGTGTGAAGCACAGGGACACTCTTGGGACTTTTAGCCAAACAACTGCCAGGACAAGACTCCCAGCCATCGTGTCAGCACAGCCAGCCCACCCCACAGGGAAGCAGAGTCAAAAGGAAGGAAGCATGGGCATGCTGGGAAGGGGTGGAGGCAATAGCATGATGGGAGTCGTAGTCACAGCTCTACATCCCCCACCACATGGCCCAGCAAGCTCACACTCACGCATGCACATCCCACAGAGAGTGGAAAGGCCCATCAAAGATGTCTGACACTGTTGCTGTGTCGTGGGGAGCACAAGGGCATGCTGGGAACTGCACAGCAACCAACAGCAGGACACCACTGTCAGCCATCTTGCCATTGCTCTCACACCCACACACACTGAACTCCCCACAAAAGCAAGTAAGTATGGGAATGCTGGCAAGTGGGGTGGAGGCAATAGCATGATGGGAGTCATAGTCACAGGCATAGCTCACCCCCACAACTGTCCCATCAACACCACCCTGAACCATGCTCACATCACAGGGAGTGGAGAAGGACTCACAAGATGGCTGACACTGGCTACTGCTGTGGGGAGCACAAGGTCCTGCTGGCAACTGTGCACCAACAAACAGCAGGACACCACTGACTGACATCCTGAGAGACAACTTCCACTCCCTGCAATGCAAGCACGTTCCATGGTGGGATATCTGGCTGGCTGGGTGGGAAGGAGGACTTGCAGCACTGACCATAGTCACAAGCACCTCCCCTCACACTCCCCCCAACACAAACTCCACAGAACCCACCTGGTAGAATGCAATGCCCCCCATCCTAACACAAGATCCCACAAAGAACCACCACCCTGGGTTATGTTGTGTGAAGCACAGGTACACTCTTGGGACTTTTAGCCAAACAACTGCCAGGACAACACTTCCAGCCATCCTGTCAGCACAGCCACCCCACCCCACAGGGAAGCAGAGTCAAAAGGAAGGAAGCATGGGCATGCTGGGAAGGGGGGTGGAGGCAATAGCATGATGGGAGTCGTAGTCACAGCTCTACATCCCCCACCACATGGCCCAGCAAGCTCACTCTCACGCATGCACATCCCACAGAGAGTGGAAAGGCCCATCAAAGATGTTTGACACTGTTGCTGTGTCGTGGGGAGCACAAGGGCATGCTGTGAACTGCACACCAACCAACAGCAGGACACCACTGTCAGCCATCTTGCCATTGCACACACACCCACACATACTGAACTCCCCACAAAAGCAAGTAAGTTTGGGAATGCTGGCAAGTGGGGTGGAGGCAATAGCATGATGGGAGTGGCAGTCACTGATATTGGTCACCCCCACAACTGTCCCATCAACACCACCCTGAACCATGCTCACATCACAGGGAGTGGAGAAGGACTCACAAGATGGCTGACACTGGCTACTGCTGTGGGGAGCACAAGGCCCTGCTGGCAACTGTGCACCAACAAACAGCAGGACACCACTGACTGACATCCTGAGAGACAACTTCCACTCCCTGCAATGCAAGCACAGTCCATGGTGGGATAACTGGCTGGCTGGGTGGGTGGGAAGGAGGACTTGCAGCACTGACCATAGTCACAAGCACCTCCCCTCACACACCCCCAACACAAACTCCACAGAACCCACCTGGTAGAATGCAATGCCCCCATCCTAACACAAGATCCCACAAAGAACCACCACCCTGGGTTATGTTGTGTGAAGCACAGGGACACTCTTGGGACTTTTAGCCAAACAACTGCCAGGACAACACTCCCAGCCATCCTGTCAGCACAGCCAGCCCACCCCACAGGGAAGCAGAGTCAAAAGGAAGGAAGCATGGGCATGCTGGGAAGGGGGGTGGAGGCAATAGCATGATGGGAGTCGTAGTCACAGCTCTACATCCCCCACCACATGGCCCAGCAAGCTCACACTCACGCATGCACATTCCACAGAGAGTGGAAAGGCCCATCAAAGATGTCTGACACTGTTGCTGTGTCGTGGGGAGCACAAGGGCATGCTGGGAACTGCACACCAACCAACAGCAGGACACCACTGTCAGCCATCTTGCCATTGCTCACACACCCACACATACTGAACTCCCCACAAAAGCAAGTAAGTATGGGAATGCTGGCAAGTGGGGTGGAGGCAATAGCATGATGGGAGTGGCAGTCACAGATATTGGTCACCCTCACAACTGGCCCATCAACACCACCCTGAACCATGCTCACATCACAGGGAGTGGAGAAGGACTCACAAGATGGCAGACACTGGCTACTGCTGTGGGGAGCACAAGGCCCTGCTGGCAACTGTGCACCAACAAACAGCAGGACACCACTGACTGACATCCTGAGAGACAACTTCCACTCCCTGCAATGCAAGCACAGTCCATGGTGGGATAACTGACTGGCTGGGTGGGTGGGAAGGAGGGCCGGCTGTCAACCAAACACAACCAATGCAGACCATGTTCACACCCCAAAAAATACATAGAAATGCCCAAATAATGCAGGACAATGTGCCACACCAATATCAACCCCTGACTGTGACAACTTAGGACAATGCAATGTACAGGCCCGCACCCAGAGGCACAGTCACAACTGTCATGTGTGTCAACCATTGATGCCTGCTGAAACATAACATACATTGTGTGTGTCGCCCAAAAACAGGTGATGATGGGGACACAGCAGCAGACGCTGAGGAGTCCCAGTCCCAGGCTCAAGAGGATGCGGAGCTCACTGGCGTCGTACAGCCTCTGCCCTCCTCGGACGAAGAAGACCAACCTGGCACATCCGGTGCAAGTCTACATGCAGCACCAGCAGGACCACCAGCTGCAGCACCAGCAGGACCACCAGCTGCACCCCTGCACCCACCCCTCCAACGACTGTCACCACAAAAACCATCCCTGCCGACATGGACAGAACAAGGAGCAACACCAGCACAGGGACCCTGGACCAACCTGGGGCCATGGACACCACCACCACCACCAACCCCCAAGGTGGACCAGGGTCATCTGTGCGTGCCACTGCACGCACTGCACATGTCAGCAGGGGTGGTGGGAGGGGTGGGAGACAGAGGTCGCTGCTTGCAGAGGTTGCTGGTGTGCATGATGACCCACAACTGGTACGCATAGCTGATGCGTACCAGTCCAGCACCAGAGACCTCAGCCAGGTAGTGGGGCTCCTCAGAGACATGAAACAGCAGCAGGCTGCCCATCATGCCCGCTTGGACTCTCACATGTCCCACGTGGAGTCACACATGTCCCGCGTGGACTCACACATGTCCCGCGTGGAGTCCAAGTGGGATGCACTGCATGAGATGACGGCGGTGCACAGGGACATTTTACAATGCCTCCGCCAGATGAACAGCAACCAGTCCACACCTCCCTGTGTGCCAACAACATCTGGTGCTGAACAAACTGCAACTGCCACAGGGAGGGAGGATGACTCTGGCGGAGAGTCCCCTGCACTGGTCCCAGGATGCTTGTTTCCGGTCCAGGGAAGACATGGCTTGGCAGTTCGGGCTGGACTGTTCCCATGAGGCACAGGGTCAGACTGATTTGCATTTGGCCATGTCTGAACTGGGGTGGTGGAGTGAGCTAAAGAATGATGATGGATTAAACCCAGATCATTTGACTGGGGGTGAGTGTTTGATTTGCTCTAACGCTCCGTCCATCATCCCCTTTTGTTATCGCTTTGTTCGCCCTAAGTTGGCAGGGTATGCCCAGACGTGGGTCCCTTGCTCACTTTGCCACTGGATTCAAGATAGCCTGGCTGATGAGGGTTTTGAACCCGAAACCGGTCCCAGGATGCTTGTTTCCGGTCCAGGGAAGACATGGCTTGGCAGTTTGGGCTGGACTGTTCCCATGAGGCACAGGGTCAGACTGATTTGCATATGGCCATATCTGAACTGGGGTGGTGGAGTGAGCTAAAGAATGATGATGGATTAAACCCAGATCATTTGCCTGGGGGTGATTGTTTGATTTGCTCTAACGCTCCGTCCATCAACCCCTTTTTTATCGCTTTGTTCGCCCTAAGTTGGCAGGGTATGCCCAGACGTGGGTCCCTTGCTCACTTTGCCACTGGATTCAAGATAGCCTGGCTGATGAGGGTTTTGAACCCGAAACCGGTCCCAGGATGCTTGTTTCCGGTCCAGGGAAGACATGGCTTGGCAGTTCGGGCTGGACTGTTCCCATGAGGCACAGGGTCAGACTGATTTGCATATGGCCATGTCTGAACTGGGGTGGTGGAGTGAGCTAAAGAATGATGATGGATTAAACCCAGATCATTTGACTGGGGGTGAGTGTTTGATTTGCTCTAACGCTCCGTCCATCATCCCCTTTTTTTATCGCTTTGTTCGCCCTAAGTTGGCAGGGTATGCCCAGACGTGGGTCCCTTGCTCACTTTGCCACTGGATTCAAGATAGCCTGGCTGATGAGGGTTTTGAACCCGAAACCGGTCCCAGGATGCTTGTTTCCGGTCCAGGGAAGACATGGCTTGGCAGTTCGGGCTGGACTGTTCCCATGAGGCACAGGGTCAGACTGATTTGCATATGGCCATGTCTGAACTGGGGTGGTGGAGTGAGCTAAAGAATGATGATGGATTAAACCCAGATCATTTGACTGGGGGTGAGTGTTTGATTTGCTCTAACGCTCCGTCCATCATCCCCTTTTTTTGTCCCCTGCACCGCAGCAGCCTGTACTTGAGGGGCCCCCCCCCAAGAAGAGGGGTCGTCCGAAGAGGGGCAAGTGAGAGGCCGATGGCCAGCGCAACTCCCAGGAAGCCTGAACCTGTTCTGGATGTTCACCTTTGTGCACAGACTGTTCACCCTGTTGACGGCAACACTACTCCCACACATTGCATGGGGAGTACAAGTTGGACCAATGTGTCAGACAACTGTGGCCCCGATACTGGGGATTCTGTCTACCAGGACTTTCAATTCACCTAGGAACTTCTGATTGCAAGATTTATGTACAGCACTACCCATCCTATGCACTATTCACACAAATGTATCACAATAAACACACTAATACACCATACTCTGTTGTGATTCCAACGTGGGTGCTGTTATGGGGATGATGAACTGCAAAATTACACTGTGTATGCGAACTGCAACAGCAAGTACAACACAGGCATGTGAGTAAAGGCAACGTGACACATATGAGGGAGACACACCACCAGGGCTACACAACACATACACACCTAGGCCATCTGACTCATTGCCTACACTGATGTTGCCAGGGAAGACGGTGCAATGCACAGACACCACACCCATTCCCAGTTGTAGTCAAGTAGCCCACAGGTGCAGTAAGCAAATGGCAGTCAAATGTGTGACCACAGACAACGCACATCACAAAGTGAAGCACAGGTTTATTACACAGTTGCAACATGTCGTAACCACTACAGATGCAAGGTAATCCCACCTGGCAGCGGGCACACAGTCAACATCTGTAGACGGAAGGAAGTCCATGAGTGTGGCACACATCACCTGTAGGGACACAACAGCTACCAGCCTGGAAGTGCAATCACGTCGTCGGTGGACACAGTTGACCAAACGAATCTGAAAGTACCCTGTGAAGGACAGAAATGACACACAGTCAAAAGCAATGGAGTACAGGACAGAACAGCAAAACTCATGCACAATACATGTTACAAGATACCCACCCAGAACCAAGTTAGCATGTCAACACTGTTGGGGAGTACAGCCCACCTGTAAGCACACATCGCAACACACATCCAGTCAAGTAGCCCATGGACACACTCCAACAGCACCAGAGCACCACCTACACATATCATGCCAACTCACATCATTGACATGACACCTCAGGATACTCACATTCAGCTAAAGAAGTTGGTGATGAGCTGTGTGCGGACATCACCCTCATCATCATCATCATCATCGTCACTGGCATCGTGGTCCAGGCCAGGATCCTCCACAGGTGGCGGATGTTGGTCATTGTCATCCTGGATGAGAGGCAACTCCTTCCGCACTGCCAGGTTGTGGAGCATGCAGCAGACGATGATAATCTTGCACACTTTCGCAGGGGCATATGGGAGGGACCCTCCGGTCTTGTCCAGGCAGCGGAAGCGGCTCTTCAGGAGACCAAATGTCCGCTCAATCACTCTCCTGGTCCGACCATGTGCCTCATTGTAGCGCATCTGGGCTGGTGTCACAGGGTTCCTATGGGGTGTCAGCAACCACGGCATGTTGGGGTATCCCGAGTCACCTACGGACAGACAAGTGCACATTGGCTGACTTGGAAAAGTGGGCGGAATACTACAGATCAGATCACACACAATGGCACAAAGTCAGTACACACCGACAAGCCAGGCACGCTGGTTCTGCATCTGTGCCATCATCCTGGGGATGCGACTACTCCTCATCACAAAGGCATCGTGTGCTGAACCAGGGAAACGGGCACACACGTGTGTGATGGTCATGTCTGCAAGACACACCACCAGTGCATTGACCGAGTGGTAGTGCTTGCGGTTCCTGTAGGCCTGCTCCTGGGCCTGTGGTGGTACCAAAGCCACATGTGTCCCATCAATGGAGCCAATGACATGCGGCATCCTCCCCAGGGCATAAAAGTCACTCTTCACGTCAGTGAGTCGTCGCAGTCTAGGGAAATAGATGTACCGGTTCAGGAATAGCAACATTGCCGCCAAAACATCGCGGAGCACACGGCTCAACATGGTCTGTGACATCCCACCAGCAGTCGCCACAGTATGTTGGAAGGTACCGGTGGCAAAGAAGTGTAGGGCTGCCATCACCTTCACCTTGGGGGTCAGCGCTGTAGGATACGGCCGGCCAGGCTGCAAATGTGGGGACAACTGCACTGCCAAATCCTCAATCAGCTGCCTGGTGAAGCGGTACCGTCGGATGCTGTCCCGTTACACCATCGTTGCCAGGTCTGGGAATGGTCGATGGACAGCAGGAGCCCTGCAGTGCAGAGGAGAAGTAAGCAAGATTGTCAGTCACCCCACATATGCGGCATTGAACACACTCAATATCCCAACATACATCATTATGAGGCACAACTACATGAAGTGTGCAGTTCAGTAAGGACATGTATGGTACATACATGGCCAACATCTGTCAACACGGTCCAACAGGTGGCATCAATTAGTCCCAGGTTGGCCCATTGGATATCATGAGGCCGTGTCACAGTTCCCATCTCCTGCTGCCGTGTCACAATCACCCCCACAGTGACATGTGAGGACAGATGTGCCTCAGGCACCACAGCTCAACGACAGGTACATTCCCAGGGACCCTGTATTGCCACATAGACACTGGCATTACATGGAGTATCATGTATACACCACAGCAAAACAACCATGACCCCCACAGGTAGTGGTCCCACTTGCCACGGCAGGACAGACATGGACGTCTGTGACACACACACGCACAACATCAAAGTCCATGCACACACAACGTGGATGTGGAGACTGTCTCCCATTGTGCACATGAAATCAGAGACATTGTAAACACTACATGCACAAAGACTGTGGAGGACCATCACAATTGTGCCACTGGGACACCCTGGCTCAAACATACCATCCCACATGGGACTCACAGGGTATGTGACATGACATACACATACACCACCGTGAAATGTGACCATGGCACATGCACAGATATGAACAGTTGCACATCACAGTGGTCATGTACACGTAACACCCAGGATCCTGTCCCCATGAACACGTGCACAGCCTGGGGGTGGCTGCCCACAGGTGACACCCACAGGACAACATGTACACCAACATACACACAATAGGAAATGCAGCCTTACATGCCTTATGATAAAGTTTGGACAGGCTGTCGTGATGTAGGTGTGCCCCTCACTCCTGGGAGCTATCTGTGGCTGGCATATGTCCATCTGAGACAGGCATGCTGACATATGCCAGTCACATGTACAGTGATGCGTTGAACAGCAATGGACCGATCGGTGCCCCGGCCGGCCCATTGCATTCAATGTGTGCGAGTGCAGCGTTGTACCCCTGTGCAGCGTTGTACTGCAATGGACCGATCGGTGCCCCGGCCGGCCCATTGCATTCAATGTGTGCGGGTACGCGTTGTACCCCTATGCAGCGTTAGTACTGCAATGGACCGATCGGTGCCCCGGCCGGCCCATTGCATTCAATGTGTGCGGGTGCAGCGTTGTACCCTATGCAGCGTTGTACTGCAATGGACCGATCGGTGCCCCGGCCGGCCCATTGCATTCAATGTGTGCGGGTACGCGTTGTACCCCTGTACGCGTTGTACTGCAATGGACCGATCGGTGCCCCGGCCGGCCCATTGCATTCAATGTGTGCGGAGTACGCGTTGTACCCCTGTACGCGTTGTACTGCAATGGACCGATCGGTGCCCCGGCCGCCCATTGCATTCAATGTGTGCGGGTACGAAGTTGTACCCCTGTACGCGTTGTACTACAATGGACCGATCGGTGCCCCGGCCGACCCATTGCATTCAATGTGTCGCGGTGCAGCGTTGTACCCCTGTACGCGTTGTACTGCAATGGACTGATCGGTGCCCCGGCCCATTGCATTCAATGTGTGCGGGTACGCGTTGTACCCCTGTATGCGATGTACCGCAATGGACCGATCGGTGCCCCGGCCGGCCCATTGCATTCAATGTGTGCGGTGCACGCGTTGTACCCCTGTGCGCGTTGTACCGCAATGGACCGATCGGTGCCCCGGCCGGCCCATTGCATTCAATGTGTGCGGGTACGCGTTGTACCCCTTTACGCGTTGTACTGCAATGGACCGCTCGGTGCCCCCAGCCGGCCCATTGCATTCAATGTGTGCGGGTACGCGTTGTACCCCTGTACGCGTTGTACTGCAATGGACCGATCGGTGCCCCGGCCGGCCCATTGCATTCAATGTGTGCGAGTACGCGTTGTACCCCTGTACGCGTTGTACCGCAATGGACCGATCGGTGCGCACCCATTGACAATGGCCTTGCCTGGCAACGGACGCGTTTTCGAATTTCGAGCAGAGTCGGTTGCTGGAAAATCAGTTGGTCACCCACAACAATGTTGCAAAATCATGTATGTCATGAAGTTGAAGATTTGAAGGATGCTGTGGGCGTGTTTTGGTGCTGCTATTCCATGGATTGGCCAGATTCAGAAGATGCAAACGACTTGGACCTATCACTTTGGACACAAGGGACAGTATCTGCCTCTCCAGCACATATATATTGCTGGCTGTTCCCCTGAGAGCTCACTTGCCTGCACTACATGCTCCAGGATGACATCTGCCACTGCACTGCTGCTGTCTCTGCCCCTCTGGACCCTGCAATGGCACGCACTGTGGAGAGAGCCCCAGCCTTCAGCCTTGAGGAGAACCAGGCCCTGCTGGACAGCCTACTTCCACAGTACAGCAAGCTGTATGGGACACCAGGGGAGCAGGTGAGTGTTCTGTGCACTGCCTTTCTGAATGTGCATATTGTCTGACTAGCAAGGCTGAAAGTCTGCACGCCACTGGCTAGCAGGCTCACTGAGTAGTTGTCACCCCCATAGTGTGTAGTGACATGCACTGGACAGGTATGGTGCAGTGACAGTGCATTTGAACAAGGTTTTACTTCCCATGCAATGATACCATGTAGTGACGTCTGGCAAACTGTCCATGGGCAGCTTTGCACTGCCTGTGTACATCATGTGCCCCTGTGATTGAGACATGTATATACAACTGTGTCATGCACGGATATGTTGCATGTGTAGTAATGGCCTTTTCACTTTGTCATCCTGACAGGTTAATGCCCATCGGAAGCAGGAGATCTGGAAGGACATCGTCCGGGCTGTCCGGTCCGTGGGGGTCTACAAGCGCCGGATCCGCAACTGCCAGAAGAGGTGGCAGGACCTTCGGGGCTGGACCCGGAGGATTGCACGGGTCCAGCTGAAGCTGTTGCCTCCTCGCAGGAGGGCGGAACACGGACCCTGACCCCCACATGCTCCAGATCCTGGCGGTGGTGTTTCCAGACCTGGATGGGCAGCTGAAGGCCAGACAGCAGCAAGGAGGGGGTGAGTCAAAGACTGCACTGTGAACTCTGTATTACATGCTATGTGCCCTCCTCTGGCCTGGTTCAACTGCCACAGTGCAGCAGTCATGTTGTCCAGGAGCCATGTCCCTCTATTGTGCACTGCCCACTGCTCATCTGATACCCAGGTGTGGCCCTTACATTCAGGGAATTGTGTCACTTGGGACTGTGTCCTTGCAGTTTGCTTCACTAAAGGTGGGGGACAGCATCTGTTTCCCTAACTCTGTTGTGGGCATCATGGGTGGGTCCATTGTTCACACTACGCCTGTGTTCGGACATGTAATCTGCGTGTTGCTTTGATATGCAGTCCACTTGCTGTGCTGAGCCACCACATGTGCCTGGGGTATGTGGCACACGCCCATGCAGCGGGTGGGAACAATGTTTGGGCCCCAGGAGTGTGCAGATTATGTGTGTCACACATACATAGCCAGCTATCCACTGTCCAGGGCTCATCCCTCATTCATGTGGAGCAGGACAGTCATGCCTACTCCAGGTCATGCAATGCACTCTGTACTCCCACTCCCGTGTATCAGCTGACACATTGTGCACAGTGATTTGACCCCTCAGGTGTCTGCCTCTGTGTCAGTGTGCTGTGGATTAGTTGCCAGGACTGCTGGGGTGTTTCTTGGTAGGGGCTCAGCATGCCCCTGGAGATGTGACCATAGGAGACGATACTTGTGTGTCACATAGGTGTTTGATCAGCTGCCAGTGCAGAATGCGGTATGCAAATGTGAAGTTCAGGCAGCTGTTCCCCATTCACAGCAGATTGTGAGGGGCTCAGGTTTAGAGGGTAGTGTCACAGGTCTCCCATATGTCCAATCGGTATGACCTGGACAGATGAGGGTTAAGATGATGTGTTGTGTGGGGGATGTACATGTGCACTTGTGCAGCTCCAGGACTTGCATTCCCCATGACCTACTATTGTGACACAGTGCATAGTGTTGTTGTCTGGCTGCCAAGTCATACATCACTGAGACAGTGATGTATGACTTAGCAGTCATGCCTCTGCCATGGCATGTGTCTACTTATTGGTGATCCTGCAGGGGAGTGACATGTGCTACATGCACACCATTGTGGCGCTGGCTATCAGGACATGGGTGCATCATGGTGTCTGTCGCTGGTATGCATCACATGCATTTCCTATTTGACTCTGGGCATCCCTTTCATCCGGAAACCTGTACTGACTCAGTGGCAAGAGCTGTGATGTGTGCATGTCCACATGCCACACCGTGTCCTCTGCACTGTCCAACTACTGTGTACTTGGTGCATGTGTCCACACTGGGGTGTTGCAATCCAACAGACACCAGACAGATGGGTGCAAGGCCATGTGGGATGTGAGTGCCATGGTTGGCATCAGACTGACAATTGGCTTCTCCTGTTCAGTTAGGGCACTTTTAGCAATGTACAACTAATGATGCCAGGGCTTGCTCTGTAATGTGCTGTGCTCACAGTGGTGTGTGCGTTTGGTGCAGGTGACTGATGTCTGTCTGTTTCCCCATTGTTTGCAGATACATCCACGGCCATGGAAGGGGACAGCTCCACGGACCAGGAGGAGCCAGAGAGCCAGACTGGGTCAGCAGCCGAGGAGTGGTCGGAGGGACCCAGTGGCACGGAGGGCGAGGGAGCCACACCGAGGAGTCCTCAGCACCATCCACCTCAGCTGAGGACCAGAGCAACTCGGAGGATGACTCCCTTGTGGAGGCGTGTGTCAGCAGCCACCACACCCCAGCTAGTGTTGCTGTCCCCGCCACCACCAGCACCACCACCGCCCTCCCATCGGCTCCCATTCCCCAGGTCCGTGGAGGCTCCCATGTTCGTGAGCGTGTCTCCTTTGGGCCAGGCACCGCACCCCTGCCCCTGTGTCCCCTGCTGCCCTGAGTGAGGAGTCTGTGTACCTCCTTCGCAAGCTCCATGTAGGGCAGACAGCCATGCTGAGTGTCCTCCATGCGCACACCGCTCTGTTGACTCAGCTGGTGTCGTTCATGGAGGGCATCTCATCGGGCATGTCTGACCTACAGAGGGGCAATAGGTCCATGGACTCCTCCCTGACGGCAGCAGTGTCCCTCCTCAGACAGTCCCTCACCCCTCCTGCCTCTGCTCCATCCACACTCCCCAGCACCTTACCCGTCCCAAGCACACACACACCGGCACAGGCACACACCAGCACACACACGTCCAGCACACAGACACACACGCCACAAACAAAACGCACACGCATGCACAGTCAGGGGACTGAAACCAGACTCACAGGGGATGGGGCCCTGGTACACACACACGCATCCTCGGGCACTGCGCAGTCCTCAGTTGCCTCTCCCTCCAAAACACCCTCCCTTGCCTCACCTGCAACCCCAAAGACCCAGCGCCTCTTCCTCAGTGACCTCGGCCTCTTCCCCTCCGATCCAGCTGCTCCAGCATCCAGGGGGAAGAGGAAGCCCCCACACGGAGCAGAGTGCCCCTCGCCCCCGGACACCCTCCCCCAGGCGCAGACAGACTGAGGCCCCCACCCGCAAGTCCCCCGGAGTGGTAAGAGCAAGACCCCGCCGCCGCCCGCAGCTCAAGCACCAGGTCTCCTTCCTCCATCCCTCAGGCCCCCACTCCACAGGTGCCCCCACCACACCCTGCCCCAGGTTCCCCCACCCACAGATATACCATCCCCAAGAGGATCCGGCCTTCTCCCCCTGCCACTTGCTCTCCCGGCACCACACCCCCGCTGCGCTTGTCTGTGCCACTGATGTGGTGAGGGTGTCCTCCCCTCTGTCCAGCCCACCTTGCCTGTTCCCCATTCTCCTCCCCTGGTGGTAGGCACTGCAGTGGAGTCCACTACCACCCTGTCTGACTTGGGCACTGCAGTGGCGGACCTGTCCACTCCATCTGCAGGGTCCACTGCAGTCGTGCCGGCACCCACAACATCTGAGTCATGCCCCCAGTTGTGCCGGCACACACCATGTCAGACACCTCCACTGCAGTTGTCAGTGGCTCTCCAGCACCCACCACCCCTTCCCTGCTTCCTCCTGGTGAGCCCTGATCCTGTCCCTGCGGTGCCTGGCCCACCCCCCCGGTTGCCCCTCCTAATGGATTGTCCCTGGTTTTGTGCAGGCATGCGTAGGGTGACATCTGCCACTGTCACCCTGTTTGGACTTTTACAATGGACTGGCCATTGGCCTTTGTGTTTTTCTGGACTTTGTTTTCATTCCACACATATGCTGAATAAAGCAACTTTCTGTTCTCTAGTGCTTATGCTTCTGATGTACATGTTGTTGATGATGCTAACCATGCCCTTGATGCAGTGATGGTGATATTTGGTCTCATGATAATGAAGTGTTACTGTGCAGGAACCCATGTGGTCCAGGGGAATGTGTCCTATCCTGTGGTGTATCCATGTCATCCATAGCAGCATCTGAGGGTGTCATGTGTTCAGTATTTGGCAATGGGATTTCCTACTTAGATTGGCTATTTCACATCTGTGGCTTCCACCCCTGCACATCTGTTGTGCCTGCCATTGTTCAATTCGTCTACTTCCCTGACCGTGTGGCCATCTCCAGTGGACATGCAGGTTTGGGCATCAATGGGGAAGGACGCATCTGTGTTGTCAGTGCAACATTGCTATACAAGTGTGTTGGATCTGTGCTGATGATTCCGTTGGCACTTCCATGACCAGGCTGATGTTACGGGAGCCCTCATTTGGTGCTAATTGTTGATTGTGTGACCAAGTGCTCAGCTGAAATGATGGGGCCCTACTGAGGCAACATATGGCACAGCTTTCCTCACACAGGAGTGGAGTCCCCTCATGGCAGTGTGTACTCCTGTGACATTGCCTGCGCCCAAGGTGTGTGTTGTATGTGCATGTCTGTGTGTTCACTTCCGTTTAGCTGTGCATGCTGTGATCCCTAGTGTTGTACCTGTTTGTGATGCTAGCTGAGTTGACCTATGTTCCCCCAAGTCTTCTCCCTGGGTTCTCTGTGATGTGGGTGCATGGCACATTACTGGTCATCAGGGTGTCACCCATAGGTGTGTTTGCTGTCAGGGCTGAGTTTGTGTGCAGACGCAGATGGGTCACAGATCAGGTTTCCCCTTGGCACTTGTTGTTTGCCCCTGTCATGTGATTTCCATTTTGTGTTATCTTTCAGTGATTGTGACACGTTGTGTGTGTGACTGCTGGCACTCCTCAGGGTCCGGGCTGCAATGTTGGTTGTTGTCTATGTGTGTTCTTTGTGGGTGACCTTGGCTTCTTCATTGGTGTGTGACTGTGGATGGGATCCCATTGGTTGGTGTGGTATTGCCGTCATGTCCATGTACAGCGTAGTGTGCAGTGTGTCAGACATTCAGGAGTCTTGTTGAGTGGCCATGTGTGATGTGTTTCTGCACCTTGGTTCCCACCCACCACCCTGGAATAGTCATGGGTGCATGTGCAATGTCACCAGTGCATGTGTACTTCACTGCTGCACATTGTTGGAGGTCGAGGGTGTGGTGTTGAGTGTGTGCAGATGAGAGTTGTTGCCCGGCTAGGCCCCTGCCTCCATGTTGGCCTTGGCTTACTGGCCATGCTGATTGATTTGTGCTTGTGTAGGTGTGATGGTAGTTAGTTGCTCAGGACACATGACTGTGGTTCACAGTGTGAACCACATTTAGCTTTGTCATCACAGTGGGATTGTAATGCAGCCCAGGGTCACCACATTGTGGGGGCCCTGGGGGTGGTGCTGTGGTGTGTCTGTGTCTTGCTGTGTCAGTTGCTGTCCCTACGTGCCTGTGTGACATGTGTGATTTGTGCTCCCTCTCATCTGACAAGGCCTGCTTGCCCACATAGGGGATTTGGATCCATGAGTTACCTTTGTGTGGCACTGTATGCACATCTGTATGATTGGTATTCAGGTCTCCTCATGTGTTGTGTGGTTGCCTGGGGACACTGGCACCCCCTCACCTGTTGTGTATGATGTGCAGTGTGGGTCTGCCTGTTTGTGTTTGTGCATCTGCACCACTGCATTGGCATATCTTGGGTGCGCCATTGGATGTATGTAGTTTTGTGGGTTTCCCCTGCTGTCCCTGGGACTCCTAGGTCATCGGTCAGCACAATGATCATGGTTTGTGTGTCCCATTGCTGCCATGGTATGGTATCTGTTCACCTCACATCTGCAGTCTCCACAGGGTATCTGCATTTGTGTGCCCATTGGTGCAAATATGTGGGTCTGCATTCTGATGGTCACTTCTGTCATTGTGTCATTGATGATTGTTGACGGTGTCAGCCCCCATGGGTGTTGTTTGTCTGCACATGGCCAAAGGTATGTCTTATTTGCACTGCAGTATTTGGCTCCCCCAATTTATGTTGCAATGGGATACATACACTACTTTGCCACTGATGTGTTTTTGTTCTGTGACCAGGAATCATCCATGCAGTTTGGCAGTTGTACCTCTTTCTTTGTCAACACTTACCTTTTGGTCACTGTGATGATGGGGTTTGGACCCCATTGCCACAATGTTCAAAATGTGCTTCAGCTATGGACCCCACACTTACATTTTGGTCACTGTGATGATGGGGTTTGGACCCCATTGCCACAATGTTCAAAATGTGCTTCAGCTATGGACCCCACACTTACCTTTTGGTCACTGTGGTGATTGGGGTTTAGACCCCATTGCCACAATGTTCAAAATGTGCTTCAGCTATGGACCCCACACTTACATTTTGGTCACTGTGATGATAGGGGTTTGGACCCCATTGCCACAATGTTCAAAATGTGCTTCAGCTATGGACCCCACACTTACCTTTTGGTCACTGTGGTGATGGGGGTTTAGACCCCATTGCCACAATGTTCAAAATGTGCTTCAGCTATGGACCCCACACTTACATTTTGGTCACTGTGATGATGGGGGTTTGGACCCCATTGCCACAATGTTCAAAATGTGCTTCAGCTATGGACCCCACACTTACCTTTTGGTCACTGTGGTGATGGGGGTTTAGACCCCATTGCCACAATGTTCAAAATGTGCTTCAGCTATGGACCCCACACTTACATTTTGGTCACTGTGATGATGGGGGTTTGGACCCCATTGCCACAATGTTCAAAATGTGCTTCAGCTATGGACCCCACACTTACCTTTTGGTCACTGTGGTGATGGGGTTTAGACCCCATTGCCACAATGTTCAAAATGTGCTTCAGCTATGGACCCCACACTTACATTTTGGTCACTGTGATGATGGGGTTTAGACCCCATTGCCACAATGTTCAACATGTGCTTCAGCTATGGACCCCACACTTACATTTTGGTCACTGTGATGATGGGGGTTTGGACCCCATTGCCACAATGGTCATGGCCTGCTTGCATTGTGGGTGCCACACACATATATGTGTGGCACATGTGCTAGGGGTCCCATTGTATGTTCAAAGTCATGTTCGGTGTTGTAGGCATTTGACACAGTCTACACACACTTGTCATGGTGTTGGGGGATGTCTTCTTCTTGCATTCCATAGGTTGTGGTGTGCTGGTTGTGTCATGCATTGTCCATCCTATGAGTGGGGGTGGTAGTAGTGGTTGGCATCCAGCCCCCCCTGGCTGAGGGTGGTAGTAGTGGTAGGCATCCAGCCCCCCCTGGGTGTGGGTGGTAGTAGTGGTAGGCATCCAGCCCCCCCTGGCTAAGGGTGGTGGTAGGCATCCAGACCCCCCTGGGGGAGGGTGGTAGTGGTGGTCGGCATCCAGCCCCCCCTGGGTGTGGGTGGTAGTAGTGGTAGGCATCCAGCCCCCCCTGGCTGTGGGTGGTAGTAGTGGTAGGCATCTAGCCCCCACTGGCTAAGGGTGGTGGTAGGCATCCAGCCCCCCCTGGGTGTGGGTGGTAGTGGTGGTAGGCATCCAGCCCCCCCTGGGTGAGGGTGGTAGTAGTGGTAGGCATCCAGCCCCCCCGGCTGAGGGTGGTAGTAGTGGTAGGCATCCAGCCCCCCTGGCTAAGGGTGGTGGTAGGCATCCAGCCCCCTGGGTGTGGGTGGTAGAAGTGGTAGGCATCCAGCCCCCTTGGGTGAGGGTGGTAGTAGTGGTAGGCATCCAGCCCCCTGGGTGAGGGTGGTAGTAGTGGTAGGCATCCAGCCCCCTGGCTAAGGGTGGTGGTAGGCATCCAGCCCCCTGGCTGAGGGTGGTAGTAGTGGTAGGCATCCAGCCCCCCTGGCTAAGGGTGGTGGTAGGCATCCAGCCCCCCTGGGTGTGGGTGGTAGTAGTGGTAGGCATCCAGCCCCCTGGGTGAGGGTGGTAGTAGTGGTAGGCATCCAGCCCCCCTGGGTGAGGGTGGTAGTAGTGGTAGGCATCCAGCCCCCTGGCTAAGGGTGGTGGTAGGCATCCAGCCCCCTGGCTGAGGGTGGTAGTAGTGGTAGGCATCCAGCCCCCTGGCTAAGGGTGGTGGTGAGGCATCCAGCCCCCTGGGTGAGGGTGGTAGTGGTGGTAGGCATCCAGCCCCCTGGGTGAGGGTGGTAGTAGTGGTAGGCATCCAGCCCCCCTGGCTGAGGGTGGTAGTAGTGGTAGGCATCCAGCCCCCTGGCTAAGGGTGGTGGTAGGCATCCAGCCCCCTGGGTGTGGGTGGTAGTAGTGGTAGGCATCCAGCCCCCTGGCTGCGGGTGGTAGTAGTGGTAGGCATCCAGCCCCCCTGGCTAAGGGTGGTGGTAGGCATCCAGCCCCCTGGGTGTGGGTGGTAGTAGTGGTAGGCATCCAGCCCCCTGGCTGAGGGTGGTAGTAGTGGTAGGCATCCAGCCCCCTGGCTAAGGGTGGTGGTAGGCATCCAGCCCCCCTGGGTGTGGGTGGTAGTAGTGGTAGGCATCCAGCCCCCCTGGGTGAGGGTGGTAGTAGTGGTAGGCATCCAGCCCCCCTGGGTGAGGGTGGTAGTAGTGGTAGGCATCCAGCCCCCTGGCTAAGGGTGGTGGTAGGCATCCAGCCCCCCTGGCTGAGGGTGGTAGTAGTGGTAGGCATCCAGCCCCCTGGCTAAGGGTGGTGGTAGGCATCCAGCCCCCTGGGTGAGGGTGGTAGTAGTGGTAGGCATCCAGCCCCCTGGCTAAGGGTGGTGGTAGGCATCCAGCCCCCCTGGGTGTGGGTGGTAGTAGTGGTAGGCATCCTGCCCCCTGGGTAGGGGTGGTGGTGCGCATTCAGGCCCCTGTGTGCATATGTGGCATTGGTGATGGGCATCCCGCCCCTATGGTGCTGCTGTTGCTGGTGTAAGTATATTCTGCATCCCTCTGTGTGTGTGTGATGTGTCGTGTACGTGTTGTATGTGTTTTGTGGTTGGTGTCTGACTTACCTTCTGCGCCGTACGCGTCCGTGCCTGTTCCGGTAGTAAATGTAGAATATTGGTATGATCGGGACGAAGGGATTCATGGTTGGTTCGTGTCGTTCGTCCTTCTCGTTGCTTCGCGTCGTCCTCGTCGCTTCGCGTCGTCCTCGTCGCTGGCGTGTTCGTCTCGTAGCCGTGGATCGTGTTGTGGCGCGAATCGGAGCTTATGTGCGCCTCTCCCGGATGTTTTGACGTGCCGTGCATAGCGACGGGTTCGGCGCGTACGGAAAGCGCATCGTACTTGTTCGGCCGGACGGAGCTGCATTTTCCCTTCCGTGCGACTCGATTCAGCGTTTCCGGATTTGCCTCGGTCGGGGAACAGGACCTGGTTTGGGTGAGTACGGCTCGGCCGGATTCTGTGCTGTTGTGCGCATCGTACTTACTCGTTCGGTGTGCTGTACGGATCGGTCGGGAAACAGGCTTTCGCATGGCTTTTTCCCGACCGAATGGTATTGGAGTGCGCCTCCGACCGAGATCGGAATCGACTCCTAAGTGTTATTGAAAAAGCTTTTGAATTAAAAAGAAGATTGTTTATCTTAATTTTAAAAAGATTGAAGACTTTAAATACAATAATGGAGCGTATGAAGGACAAATGTAAGAGAAAAGAATTGTAAATAGAACACATTTTTGTAAAATATTTTCTGGGGATGGAAGCATACTTCTAGTACGGAACCTTTTTTAATGAAGAAAGTTATTTTCAACAAAATAGTTTAGTGCATGCAGTTGATACCTGTGGTCGTTCTTATGAGGTGCAAGATGGTTGTCCAATTCAGAAAGAAAAGCTAGTTCCTAGAAATGTTGAAGAATTAATAGCTGAGGAAGTTCAAGGGAGACGTACCCAGGCTCCAGTGTTTACATGGGATTGTAGTAGTATTTGTAGTATACGTCAACAATCTATTGATATTTTACTAAATTTCTTAAGAGAATATGGAAGAAAAACTGTGAAACAGAAGATTAAGATATTACAAGGACTGGATCCTTGCAAAGTGAGAAAAAATACAGGGTTGCAAGGTCATTCTCTGGCTTGTCTTTCTAGGAAAGTGTGTCAAAGTCGTTTTCATCATTTGAGAATGTTAGCAGTACATCATTCAGAAATGCGGAAGTTAGTTAGAAGATTATACTATGTGAAAAGTCCTGCATTATGTCTAAATGAAATTAATACAGCTCTTTTGCATGGTTCAGTTTTGGATGTAAAAAAAGTATGTGATGATATAGAGTTACGTTTCTTTGCCGCTCAAGAGGAGTGTAGAGAAATTGAGACTTTGATAAGTGTAGGTGTTGAAGAAGAGGTGGAAGATACTACTGATGTCAAGTTTGAAAAAGGAATAACAAAGTTTAAAGTAGTTTCTGGTGAAAATCCCAACTATGTTTGTATTTGTTGCCGACGTAGTCATTATAAAATTCAAACTAGGAATGTAGATGTGTTTTTAATAAAGTGAAGAGGAAAACAATGATAAATGGAGAGAATTTGCTGCTTATCTGTTTGTGGAAGGTCGTTTTGAGTTAGGTACTGTACAATGCATTTGTAAATATTGTTATAATAAATTAGAAGAAAACAAAATGCCAGGTAGAGCTGTCCATAATGACTTAGAATTAGTACCTATACCTCCAGAACTTAAAGATTTAAATACATATGAGGCTATCCTTATACAATCTGTGCACCCTTTTCAGGCTATAATTCGTATGGAGCCTAAAACAGGTAAGCTGCCTCCAACAGATCTACAAAGAGGTTTAAAAGGAAGAGTTGTGTACTTACCTTTAGATTTTAAGAAAAATTTTGAAACTGTTGGTGTAGAAAGAGAGGATAATGAACCTGTAGTCATTCTTGTTAATGGTGTACCCACAAAGAGTCGGAAAATATGGCAGGAGTTAGTAGATGTCACGAAAGTCCAAAAGGCTACATTATATCTGGTGCAAAACAATATTTACTATAAAAATGTAAATGTAGAAGAAGAAGAAATGACTTTAGAAGATGAAACACACATTTCAAGTGGACAAATAGAAAAAGTGGAGAACTCAAGAAAAGAACGAAATTTATGAACATTATAGTATACACCCTCTACATTCAAAAGAACTGATAGGAGATACTATTGAATTGTTCCAGATGAAAAAAGCAAAAGGAAATCCCATGAGTGTGTGGGAAAAAAGTTTGGAAGCTCGTTGTTTTCCACAGCTCTTCCCTACTGGAAAAGGTGGATGATATGATGAACGACCAGTTCAGATTCCAGCTGCAGAATATCGTACTTTACGATTGTACTGCAGAAGATCCAAGATTTCGTCAGTGTATTCCATATTTATTTCATCTTTTATTTGAGAGTGATCTGTCCGCACTTTCATATGCAGTCAACCATATATTAAAAACGGAACGCATCTTTCACATATTTCTGCAAAGCAATTTATGGACAAAGTTGAAGAAAGAGACGAACATTTAGAATCACAGTTAATTAATTTGATGGCATGTCAACGTGGCACTAATGAATATTGGCATCGACGTCATGGGGAACAAAAATGTATGTTAAGAAACTTAGGAACCCCTACGTGGTTTGTTACACTTAGCTGTGCTGAGTACGCATGGGATGATTTACTGGATTTTCTCCGAGAAGCAAATTCAAATATAGAAAATATTGAATTGAAGACACCTGGAGAACTGTGTTCCGTAGATCCTGTAAATGTTTGCAGATATTTTAATCATAGGTTTGAAGCTATGATGTCTTTTATCTGTAATTAAAAAAATCCATCTATTGGCGAAGTTATTGATTTTTTTGGGAGAAAAGAATACCAAGCTAGAGGTGCTCCTCATATACATATGCTTTTATGGATCAAGGATGCACCTAAATTTGGAACTGATTCGGATGAGACTGTTTTGTCTTTTATTGAAGACTATGTTACCTGTACGATTCCAAAAATAGGAGGAGAAAATATCTTAAGACAGCAAGTTTTACGGTTTCAGAGTCATCGATGTGGAAAGTATTGCCGACGGAAATATAAGTCAAAGGATAAATTTTACACAAAATGTCGATTTGGCTTTCCACGTCCAGTAATTTCCAAAGGAAGAGTGCACAGTTTTATGTCAGCAGTGAGGCATACCATCACTCGAAAATCACCCAAAAATATTTATAATTTAAAAAGAACAGAAGAATCGAAGTACATTAATGATTACAATCCGGTGATTTTGAAGATGTGGAATGCAAATATGGACATACAATATGTTGCAGATAACTCAATTGCTGTTGCTCGCTATGTCACGTCATATATTACCAAGTCTGAGAAGACAGAATTGAAAGAAATGTTGGAGGAAATTTCGCAGGAGAAGACACTTAGCAATAAATTGTACAGCTTCAGCTTGAAGATGCTTTCACATCGAGAAATTGGATCTTACAAATGTTCGGATCGATTGACATCTGCAAGTGTATATTCAAAATCAAGAGGGATCATCTGGATAAGTCTTGGTCTTGCTGCAGCAGGAAATCGAGTTTTGAAATCTGTACAAGAAATTGAATACTTGGCACTGAATGAACCGGAAAGTACAGATATTCTGAAAACAAATATGTTGGATACGTACTATCCAAATAGAAATCCATACCTGGAAAATATATGTCTATATGAAATACTGCAACATTATAGTTTTTAAAAAAATGTCACAGTAAATATAAATGAAGGAAAATATGCTGTAATTGGATCTGAAGGATGTTTGGTAAAGCATGACAAAGGAAATCTGATTAATCACAGGAAATTAAGGGGCCGATTCCGATCTTGGCCGGTAGGGCTCCGAATCGGATTCGGCATTACCGGATCCGATTCGGAGCCCTATTTCCCGACCGAATCGTACGCGCGTCCGGGCGAGCGAGTACGATGCGTGCGCTCGCGAAATCTCCGACCGACTCGTTCGCAGGACCCGACCGCTCCGACCGACTCGCACGGGGACGACTCGCACCGCGCAATGGAGACGTTCCCTGGCCGGGTAAGTACGATGCGCATCGCGACCGCTCCGACCGACGTGCGCAGTCCGGCTCCAAGGAGCTGTCGGAGCCGCACTTTGAGGGTCCGTGTCGGACCCCCTGGAAGCGTAGGCACGTGAGTCGCACACAGGGGAGCCATGGGTCCCCCTACACGTGCGTGCACGGTGCGACCCGCATCGACGCGAACACGCTGTAGGGCGCCCTTGTTCGCGTCGTGCCCATTGAGTCAATGGGAGCCCGTGTACGCGTCGTACAACTGGCTCCCATTGACTTCAATGGGAGTCCGACCGAATCGAGTCCGATGGCATACGTGCGCATCGTACTCGTACGGTCGGACTGCTAGGGTCCGATTCGGTCGGAAATCTCTCCGAGTCCGGCTCGGTCGGAGAGATTTCCGGCCCGAATCGGAATCGACCCCTAAGTTGTGATACTCCAGATAAAAGAGAGTTTTTCTATTTAGCTCTTCTGCAACTCTTCAAACCTTGGCGGACTGAAATGGAATTACTTGGACATTGTGACTGCTATGAGGATTCTTTCAATGCATGTAAAGATAGCATTGAATGTACAATTTTTCCAAATTATCTCCAAATGTTGAACGAAGAGATTAATCAAGAAAGAACTATTGCAGCTAAAATAGCTAGAGATAGTTCTCAAGATACTCAGAGTTCTGCTCCACAAAGTCAAGATCCACTAGGAGAAGCCATATTTGAAAATGAAGCGGCAATATCAATGAGTGAAGTGGAAACGGTGATGCAGCAAGCACAACAGGACAATATTGATTTGGAAAATTTAGAGGAACATCTGAATACTGAACAGAAAGAAATATATCACCAAGTTACACAACAGATACAACATGGATTACTGCATGAAAAGAATGATTGCCAATATACATCATTTAGACCTATTCTTATGTACATCAGTGGACAAGCTGGAACGGGGAAATGTTTCTTGATTAAATGTTTGTCAAGTTATCTACAGAAAACAACAGATTCACATTTGTCTTGTGTTGTAACTGCTCCAACTGAGTTAGCAGCACACAACATTAATGGATTACATTACATCGTCTACTTATGTTACCAGTAGAACATGAAAATAAATTGAAATACCACAAGCTATCTGGAGAAGCTTGTTTCGAAGTTTCAAGAGTACTAAAGAAAATGAAACTTCTGGTAATTGATGAAGTAAGCATGGTCTCAAACTTAATGCTTGCGTTTGTACATTTGAGGATGCAGCAGATTTTAAAATCAAATTACGATGTTTTATTTGGAGGAAAACATGTAATTGTATTTGGTGATCTACTACAACTGACACCTGTGAAAGGCCAACCGGTTTTTAAGACCCTTCTTCATGAAGATACTAAAAAATCATTGGGAAGTATTGGAAATTTAAACATTTGGACTTCTTTTGAATATAAGGAACTTATTAAGAACATGCGACAAGCAAATGACGAAGATTATGGAAACATTCTTCAAGATATTAGAATTGGTGTCTTACCAAAGGATGGAAAAATGCTTTAGAAAGTCGGCTACTAAAAACTTGTTTCCAACAGAAAATATTGCGGCTGAAACAATATACCGAAGAATTGCAGAAAAGGAATCTATAATTTGCCTTATGCCAACACTGAAAGAATGCTCTACATTCAATGAAGAACTGTTGAAACTGGAGAATAAACCGATAATGAAAATGGTAGCTATTGATAAAATAGAACATGAAGGAGTAACTATTCTTTTGTCAGAGAAATTGCAGTTGAAATTAGACTCTTTGGAAAAATCCATATCTAAGACTGCTGGTTTGGAAAAGACCTTATATGTCTCTGTAAACTGCCGGGTAATATTACGACGTAATTTAGATGTTGAAAAAGGTTTAGTAAATGGAGCAATGGGGAAAGTTGTTGACTTTGTTAGTTATGCAAATAGAGATGAGATTGAATTTTTGAAGATTAAATTTAATCAGATTGAAGAGGTGAAACAAATTGGACGCTGTTGTGTTCGTTTCTTGCTTGTAAAAGATTTGTATGTTCGTAGAAAACAGTTTCCTGTTTGTTTAGCATATGCAGTGACTATTCATAAATCTCAAGGTTTAAGTGTAGACAATGCTTTGGTAAATATTGGAAGTTCTGTGTTTAAAGAGGGTATGGCGTATGTTGCATTGTCTTGAGTAAGAACGTTATCCGGATTGTATTTGATTGATTTTGATGAGCAAAAGGTTAGTGCAGATGTAAATTGTGTAAAAGAGTACAATAGGTTAAGAAGACTCTATGCTCCTAATTTAGGTGAATATCCTATTTATGAAAAACGTTTAATACGTCCAAAACGAAAATATGATAAAGATTATACTGAGGTTGCAAGGAAAAAAAGAATTGAAAAGAATGACGAGTCTGGAAAGAAAATAGAAGGGAACACGGTTGCTAATATTGTAGGATATCAGTTAGAAAATAGTTCAGGTATCAACTGTTATGCTAATGTAATTGTAAACGTTGTTTTTTTTTTGAAAATCTACAGCATGCAATTATTGAAAATCGAGAAAAAGATTTTGTTCTTTGTTACATTATATTTTTGAGAAGTTGAAAACTGATAAAACGAAAATCCATACTGCTTCTGATGTGTGGAATCTTTTGGATATATGTTCTGGTTCTTCACAATTTACACAGAATGTACAGCAAGATGCTCAGGAATTTCTTATGTTTATGCTTGCAGTATTAGAAGATGAAGGTATATAAATTGAAAATCTGTTTGGACTACGTTATAGATGGGTTCATAGATGTGACAGCTGTTCATTTTCATCTACCACTAACATAGACACTGAATGATTCATATATTTGACAATGCCAGATTTGAAAACAGTGTCTTTCAACGAACTAGTAAAATCAGCTAATCAAGATATGGAATGTACTCAGTGCAAATCGGAAATGTTATCAACATTATTTATAGAAAGATGTGGACAATATATTATTTTAATGCTGCAACGTTGTAGAGCAGATGGAACAAAATTGGAAACCAAAATTAAAAATTTTGTGGCAGGTCAAGTGTCAATTTCAGGAAGAACTTTTAAAACAGTGGCTATTGTTTTCCACGATGGACCTACTTCAACATCTGGACACTATACTGTCTATTTAAAATGTAATAAAGGATGGACACTATGTAATGATGCACATTTAGAGTATACATTTCGGTTGCCTAATGAATTACAAAATTCATACTTAATATTTTTGATGCCAAAATTCTAAGAAGATATCAACATGAATTACTGAGTATATTTTGGATATTTCCACTACAAATGATTTTAGAAACATCATTCACCCTATCAGAAACATGTGAATATGATTTTAGAAGTGTATGTTGGATATCCTCATTGCAAATGTTTTCAGAAACATCATTCGGCCTATTGGGAAGGTGTGTATATGAATTCAAAAGTTTATTTCGGATATACTCAATGGAAATATTTTCAGAAACATAATTCGGCCAATAGGGAAGATGTTCGTAATTACGGTTTCAATTATTAATTCTGGTCTTTCATATTGCATTTCAAAAATTGTGTTTGAAAGAAGGTGGTGATATATTTGAAGTTTGGATTATATACTATGTTACTAAGGATGTTTATTTGTGAAAATGTAAATACCAAGTTGCGTTGGTTGTAGACATTTTGAAGGGAAGTATGTTTTTTTTTAACAATCTTATTGATTGTATTTTTGCCTGCTGTCATCTGATGATTAACATTGAAATCACTGTTTATGGTGAAATTCAATACAATCTGAAGACAGCAAAAAATGGCAAATTGAATATGTGATGTAATTGTATACTTATGTTGTGTTGCAAAAACTATAACATTATATGTAATAACAGAATTTTGTTCTTCTTTTTACAGACCTTACTACTAAAGTTTAAAATACTTTAAATTTGCATTTAAAAAAGAAGTGAAATTATATTACTATTAATTTCATATCTACTTGGAAACAGGTAAGATTAATCCACCCAGGTACTACCCTTTCAGTGTATCAAAGACACTGTGACTCCTCATGCCCATCTGCAGTCACCCAGCCAGTACTATACACTAATGCAATTTCTCCACTAATAACCAAGTACTTATAAATTTAGCATACACTCTCCTTGCAGTACTGTAATCATCCAGTCACTGCTGATATACTCATACAATCGTCCAAGCACTAACACAAGCAGTGCTACAATTGTCTGTGCACTATCCATACAGATCTCTAAGCAGGCACATACTACTCATTCACTTATCTAAATACCCTGGTAGTACCCAGGCAATCTAGCAATCACCCTGTCAGTCCCCATGCACTTCTCCAATCACCCATCTAGCGCGGTGTACTTATCTAATCACTTCGCTAATACCAAAGCACTTATAAATACACCATGCACTCTCTTTAGGGCACTCAGTGCTTTAAATGGGCCGGTACTCACCGGTACTGAGTACCGGCACTTCTGAATTTTCTGGCCTTCAGTACCGGCACTTCTCATTAGCCAGGGAGAGTACCGGTACCCTAATAGATGGCACTGCAGGCTCCGGTTATTTTTGTCCTCTAGCACAGGGTAGATGCCGCTCTGCTTCTCAGGAGCTTGAAGCGCGCCAAGCCTCCTGCAGAGTCCCTGCTGGAGATTCCAGCGGCGCACATGTGAATGGCCTGAGACTGCAGGGGTCTAAGAGGGCTTGCCTTGCGTCACGCTGTGATTAACAGTGCAGGGTCTAGACAGACCCTTCACTGTCGATCACATGCGCAACGACTATTCAGCTGAAAGTGCTTTAGCCTCACCCCCGCCCCTCTCCATCAGGTGTGTAAATGGGTTGGGACCGGCACTCAGTCAGTAATCCAGTCTTATTTAGGATATTGATTGCACTGGCCGTTCTAAAGTGAGTGACAGCCCAACAAAATCCTCTGCCTTCGCCAAAGCCGTTTCTCTTTTCATCTTTTTGTTCAGGACAGGAGCTGCTTCTCTTTGTGGACGGAAGGAGTAGGGATGAATGTAAAAAGTGAGGTGGCAGGTTAAGGTAGGATTGCCACTTATCTTCAGATAAAAATACCAGATATTTGAGTTTTGAAATAATGAATCGTCTCAGAAATGGTATTTTAACACACATTTCTGTAAAGTCATAAATCTGGTGCATTTCTTAACTTGAATTTTCCAGATGGCAAATTTAGGGGATGAGTACAGCATATAGGGGAGAACTGGAGACAAGTACGGAAAAACCAGGGAGAAAATGTAAGACTTGTGGAGAGTAAGCAAAAGGTGGGAGGAAGAGGAGCAGAACTAGTGAGAGAAGCTCAGTAGATTTTAGACGGAATGTGGAGAGAGAGCGAGAGAGAGAGAGAGAGCGCGTGCGTGCATGTGTGTGTGCACGCTTGAGAGTATATAGTATTGTGCCACATAACAGTATGGCATTAAGAAGCAGCAAATATTACAAAACGAGAAACTGTTCACATATCATCCTTTTTGGGTTTCATTTTGTGTAATGAGTTAACATGTTTCCTTTACATAAACACATTTCTCATGTGTTTTTCATAGTTGCTGCAACTGATATAGAAGTCATTATGTATCGTCATATGTTGCCCTAAGCCCCGCCCCTAGCCCCGCCCACTCGCCACGCCTCTAGCTCATATTAATGAGTACCTGCACTTATTTTTTCCCATTTAAAGCACTGAGGGCACTATAATCATCCAGTTACTAGTCATGTACTTATGGAATGGCCTAAGTACTAACACAAGTACACGCTATTATTATTAATAGTAGGTTTTAGGGAAGATATAGTTAGAAAGTAGCATTTAAAAAACCTTTGAAATTCACTGAAAAAACCATAGGTTTCAGGGACGTTATAGTTAGAAATTACCATTTAAAAAACCTTTGAAATTCACTGAAAAAACCATAGGTTTCAGGCACGTTATAGTTAGAAATTAGCATTTAAAAAACCTTAAAAATTCACTGAAAAAACCATAGGTTTCATTGACGTTATAGTTAGTTGGACTTTTCACTCATACAAAACCAGAGAAATTCCGTCGTTATAGTTAGTTCAGCTAACTATAACTCACGCCCCCGCAATGCACTGCTGATGACGTCACATATTACATCATTCATGACATGGTCAGTGACATCACTGATGACATCACTGATGACATCTCAAATGACATCACTGATGACATCATCCATGTGACAATCTGATGCACCTTCTCACACCCTAATATAACCTTTGATACACCGTCTCCAAAATGCAGGATACCATTTTCGAAACCATAGACACACCAATACCACTTACTACATATCTAGTCACTGGTTGTTAGGTCTACATATACATCCACTCATTCACCCATACAATCACTCATACATGCAGTCACTCATCAATGCAACACTAACATATGCACTCATACACCTACACAGACACTCACACACCAGCACTCATCCAGAGTTACTCACACACCTGGTCAGTCAGGCAAAGAATCAATCATACTTCCATTTACTGACCTATACCTGAAAATACACACAACACATCACTTATGCAAACAGAAAGAAACGCATAATTACTCTCTTATACAATCACTGATACAAGTGCACACTCATCTATACAGCCACTGTCACAATCATTGACTATCATGTATAGTCATTTATATACTCTAACTCTCACATACACTGCCTTTTACATATGTAGTTACTTGGACATGTACCAGTGAGACATCCATTCACTCACTAGCACACCCATACACACACTCAATCACCCATACAGCTTTTTCCACATCTACTTGAACCCATACACTCAGTGAATAAACCACTCAAACATATATGCACAGAGTTACACACCTCCCACGCAGCCACACAAACACTCAGACACCCATATAAATACTCAGGCAACCAATCAATAACCCATATAGACACTCATGTAGCTACTGACCAACCCATGCAGCAGCTTATACAACAGCACACAGACTGATACAGACATTCACACAGTTTAGTCACTAACCCATGCATTCAGTAAAACACGTTTAATCACTCACTTAAACAGTCAGTCACACACATACTAAATCCTCCATCCAGACACTTATACACCCACTCATTCTTCAATACAGCTTGGTATATATATAATACATATTTAAAGTTTAAAGAAAAACACGTTCACTGGATCATATCATCAGTGATGTCATTTGAGATGTCATCAGTGATGTCATCAGTGATGTCACTGACCATGTCATGAATGATGTAATATGTGACGTCATCAGCAGTGCATTGCGGGGCATGAGTTATAGTTAGCTGAACTAACTATAACGGCGGAATTTCTCTGGTTTTGTATGAGTGAAATGTCCAACTAACTATAACGTCAATGAAACCTATGGTTTTTTCAGTGAATTTTAAAGCTTTTTTAAATGCTAATTTCTAACTATAACGTGCCTGAAACCTATGGTTTTTTCAGTGAATATATATATATATATATATATAATCTATCATTTTATTGTCCACTTTGCCACGACCATATACAAATGAGCTAGGTCCTACTCTGACAGTAAATGTCACACAAAGGAGCCAGGCCAGGCCTGCTCTATATGGGAACAAAAGCACATCCAGTCAGGTTTCAGCCTATTTACACCTAATCAGTGAGGTATGGCTTAATTCCTATGATACTGTGATGGCTGAACATACCTAGTGCCCTCGGGGCATCACACTGAGGAATTAGAGGTTGATGGGTGGTCCTGTAGGGGTCTTCAGAAGGTTATGGTGAGGCAGTCTGTGGAGAGGAGTGGCCTTTATACACCAGAAGAGCCATCGGTGGTCATCAAGTGAAGATTTGCAGTCCTGATGCACATTGGCATGAGCAGAGATCTTCTATGTTGCAAGTGCAAAGCAAAAGCAGCAAGAATGCGTCCAGCGGCTCAAATCGTCAATGGCGAGGCAGCAGCAGCATGGACTCCATGATTTGTTCAAGCTGGAGCATGTTTAGTCCTCTGTCGGCTTCGTGCACAGGTCACCAATGGAGAATGTGAACATGGAGGGAAAAGTGAGCATCTGTAGAACGCTGTGGGCAGATCTAAAATGTGATGGACACATCGTTTATGCAATGACTGAAGGGGGCTCATCCAAACAAGCCAATGGCTGAGAGGGCAGACACCAAGGCAAATCTATGTATATTATTATTATTCTTTTGTTTGTTGTGTTGACTTGAGCTCGACCAGATAGCGAAGGTTGCTTTTGCGGTTATAAAGATGTTTACATAGAAAAAACGTAAGTTTGTCACAGATTTCTTCAGATCACCTTGCAACAGGGAGCCTGACGCTTTCTCATGAAAGGAGTGCACATGAATTCTTGCTGATATGTGCTATGCTCCTAACCGATTCTCACGTTTTATTCTGCAGCTTATTGTTATAATGAGTGTTCGACCTGGACAAAGTTAACTTGGCAAGTTTGCTAATAGCCAGAACATTCTTTCCCATTACATCATCCCATCAGAGAAAAAAAAAACACATATCTCTTTCATCTCTTGGAAAAAATGTGAGCAAGGCAAGCTGCCCTGACATTGCGAATAGATTCATTGCTTTTTTCTGTTTCATTTCTTTTGCTTTTATCTTGCTACAAAGCCCATGGTCAGAGTAAAAAAAATATGTCCTGCCACATTATGATGTGTTGCTGCTGCATGAGCACATATAAAAGCAGCAACCCCTTTTATTTCATGAACATAATTAACGATGTCCATGCAGTGCAAACTACTGGGATGGTGCCAATGCTTCTTGGCATTGTATGATAGTGTAATGAAATGGGAAGTGATTGATTATTACTGTTGGTTCTATTGCACCGGAAATGTCATCCATACAGACTGTATTCGATTATTACGTATATTGCTCTTGATCTGCTTTCGGCTAAAATAATTTTTATGGGTGATGGGTGAGGTCCTGCCCCTTGAGGGCTTTATGGATTGGTGGACAATCCATGATGTGGTGTCAGAATGGACCTGAAAAGGACACAGATCGTTAGCGACGGGAGGCATGATGGCTGTTAATTCTAGTATTCTCCTGGTATTATTAAAGCATTGCATGCTCTTCGCATCTTGCCCCTCATCCTAACCAGTCATTTCTATTTTGCCTGTTAGCCTGTATCAGTTTTTCCCAAATTACATTCAGTCATGAGAAATTGTGAAATTAAAAGGCTTGCACTGTTAGGGCCTGAATACCAGTGGAGGTGCTATTTATCACATCGGATAAATAACTATACCAAGGGTAAGTGGTTTATCGGGGCAGAATTTGGTGTTTAACTCATCGAAATTCACATGGTACAGTAAATACAGTCTGATTTTCCCCTGTTAAATTTCGGCAGGTTTGACCTGCTGAAATGTAACAACAGTTGAGTTATTTGGCGCATCCGATAATTATCAGATGCATTAAAGGCAGCCAAACTCGTTATTTCGACCCGTGCGTAAACAGTGGTTTATGCACGGGTCAGAATTAACGGACCCACTTATAATCAAGCCCCTGGTCTGATGCAGAGGCTGAGGCAAGAGACTGGCACACAGATGTGCAGCTTGTTTTTGAGGTTCTGTAGTGCTGTGCTAAATTCACTTCAATTTCTTCAATTTACAGTGCAGTGCGGCAGAGAAGTATAACAAGGCATAAAATATATTTTGAGCCACATGGACATTTACAGGCAAGACACTGGTAATGCACGATACTGCAGGGCACAGAGGTTTCCTATAGGTGCCTCATGGTTGGCTGAGTCCAAACTGAATTTCACTTAATATGGCTGGCACACTTCTGTAAGGGAACACACAAGGAGAAAACCAATGAAATGGAGCATTGGCTGAAGAGCTTCTGCCAACAACCCAGTGCAAAGATGTGAGTGTGATGCCCAGCATAGATTTTGTGCTGGAAGGATACACTAACAGTACAAAATATTATGGTTAGATATTTTTTTTTAACATTTCACACTTTAGATGTGTGCTGTACAGTGCAGCGCACATGCATTGAGTGAAATGTGCAGAGAAATTAAAACATTTCTCAAACTTCACGCCTGCCTCATGGTGGCTTTATTTTTTTTATGCAAAGCCAGGTCTGAGAATCTTTATTAGATTTGGCTTTGTGTTAAATGTTACAAAGCTCAAATACCACTTATGGAATTTTCCCTTGAAGCATAGGGCCTAATCAAGAGTTGCATCTTACTGGAATGATTTTCTCTGTGTTAAATTTGCACGCAATTTTACTGTTACAATACAGTAAAATCACACAAGAAGCATGCAATTACGACCCATCTCCATGGAAAAGGAAGTCCCATGTGCAGCTGATTTTTCTGGTTGTAAAACCACATGGAATTTGCCATTGCATCGTTTTTTCCCCATATATTTATCACCTGCTCTAAACTGGTGGTAAATGTGTGGGGGTGCTGGTACCTTGGGAGAGGATTGAGATAGGAGAGTAAAGAAATAGAGGAGGGAGGGAAACGTTTTTTTTTTTTAGCAATGGTAAGCACTCTTTGCTTCCTGCTGTTAGAAAAAAACTGAATGAGATTTGGCTGCTGCAGTTAAACTCTAATACAATTTTTCCAGACAATTTTACCTGTCGGAAAAATTGTATCACCTCTACTCTTGATAAGATAAGTAATCAAATCAACCAAGGACACATATTATGATGGGTTACACAGAATCCCCTTTTGAGGATGAAAATAGGCAGGCCAATCCTATATAAGAAACTCAAAATGTACTGATGTTACTCAAAACCACCTAGGAGTGTAGCCCCTTTCAGGCTTATTGCCAACAACATTCCCATGGTCCTCGATGAAAGAAGAAAACAGGAAGAGAAGTCATGCTGCCAGATGAGGGATCCAAAACATCTTGGGGCGATTGCCTGGCACAGGGTGAAGATCCAAAAGGGAACCTAGGCAAATGTTTTTGGGCCCTTAAGAGGACAGTTGCAATTTCTGAAATCATTGTTTTGTGTTGGTGTGTAGATGAAACCAGCTGAAGATTGGCAAATCTGCTTATCTCTGGCTGGCCGTCACTGACAAATTTCTATTGCAGCTGCCCTTACCCAAAACGATGCACTGTTGGGACAAAACAGGCAGAAGGAGTCATAATGAATCTACCCTTAGCCCTAGGACAGGCCCAAAACGTTAGCACAAATGGAAATAAACTAATTATTAAAAACGAAATTTTTAACAAGTGAATTGCCAATCCTGTGCTGGCTTCACAAGTTGCAGGCCTTCCCTTGGTCCTGCAGATCTAACTAGGTCTCGTGATCTGTGAATCCAGTAGAGGACCCACGAATCCTGAAAGGAAAAAAGGGAGAATTCAGGGCATTACAGCTGCACTTGGCCCATGGTCACACACAGGGTTTGGGTTTATAGCCTGGAGCCAAGCTCCACAGCACATAGTTTATGGTTGTGTGCTGCTGGTGTTGGTCACCTGCGGCTGGTTGTGTACAGGGCCTGGCTACACTGCACGCCCTGCAGCCAATCCCAACTGCACGTTGCCAAAGGCCCTGTGTGCAGCGTGGGTGGTGGCCTGGAGTGGATTGGGTGAAAGAGGATGTGCAGAGCTGGTGTTGGCTGTAAATAGGAGTTTAGGTGTAAGGAAGAGTTGCAAGCTGTATATGATGAACAACCCAAGAAATGTACTGAAAAATTAAATATTAAAGAAAAGTTAAGGTTAGCATTGGCAGTATGAATTTAATGTACATTTTAAAAATAAATCTGAAATTCACTGAAAAATCAGATAAAGTGCATTTGTGGTTACAAAACAATACATTATATCCACTTAAATTCACCAGTTATGGTTAGGTAATCTAATCATGACTTGTTCCCCATATCCACTTACTGTCTCTGCTTGGTTTCTTTGGCCTAAAACACACAGCCAGTTTGCTTTGTTTACATGCAATCAAAACGTCTCTACGGAGTAGCAAATGTTGGGCCTAGTTTCCTATCCACCCTAAAGAAAGAAATAAGGGGGGAACCAATTAAAGTCATTTCAGTCAACCTGCTCCACCTTCAACATCCTAGCTTCACTACCCCCAATTTCTACTCGAGTACCATCCACCCTGCTATTCTATTTGGTTGTATTGAAAGATAAGAGGGGTTTTAACGCATGTACTCTCAGTCCACCTACTCTACCTGGACTGGCCATAAGAAATTAACATTTGCTTCCTTTCTCCCTCCATCTCATGTGTTTGGACCTGATCGGGGTGAGTGTTCACTCAATTGGGTATGAAATAATCAGATTGATAGGAAAAGGAGTTGAGCCACTAGTAGCTCCTACCTCATTAAGAGGGTAGCTACCTTATCCTTCCATGTACTGGCTGGACAACATGGCGGGTGGAATACTTATGGATGATTTCCTGAGTTTCTCTACTCAGATGCTACCCTGGGCCGGACCCGTAGCTAAACAGGATCTGAGAGTGGAGAAAGGGAAGCTCTTAAGACAGCAAGCGCATCAGCGTTTCCCTTGGGTGCAGAGCTCATTTGGCAATTACTCATCTCTGAGTGGGACCCTTTTACTATGAGGAGAGGAATGATACCCGAGCATTCTTACACTACCGCTGCTTCAGTCTTGGTAGTCCAGGTGGGAGTACACTCCTTGTAAAACAAATATGGTCCTCCTGGCCTCCACTCTAGCAGCAGCAGTGGATGCATAGACAGCTTCCCTGATCCTTACCCCTGTGACCATGAGGCACAATGGATTGAGTTCACAATCGTAGCGACCCCTAGGAAGTCCTGGAGATGTCCCCTAATAGGCTGAATGGCCATCTGCACGGCATAAATACGAGCCATACAGAGTCTAGTATTCAGACTTTAAACATAATACTAAAATCAGATATTTATTTATCATCCATAGTTAATTTAAAACCATTGCATGTCCACTAAAAACAAATTGACAGAAAGAATACCATGATAAGTACAGTCAAATTGAACTGAGCCCAGTGAACAAATTAAAAGAAGCACAACCATGTTAAGTACAGTCAAATTGAGCTAAACCCAATGATAGATCAATCAAAATAGACACTAAAGAGCCCAGAGAACTGTTTTCGATGAGATTCCCACTCTGCCTTGTCTTTAAAAGCGTATTCTCATTCTGGCTGTAAAGTGCTTACTGTGCTGTGCAAGCTTCATGCAGTGAAATGCATACCATGCAGCATAAAACCTCCTAGATGCAGCATGTGCACTCATCATGAGTTGTTCCTAGACAGAGTGCACAGCACACGCTTCAGATCATACTCCAAATGCCGACTGTGCTCATGCAAGCCTCAGAAGAGTAGGGTGCTTCGCATGCGACGCGAAGGACAGATTATATTGGACAATACATGTTTATTTAACAAAATGCACGAAGTCCTCACCTGCCATCTGGTCCAGTACTCATAAGTTTGTCACGTTACCCAATATATACATTGGGGTGCGGAGTTCTTAACATGGCAGCCCCCGTGCAGCCTGTAAAGTGCATAAAGTGCTATTTAATGGATCTCGCAGTCAAGAACATTAACCTTGTAAAACAAGCATCTGATTAACCAAACGTCAAAATGGCATCAGACGCTCAAAAAATGGCTTATTAAGTCTCAATCTGTTTTGAAAACGACAACAGGAATTTTACAATTCCTACATTCAGTGTTATATTGGATGCATTCAAACACTCAATGACTGCACGCCTGCAGGTACAAACCCCCAACTTAAGTGAGGGCTTCCTGAGAGGCCGTCTTCGTGCCTGGACAGATATGGGTATTAAGGTTGCTCGGCCATACCACAAAGTGTACACGCCAAATTTTCTGGCTCTCCGATCCATGGTGGCAGCCTGTCCAGGGTTGGCAAGGCCCTAAAACGATATTTTAAAAACTTAGGGGCCTATTATGATGGCGGGCGGATCACCACCGCCGGGTCGGCGGTGGCGATCCGCCCGCCATCTGTACCTGATTTAACCCCCGCCATATTAGTATGGCGGGGGATACCGCGGCGGACGGAAAGACCGTCCGTCGCATTTCCGCCGGCAGGCAATCGTTACGATTGCCTGCTGTGCGGATCTGGGGCATAACATGGTGGCGGTGCCGAGCAGGCACCGCCATCCATATTATGATGTGCAAATTTAAAGGCCTTTCCACGGCGGCGATGCCGCCATGGAAAGGCCGGCGGATATTGCTTTGGGGGCCCGTTACTGGCCCCCGGGGGGATGGGGGGTGGGGGGCTGCACTTGGGGGATACCTATGGTACCCCCCTACATTGCCATAAACAAGGTGGCAGGCACCGCACGGTGCTTGTCACGTTGTGCATGGCAATGCAAACCATGCACTTTTAACATTGCGGACGGAGCTGCACCCAGCAGCACCGTCTGCAATGTTAAAGGCCAGAATGCGCCCGCCAGTGTGGCGGGCGCATCCTAATTTGCCTCGTGGGACCGCCGCACCTCTGGCGGTCGGTCCCATTTTCCGTTACGGTGGCGGGCGGACAAAGTCCGCCCGCCATCGTAATGGGGCCCTTACTTTTTAAAACCTGTGAATAGTAAGTACTGGAACAAATAGGCATGTGATCCAACAGAGGAAAAATTATTCATAATTTGCTAGGAGTTTGTGCTCTTAGCCATGTCATTGTTGTGCTCCAGCATCAACAACTAACTTTTTGATTTTTTTGTCCTTTAAAAAACAATTCAGGTACACGGAATAGATCCGAGGTTTGAACTGCTGGAGGGTGGATGCCATGTAATCTCTATGTACCGAGGGACCCATGGAGGTCCTTAGCTCTTCCCAGAACAAATTGTCTTGAGTTCCTGGCTGGCCATTTTTAGGTCGAGCCTATAGCGGCAGCGCGCATGCGCTGCTCGCTCTGCGAGGTATGCAGCAAAAGAGTATGCAGTGGAAGCTCCGCCCACTCTCCGCCCATCTTTTTAATTGGCTTGTGTCATTGTCTTTCGTAAATGCTGCCTTCTGATTGATTATGAGAGTTGTTAGTCCTTCCTTATTATGGCCATGTTGTCATTTGTACCCTCCCATGGCTACAGGCCCCTTTACTTCGAGTGTTACACGGTAGGGCACGTGTTATTTAGACCGTGAGCACTACTTTGTCCATGCCTTCTCGACCCCTTCTCCCCCTGCCCGCACTCCGGTTGTCCGTGCTTCCCCCCCTCCGGTTGTCCGTGATGCAATGCAATAGGTCTTGCGTAAATGCGAGTCCTATTGCATTACAAATGCTTGCTCTTTTTGGGGGGTAGAGGAAGCGAGTGTCAAGCGGCCCTGCCCTCCAACCTTAGACAGTGCAGGACTGTGCAGACACGGAGGTGGGGACAGCGTGACATGTCCAACATGAATCCTGAATAGTGAGTATTCAGTGAGGTTGGGGGTGGGGGTGGGGGCAGAACAGTTGGGGTCATAAAGGGCGCATGAGGAAGGTAGGGAATCAGGGAGAGGGATGCACATTTTGTACATTTTCTACAAGGAGTGATTATCGAGCTTACCGGTAATTAGGTTTGCCCCTAGGATCTGAGCTGACACCGACACCCGAATCCCCCTTAACTGCAAGAAATTAAGCATTGCCAGGCCCTGTGCACTTGCCGAAGATGGATAAGGGGTATTTTTCATCTAACTGATAAGATCGCAACACGCAATCGAAATCTGCGTCCCAGATTTGCTCCAGTCACCTGCTTGTTGAGATACGTGTCAGTAGTATGTATATGAACTCACTGAGCTTTCTCGCTGGTGGGTATTTCCTTGGTGCCTCGAGTGATCGGTGTTCCTACCTTCTGTTCCCAAGTGGTGTCTATGAACAACCACTTAATAGGCCAGATACCATTCCTAACTTTCTTCTTATCACCCAGCTCTTTTTACTATTTTGCACTTAGAACCTTCTTGAAAGTAAAATTACGCAATTAGCTTGTAGCCATTTGCACATTATTGTTGAAGGTCTTGTCAGTATTGAGTCAAAGTTGTCATGTGTCAGCTGATTTCTCTCACCCTCTCACGCACACACACTTTCCGTGACCTAGAACACAGCACTGCTATGCTAGAGAGTTTATTTGATTTACATGGTTTTTATAGCGAAACCTGAGCAATTCTTTTTATCTAATTGTGGTTGGATGGTAATTTTTTATAATGAAGTGACTGGTGGCCTTTTGGTACTTTCAAAAGTAGTGAGGTGGAAATGAAAACGGAAATGAGTAAACTTTCGAGCTCTTTGTGGCTTTTGGTGACAAACCTGAATAGTTGCAAATAAGTGAAGTTAGCACCTCAAAGTAGCTCCTGCATCAGTGAAACATATAAACTCTTCATTATATTTAATGGAGGTTATTTTTCGGTATCAATGTTCATGGTATTACAAGCATGTGTTTTGGTCATGCTACCATTTCTAACAGATTGACAATACAGAGCAACAAAAGGTGTATGAGAGCAGTAAAAGCTGAGCAACACATCAACTGCCATATGCCATTTTCTTTTATCAAGAATACATGGCTGTACAGTTGAAGATACTCCATCGCATCTACTACACAAGAGTAACCCTGTATAAGATAGGGAAGACTGATAGCCAACTCTGCTTGAGAGAATGCAGGGTGGTCGGTACCTTCTATCATACACTGTGGGAATGCCTGAAGATAGCGACATACTGGGGAACAATTATGCATACAATTACACAAGTTAGCAGAGTTACCGTCACACCGGAGCCCAAGAGATGTCTCTTAAACATCTGGGAACCAACAGACCTCAACCATGTGGCTCAAGACGGGGCGACGCTTGGTATGATGTTCGCCAAACGCGACATTGCCAAACACTGGGGAGCACAGACCACTCCGACGTACCGAGAATGGTGTGGAGATATGGACGGAGCTATGGTGGCGGAGAAGGCGGCAAATGTACATCGAGGGTGCCCCAAAAAGTGGGAACAGATATGGGGAAAGCGGAACAATTATAGAGGGAACATCTGTACTCCACCTCCGAATGAGTCAGCAACGGACACCAGTTAACTTACAAGGGTGCGGAACCATGTCAATCAATTCCCCACAATATCAATGTAATAACTGTATAGCCTTAACAGAAGAGTCTGAATGTACTGTGAAGCATAACTGTACAACAATCTTTTATTCTGTAACCTTATTATCGCAAGTTAAACCTGTATTCAATAAAAAGAATATAAAAAAAAAAAAAAAAGAATACATGGCTGCATTTCCAACCACTGCACTCCAGCACTGACTGACTGACTGCCTATCCCAAACCTAATTTTACAGTTTCTCTCTCTCCTCCATATTCCCTCGTTCCTCCCTTCCCTATTGGCCTCTGTAATCCCCCTTACTTCTTTCCTTCCTTCCTTCCTTCCTTACCTTCCTTCGTTCCTAACCCTCCCTCCTTTTCCCACTCTTCATTACTTCAACCATCTCTCCCCATTCCTCGATTACTCCTTCCCTCAAACCCTTCCTTTCTATTTACTTCCACTGTCCCTTCTGCCTATCATCCTCTTTGCCTCCCTATCTTTCTTCATTACCTCCTTTCCTCCTTCTTGCCCGTCTTAATCTTAAGCGCCTAGACACCTATGGGTATTAGCGCGCTATAAAAGTTGTTGTAACATAACATAACATAACAATCACTCTCTTCACTCCTTATTCGTATACCCAGCCTTATTTCCTCAGCCCTTATTTCAACTTCACTTATTCCAGGCACTCATATCTTGCCCTTCCGCCTTTCACTAAGGGGCACATGCATCAAAGCTTTTTGCGATCGCAAACGGTGCGATTCGCAAAAATCGGTCGTTTGCGATCGCAAAATGGGTTTTTGCGATGCATTAAACAATTTGGCATGCGCAATTTCGGTAATCGCAATATTTTGCGATTTCCCAATTACGATTGCATTTAAGGAATCGCAATTTGCGATTCCTTAAATGCAATGCAAGAAGCACTTTCAAATAGCGATGTCGCTATTTGGGGCCATAATTTACCCTAAAATAAAACAAAACGGTATTTTGCAAAAACTTTGAAAAATGCACTAAAGTGCATTTTTCAAAGTTTCATGTCACACACACACATGCCCTTGGGGCATGTGTGTGCGCAACATGGGTGCTCAGTACAATTTCAGGGGTGCAACAGGGTGTCCTTTTGACACCCTTGCACCCTTGAAATTGCATGCGCAATTTGCGAGTACCAATTTGCACTCGCAATTTGCGCATGCAATTTCCCATTCATTAATTGCGACTCGCAGCGAGTCGCATTTAAGGAATGTATAGGAATCGCTATTTTTATCGCGATTCCTACATGCATAGGCTTTTGCGAGTCCTTAATTGCGATTCCTTAATAATCGCAATTAGGGACTCGCAAAATCCTACCTTGATGCATGTGCCTGTAAGTTCTTTCTTTTTTTCTTCTTGCTTTCTCTCCTATCCTTTTTTCCTCTTTCTCAGCCTCACTCCATCCTGCCCTCCCTCCCTTCCTCTCTCACATCCTCTCATCTTTCCTCCCTTCCTTCTCTTAATTCCTTCCCCCTTTCTTCCCTTCCTTCCCTTATTTCTCTATCACATTGCTCTTTCACTTAACATCACACAGTTCCACACCACACAATTCAACTCCACACATTTCCATTCCACACTACATAATTCACCAACAAACCACATATTTCAACTCAACAACACAATTACATAACACCACATAAAACAATGCAAACCACATAATTCCAGATCATGCTACAAAATTCAACAGCACACCAAATGATTAAACTCCACTACATACCATTCAACACCCCAAAATACCATTCCACATAATTACACACCATCACACCCACTCCACATAATTCCAATATGCTCAATACCACATAATTACTATCCACATTTTTCAACTGTACACCATGTCAGATAATTCCACTACACAAATCCACTCCACACCACACAATTCCATGCCACACAATTCCACAACTAATAATTCCAATCCAACTCACATAATTCCACTACACACCACATACATACCCTCTACAACACATGGGTAAAATACATTATCATTTACAACACCAATAGCTCTAACTCGAGCAAATGCGAGAGCTATTGCATTCCTTTTTGGATCACAAAAGTAAAAAAAGACATCTGCATCATTTCACGTGGTAATGCATGCATGTGTCTACAAAATAATGTGGCCAGTCTTGTTTATTATAACTTTTCAACATGCTGCACAACAGCCACACTGCTCTACAATATAGCTTAAAAACAAAGGCCAAACCAAAACCTCTGGCTAAGCACTTATAAGGTCCCAAAGGCGAGACCTATTAGCTAGGCCAATGCTTGTTACATCTGTGACAGGCTTTGAGAAATGCTCCACAGCGGGCCATGCTTTGTTTTACAAGGCCAAACTCCAGATGCACGAGGAGAAAATGTTGTGAGACCAAATGTATATCAGTAAGTTTTGATGATCAGCCTGTTTAAAATGACAGAATTATTCCCTCTCATTATTTCACTCCTGTATGTGATGGTAGAGATTAATTTGGTATTAAGAACTGTTAGCAAATGACCAACATTTGCACCTTTCACTGACTTTGAGAAAATCCAAATACAAACATAAGGGACCAGACTTCGGCCTTGACCTGAATCCTATGCTTTTTGTAAGTGCCTCTGGAGTCAACAGTATCCACAAGATATTTATACTCAGTTTCAATAATTAAGGGTTTCCCGTTCATGCTACGCCACCAAATTTGTTAATCTCCCTCCCTTTTTGTAGAACCTTAAGTGTGTTCAAGTTTATAATCAACCTGTTCATATTTGTGAAGGCCTACCATTTGCTCAATAACCTTTGCAGCCCAATCCTCGTCTTTCTCAACAATGATAAGTTGTTGGCATGTAAAAGATGTAATTCAAATGTACCTCCCAATTTGGGTGGGTGTGCAATCGCCTGATCCAGGTTCCTCAATAGATCTGAAATAAGCAAATCAAAAAGGAAGGGTGTCAAGATGCACCCTTGATTCAAACTGGATGAGGTGTATATTTTCCTGGATAACTTGGCTCCATCACCAAGTTTTACCTGAATCCATGTATTGGTGTGCAAGATTTGCATTGCCCAAAGTGATTTCCTGGGAATAACCAAGTGGGCTAGCTTCTGCTAAAGGATCTCTTTAAGCACACTGTCAAGTTTTACTTTAAAGCTGCTGTTTTTCACTGCTGGAGTGTTCACATTTCTTTCCTTTTTGCCCTCAACTGTGCTAGAGCTACTAGAAGGCAAATCCCCTGAACCCCTTCCCCCTTCTAGTATCTAAAAAGGCAAAAACACTCCTAAGCCGAGTATTTAAGAGACTGCTTAAACTGTTTTATATTTAGAAATTGTGTTTTAACGTGTATGTAGCCCTCGTTTTTTAAACATGTTAATTGTGTGAAAAGCAACATTTAGTAGTTTTACATTTGTGCCTTATCTGCAGGGTTGAACAGGACCTGCAAAGTGTGTATTAGACCTGTCTGTATCCAGGGAGATTCTGTGCACAGGAGCAGCTCCCAGCCTTCCTGCCCACCAGTTTCGGATTTACTGATAGGCCCACAGGACACCTGATTAGGCTTCTTCTGTCTCCTAACACCTTGCTCAGCCCCTTACATTTGTGGGGGGAATTCTTAGACAGGCACCTCCAATTTGTAGTCCCAGTTTCTGTGAGGCCTAAACAGCCCAAAGAGGCATCTCAAAGCAAAGGTGGTAGGATCACATACTCTGTGCAGTGCATTTCTATTTAAAACCACTGTTTTTTCACTGCTGGAGTGTTTACATTTCTTTCCTTGTTTTCCTTAAACTGTGCTAAGGGTACTAGAAGGCAAATCGTCTTACCTCCCTCTCTAGAATCTAAAAAGGCAAAAACACCCCTAAGCTAAGTGTTAGACTTGGCCTCCTTCGTGTGGCTTCCCCTTAACCTTTTGCCTTTGGATCTCCTGTTTTTGACTGACATTGTTTTTGCTGGGCTCTGCATACTATACCACGGTTAGCCAGTGCTAAAGTGTATGTGCTCTCTCTTTAAAACATGTTGGATTGGTTTATATCCAATTGACATATTTAATTTGCTTGCAAGTCCCTAGTAAAGTGGCACTACCTGTGACCTGTGCCTAAAAATGACATGCTACTAGTGGGCCTGCAGCTCTGATTGTGCCACCCAATTAAGTAGCAACTTAAACATGTATCAGGCCTGCCATTGGCGTCTGTCTGTGTGCAGTTTTAAAATGCCATTTCAACCTGGCAAAATAAACCTTATGCCAGGCCCACACCTTCCTTTTTAATACATATGTCACCCCTAGGGTAGGCTCTGGACAGCCTAGATGGCATAGTGCAATGTAATTAAAAGGTAGGACATGCACTTTTAAGTTTTACATGTCCCGGTAGTGAAAAACCCTTTAAATTACAAGTCTGAAAATGCCACTTTTAGAAAGTTGGCATATTCATGCCTTAGCCATTTGGTGGTCTCTGGGTCACATGACTGGGTGTGGGTTACAGCTGGGCTTTGTGTATTCCGTGTAGACAGCCACACACAATGGGGAGCTTATATGTGACAGGATGGGCCATCACTGGCAGGACAGCAGGGGAGGAATGGACCCAGCCCTACTTACACTAGAATGAGTGGGTGTATAAGAGGCTGTATCAGGTTGTGAGTGAATGTGAGTGATTCTGTGGTTGATGTCAAGAGTGATGTAATTTGAGATGTCATCAGTGACATCGCTGTTAGAAATGGAGGTCTCTAGTTGGCAGAGGTAGGTACCTTTGTCCAAATAGGGACCCTTGCTTCTAGTCAGGGTAAGGGGGATACACTTCTAAAATAACCCCTGCTCACCCCCTTGGTAGCTTGGCACGAGCAGACAGGCTTATCTCAGAGGCAGAGTGTAAAGCATTTGTGAACACATACAGTAATACAGTGAAAACACTACAAATGGACACCACACCAGTTTAGAAAAATAAGTAATCTTTATCTAAACCAAAACAAGACAAAACGACAAAAATCCACAATACAGTAATAAAAATATGACGTTCAGATGGTAGAAATAGTTCAGTTCAAAGCAAATTGCAGATGCAACACAGTACCTGGGAGGCGTCACGCAAAAAACCAAAACGAGCCACAGGGAAGGTGATGCGTCGGTTCCTTACACTCAGGGAAGGTGATGAGGCAGTTCCTTGCTCCGGGGGAGGTGATGCGTCGGTTCCTTACTGCTGCGCATAGGAGGTGATGCGTCAGTTCCTTACCGGAGAGGAGGTGATGCGCCGGTTTCTTACTGCATGGGGAGGTGATGTGTCGGTTTCTTACTGCTTCTCCCAACGATGCGACAAACTTGGCACCTCGATGCGATGATCCGGGACGATGCGTGGATTCTTACAGCTCCCAGCGGAAAACAGTCTCTAGAGGTCCAAAACAACAACAGGCATCTCTTTGCAGGTCAGAACTCCCAGTAAGGACGTTCAGGGGAGCTGGTGGTGAAGTCTTTGTGTCCCTGAGACTTCAGAACAGGAGGCAAGCTCAGTTTCAAGCCCTTGGAGATTTTCCTCAAGCAGGGGACACAGCAAACAGCAAAGTCCTTTCTTCCTTTCCTTGACAGCAAGTAGCCACTGCAGGCCAACCCCAGACAGCAAACAGCACAGGGGCAGTATTCCTCGTCAGCTTCTCCGGCTCTTCTCCTTGGCAAAGGTTCCTCTTGATTTCCCAGAAGTGATCTAAAAGTCTGGGCCCCTCTTTTTATACCCAAAAATCCTTTGTTCTCTGAAGGCAGAGAGTGTCAGTACCCAGCCAAAACCAGTTCTGTGGGGCACTTTTCAAGTGCACAACAACCTCCATTTTCAGTGTGAGCCCTGGCTCCAGACACACCACAGGGGCGCGGAGCCATCATTGTGGAAGGCAGGCACAGCCCTATTCAGGTGCAGGTGCTACTCCCCCCTCCACTCCAAAGGTAGACCAGGCCTATTCAGCCCAGCCCTGACTCATCAGGCTCTCTTGAGCCACTGCTTCTCCCCAGCCCCTGACACTCCAAAGCCAGACATGCAATACACAAACCTAGCAGAGGCATACTGGATGGCTAAGCAAGAAAATACCTACTTTCTAAAAGTGGTTCAGGCTTCCTAAACTTTATTTTCCTACCTTCTTCCCAGGGATAGTTATGTTTATAAGATGTTATAAGTAAACTCCCCATTCTGTCCTATGGGAACAGGTAGCCTTGCAATAGTGAAAAACGAAATTGGCAGTAATTCACTATCAGGACATGCCCCACACACCAGGGCATGTCCTACCTTTCACATACACTGCACCCTGCCCACTTGGGCCTACCTTTGGGGTGACTGATATGTAAGAAAAAGGAAGGTTAGGGCCTGGCAAGTGTGTGCACTTGCCAAGTCTACATGGCAGTCCCAGACTGCACACAGGCCCTGCAATGGCAGGCCAGAGTTACATTTTACAGGCTGCTTCTGTGGGTGGTACAATCAGTGCTGCAGCCCACTAGCTGCATTTGATTTACAGGCCCTGGGCACACACAGTTCACTGTACTAGGGTCTGACTAGTAAATCAAATATGCCAACCGTGGAAACACCAATTCATAACAACAATTTACAGGGAGGGCATATGCACTTTAGCACTGATCAGCAGTGGTGAAGTGCCCGGAGTCATAAAACCACCAATAACAGGTCAGAAAAAATACAGGAGGAAGGCAAAAAGTTCTGGGATGACCCTGAAAAAAGGGCCAAGTCCAACACGACCCCTAAAGCCAGGGTAGACTAATCAATACCTTGATGGGCTTCCCTGCTTGGGGCGATAGAATATAGACCCTGGCCCGCAACTGCAGCAGCATACTCCAGTTCTACGTCAATCTGAACCCACATGGAACCCTCTGTCCATACTCTCAGGGCCCACTAAGCTAAACCATGGGGAACCCTTCTCCTCACCTGTGGGCACCTAAGCTTAGCTTGCTCACAGGTGTGTCCCAAAAAACAGACAGTTCCCACATGGCCAACACAGTGGTATGGCCCAGTCCACCCCCGGGGTGTAACTCCTGTCCCCCCCCAGGAGCCACTCTGTCCACCAGGACAGCAAGCCACAGTGGTCACTGACAGTTGTCAGTGATGAAACCCAGGCCTTATGCCTCTCAGGGCTCTCAAACCTCTGTGGCATCAGAGAGAGGGGGGCAGTAGCCCCAGGTGCCTGGCACCCTTTGTCCACTCTCCCTCCTGTCACGTCAGGTATGACATCCGGACACTGACCTACCAGCCCCGGGCCTGTACCCGGCGGCTGGACAGGAGCCTGGGGTGGGCTTTCCCACACCCGGTCCTCCTCCTCAGGGCTCTCCACCCTCCCACTTGGAGCGGTACCCCCTTCCAGAATTGCCAGGGCACCTGTGGCAGGTGTCCTGCACAATTCGCCCACCAGTTCAGGGGTTCTATCCTGCAATTGGGATCCCAGCCTAGGGTCTGTACCCTTAGACTGGGAAGAGGTCAGGGGTGAGGCTGCCCTCTCCCTGCCCCCCCTACTGGGTCCCTGCACCCTCCCACCTGGAGCGGTGCCCCAGAAGACAAACCGGTAGTTAGCAGTTGCCCCTTCCTCCAGGTCAGGGGGGACACCCTGAACCTGGCCCTCCAACCCAGGGTCTGTCCCCTTAAGCTAGACCTGTGCCTGGCAACCCAGGACTTCTGGGAGAGTACACCAACCCCCCCAAGGGAAGAACACTCCTCTGGATTTGTGTAAGAGTCTGCCTGCTGTGGGTCTCCTGCCTCCTGTCTACCTGACAGAGCATGAAGACCCCCCAGGCCAGAAGTGGCCTCACCAGGGTCGGTCCTGGGGTGCTCTGACCTCAGAGCTTGCAACCCCTGACCCACTGGTCCTTCCACTGGGGACTGTGTCCCCCTCTCACCCCTCTCTCTGGACTCATGCCCTCTCCCTACTGGAGAGGTGCTGCCAGACACCAGAGCTGGTGGAATGCTAGCTACAGCAGTCTCCCCCAGCTCTACTGACACCTTGGGATCCCCCTCAGGGATGGCCTCCCGGTACAGCCTAGGCTCCCCACCTGGTGTTCCCTTAGGGCACCCTCCAGGCCCTGGGACTGGAGGGACCTGCGACGATCCGGGACGATGCGTGGATTCTTCCAGCTCCCAGCGAAAACAGTCTCTAGAGGTCCAAAACAACAGCAGGCACCTCTTTGCAGGTCAGAACTCCCAGCAAGGGAAGTTCAGGGGAGATGGTGTTGAAGTATTTGTGGCCCCTCAACTTCAGAACAGGAGGCACGTCAGTTTCAAGCCCTTGGAGATCTTCCTCAAGCACGGGACACAGCAAACAGCAAAGTCCTTTCCCCCTTTCCTTGGCAGCAAGTAGCCACTGCAGGCCAACCCCAGACAGCAAACAGCACAGGGGCAGTATTCCTCCTCAGCTTCTCCAGCTCTTCTCCTTGGTAAAGGTTCCTCTTTATTTCCCAGAAGTGATCTAAAAGTCTGGGGTCTGGGGTCTGGGCCCTCTTTTTTTACCCCAAAGTCCTTTGTTCTCTGAAGGCAGAGAGTGTCTGTACCCAGCCAAAACCAGTTCTGTGGGGCACTTTGCAAGTGCACAACAACCTCCATTGTCAGTGTGAGCCCTGGCTCCAGACACACCCCAGGGGGGCGGAGCCATCATTGTGGAAGGCAGGCACAGCCCTATTCAGGTACAGGTGCTACTCCTCCCACCACTCCAAATGCAGACCAGGCCTATTCAGCCCAGCCCTGACTCATCAGGCTCTTTGGAGCCACTGGTCCTCCCCAGCCCCTGACACTCCAAAGCCAGATATGCAATACACAAACCTATCAGAGGCATACTGGATGGCTGAGCAAGAAAATACCTACTTTCTAAAAGTGGTATTTTCAAACACAGAATGTAAAAATCACCCTCACTAAAAGATGCATTTTAACATTCTGAGTTTAGGCATACTAAACTTTATTTTCATACCTTGTTCCCAGGGGTAGTTATGTTTATAAGATGTTATAAGGAAACTCCCCATTGTGTCCTAAGGGAACAGGTAGCCTTGCATAGTGAAAAACGAAATTGGCAGTAATTCACTATCAGGACATGCCACACACACCAGGGCATGTCCTACCTTTCACATACACTGCACCCTGCCCACAGGGGTACCTTGGGCCTACCTTAGGGGTGACTGATATGTAAGAAAAGGGAAGGTTAGGGCCTGGCAAGTGTGTGCACTCTCCAAGTCGACATGGCAGTCCCAGACTGCACACAGGCCCTGCAATGGCAGGTCAAAGTTACATTTTACAGGCTGCTTCTGTGGGTGGCACAATCAGTGCTGCAGCCCACTAGCAGCATTTGATTTACAGGCCCTGGGCACACACAGTGCACTGTATTAGGGTCTGACTAGTAAATCAAATATGCCAATCATGGAAACACCAATTCATAACAACAATTTACAGGGAAAGCATATGCACTTTAGCACTGATCAGCAGTGGTGAAGTGCCCAGAGTCATAAAACCACCAACAACAGTTCAGAAAAAATACAGAAGGAAGACAAAAAGTTTTGGGATGACCTTGCAAAAAGGGCCAAGTCCAACAATCACAGTCATTGATCATGGCATGAGTGATGTAATATGTGAGCTCACAAGCATTGCATTACGTGAAAGCAAGTTATAGTTAGCTGAGGTAACTATAACTGCTGAATTTCTATGGTTTTTTGCATGTAAAATCTCAGCCTATGTATATAGATAGATATTGATATTGATATTATTTGTTAAGTGTAACTGCCCAAAGGTATCTTGGTGCTAGCGTCTATGTGGTTTGAAGCAACAAAGACTTTAGTAAGGAAGTGAAAAAGCCAGGCCTTAAGTTGTTTCCTGAAACTTGTCAGATTCTGCCCGTTTTAAAGATGCCAGGGAAGTTTGTTCCAAAATGTACAGGTGGAATAAATAAAGCTCCTACCGCCCCAATACACTTTGTTACATTTGTGGACTGCGAATATTTTTAATGTAGCTCTCCTTGGTATGTACAATTTGAACTTGTTCCTCAAGTCCTCCAGGCCTGACCCATGGAGTGATTTATACACCATACAGAGTGCCTTAAAGGCCACTCATCTCTTAGCAGCAAGCCAGTGAAACTCCACTATGGCATTAGAAACTGATTGAAATTTGTGTATTCTCTTGATGAGATGAGCTGCTGCATTCTGCAGTAGTTGGAGTTTTTATATGGAGCGTTGATGAATGCCCTGATAAAGGGCGTTACAATAATCCAGACTAGACAATACCTGTACAATGATTACTGACTTCTGAAGGTCAAAGGGGATAAATGAAAACAAATCAAATTCTCACGGTTCATAGTAGAGAAAAGCAAGAGGAGATGAGTTTTTGATCTGATCTCCAAATGTAAGGTTGGCATTGAAGATCACCCCCAAGTTCCTGACTTTCAGGACCGGGATAGCGAGGAGGCCAAGGGACTGGGGCCACCACAACAGGTTCCAAAATGAGGTGTCTTTACCAAAGAGAAGGACCTCCATTTCTTCTGAGTTTCATTTAACGCTTTTACATTTCATCAAGCTGACGACTTCATACATGCCGCTGTTGAAGCTGTGAGAGACTTCTTCAATGTTGTTAGAAATGGACACTATAAGTTGAGTGTCGTCAGCATAGGAAATTGTAGAGAAGCCAAATGTTAGAATCAATTTGGTCAAGGAAGCCGCATATATAAATTAAAAAGCGTGGGGCTCAAAGATGACCCCTGAGGGACACCACACAGCAATGAGAAATATTTTGACTTAAATTCTCAGAGGGAGACTAACTGCTCTTTGTCAGTAAGGAAGGATCAAAGTATATCAAGAGCTGTTTCACAAATTCTTATCTTAGCCAAGAGATCAATAAGGGCAGGGTGGCTAACGGTGTTGAAGGCTCTGGACAGATCCAAAGGGAACAGCGCAGCCTTCCCACCATTGTCCTTATCTCTTCAGGGGCCACTATCAAGGCCAATTCTGTGCTATGGTTTGTTCTAAAACTGTGTTGGGCACCATCAATGATCTCATTTTTGTTTAATTATTTTGATAGAGCGGGGTAGAGATGCTTTTCAAGAATTTTCACCGACATTGGCAGATGAGAAATTGGACAGCAATTTTTTTATATACATGTAGGTTGCAGGGCTCGGTGAGTAATATTTTTTTTCTAAAAATTCTAATATTATTAGTTTCTTTCATGCAGCATGATCATAGGTAAGTTTAAGTTTCCGTGATGATTATATATATTATTTAAGGGCACTCTAAATGGTGTCACTTATTGTGACAAAAGCTGTTAAAAACAGCAGAAATGCATTGTTTGAGTGCAGCTCTTTTCTGTATTCAGTGAAGCTTTACAAATATAAAAATTTACTGAATACAGTAAAGAGTTGCACTTGAGCAGCTGTGCGTATCCCAATTTTATTTGGCAAATCTGAAGTACATCAATGCATTTCTGCTGTTTCTAACAGCCTTGGTCATGATAAATGACCCCATTTATGGAGCCCTTAAATAGCATGTGAAAACAAAAGCAAAGAACATGAAAAACATACTCATTGAGCAAATATGACTTCGTTGTTTCTGAAAAAACATGCAGCAATAATAAATCTCAATTGCATGTCAATACATGTCCACAATCTATTGCTTAATTGTGTGATAATCCATAAAAATAGTGATGCACGATAATCCATAAACAACAGTGGTTATATATTAAACCAAATAATTTTTCTCCACAATCCTGCCCAAGTAGGCTAAACTATTATTATCTAATGTTCGACAATATATCAAAAAGAGCATACAATGTCAGCAAAGAGGACCCTCTGCTACTAATCAAGATTCCTAGGGCAGGGAAAATTCAATAATGGAGGAAAACATCCCTAGGCAACAATTAGTCTAAACAATATTAAGACCTAATCTAACACATGTATGATGTAAGAGACTCAGGGGCATATTCTCAAGGAGCTATCGCCGAGTTAACGGCACTTTATCGCAGCCAAAGTTGCAATAAATTCATCGCCCCATTCACAAGCTGGTGTTAACAGCCCATAAAACCAGTTCACCCGCGATAGCAGCCGCAAAAAACATCGCCACAGATGACCCCCGCAACTATCGCTAATGAGATGCAGAGTAGGCGTTCCCGTGCAAAAAGCCGCAGCAACACCACTTCTCAACATTCTCAACGACCAGCCAGATCGGCGATAAGATCACAAAACATGCGATAAGGCACGTTAGCAGCAGGAAACTAACACCTGCTCCGACCTGGTGCAAAGTCGGACCAAAGCCTGCACCACAAAAGAGAGCACAGCCCAGAGCCACACCTGAAGAACAACAGATGCCATGGAGCCACTGAACATGCGTGCCGGACACCCAAGAGGGCCACAACACCTACCGCCACCACCCCCAGGACCACATGGGGTCCCACCCCGGGCACCCCCCCGGACCAAGACACAGCACATCAACGGCACGAAAACATGAACAAAAGCACCCGCCTGATGTCGCACAATTGCAACAATCAACATACATGTGAGCACTGAAATCCTGATTCATACATACACCATTGAAAGACCAAGCAAAATGTCACATTCTAATTTGTCACCAAACAACTATTTTGAAGAGTCATGGCGTAGCATCCCTGGACAACTGTGACTCACAGCCTGCAAGACAATATCCAAGATAAGAAGGTGTTTCAGGCACTCATCAAAGGACAGGGAGAGAGAGAAAGAGAGAGAGAAAGAAAGAGAGAGAAAGAGAGAGACTGAACAAGGAGCGCAAGGCCAATCAGGCCCTTGGGTCAGGCAAACATGCTAACAGCTGCGTGTGTCTCGAAATCTGTGCACCCCAAATCACAGGCCTGGCATCAAAGTCAGCGCGAAGTCCATATCACAATTAAGAAATGCAAGCAGTAGTCAGACTAAAATCAGGAATGAAAGCTCCTTTGTCTCAACACACAAGGCCGAAGGCCAACCGAACCCCCAACCCTGGTCCTGAATGCGGCTGGCACACCCTGCATGAGATACCATACCAGCCTCCGACGACTCCCACACCACAAACTGCGCTAATGAAACACCAACGTGCCCACACCCCACACACACTTGTCCCTGCACGACCTACACCTGCAAGGGATTCCCTTGACACATTGGTTAAAAACTACCCATACGTCCAAACGTTGCACACACATACGACTCATTGCCCAGAGCTGTGACATATCGTCCACCGAACTTCCGCCGGTCTGAGGAGTGCCGGTGGCACTAGACCAACAAACGCAATGGCAGGCATTCCCGGGCACATGCACAACCCCTGTCACGTGGAACTGTACCGTGCACGAATGCTGCATCTGTTGGGATCCCTGCCAATGGCAGTGTTGCGAATCAGTTTCCGTCTGAGTTTCCGTCTTGCCTACGTCACCTGCATCCAGCCGTGGTTCCACTGTCGATCATGCACATTCGAGTGGCCCATGGAGGTCTGCCTATCAAACGCAACGGTAGCTGAATTGGATTATGACCTGACAGTGCGCCCCCTGTTGGCCCACGAACTGGAGTGTCACCGGGATAGCCGTGCATGGGATGCACTGATCCTTGGCGTATGTGCTGGCAGTTGCGCATGGGAGATTGCACAACTCCTCGTGTGCAGTGACCACATCGAGGCACACCCCTATTGGGCTGTGTTGCGTATTGGGGAAACGGCGTGGACTGAGCACATCTGCCCGGAACAGTTAATGTATTGGCTCACCCTGGTGTTCCTTGAACCCAACAACAACGTACTATTGGAACACATTGCACATGAAGCTGCGCTGGCATTCATGGACGAGTAACTACATTCCTGCAGCCACATCGGATTGTCACCCACAGCACAGGTCCCAACACCTTGTTGCATCGCGTGGAATGCTCACATATCCCACCACAACAGAGGACATGTCTGCCTTCATCTGGACTCTGAATGCATGTGCGCTGAACTACCCGTGTGTACACACACCTGTGCAAGGTGATGCAGTTCCATGGTCGGAGCAGCACAGCGTCGTTTGGCAACGTTACCAATTCGGATTGCTGGGGGGAGAGTACACACATGGCAATGTAGCACGACATGTGAACTTGTCGGACCCTTTCACCTGATCACTGTCAGCAGAGCAGACAGTCGGCGCAGTCCGGTGGCAGAGCACTATGCAGACCCCAAGGGCTGTGAGGCGTGCCCCCTCACACGGGGAAATGGGCAGACGCCAAACAACACATGACTCGTCCAGCAAGGCAAGGTGGGCTGAGACCGTTGCCATCTGTGATGATTGGTGTTCATTTTTGCCTCCCCATTTCCTGCACCTCGACATGTTCCCATGCTGCGTGTAAGTGTCTTAAGCATGTCCCTGCCTGTTGTGGCCGTTGCCTTGTCCGTACTGACACGCACATGCCAATAAAGTCTACTCAACTCCACTTGTGTCTAACTGTGATGAGTGTTGATTAGATTGACCACTCATGTGCCACAATGAGCATCGTTCCTACACAGGGAGGAACTGACTGACGCATGTACAATAGGGGTGGGTCCCTTTTGACAGCTCCACCTCTGTGAGCCAGACATTGTTTTGGGATAGTTGCTGGCCGACCTGTGCACTTACGTGTCTTCAGCAATGTGAGTATGGTGTCCAACCTCTGACCATGTTGAGCAATGTTATGAATCATAACAGAATGTGTCCACACAGATGTGTGTGAGTAGGTATGCGACGTGAAGTTCTGTTGTCACATGTGATGTAGGACACCACTTCTGGCCTGCTACCGATTTGGTCATTCCTACACACAGCCCTATTCAATACATGGACGTGTGCCTACGTGGGGGGTTGTGAGATTGCTGTTAATGTGCAATGGGGACACAGCTAGTGCTCACCTTCACAGTCATCCAATTGGCAATGTGTCTCGAGGATAAACATGCACATTGATGTCATTTACCAGGGTGTACCTTCTTGTGCAATCATTGTCCCTACGTCCAGCCATACTTCCATACGTGAGTGAACATAGACATGACACATCTGTATCATTTTGAATGTTTCATTCACATTCTGGTGAATGACGGAGCGGGAGCTGTACATGGCCATCCAAACCCACATAACATGGATGCCCAGTGGTGGGCCAACCAGAGTCCTTTGGGGATTGAAAAGTGATTTGGAAGAGGGGGAGTGCAGTCCGCAGCAGGATTGCTGTGTAATTGTCAAGCAGTGAAGATATGGCAGTCCGTGTCGGGGTCCGGGTGAATGTCGCAGAGTGTTCCAGAGGTCAGTGGATGGTGTTGTCCCAGGGCATGATGCATAGAGCAGAACCAGGCAGGGACAGGCCATATGGCGGTGATGGATGCTACTGCCTCCTTCCTCACACAGTAATTACCATCCACATCTTACTCCTCTGATACTTCTGTGTCCGGTGTGTCCGGTGTGTGTGACGGTGTAATGGCTGCATCACTGTGTGCCACTGACACATCAGGGTGCGAAGGTGAGGGGGCTGCATCACTGTGTGCCACTGACACATCAGGGGTCAGAGATGTGTGTGTCGAAGTTCCCGCTGCATTTATCTGGGACTGGCTCAGTGGCAGCAATGGCAAGATGATGAACTGCAGGGCATGGAAGATCCCAGCTACATCTTGCTGGTGTTCAGCCGTGGCAGCCATACTTCCAGCCTGCATCTGCTCCATGGTCTCCATTGTCCTCCGCATCTGTGCCAACTCTGTGCTGTCATCGCTGGTGCCTGTCTGACTAGACAGTTCTTGTATCCGATTAATGGCCCCAGCGAGGTCAGCCAAGGATTGTCGTGGAGCATGGTGTGGACAGGGGGTGTCCGTTAGGGACTGTACGTGGTCCCTGATGGGACTCAGACACCCACGAATGGCATCGAGTTTGGCTGCCACAAGCTCGAAACCCACCCGCAGCTGATCAGCCAACTCCACTTGGCAACCCAACACACGGAGTTGAAATTCCATGTATTGTTCGTGTGGGTCCTGGCCAACAGCTGTGATGGTGTGTATTTCCTGCTGTGTGGTCTGTGCAGGTTATGGGGTCACCTCGAGGCAGCTGTCCTGCCCTGCTCCTGGGGATGGGGTGCGGAGGCTGTCCATTAGCCGTTGGAGGGTGTCTTGACATATGTGCAGGTTGTCGTCTTCATCATCACTGATGAGATGTGTGGTCTGCTCTGCAGGAGGTGTTGATTGTCCCTCTGCAATGTAAAGGGGAGATGCAGGTTAACAGAGTTTCCCATGTACATTGATGCTTTGCAGATGTTACATTCAGACTGCATGCCAATGTACATTGTGACTGTTTTGGTGGAGCTGGCTATTTGATGGCAGACAGTGGGATTTTCGACTACATGACGGATGTGTGGTAGTACCTGTACATTATCATCACACAGTGTCAGGCAATGCCAGATGTGAGTGGACAGTTACTACGCACAAGCGGAACCTGTTGTGTCCTCTGTCCTGTGGTGTTGGTGTTGCACTTTGTACCACATTGCCGTCATTGCTGATGTTCTGTGATTGCTATGTGTGTGTGCTGCATTGTGGGGGAGTTGCCCCTGCAGCTCTGATTTCGTGTACCCTCATCCCTTTGAGGTGGTGTGCCTTTGAATTGTGTGCTTTTCGGGGGCTGAAATGTTTGCGACTTGGGTCATATGTGCTCTTGGACAGATTTTGTGGCCTTGTGCATTGTTCGTCTGCTGCGTGTATTGGACGGCATGGGTTGTGGGTGCACGTGGATATGTCAGAGTGTGACCTGCTCCTTTACGGATGTGATCCGCACTGGGACACCTCCATGTCGATTCGTGCACCATGTCATTTTTTTTGGCTGCTGCCATGCTATCGGGCATGCAGTGTCACTTGCATGGTCAGTGTGGCTCACACAGCCGCTGCTTTTCTGGATTCATCACATGTGCATGGCTCGGTTGTGTCGTTGGTGATTTGGAGGGGGCCCATATGTGCACATGGTAAACGGGGGCCTATTTGGTGTTTGTATGTGTGCTGCAGTGTTGCAAGGGTATCAGGGACCTGTTCCGCAGTCATTGTGCGTGTGCTACACATGATTGTGCATGTGTGCCATTGTGCCCATCTCCCCCCGTCCCCCAGTCCCTGGTGGTTACTCACCCTGTTGCTGTTGGGTCAGGTCATTTCGAGCTGTGTCCAGGCCCCAACTCCTGCCACCGTCTCCACACTGATGACTGTGGCCACCATTTCCTCCAGCTCATCCAGCTCATCCAGCTCCTCCTGTGGTGCAGGACTCCCACCTCCAGTCGCCGTTGCTGCCTTCCTGTTGGCGGTGAGTTTCTCCTTGGTTTGGCTGTGCACTTCATGCCAGCGCCTCTTGACATCCTCCATTGGCCTCCTCGACACTCCGACTGCATTGACGTTGGTGACGATGGACTGCCATATTTCCGTTTGGGTTGCCAGTGGAGGTGACGAACAGTTGTTGATGGTGTTCTATCACCTCCGTGACGATGATCCGGTCTTCCTGCAGACTGAACCCCGTCTTCCTCTTCTCCTTACCCTTCCCCGAACACTGGGTTCCATGCTGGTCCTCCGTGGGGCTTGTGGAGTTCGGCTTGTCCTCTGCACTCGGTCCGGGTGCATCCATGGAGCTACGCAGTTTGGATTGGTTTTGGTGTTTTTTTTTTTGCTTTTATAGTGCATTTTCACGCATGCCGCGTGGGTATTGCAGGCCTGTCGCTGGTTTTCGCTGATTTTGGTATCGCGCTTTGTGGCATCGCAACTTTTTGGGCGTTCGTGTTTCGCATTTTTTGTTTGTCGCGTTTGTTTTCACGCGGTCATTTGGCACGTTATCATGCTGCTATCGCATGGTGCCACCGGGTTGGGAATTGGACGCTAAGACGATGTTATTTTCTCGCGATGGACTGCGATATGCAAAGTTGCGTTAAGCTAAATTTGCAATGGTTATCACACGTTCTTGAGAATATGCCCCTCAGTGTACACAAAAATCCATTAAAACTTCATTTTATTTTATTAGTATAAATTCATTCGATCTGATCGTAAAAGATATATAAATAATTCCACATATATAGGGTACTGAACCGTATTGCAACGTTCATCACAATATGAACACAACAACAAGGAAATTCATAAGACAAACATGCACAAATTGACTAAACATAACAAGAGAGAAATGTTTACTATAATACAATATTAAGTCAGAATATAATACGTCCAATCTTTCTAATGAACCATAATTTCATCCAGTGGCTGAGTGATGGATCTTCTACGTGCGTTTTGGCGTTTGGCGCCTTTCTCAAGAAAGTCAAAATAGTTCCTATACATGGAAATGAAGAAGTGTACACTGAGTCTAGATACAGATAGTGTCTAAAACAAATTTAAAAAAACCTTTCTAACTCCGGGACTAAAAAGAGACGAAAAGATGTGATATGGTTACTAAAAAGAGAATAAAGTAGAGAGCCAAATAAAGAAAACAGAAGTATACCTTCAACTTAGAGAATGACCCATGAGGAGAATCTGGGGATTGTCTAAAGATCATGCAATATCATCCATAAAATACAGAGTGCAAGAAGACCTCATAAAACTGTGATATTTCTATCACCATAGTAAAGTGAATTGATTCATGACCAGTGAAAACGGGAATACATGCTTCTAGAGCTTACCGTCATAGAGATGGAATATGGACCATATGGAATATAGACAATATATACGGATGGGATATAATACTGTGTATGGACTCTGGAAAGGAGAGAAGAGTAATATGAACTCCACTTGAAGGAAATGCTATAAGGGATATATTCGGCTGCTGAAAATAACAGCCTGATGTATTTAATTACCTCTAGTACTATCGTGAAGCGCTTGAGCCCAAGTTGCCTAAAGTAGATTACAAGCTTAAGTTGAAAAGATAAATCCAATAAAGCTGAAAGATAAAACACAGAGAAGGGATGTATTTTATCGAACAAACTAGAATCTTGACATTTCAGAAAGAGCACTGAATCAAAAGGTGAATGATTCTACCTGTATTTAAATGCAGTCAGTGTGTTAACAATAGGCATACTGTCCTTCTCAACCGAGGGATAAAATGACACAATGAAGATACTATCTCATGTGCTTGCAATATTCGAATGGCATTCAAAGGTAGTCCTGGATGATCCATGACCGACCGTCTTGCTCTATGAAAAAGAATCATAGAAGACCATTAATTGTAAAGTCAGCCCACATGGTGTTCGTACTAACCGAACGGGATTAGTATAAACTAAGGGTGTATATCTAGGTTCCTTAAGATACTGATGAGCCCATTGTGGTGAATGTGGCATACGCTATATTTTAACTTGAGGCTAGTGATGTTAGGACATCATTTAGATATGGTCGGATTCGAATACGTAATGGCATGAGGGATTCTACAGCTTACATCTTCATCATAGTATCGTCAAAATGTAAGGAGGAGACAAGCAACAGATGTATTTTAATGTCCCCCATTTCTAGACTACAATTGATATATACCGTGGGATTGATTATAAAGAAATATTATACTCTTCGACAAGACCGAAAATGTCACATACTAGTGGATTTCAGCGGAAAGGGCGTGACGATCAATCAGGCAGAAATGAGTTTAGCGTCTGCACCGAGTTAATATAGAGATTCACGTCACGTGATGACGTCAGGACGCTTTGCGGCGTCAAACGTCTGGGCAGCTAACCCTTTTGTCGGTAGTCAGAATAGAGTATAGTAATAGAAACAGGACTTGCGACGAAGACCTTAAAACGGGTGCACTCACAAGATATTACTGTATAACGGGCAGCATCCGTGCAATACCCAAAAATGCGCACAATGGCAGCAAAAAACCAGCCCACCAAAACAGGTGGGGGCAGATGATATACAGCGATGGCCCATATTTCACTAAAATTGGGGAATGGGCGAACACGTCCATTGGCTTCCAACTCTCCCATTCTTCCATCCTCGGAAGGCTGCCAGGTTGAAAATACATGGGAGAGGGGACCCTGCTCACAAAGTTGGCATAGGGGGACATGACTACATCATCATGGGGAGATGCAGACCCAAAAAGGGCATACAACATCCCTTTTACGTTCCCAGGGCTGCATGTACCTCAATAATGAAATACAATACCCTTCATTAAGATACATACAAAATTATAAAAGAAGAATAAGCAAATAATCATTCATTTAAGAAATTAAACATAAAGCCCAAGTGGGCCATACTCAGTTATACAGCTCTTTTGGCATCTTCATATCAGCTTCAAGTGCATTCCATTTGAAGAACCGGAGAATCCCGGCAGGGCTGCTCAAGAGTTCAATATAAAATCAGTTAAATAGAATAAAATAGAACCACCAAACTACATCACAAACATAAAGCGATAAAAATAGATTCTCCCAGGGGAATCACTGAAAATATCTATGTAACCACTTCTACACCCATCAAAGTAAATAGCATCTAGACTATTACAGTTACCGATAAATATACGATTACGCATATAGATTTAAACCTCTAGGTTCTATGCTATCTAGTGCAAGAATATATTTAGACTGCAGCTTGCACAACTCCTTTTCTCTGTCTCCTACCCGCATCTTTTTTGAAACTCTATCAATGACACCATATTTCAATGTACTGTCATCACCATCATGCATAGTATGAAAGTGTCTTGCTTCCGGATAATTCGTATCATAATTCTTAGTGGCTCTCAGATGTTGTAGGACATGCTTGTGGACTAGTAAAATAGTACTCCCCAAATAAAAGTTTGAGCAGGGGCATTTCAATATATACACAACAAAATCACTTTTACAGTCAAAGTATCCTCTAATTATGTGCTTTATTTTACCCTGGATACTAAGCTCTGTCATTTTTCTAAATCTTTACAAAAAATGTTGCTCCCTAAATGTGGGAGCAATATTTTCATCTGTTTTGATGAAAATTCGCTCCCAGGGGGAGGGAGCAGTTTTCCTGCTCCCTCCTGCTGGGAGGGGAGTTTCTGTTTGCTCTTGTTTGACATGAGCTGTCAAAGCTGTCACCAAACAACAGCAAACAGCTATGTCCCATGGGCCGGCACCCTGGGACATAGGGAGCCGGCCCTGGGTGGTGGCGGTCCCCAGGGCCATTAATGGCTCCAGGAGGGGGGACACGCGGCCTTCCTCCTTTTATATGCACAGGGATGGCCCGTGGAAGGCCGGGGTCACCGGGGCCATAAACATCCCAGGAGGACGACTGTGCGCCAACCCTTCTTTTTATTTCTGGCGTCGGGAAGGAGGTGGTCCCGGAGCTATTAAGAGTCAGAGGAGGGTGAGCTGCATGGCCTATCCAAAGTATTGAAATGCCCCGAGGAGGTGGTTGTCCCCGGGGCTCCTAAGAGTCGCAGGAGGGGGTTGTGAACCCCTTACAATTAAAATAGCAATCAGCCTGCCCTGGAGAGGTGGCGTTCCTGGGGGCCAAGATTGACCAGGGAAAGGGGGGCTGTGTGCACCCCCTCACCATTTTTCATATAATATTAAGCCCCTGGGATTTGGCCCACCCTGGAGCTCAACTGGAGGGATGCGCAGGAGACCGTGCTTGTTTTTTTCCAATTTTGCTGCAAATTCACAAATCCATAGTGAAATCGCAGCAATTATTTTAAAGAAAAATGCCCTTTGCCCTAGTGGGGTCTCTGGGGGACCACAGCACCAGGGCTAGGGGTTCGGGTATTCTGATATGCCCCCCTTCTCTTTTTTATGCTTTTTGTTTGGGACTATGCTGAGACCGAGTCCTAAAATGGCTGCCAACAAAAAGGTTGCTTTCTGAACCAAGAGCTACCTTTCTGCCAAATTTGGTGTTATTCCGTTCGGTAGTACGGGCTGTGATCGTATCTAAAATTTCTATGGGAAAATGCACTTTTTTACCCCCCTTTTCTCAGACCCCACTTGACGGATCACCCCGAAATTTTACATGCACAATTAGACACTGTTTTTGGAACATTTTGTGAAGATCCTTCAAAAAGTGTCGACGTTATAGGTAACTCAGAAAATGATTTCCGTATGGAATCCAGGTACTAATTATAACTACCTACTGGTAATAGTAGGTAATATATATTATTTATATATTCACTGAAAAAAGCCAACGTTGTAGGGACATTATAGTTAAGCTCAGATTTCACTTGCACAAAACCAGTGAAATTCAGCAGTTATAGTTACTTAAGCTAACTATAACTTACCCCCCCCAATGCACTGCTTATGACTTCACCTAGTACACAACGTATGACATGGTCAGTGACATCATTGATGACATCACTCATGACATCAGCTTAAGTAACTATAACTTCTGAAATTCACTGGTTTTGTACGAGTGAAATCTGAGTCTAACTATAATGCCCCTGTAGCCTTTATTTTTTCAGGGAATTTCTAATTATATTTACTAACTATAATGTTCGTGTAACGTTTGTTGTTTTCAGTGAATTTGTAAGGTTTTTAAATTTTATTTCCAAACTTCAACGTCCTTGTAACCTTTGTTTTTTTCAGTGAATTCCAACCTTTTTTTAAATGATATTCCCTAACTATAATGAACCCAGTAACCTTTGGATTTTTTTACTGGATTTCTAAGGTTTTATAATTTTATTCCCTAACTCTAATCTGTAACCTTTGAGAGAGGGTGTGTGAGTGGCTGTATTGGTCAGTGAGGGTGTGTGTGAGTGGCTGTATGGGTTTGTGAGTAGGTGTGTGACTTGCTGTATGGGTCAGTGAGTGGATGTGCGAGTGGTTTTGTGGGTGTGTGAGTGGCTGTAAAACATATTTAGCATTTGTACTCTTCATACTTTGTAACTGTCCTAATGTCTGTTACATATATGCCACTAAGGAAATAAACCCTCCGTAATAAATAATGAGTGTAAACCACTATAATTTTAGGAAACAAGCTACAATCTGTTTAATGGCCTTCCCCCATACTCTCTTCACACAGTTGCCATAGCAACCACCTTTAGAACACCGTCATGAACCAATAGGTCAGAAGTTTACAATACATTCTAGAAACAGCACATTACTTTCCGACTCAACTGCAGCAGGTGTGGTTGACTGTTTGCAATTAAAAGCATATCCAAGAGTGTATTGCATTTTTTAATTTTCACCAGATCCAATCACGGATCTTCTTACTTTTACTTAAAATTCACTACTTAATTTTAACTACCTGCATATTTACACCATCCAATCAAATATGTCCTTTTTTAAAACAGGTCATGTCCTTCATGTTAACTGCCTTTCATTTGAAAACTGTCTCATTTTGCTCCAGCCTTCTCCTGTGTGCTACTCCTCCTTGCCTAAATGGTTAGAGTGTGGATTGTGGGACACAGCTTTGTGTTTTGGGCTTTAGAGTGTGCTAGAAAGAGTGGTATAGACAGGGACTTGGGATTGGGATTGCCTAATGTATACAGCACTTGGATTTGCCAGAGAGGGTTAAAGTGGCATCAATTGCTGCCTTTGGTAGAAAGCACTGCAGATTGTCAACGTCCTGACCTCATGATTATGCAGTGTGATGGCAATGACCTAGGCACACTTACTGGAGTTAAACTTGAAATCCTATTGATGGATACCTTTGCTCAACTAATGGTACTTTTCCTTCAGACTTTCTTTCTTCAACATATGTCAAAGGCAGAAATGGAAGTGGCCAAATGAGTTCTGTCCACAAATAGACAAAGCTAGGAAACATGTTGATAAAACAGTTTCTGCATTTTTCAGAGATCATAAAATTGGCTCCATTTACAACAACAACTTGTGCTTTAACATGGAGGGTATATATAGGAGGGATGCAGTTCACTTCACAGAGAAAGGCAACAGGCTGTTCCTCAACAGCATAAAACAGTGCATCCTATTTTATGTGTAGTCATTATCTTCACACAATAAACACAAAGGCTCTCCTCAGAGCCACCCTCTTTCCCAAACACTGGTTCATTTTTATTTAAAATCCCTTTTTTAAAGATGTTTTTTAAATTTGCAAATACGTCACGATTACGCAAAACAAAAGCAGACATTCAATAAACACAGCATATTTAAAATTCACAGCAATATGATTGACTCTGTGCATCTGACTGTGTGTGTTAGGGTGTGAATGGTTTTGTGAGTGGGTGTAAGAGTGTCTGAGTGGATCTGTGAGTGGATACATGGGTGTTCGAGTGGGTCTGGGAGTGGGTGCATGAGTCTCTGAGTGGGTCTGCCAGGGCGTGCATGGCTATTTGAGTGGATCTGTCAGTGGATACGTAAGTGTCTGTGTGGGTCTGTGAATGGGTGCATGAGTCTCTCAGTAGGTATGTTAGTTGATGTGTGAGTCTCTAAGTGGGTATGTGAGTGACTGTGTGAGTGTCTGAGTTGTTCTGTGAGTTGGTTAGTGAGGATCTGAGTGGGTCTGTGAGTGGGTAGGTGAGTCTCTGAGTAGGTCTGTGACTGGGTGCATCAGTCTCTCAGTAGGTATGTGAGTGGGTGTGTGAGTGTCTGAGTGGGTTTGTGAATGGGTGAATAAGTGTCTGAGTGAATCTGTAAATGGGTGCATGACTCTCTGAGTGGTTCTATCACTGGATAAGTAAGTGTCTGTGTGGGTCTGAGTGTGGGTGCATGAGTCTCTGAGTGGGTCTGTGAGTGGGTATGTGAGTCTCTGAATGGGTCTGTGAGTGGGTACGTAAGTCTCAGAGTGGGTGTGTAAGTCTCTGAGTGGATCTGTCAGTTGATACGCAAGTGTCTGTGTGGGTGAGTGAGTTGGTGTGTGAGTCTCTGAGTGGGTCTGTGAGTGTGTGCATGAGTCTCACAGTAGGTCTGTGTGTGAGTGCATGAGTCTCTGAGTGGGTCTGTGAGTGGGTGCAAATGTTTCTGAGTGGTTCCATGAGTGGGTTCCTGAGTCTCTGACTGGATCTGTGAGTGGATGTGTGAGGCTCTGAGTGGATTTATGAGTGAGTGCCTGAGTGGGTCTGTGAGTGGTTACATGAGTCTCTGAGTGGGTCTGTGAATGGGTGTGTCAGTGTCTGGTTGGGTGTGAGAGGGTGCATGAGTACCTGAGTGGGTCAGTGAGTGTGTGCGTGAGTCTCTCAGAGGGTCTGTGAGTGGGTGCCTGAACATCTGATTGGGTCTGTGAGTGGTTGCATGCATGTGCAAGGGGTTTTATTAGTGGGTGTGAGAGTGTCTGAGTGGGACTATGAGTGGGTGCATGAGTGTCTGAGTGGGTCTGTGAAAAGGGACTTGAGTGTCTGAGTGTGTCTAAGACTTAGTGTGATGTATTTTTAAAAATATGTTGGGAGATATTTGCAAATTGTTTGCGACGTTACATGGGGGGCCATGCAGAGTGTTATGAAGCATTCGCAAATATCACACGAGGAAAACGTTTTTGACATTTTGAATACATAAGGTTTTTCACAAACACCCCTTTATTCCAGCCATGGTGTCTGAGTTCCTCTACCCTGACCCCTTATACTACTTTTGTTCTTTATTTTCAGCCCCGGGGACTGTGTCCCATTATTTAAAATGGCAGCTGCAACTTTGTGCTCTGGTTGCGGCCATCATATCATGGTATTCCTGTTGGCACACAAATTCATGATTAGTCGTGAACTAGTCACTAATTAGCCTCCCTAAAAAATACTTTAACCACCCTGTGCCCCTACCTGCCCCAACCCTTAAAAATACCCTTATCACCAAATACTCTTACCCGCCCTTAAACCCTAAAAACATCCTTACAACCCAATACTCTTACCCACCCCTAAACCCTAAAAAACCCCTAGGACCTCATGCCAATTACCCACCCCATAACTCGAAAAATACCCTTAGCATCCTATACCCTACTCAGCCCTAAACATTAAAATATCCCCTGCTACCCTATGCCCTTACCTACTCCTAAACCCTAAAATACCCTTACCACCCTATACCCCTATCAATTCCTTAAACCTAGAAGCACTCTTATAACCAAATACTCTTACCCACTCCTAAACCCAAAACAACCCTTACCACCCTATACTCACCCTATAACCATACCCACCTGGACTCCGCCGTCTGTGAGTCTATACTGCAAAGTGGTGCAACTCCAGTCCTGGACCCTTGAAAGTGGGCTTAAGGTGCTATGCCAGCCTCTGTTCCTTCAGCAGAACTGAAGCATCTCCTCTGGTATGTGATGCAAACCCGAGCAGAATCAGCGCATCAGTGCTGCTGCGTGGATTGGACCCATTGCAAACACCTGCATTGCTGCAGCAGCCCATCAGAACTACCACTACACGATGCATCCTTGGCATTGGCCCTCTCATCCCTCACTAACAGCAGTCTCGATGATGACAACAGACTTCACATTACAGCTGTGCAGCTCTTGGAAATAGACGCAACGCCCAGACTGTTATCCGCATCCTCAATTCCAGACTTCACATCACAAGCCCCGTCGACAGGATCCTCGATAATGATGCTGCCCTCGCATTGTAGCATCACTGCATCTTGGAACCGACGCATTGCTTCAGCTGCATGACACAACATTGACATGGATCCTTGCAATGCTCTGTAAATCAGGATTTAAGGAACCTTTTTCAGCAGACCTATCTAGGTCCCTGTAGCATGCCCGCGCTCCATCAGGGTCGGCCTGAACTTGTGACTTTGTCCCGGTTTGGCGTGACCAGATAGCCACAGTTGGCGCGTTGTGCTTTTTGGCACTATTTTCACTAATATCATTATAATTGCATATCTCTGGTTCTACTTATTGGATTGTTGTCATTTTAGTCTTGTTTTATTCATTAAAATAAGTTTTTATTTTTCTAACTTGGCATAGGATTTTTGTGTGGTGATTGCACTTTATTACTGTTTGAAGTGTTGCACAAATACTTTACAGATTGCCTTTAAGTTAATCCTGACTACTCTGGGCGAGCTACCAGAGTGTTGAGCACAGGTTAAGTATGGGTTGGCTTGTGCCTCACCCTGACAAAGGTTTATGGTTTATGCTTGACCAGGGCTCACACCAAAACCAACAATCAAACCAGGTTCCTGCACTAAGGGTCTCATTTATGTGGTTTTGGCACAGGGTAGTGCCACAAGGAATCTTTCTGCGCTGCCCTGCATCAAAGGAAAAAGGCAGGAATGTGCCAAATCTATGAGATACAGCGTATTCCTGTCCTTCTTCCCTATGCTGGCGCACACTGTGCTTCCATGCGCCAATGCAGGCACCCTTGGCCACGGTGCAAGGATGCCTGCATTGCAGGGATGATTGTTTTTGTGCAGGCAAGGACACCTTCCTGCACAAAAACAATCACAAGAGGTGTTTTCCTCTTTCTATGTGTGCTGCAGAATGCAACAGACTAAGAAAGAGGAAAAACTAGGAGAAATACAGGTTTTTCTCCTTGTTGCGCTTCCTTTACGCCTGCGCTGGGGAGGTGTAGATATCTGATGCTTTTCCAGGATTACAAAACCTTGTAAATCTGAAAATGCGTAAGATTCCATAAGTGTTTTGTGGGAACGCTCTCAGCTATACCCATGGAACACCTCTTCACACAGAGTTCTGGGTGAAAGGGGATCACATTTACAAGGCAATGAAAAGCTTGCGAGGCTTTGCGTTGCCTTGTGAATATGGGCCAGCACAACGCACCACTGGAACATCAAAACAAAAGTGACGCTCTGGTGGAACAAGGGTCCTTGTAAATGAGGCCTTGAGTGTTTAAAATGTTTTGTGGTTAGACAGCATATTTGTAAAGTGTATGTAGCACTCGATTTTGACTAGAAAAACAAGGTTTTAAAGTGTGTGAAAAGCAGTATTTAGTAGTTTTACGTTTTGGCCATACCTGCAGGGTTGAACACAACCTGCAAAGTGTGTATTGGACCTGTGTCCTAGGATATTCCGTGTTCAGGAGCAGCTCTCAGCCTTCCTACACATCAGTGTCTGTTTTACTGATAGACCAACAGGGCAATTGACCTAGCCCCTGCCTTCCCCAAAACACCTTACTCAGCCACTCACATTTAAGGTCACATGCTCTTTAAATAGGTTTCATATTATTTGCTGCATCCATGTTCTGATTGTTTCACAGTGCCAAGATTACTATTGGACTTAGTGCTTAAAGTTTGAGTTCTGATATGCTTATAGGGCTAGGGTTCTTATTGGTTCATAGGGACAGTGTTTCTATTGGACCTAGGACTTTTGATTTGAGTTCTGATTAGCTGATAGGGCTCGGGTTCTGATTGGTTTTTAGGGATAGGTTTCTTTTGGTCCAAGGGCTTTGTTTGAGTTCTGGTTAGTTGATAAGGCTAGAGTTCTGTTTAATTCATAGGGCTTGGGTTCCTTTTGGACCTAGGTCTTAGAGTTTGGACTTTGATTGGATGCTAGGGCTAGGGCTGTGATTGGTAAATAGGGTGAGGACTCCAATTGGCTATATGGTTTAGGGCTAGGGTTCTCACTGGTTAGGGTTAGTGCTAGGGTTCTCATTGGACCACCTGGTCACCTGGTCACTAGGGCTATTTAACCTTAAGGCTCAGGGGACCTCAGCCCGTGAATCGAGGCTAAGGGCAGAGAGGACAAAGGCAGTTGCCTGTTTTAGCTTGTTTCGGCCGAGCCTAGGGCCAGAAATGCTGCCCTTTTTCCAAATTACCAGCCATAACCATAAACCACCCACATCATTAAATATACACACACATTCTCAGCAAATGCACACTATTCATTCACAACAAACACACTTAATCCACAATTCATTCTCTCATCAAACACTACACAACACCACAAAACACATCTATATACCTTTCTACATCTACTGCAACACCATGGTACCTGTACTGTCACCACTACTCTGCCCTATACCACTATTAAACACACATATCACCAGCCCAGCACAAAACCACATTACCCATAACCTTAATCCCATCAAACACACCCTCCATTTTAATAGAAAAAAAATCTGTCCTCTCCTTACTCCTAACAGACTTCACTCCAGCACCAGCAAACCCTTACTCAACCCTCTCTTGTATCATCTTCCTACAACTCCCCCTCCTCTTTTCACTAAAAATGCACAAACACTCCTTACACTTCACCACAAATACTACCTCTTCATGCTACCAAAATAACTACAAGCACTCATACCCTGTTCATCTCCTCCAACACACATCACCGCCCCCTTTGCTCTTCAACATATACTCCCCACCAGCACTTTGGAACCAAATCCTACATACACACTTGTAACATCAATATCACATATGACTACTCCACAAAAACCAAACATATAATTTTCTTACTACCTTCCATCACAAAATACAAACAAGCACTCACTCCCTCTCTCATGCACACACAAATAATACACGTTCTACACCAACTCTGCACATACATTTCCAAACATTTACAACACTGAACTCAAACTCCTCAAAATACACAAAAAATATTCTTACAGTCACTTTTCATCCATTGCATAATTTAGAGCCTTAAAACATAACCTATATGTTCTACCACCACCCCTCACACACACGCACACACCTTCTATGTTCAACATACTCAAATGACATAAACAACACACCCTTGTTCACAACTTTGCATCTCCTTGTCTGTTACACCAAAAAAACAACTGCACAGCCCAGCATCTCACTGTCAACCACTATCCCCACCACCTGCACACACAGACCCAGCAAAAGGCCTTTTCAGCCTGTTGGACGAGGATAACAATAAAGAGAAACACAATCACTACTCCAATACAGTTAACAACATCCCCAATAGTCCACCTACTAAAAGCCCAAAGGACACTACTCACTCTTCCAGAAAACAAACTCATACAACCACCCAAAAAAATCTCTAAACTGCATACTAATAAATGTATGATTCCTTTCTAAACATAAGCACTCCATCCACGACTGACCCACAGACACGCAATCTGACTTGCTCTTCATAACCAAATCATGGTTGGGGGATGACATGGCACCATAATGGCTCAAAGCTGTTCCTCCAGGCTATCAAACTCTCACACATCTTATCATGGGAAAAAATAGAGGCAGACTGTTATATTCAAGGAAACATTAAATCTTGCCAAAGCTAGGGACGTTTCTATACAAGGTTGTGAGGCCCTCATCACCAGATGCAACCCTACACGAGCTTTCTCCTGGAACTTCTTCCTTCTTTACAGGCCACTGCCTAGCAATGCAACATCCCCTTACACATCTCTAGACATAATTTCTAATCTTCTGACACCACGCTCTAACTTATGCATCCTAGATGACCTAAATATATGGTTCTGTAAATCTAATGTGACCCATCCCAAAACCATTGCCATTAACCTAGGCACACTGACCCTACATCAGATCGTCCCCACACTTGACACATCCTAGATGTCATTTTTACCAATACAGAACTAGTCACTTTCCAAAGGATTACTCCAGTCACATGGTTATACCACCATCTGATACCGTTACAACATAAGAAACCACAACTCTCCACACCTAAGACCACCTTGCCAGCAAGCACACATTGCCCATGGAAAAAACCGAATTTTGAGGACCTAGAAACACAACTAACATCCAACACAGATCTAGACATAATACATTCAGTTAAGAAACTCTATGAGTGGCTCCTGGAAGCTTTTGATATCCTACTTCCACTAAAACCAACAAAGCATGCCAAAAGAAAACATGCACATTGAATGAATGCAGAACTAAAAAAGATAAAACAACAAATTATAAAGCTGCATTGCACCTGGTTCAAAGCAAACAACACTCAAACCAAACTTCACTGATAGAAATACAACTGAATATACAAGTCATCTATCAAAAAAGCTAAAAAAAAGCAGATATTAAAACAGAATTCAGAATGCAAAATGTGCACATAAAGAGTATTATAAATTTCTCAGTGAATTTCATAAACTTAAATGCACAAAAGGAAAACATCCCCTTTCCCAAGAATGTATTGATACACTGGCAAATCACTGAACAACCAAAACAGACATGTTAGATTCCTATTTAGGCCAAAAGGAAACCATCAGCACCAGCCCTTTTCCAACAACCCCTCCCCCTCCAGGATAAGTTAACCTAGCCTCTGAATTCTTTCAAACAACTATCAGAAACTAAATTTATGGATTTTGTCAAAACAAGCAGGCTAGCCAGCTGCCCCTTTGACCTTTGTCGACCACAAATATTCAAGAACATCCTTTTAACGACCTCTGCTGCCACCCCAGTCAGAACAATCATCAATCATTCCTTGACAACAGGTGTTTTTCCTGAAGACTTAAAAAAGACATACATACACTCATTATTAAAGAAAACAGACCTGGTTCCCCAAGACCCAAACAACTACAGACCTAACGCAAATTGACAATTCCTCAGCATACTAATAGAGCAGCATTTACCCCTATGTCTCAGTTTATTGAAGATAACTCCAGACTTTCTGACTTCCAAACAGGTTTCCATCCAGGAAGAGGCACAGAATCTGCCCTATTCTGTATCTGGGATGACCTTAAAATCACAGTACCACCAAGGGGTCATTGTACTTCTTCTCTTGGACCTTTCAGCAGCCTTACAAACAGTTGATCATGACACTCTAATGCAAAAACTCTGCGAAGTCGGCATATAGGGGACTGCCCTTGACTGGGTCACATCCTATCTTCAAAACAGAACAAATGTCATCTGCACTCCTCCTTCCTCATCCAAAAGCTGCATCATAAAATGAGGGGTCCCTCGGGGCTCTAGCATATAATTGCTTTTCAATATCTACATGAAGTCATTACCAGCACTTATCAATGAATTTCAGCTCACCTGCTACAACTAAGCAACATTTCTTAAACTGGAAAGCTCCAAAGACCTTGGTAACTGTAAAATCTTCAGTTGCCTCCAAGCCATTGATCAGCGAAAGACATGGAGCCATTTGAAATTAAACGCATCCAAAACTGAAATACTCACCTGTGGTGATTGGAAAAGTAATGACTCACTCTCGGTCTGGCCTGATGGTCTGGGACCGCCTCTTAAAGTATCCAAGGAAGTAAGAAACTTTGGAATTACCTGTACTCTAAGCTATCAATGACTGCACAAAAGGATAAGTTAGCAACAACAAGCTTCATTACAATGAAAACTCTGCAATGCATCTTCTCTCACCTAGAACTTCCACACAATGTCCAAGCCATCATCTCTCTTGTAATGTCTAACCTTGATTGTGTCAATCAAATCTACCATGGATCACCTCTATCAACTATGAAACGACTAGAAATAATTAAATACTATGCTGTCAGGCTAATCCTACATATAAAGCTACAAGCCCACATCTCCCCTACCTTAAGGGCCCTACATTGGTTACCGGCTGCCAGAAGATCCACTTCCAGGCTGCTATGTATCACCAACAAGGCAGTACATGGAACAGGACCACTTTTCATCAGAAATTAAATCACAAAATACATACAACAAAAACAACAAAGAAACCTTCGCCCCAGATTGGCGCCCGACTCAAAATTCCAGCATACTGGAAAACACCATGTGTTTCTCTATTCAAGCAGCCAAACTATGGAATTCATTACCCCCAAACATAAGATCCATACATAACCATCTTATCTTCAGAAGAGTACTCAAGAGCTGGCTCGCCTCTACGTGACCACCATATTCAAAATACAAATGTACAGTAATAATATGCACAAGACACCAACTGTGCATATACGTGAGTTTGTATACTTTGAGTATATGCATGTATTAAGATATATGCATCTCTTTGTACAAATGCACATATTACTTATGAATAAAAAGTATGTATACTCTCTTATATTTATGCTTAACAAATGTACAAACAGATGTTACTTATGGTTAAAATATATACACTCCTTATATTTATGCTCAAAATGTATATAGGTGATTATATAAATAACATGTATGCATTTGACTACATGCTTAAGGATCTCTATTTAATATGATCACTCATATCACAACATATAAATATGAGTATACAGAAAGTATGCGTAAATGGTAATTATTCAATATACTTATTACTTAAAAGAAATAATTAATACATGCATCAAAATAAGTAAATAATAAAAAGAAATATTACTTAGGGGCCTATTACAATTTCGGTTGTAAAGCCTCCAACCTTAGTTCGGAGGCTTTACGACTGATATCGTCGGTTTCAATTCCGACTGGCTGTTTGAAATACAGCCAGTTGGAATTGAAACTGGCCGGTCATTCCGGCTGGCTTCCGATTGGCTCCATGAGCTCTTTGGCCAGTCGGAGAATGGCCCTTAATCCCATAGGAAGATGTTTCCGCCTTCGGGATTACGATGCTCGGTTTCTGACAGGCTTTCCATGTCGAGCTTTCCGACATTGAGGCCTGTCGGAAAGCGAGTTTGGGGGCCTCTAGCAGGGCCCCCTTTTCCTTGCGGCCTCCAGTTGGGGGCCGAGGGGGCATCTATGGTGCCCCCCTGTCAATCCCTGTACTTTGTGGCAGGCACCTTGAGGTGCCTGCCATGGCACAGCGTTCAGGGATTAACACAACCTCCCATTTCCCTATTGGAGCTTGTGCTACAGCCGGTTTACAGCTGTAACACATGCACCCATAGGGAAATGTGGGAACGCAACCGCACCATGTGCAGTCACACCGTAATTAGGCAGTCGGGACCGCTGACCAGAGGACGTTCGGTCCTGTTTCCGCCACTGTGTCGGTTGGATTAATTAATAGAAAAGATCCAAACAAAAATAACATGGGTAAGTATCTCTCTCTCTATATAATATTTTTTATACTTACTAGAGGAATGGAAATAAAAAAATAAAGATATTTAAAAAAAATATATATTGTATACAAACATACTTATATGTATAGCTTTATCATTATATCCATAGATAATTAGATCAATACATCAATATCATATGAGTTGATGAGGGCATGCTTACGGATTTACTTTCCTGTAATGACACATATATATATTTAGTTATTATCTACACCAGTAGATACGTATATAACTTTGGTGCCGTTTGACGAATCTTCAGGAAATTTTCCCCCCAAAAAGTGCACCAGTGATTCTACGGTAAACAGACATAATATCGAAACAAAAATATCGAATGGACACAATATCGAGTCTAAAATATAGAATGGACATAATATCGGATGGACATAATATAGTCGTTAAAAATATCGAAAGTAAGGTAAGTAATATCGATAGTTAAAATATCGAAGTACATAATATAGGCATTAAAAAATATCGAATTTTTAATAATATCGAATTTTTCTAAGTGTATTGTATGTTAGTATATGTGTTAAAAGTGTATATTAGTTGTTGTAATGTATGTTTAATTTTTTAAAAGCAATGAATTTTATGTTATTTAATTTTTGCGTAATTTAATTCCGTAGCGGGTAGTGGGTTTATAGGGGAATAGGGTGGGAAGTAATTTAATTAAAATTAAGTACATATTAATAAATATTAATTGGTATTGATAATTAATTTATTGTTAATTAATTATTAATTGGTAATTAAATTTTATTAATTGGAAATTATTTTAATTGATTAAATGGTAATTATGTTAATTCAATTAATTAAATAGTTGTAGCGGGATGTGGGTTTATAGGGGAATAGGGTGGGAAGTAATTTAATTAAAATTAAGTACATACTAATAAATATTAATTGGTATTGATAATTAATTTATTGTTAATTAATTATTAATTGGTAATTAAATTTTATTAATTGGCAAAAAAGTTTTAATTGATTAAATGGTAATTATGTTAATTCTATTAATTAAATAGTTGTAGCGGGATGTGGGTTTATAGGGGAATAGGGTGGGAAGTAATTTAATTGAAATGAAGTACATATTAATAAATATTAATTGGTATTGATAATTAATTTATTGTTAATTAATTATTAATTGGTAATTACATTTTGATAATTGGTAATTTTTTTTTATTCATTAATTGGTAATTAGTGTTATTAATAATATTTATTAGTATTGATAATTAATTATTTTTAGTAAAAATTAAAATATTACTTTCCCTACTGTTGCACTCTCTGGAGTGGGAATAGTAATTATTACCCCTACGCTATCCAACGCTTCCCTACTGTTGCACTCTCTGGAGTTGGAATAGTAATTATTACCCCTATGCTATCCAACGCTTTCCCTACTGTTGCACTCACTGGAGTGGGAATAGTAATTTTTACCCCTACGCTATCCAACTCTTTCCCTACTGTTGCACTCTCTGGAGTGGGAATAGTAATTATTACCCCTACGCTATCCAACGCTTTCCCTACTGTTACACTCACTGGAGTGGGAATAGTAATTTTTACCCCTACGCTATCCAACTCTTTCCCTACTGTTGCACTCTCTGGAGTGGGAATAGTCATTATTACCACTACGCTATCCAACGCTTTCCCTACTGTTGCACTCTCTGGAGTGGGAATAGTAATTTTTCCTCCTACGCTATCCAATGCTTTCCCTACTGTTGCACTGTCTGGAGTGGGAATAGTAATTTTTACCCTCCCGCTATCCAACGCTTTCCCTACTGCTGCACTGACTGAAGTGGTAATAGTAAATTTTACCGTCCCGCTATCCTACGCTAAAAATATTGAATATTTTTTATAAATATTACGTTAATATATTTATGTATTAAAAAATTAAAATGTATGTTTATTTTTTTAAGTTACATTAATTATTTATTAATTTTAAAGTTATTTAAGTATTTTTAAGTATGTTTTAGTTAATTATATATATTATTTCATTAATTTTACATTACTTTTCATACATTTAAAAATTCGATATTTTGACTGACTATATATTTTACAACTATATTTTGGAGTCGATATTTTTGTACTTACCTGTTTGTAGATAGGGAGTCGATATTTTGGCATTCGATATTTTTACTTCGATATTGTTGTAGGTCGATATTCTTGTTATCGATATTCTGTCAGTGATCCGATTCTACATGTCCATGAAACGTTTTGGGGCGATGTGTTAAGTGGGGGCTGAGAAAAGGGGGGGGGTCAAAAAAGTGCTTTTTCCATGTTAATTCCCAAAGGGATTTTAAACATAACTACAGGCAGAAACCACTTGTCGGAATTATTCCAACTTTCGCAGAAATGTAGCTCGTGGTCCAGAAAGGAAGCTTTTTGTAATTTGGTAAAAATCCATTCAGTAGTTTGGAGTTATTAAAAGAAATCCACATTTGTATATCTATGGACGCAAAGGCTCCGTGAATCCTTCCGATCGCATGCTGAGATCTGATTGGCTCCCACTTACCAATACAACCACTCACATACCCATTCACAGACACATATAAGTACTCACACTACCTCTCACTAATCCATAGAGCCACTCACACAGCCACTCATTCACTCATACAGCCACTCACACAACCACTCACTCACCCATACAGCTACTCATACAACTAGTCACTCACTCTAATAGTCACTCATACAGCCACACGATCACCCATATAGCTACTACACACCCACTTATTTACCTATACAGCCTTTCACACAGACATTTACTCTTCAATACAGCCACTCACACACCAACTCACTTTACCAAACACCCACTCAAAGAGACACTCACTCACCCATACAGCCACTTATACACCCAGTCACTCACCCATACAGCCATTCAGACACCCACTCACTCATTCATACAGTCCCTCACATACCCTTTCACCCACTCATACAGCCACTCACACGGCCAATCAGTCATGCATATAACCACTGGCACACCCACTCCCTCACCAATACAGCCACTCACACGGTCACTCACTCACCCACTAAAAAACCCACTTGTACACCCATACGGCCACTCACACACCAACTCACACACCCATACAGCCGCTCAGATACTCACTAACACAGAGATACACACAGCCAGTCACATAATATCTGTTAGAAGTAGTATTGCTCCATAGTAGTTCACATACTATACTAATTAAACTTTTGTAGTAGCTTAGTATATATGTTTAACACTCATTAACTCTTAGAAAACACTTACACACAATGGATGATGTCATCAGTGATGTCATTTGAGATGTCATCACTGAAAAAACCCAAAGGTTACAGGGACCTTATAGTTAGGCTCAGATTTCACTTGTATAAAACCATAGTAATTCAGCAGTCATATTTACCTGAGCTAACTATAACTTATGCCCCCGCAATGCATTGCCTATGACCTCACATATTACATCACTCATGACATGGTCAGTAGCATCACCGATGACATCTCATATGACATCACTGATTACATCACTGATGACATCATCCAGTGATTATAAGTGTTTCATAAAAGGTTTTGACTAGTAAAATATATGCTAAGGTACTACAAAAGTTAAATTAGTGTACCTTGTGTACTACTAATGACTGATACTGTTTCAAACCTATATTATATGAGTGGCTGTGTGACTGTGTTTATCCGTGAGTGAGTGTGTGAGTGGTTATATGGATGTGTGAGTGGGCCTGTGATTAACTGTATGGGTGAATAGGTAGGTGTGTGAGTAGCTGTATGGATGAACAAATGGGTGTGTGAGTTGCTGTATGTGTGAGTGAGTGACTGTGTGAGTAGCTGTATCAGCGAGTGAGCCCGTGTGTAAGTGGCTGTATGGGTGGCTGAGTGAGTGACTGTATGATGAGTGAATAGGTGTGTAAGTGGCTGTATGGGTGAGTCAGTGGCTGTTTGAGTGGGTGTTTGGTTAACTGAGTGGGTGTGGGGGTGGCTGTATTACAGAGTGACTGTTGAGTGGCTTGTATATATGTGTGAATGGGTATGCAAGTGGTTGTGTGGTGTGTGAGAGGCTCAGTTGAGATGCTGTAGAGGTGAGTAACTGGGTGTGTGAGAGACTGTATAGGTGAGTGAGTGGCTGTGTGAGTAGGTTTATGGGTAAATTGGTTCTTGTGTGAGTGGCTGTATGTGTGAGTGAGTGGCTTTTGAATGGCTGTATGGGTGGATGAGTTGGTTATGAGAGGTTATGTGGGTGTATGAGTAATTCTGTGGATGATGTCATGTGATGTCATCAGCGATGTCACTGGCCATGTCATGAGTGCTGTAATATGTGAGGTCATAAGCAGTGTATTGCAGAGGCATAATTTATAGTTACCTCAGGTAACTATAACTGCTGAATTTCACTGGTTTTGTATGAGTGAAATCTGAGCCTAAGTATAATATGCCTGTAACTTTTGTTTTTTTCAGTGAATTTCTAAGGTTTTTGAATTCCATTTCCTATCTATAAGATCCCTGTATCCTTTGTTTTTTTCATTGAATTTCTACTGTTATTTAATGGTATTTCCTGACTGTAACCTGTAACCTTTGAGAGTGAGTGTGGGAGTGAGTGCATGATGTCTCAGTGGGTGTGTGAGTTTCTGAGTGGGCTGTGAGTGGGTGTGTGATTGTCTGAGTGGGTGCATTATTGTCCGAGTGAGTGTCTGAGTGGGTCTGTGAGTGGGTGTGAGAGTATCTGAGTGGGTTTCTGAGTCTCTCCAATAGTTTGTAAGTCTGTGAGTGAGTGCATGAGTCTCTGAGTAGGTCTACTAATGGGTGAGAGGGAGAATGAGTGATTCTGTAAGTGGGTGCATGAGTGTCTGTAAGCATTTCAATACTTCTGTGAGTGGGTGCATGAGTATCTGAATGGGTATGTAAGTGGCTGTGAGAATGTCTGGGTTGTTTTGTGAGTTGGTATATGAATGCCAAAGTTCAATCAATCAATCAATCAGGGGAATTATAAGCTCACTACTAACCCGTGAGGGTCTCAAGGCGCTGGGGAAGGGGAGTCAGCAGTTCCGTTTCGGTCGAAGAGCCAGGTCTTCAGAGTCTTCCTGAAGGTGTTCAGGGAGGTGGCACATCTGATGTCGGTGGGAAGCTCGTTCCAGGTCTTGGCCGCGATGTAGGAGAAGGATCTTCCCCCTTCTCTGGCGCTGTGGATGCGCAGTGTTTCGGCGAGGAGGAGGTTGGTGGAGCGGAGGTTTCGTTTGGGTACGTGGAGGGCGATTCTGCCATTGAGGTATTGGGGTCTGGTGTTGTGTAGGTATTTGTAGGCGTAGGTGAGCATCTTGAAGGTGACTCTTTTCTCGACAGGGAGCCAGTGGAGCTTGCGTAGGTGTTGGCTGATGTGTTCGTGTCAAGGGACCCCGAGGATGAGTCTGGCAGCGGTGTTCTGTATTGTCTGGAGCTTGCGGAGTGGAGACTTGTTGATGCCGGCGTAGAGGGCGTTCCCGTAGTCCAACCTGCTGGTAATGAGTGTGTGGGTGACTGTCTTCCTTGCCTCAGGGGGATCCATTTGAAGGTCTTACGGAGGATGATGAGGGTGTTGAAGCAGCTGGAGGTGACTGCGTTGACCTGTCAATTCATGGAGGGGGAGGAGTCGAGTACGATGCCGAGGTTCTTGGCGTGGTCTGTGGGGGTCGGGGGGCTGCCGAGGGCGGTGGACCACCAGGTGTTGTTCCATGCCTAAGGGGTGGTTCCGAGGACGAGGACTTCTGTTTTCTCCGTGTTGAGTTTGAGGCAACTGTTGCTCATCCAGGCTGCGACGTCCTGCATTCCTTCCTGGAAGTTGAGTCTGGTGGCGTTAGGGTCCTTGGTGAGGGAGAGGATGAGTTGGGTGTCGTCAGCGTAGTAGACTATGCTGAGGCCGTGCTGTTGGACGATGGCGGCGAGGGGGGCCATGTAGACATTGAAGAGGGTTGGGCTGAATGATGATCCCTGTGGGACTCCGCAGTTGATTTCCGTGGGTTCGGAGAGGAAGGGTGGCAGTCTGATCCTTTGGCTCCTGCCAGTGAGGAACGATCTGATCCAGTCGAGGGCAGTGCCTTGTATGCCGGCGTCGTGTAGTCTGGCTGCGAGTGTGTGGTGGGAGAGGGTATCAAAGGCTGCCGACAGGTCGAGTAGAATCAGGGCTGCGGTGTGGCCTTGGTCAAGGAGGGTGCGGATATCATTGGTAACGGCGAGTAGGGCTAGTCTCGGTGCTGTGGTTGCTTCGGAATCCAGATTGAGAAGGGTCGAGGGTGGCGTTGTCTTCAATGAATATGTCAGTTCTGCGTTGACGGTCTTCTCTGCGACTTTTGCTGCAAAAGGGAGGAGCGACATGGGCAGGTAGTGAGGTCCGTCGGGTCTGCTGAGGGGTTCTTGAGCAGGGGGCTGACTTCTGCGTGTTTCCAGTAATCGGGAAAGGAGCCGGTCTCGAAAGTGGTGTTGATGGTGCATTGCAACACGGGTGCGATGGTGGTGGTGGCTCTGTGGAATATGTGGGGTGGGCATGGGTCTGTGGGGGCCCCAGAGTGGATGCCTTTCATGGTTGCAGCAGTCTCCTCGGTCGTGATCGGCATCCAGGCAGAGATGGTGGTCTGGCTGGCATTGCCGCAGGGCGGGCTGACTGCGGGGTCAGGCGTGTTGTCAGTGAAGTTGTCGTAGAGGTTCTTAATCTTCAGGTTGAAGTAGGATCCAAGTTTGTCACAGAGGTCCTGGGAAGGGGTGATGTCCATGGCTTCGCTGCAGGGCTTGGTGAATTCCTGAATGACACTGAAAAGTTCCTTGGAGTTGCTGGCGATGGTGAGGATTCTGTTGTATATGAAAGTCCTTTTTGTGGTTCTGATGCGTTGATGGTATTCCGCAATAGTGTCCTTGTAGGTGGTGTAGTTCCTGGGTGTCTTGCTGTTTCTCCAGTTTTTCTCCAGGCGTCTGCAGGTGTGTCTGATGGTGGTGAAGCAGGGGCTTTCCTGGGGCGTTGCTTGTCGGGGTTGCATTGATCCAAGTGTGGAATTCCATGGCCGCAAGGTTGGTGTTGGTTGCAGCGGAGGGGGTGTTGCTGTTGAGGGTGGAGTCGAGTTTTTCCTCGGTGACTCTGCTCCAGTTCCTAGGCAGGGGCGCAGAGCAGGTTCGGGTGGCTTGGGTTTGGTGACAAAGAAGTGTACGCAGTGGTGGTCGGTCCAGGGGGGCTGCGTGGTGTGGCTGAAGTGAACGCTGCTATCTCCAGCAAAGATGGGGTCGAGGGTGTGTCCTGCCTTGTGGGTTGGTGTGGTCACGAGTTGTTTCAGTCCGATGTTGGCGAGGTTGTCCCGGAGGGTGGTGGAGTTGGGGTTGTCGAGGTGGAAGTTCAGGTCTCCGATGAGTATGTAGTCCATGGCGGCGATGGCGTGGGGTGCGATGAGGTTGGTGACGGTGTCAGTGAAGAGTGCTCGGGGGCCGGGTGGTCTGTAGGCGAGGGTGCCGCGGAGTGTGGAGTTTGGGCTGGTCTGGACCTGGAAGTGCAGGTGCTCGGCGGTGCGGAAGTTTTCGCTGGAGGTGGTGAGGCGCAGGGAGTTTTTGTGTGCAATGGCGATGCCTCCTCCCGGGTTATTTGGGCGGTCCTTCCTCTGGATCTTGTACCCATCTGGGATGGTGATGTCAGGGGCCGAGGAGGCATTGGTCCAGGTTTCCGTGAAGAAGGAGACGTCGGGTGAGAGCAACTCCAGGAGGTTCCAGATTTCCGCGGCGTGTCGGTACACGGAGCGCACGTTGAGGAGGATGCATCTTGGGACGTCGGGGATGTTGGCGTCGGCGGTGTTGGCAGCCGAAGCGGTGGTGAAGGTCAGTCAGCAGTAGCAGCAGGAGAACTGGCCGTGAGTCGCGTATGGTGTGGCCTTCTGGCAGTTGTTGTTCCTTCTCGGGTTGAGTGCGAGGAGGGCGGCTATGTTGTAGCAGTAAATGGTCCGAGATCCAGGGTCCCTGGCGCTGATCGCGGTCGGGTCGCAGACGGGCGCAGACGGGCTTGCCTTTGACACGCTTTTGGCGCGCCAGCGGCGCTGCTGAGAGTTGGGTCTACTGGTTCTCTTCTCATTTACTGCCATTTTCTGCTCCCCTCTGACCTTTATTTTGCCAATTTCAGCTTGTTTCTGACCTCTAATTTGCCTCTTTTGCTAAATTCTGACCTCTATTTTGCCTCCTTTCTTCTTGTTTCTGACCTTTATTTTGCCTCTTTCTGCTCGTTTCTGATCTCTTTTATTTCCTTCTGCTTGTTCTGACCTTTATTTTCCATCTTTCTACTAGTTTCTGATCTCTATTTTGCCTCTTTCTGCTCGTTGCTGGTCTTTATTTTGCCTCTTTCTGCTAATTTCTGACACTTATTTTGCCACTTCTGCTCATTTCTGATCTCCGTTTTGCTTCTTTCTGCTCATTGTTGGCCTTTATTTTGCCTCTTTCTGCTCGTTTCTGACACTTATTTTGCCTCTTTCTGCTCTGCTTCTGACCTCTATTTTGCCTCAATCTACTCATTTATTACCTTTATTTTGCCACTTTCTGCTTGTTTCTGACCTCTATTTTGCCTCTTTCTGCTAATTTCTGACCATTATTTTTCCTTTTTCTGATCTTTATTTTGCCTCTTTTTGCTTGCTGCTCATCTTTATTTTGACTCTTTCTGTTCATTTCTGATCTCTATTTTGCTTCTTTTTGCTAGTTTCTGATCTCTATTTTGCCTCTTTTTGCCCGTCCTGGCCTTTATTTTGCCTCTTTCTGCTCGTTTCTTATCTCTCTTGTGCCTCTTTTTGCTTGTTTCTAACCTCTATTTTGCCTCTTTCTGCTCGTTTTGGATCTTATCGTGCCTCTTTCTGCTTGCTGCTGACCACTTTATTGCCTCTTTCTCCTCGTTTCTAACCTTTATTTTGCCTCTTTCTGCTCGTTTCCGACCTCTGTTTTGGCTCTTACTGCTCGTTTCTGACCTTTATCTTGCTTCTTTCTGCTAGTTGCTGACCTCTATTTTGCCTCTTTCTCCACATCTCTGACCTTCATTTTGCCTCTCTCTACTCATTTCTGCCCTCTATTTGGGCTCTTTCTGCTCGGTTCTGACCTTTATTTTCCCTATTTCTGCTTGTTTTGGATCTCTTTTTTGTCTCTTTCTGCTTATTGCTGACCTTTATTCCCCCTCTTTCTCCTTGTTTCTCACCTTTATTTTGCCTTTTTCTGCTCTTTTCCTGGGGACCACGGAGGAGCCTCAAGGCCCCTGGGGTCCCTGCTGGCTCTCCACCTCCTGTGGGAGCCGGCATTGCTCTCACAGACAGGGAGCTGATAAACATGCAGATCTCTGTCTGTGAGAGCAATTGTTTCAACTGTTTCCCTGCCTGCTTGTTGAGCATGATAACAGATGAAAACTCTGCTTCCAGCAAGCAAGAGCATTTTGTCAGCTCCCACTTGCTGGAAGCAGGGTGCTTGCTCTGACTTGGAGGCAGCTGTCAAAACTCCCACCAATTCACAGCAAACACCTATGTCCCAGGGTTGGGAACCCCGGGACATAGCAGGAGCAGGCCCTGGGGAGTGGGGGTCCCCAGGTCCATGTATGGCTCCAGCAAGGGGGCTGTGCGGCCCCCTCCTTTGTAGTAGAAGGGCCAGCCCCAGGGAGGTGGTAGTTCCCGAGGCCGTTTTTGGCCAGAGAGGGTGACCGAATGGCCCACAGCCCATTTTTGAAATGTTAATTTAGCCTCAGTGAGGTGGTGATTCCCAGGGCCCAGGGGGTCTGTGCAGCCCACCATTACTTTTAATTTAGCCCCGGGGAGCTTTTGGTCCCCGTGGCTTGAACCCGCCCTAGAAGGGTGGCCCTTACAGCCCCCCTCTAAATTTAAAATAAAGCCCCAGGGAGGTGGTTGTCCCCGGGGCTCAATAGAGTCCATGGATGGGGGTCTGCGCTGCCCTACCCTCTATTATATTATAAAAGCCCCGGGGAGAGGTGGTCTCCAGGGCTTAAAAGAGCCTCAGGAGGGGGGACCTGACCCACCTAAGAGCTAAACAGTAAAGAGGTGCAGGGAGTCCATGCTTCTTTTAAAAAAAAAAAAAATTGGCTTGAGCCACTGTGGGACCAAAGGGGGACCCCATGAGCAGAGCTAGGGGGTCAGGGTATTCCTACCCTGCCCCCTTTTCTTTTTTTTTATTGTCTTTTCAGGGACTCGACTGAAGCTGAGTGCCAAGATGGCTGCCAACACTTCCTGGTTAAAGTGTTGGCAGCCAATCACATTTCAGCATGGGGACTGTCAGATCCTCAGAGGAACCGCGTCCCTATATATAAAAATGTGGATTTCCCTTATTATTTCCAAAACACCCATTTACAAAAAGGTATTTTTCTGGGCCAACAGCTTCCTTTCTGCCAAATGTGGTGTATTTCCGTTCAGTAATTCAGGCTGTGGCTGTGTCATAAATCACTATGGGAAATTGCATGTGGAAAACGTGTTTTGGGACACCCACTTTATCTCGGCCCTCGCTTGATGAATCACCCCGAAACTTTAAAGACAACCGCAGAAGTGAGTTTTGAAAATTTCACAATGATTCCTCAAATGTTGCTAAAGTTATTGGCAAAACAAAAAAAGCTTTTCATTTTGTAAGTAGGTCCTAACTATAACTACCTACTGGCAACCATTAGTAGGTAATTCACTGAAAAAAGTAAAGGTTACTGGAGGGGCTGCTAACATTTTCCGTGATGAGAGCTACTTCTTCTGAAAGAAAGTCCTCCTGAGCTACTAATATATTTTTACACTATAAAATAGTGACCACATATGTTAATGTTACAATATGACCACTGTAAACAGGATTATCAGTAGTGGCCAGCCAAGTATTCCAGGCAAGGTTACCAGAAGAAATACCAGGAAAAAGCTCATCAACATTGAATGTCTGCACATGACTAATAAAGTAACATTCAAATCATCACATGCTCTCTGGCACAAATGAAATAACCACAGCAATATGTCTCCCTAACTCAGTTTCAATTATCAACATTAAATGTGTTTTGGAATTGCAACCTTTGTCTTCATCAGCATATCAGTTTCTGAAAATGCACACATTTGTCTACCACTTTCCATTTTGGGCAAACAAACTACATTTCCCAGAAAATACCAGTTTTCATTTATAGGAAATGCACAGTCCCCAAACACCAGTTTGCAATTTTTGAGTACTCGCAGGTACAAATGCTTCGCACAGGGATTACAATAATAGGTCATGGATGCTCACCATAACACAAAGGATGCTGGTATTATGCTAAAAAAAGGCTGCCACTGTACCAGGGCCATCATTGAGCCAAAGCTGGACACCTTAATGACCATGATGTTCACCATAAGTCATTCATTGCAATTGATTTGCAGGGGCAGCCACTATTATGCCAGGGATGGCTCAAAGAAAGCCAGTCATACTCTTAATATATTATTGATGGGCGCCAGTATGCCACAACCCAATCAAGAATGCCCAAAATACTCAAGGATGACATTATTATGCAACTGGTACTATTGTGCTATGAATAGGCACATTTGTTCCAGAGGTAAAACCTTTTTGATATGGGCTAAAATACACTTTTGGTAGTCCTTGAACCAGGCATAGTGTCCACACAGACACATATGAATAAATACAGATGCGGTTCTTACTTTTCTCTGCTCTGAATCCATACCATGCTCTCCTCAGCTCTTAGGCTGATTATGCACCCAACTAGAACATTTTCATTATAGCACCTGCAGTCACACACTTCAGTGGGTCAGCACAGGCTACTGCTCAGGCTACTGCTAGCACTCTTTTCTCATGGTCCATTGGTCATTCACATGTCATGTGACTCTTAGAGCAGGGCCTACAACATGGTCAAAATCCTTGTCACTGAGAGTGGATGCAGATGGTCATGTGGCAGAGTCCATATGCCCACTAAGTGTGTTTGACTTCCATCATGATGCACTGCCATTGGATTGGCTGGCTGTCACTCAAAGGGTGTTAAAATGAGCACTGTTGCTTTCTTTGACCTCATTGATCTCTGAAAGAGATACTGGACTTGAGTCCACCCCTGAGAGCTACTTTGAGGGTACTGGTGGGCTACTAGTAGCTTCTGAGCTACTCAGTGGAAACCCCTAGGTTACAGGGACATTATAGTTAGGAAATCGAAAATAACCTTAGAAATTCACTGAGGCCCTCTTTGCTACTTTTCAGTACTTTTGGAGGTGGCAGTCCCAGGGCTATTACAAAGTAGGAGGGGTCTGTGAGGCCCCCTCATTTATTATTTATAAGACCCAGGCAGGTGGTGGTTACCAGGGCCTTTAATGGCCTGAGGAGGAGGACAGCGTAGCCCCCTCTTAATTAATAAATAAAGCCTCATGGAGATGGCAGTCCCTGGGGTTCAAACTGGACTTGGGGAGGGGGGCCACATGTGCCCCCTCCCCATTTGTTAATAAAATAAATGCCTCCAGGAACTGGCCCACCCGGGGGATGAAAGAGAAACAAGCACGGGAAACCGCGCTTATTTTTAAAAAAAGAATTTGCAGTGAATTTGTGAATCCTCGTGATTTTGCAGCAAATTCTTTTTTTCTTCCAAAAATGCTTTTTTGCCCAGGCAGGGTCATGGGGGACCCCAGCACCAGGGCTAAGGGGTCAGGGTAATCCTACCCTTCCCCCTTTTCTTTATTATTATGCTTTTTTGGCACTCGGCTGAGGCCGAGTCCCAGAAGGCTGCCAACACTTCCTGGCTAAAGTATTGGCAGCTAATCAGCTCTCTGCACAAGATCGGGAGGATTCATGGAGAGTTCACGCCTCTACATATACTATTTTTTTTTCTTTGAATAACTCTAAAACTGCTGCATGAATTTACAACAAAACACTAAAAGCACGCTTTCTGGACCAACATCTAGCGATCTGATTTTCGGGCTGCAGTCGTGTCTAAAATTTCTAGGGGAATTACCATGGGAAATACATATTTTTTGCCCCCCCCCTTTTCTCAGCCCCCGCTTGACAGATCACCTCGAAACTTTCCATGCAAAACAAGACCCAACTTGAGTGTTATAGTGAGTCTTATTGTGCATGGAAAGTTTTAGGGTGATCTGTCAAGTGGGGGCTGAGAAAAATGGGGCATTCAAAAAAATATATTTTCCCATGTTAATTTTCATAGGAGCTCAGGACACATCTACAGCCCAAACCTCTGGATGGAAGTACACCAAATTGGGCAGGAAGGTAGATTTTGGTTTGCAGATTATGCTTTCAGTTATGCTGTGTAAGCCATTAAGTAGTTGCTGAGAAATTTAAGGGAAAGCAAATAAGGATATCTGGGCAGAGCCTAAGCACAGATCTCTTGGTGAGATCTGCTTGGCTGCCAACACTTCAACCAGAAAAAGTTGGCAGCCATCTTGGGACTCGGCTTCAACCACGTCCAACAAAAAATGTTTTAAAAAAAGAAAATGAGGCAGGGTAGGAATACCCTGACCCCATAGGTGTGGTGGTGGGGTCCCCCGTGACTCCGACAGGGCCAAAAATCCCGTTTTTAAAAAACAATATGCTGAGAAAATGCGGGCTCCCATGCTTGTTTTACATACAGCCTCTGGGTGGCCATGTGCCGGGGGCATTTTTATTTAAAAAGAGGGGGTGCAAGGGCCCCCTCCTAAGGCTCATTGAGCCCCAGGACCACCACTTCCCCGGGGCTTTATTGATTAAAAAAGGAGGGTGCACAGGGAGCACCACCTCCCTGGGGCTAAAGAAAGATTAATGGGTGGGCACGCGGACCAACTGAGATCCAGGAGCCACCTCCTCCCCAGGGCTAAATAACAGATCCCTGGGCTCCAGGAACCAACACCACACCAGGGCCAAATATTTTTTAAAAAACAGGAGAGGGGTTACACGGCCCACCTTCCGGGCAAAATACGGTCCCACTGACCACCACATCCCCGGGGCTGACCCGTGCAGATCAAAGGAGGGGGGCGCACCTCCTGAAGTCAATAATGGCCATGGGGACTATCAAGTCAGAGCAAACATGAACTTCACTCTCACGAAGCGAGAGCTGTGAACCTGCTCCCTCTTGTTGAGAGCAGAGTTTTCATCTGTTTCCCTGCCCTATGTCAAGCGGGCAGGGAAATAGACGAAAGGATAGCTCCGACAGACAGGGAGCTGTATGTTTAGCAGATCCCTCTCTGTGAGAGCAATGCTGGCTCCCAAGGAGGCGGGAAGCTGGCTGGGACCACGGGGGGTTTGAGACTCCCCCCACGTCCCGGGGAAAAGACAAGAAAGAGGCAAAATAAAGGTCAGAAACAAGCAGAAAGAGGCAAAATAAAGTTGTGAAACGAGCAGAAAGAGGCAGAATAAAGGTCAGAAACGAGCAGAAAGAGGCAAAATAAATGTGAGAAACGAGCAGAAAGAGGCAGAATAAAGGTCAGCAAAGAGCAGAAAGAGGCAGAATAAAGGTCAGAAACTAACAGAAAGAGGAAGAATAAAGGTCGGCAACGAGCAGAAAGAGGAAAAATTAAGGTGAAAAAAATGATCAGAAAGAGGCAAAATTAATGTCAGAAATTATCAGAAAGAGGTAGAATAAAGGTTAGCAACGAGCAGAAAGAGGCAAAATAAAGGTGTGAAATGAGCAGAAAGAAGGAGAATAGAGGTTAGAAATTAGCAGAAAGAGTCAAAATAAAGGTGAGCAACGAGCAGAAAGAGGCAAAATCAAGGTGAGGAACGAGCAGAAAGAGGCAAAATAGAGGTCAAAAACTAACAGTAAGAGGCAAAATAAAGGACAGAAATGAGCAGAAAGAAGCATAATAAAGGTCAGAAACGAGTAGAAAGAGGCAAGGTAAATGTCAACAATGAGCAGAAAGAGGCAAAATAAAGGTCAGAAGCGAGTAATAAAATGCAGAAAACTAGGGGTGGGTGGCAAACTCCACCCCTAGATTTGCCACTCCGCGCTCCGCTAAGGGAGCGGAGTTCAGCAAAAACTCTGACAACCACCTGCAGAGCAGAGTTTACTTGCACACTCACCCCTAGACTTCATTCCCTAACATGTAGTACATCAGGAGGCACATTTGCAGAGTGGTTGAGAAAGGGGGCGGGACTCCAACACGGTCTCAGTAATCCCGCTTTGGGTGGCTTGTGGCAACAATAGGGGTTCTTGGCCCCCAATGACTCTCATCAGCCAAGAGAACTTCATCAACTAACCAGTAGTGTGCCAGGAGGCCTCTTTTCAGAGTGGTTGAGAAATGACCGGGCATCCGACAAGGTCTCAGCAATGACGGTATGTGGGACTAACTGGTGGCAACAATGGGGGTTCTTGGCCCTCAATGACTCTCAGCAGCCGGGGGGGTCATCCCCCAACCAGTAGTACTCCAGGAGGCATATTTGCAGAGTGGTTGAGAGAGGGGGCAGGGCCTCTGATGAGGTCTCAGCAATCCCACTCTGAGGGACTTAATTGTGGCAACTATGGGGTTCTTGGTTCCCAACAAACCTCAGCAGCCAAGGGGAGTTCATCCCTCAACCAGTAGTGCTCCAGGAGGCACTTTTACAGAGTGGTTGAGAAAGGGGACAGGGTCTCTAACAAGGTCTCAATAATCCCACTGTGGGGGACTTATTTGAGGCAACAATAGGGGTTCTTGGCCCCCAAAGACCCATAGCAGCCAAGGGAAAATCATACCCCAACTAGTAGGGCACCAGGAGGCATGTTTGCAGAGTGATTGAGAAAGGTGGCGGGGCCTCTGACGAGGTCTTGGCAAACCTGCTGTGAGGGACTTACGTGTGGTAACAATGGGGGTTTTTGGCCCCCAACTATCCTCTGCAGCCAAGGGGACTTCATCTCCAAACCAGTACTGTGCCAGGAGGCCCCTTTGCAGAGTGGTTGAGAAAGGGGGCGGGATTCCGATGAGGTCTCAGCAATTCCGCTGTGGGGAATTTACTTGTGGCAACAACAGGAGTTCTTGGCCCCAGTGACCCTCAGCAGCCAAGGGGACTTCATCCCCCAACCAGTGGTGAGCTAGGAGGCACATTTGCAGAGTAGTTGAGAAATGAGGCGGGCCTCCAATGTGGTCTCAGCAATCCCACTATGGGGGACTTAGTAGTGGCAACAATAGGGGTTCTTGGCCCCCAACAACTCTCAGCAGCCAAGGGGACTTCATTAGGGGTGACGAGAAATACTCTGTCCGCTCACAGAGTTCCATGGAATTTGGTGGAGTTTTTTGGTGACTCCTCACAGAATTATGTGGGGTGAAACTCCTTGAGCTCTGCCCAGGCATACAGAAAATGGGCAGAACCCACTCAGGCAATCATGCACCCACTCAAAGAACAACTCAGACTCTCTCACAGCCACTCAGAGGCCCATTCACTCATGCACCCACTCAGACACTCATATCCCCAATTACAGCCCCACTAATATCACTTACACCCACTTACAAACCTACTCAGACACTCATACACCCACTGAGCCACTCATGCTCTCACTCTCACAGTCAGTGTCAAAGGTTTATTGTTAAAGTTAGGAAACTAGCAAATTCACTTAAAAAAACCAAAGGTTACAGGGACGTTATAGTTAGGGAATAGAATTTTAAAAAACATAGAAATTTAATGAAAAAAACTAAGGTTACAGGGACGTTATAGTTAGGAAGAAGATTTTTTTAAAACCATAGAAATTCACTGAAAAAAACAAAGGTTACAGGGACCTTATAGTTAGGCTCATACAAAACCAGTGAAATTCAGCAGTTATAGTTACCTGAGCTAACTATAACTTATGCCCCCACAATGCACTGCTTCTGACCTTGGCCCCCCTCATAGAGACGTAGATGGCCCTGAGGACCGCCGCCCCCGCCTCCAGAAATGTTTGCAGAGTGGTGGAGAAAGGGGGCATGGCCTCTGAAGACCTCTCAGCAATCATGCTGTTGGGACTTACTGGAGGTAAAAGGGAGAGTTGTTGGCTAATTAGCTCCACTTGTTTTGCCTCATCCCGCGTGTGACTGAGCACACTATTTAGCACTTTACTTCACCATGTTCTAGGTGCTCTTCCAGTTCACAAGACACATCCTGTGATGATTACTTAGGTTTAGTTATCAATGTAATGGTATTCTTTTTTTCCCAATCATATTGGATGAGTTTGTGATGCCTGTGTGCTGATTATAAGCCTATTCTAATTTCATGTTGATGCTAGGAAGAAAAGTGCCAGAGGGTTCGTGCAGTTCTCCTTAATGTCATGTTTCACTGAGTGGTAGTCAAGGGATTTTACTGCTGCTTGTAGTATATTTAACAGGGTGTCCCAACACCTTTAGATGTTATTGGTTCTGGTATCACTTATGTGATGGAAAGTTCTGTTTGTTCCTCTGTCACAAACGATTCCAAGAGTGGATATTATTTAGGGCATAGAGATAGCCTGGCTGTAACTGCATTGAGCCTCTTTATCATGATGACCGTGGGGGATTGAATAGCTAAGAGAACTTAAGAAGCCCTGATTTTATTTTGTATTGTGGCCATCCTCAAACAAGGAGTTGTGGGGTATCCCTATTGGCACACAGCCTGTGATGCTGGTTGGAATGATCCTATTATGTTCATATGTTAAAGTTAGCAGCACAGATCAAGAAGAAAAAGCCACACTTCCTGATGAGACAGGGCAATAGTAATAAGCTGTGCAATCTGGAGCAGACAGACTCCTGCGTTTTACCTTGTTTAAATGTTCTTTGCATCAATAGAGGGATTATGTACAATGTCTACACCAGCCCTGGCATAAAAAACTGGGGCCACTGATTGCGGATATGGTGCCTCGGTGTGCGTTTGATTATGCATGATCATGCCCTCTTCCTTTCTCTCAGTAATGGATGCCCTTGGCGTCTTAAAGAAACCAAAGGATGTTAAGAGCGGCTGCAGTCCAGCTGACTTCTGTAGTCTTTTCAGTGATGCCTTAGATCTTGTTGAACTGGCTTTCATGCTTTTCCCTATATTGGGTAACTTGTCGTTTTCTTCTGTTCATGGAAGCAGTTTTGGTGACGGCATCCAAATCAGCAGTTCTCAGTCTTATCAAATGCCTTGCTAGTGCAAGCCTTTTAGGTAGTGATGGAACGGATGTCTTTTAGAGTAAGCACAAATGAGGGAACCGAAGGGTCAGGCAGACACCTTGCCCTGCTATAGTGTCTTGTTCTCAATTTGAGATAAATCTTATAAGGGATAGCTGGACACACTTCTGACTGTGGGGAGGCATTTAAGATCAAGGGAGGGTCAGGTGTAAGGGCTCTGATTTGGGTCATTTATGTGGTGGCCTCTAACCCCATGTGAGGTAGATCCAGGGACTAAGCAAGTCTGAACAAAAAGTAGAATGGGGGGCGAGGGGGTAAGGTTTCCACTGCACCTCTGATCTGTTGCTCCGTTCTGTGGGTGGATCAGCAATAAAGCGGAATCTGAGGGGCAAATATGGCCTTCTCCAATCCATTCTGCTGACTTGCGACAATCAGAACAGGGCTGCTAGCCAGCTAAAAGGAGACTGTGAAGTGACCCCCCTCACCTCCACCATTTTCAGACATCCAATAGCCAAGCAGCACTTCCTTCCTCAACCACACCTGTTCCCCCTGACAGGACTTTCTTCTCCTAGCACCATCACCCCCAGTGAGGGTGAGAGGCAGGTGTGGCAAGGTGGTGCAGCATGAGAGTGGCCACAGGTGCTGGGCTTCAAGCTTCAGGCTTTGGATGTCACAAACCCATCCTCCTCTGCTGCAGCATGAGCACCTAAGTGCTCTCCGCGGCTGCCTGGGTCACACTACATGTCAGTGTTTTCCCTGCAGGTCTTGAGTTGGAATCGGGGCTTGGCTTTGTCTGTGTTCTTTTCCCTCATGCTCCACTGTACCTGGCAGCTCTGCAAGGCAATCCTCAAGAGTCATTCAACCTCTGACTGACTGAATCCACCTCCGGGCTTCTGGTTCTTTTCAAAGTCAGGCAAAATAACTCCTGCAGAACACAAAATATACAAGGGAATAAGGACCAAATTGTCCCAAGTGGGCCTCGAAGAATAGCATAAATGTGTTTGGTATTATGATGTGCCTAGTCTTCTTCCTTCTCCTGCAACCACGCTGGATGCAACAACTCCTCTCTTTCTCTCCAACTTTGCTATAGCAGCACGGGCTGAAGCAGAAACACAGGAAGACCGGGCTGAGAATAACAGATACAAAATATGACACCAAAAACTCTTTACTTGTTAACTCAAGAAATTCAACACTTCAATAATGATGCATGACAGTAAAATATTTAAATGACACATGTAAATGTGCTCCATAGTGTTACAATAGTTTACTAAGTGGTAAAATGGTTATTGTTACAGGTTGATGTTGCATTAAATCTTAGAAGAGGATTAGGACATTGTCACAAAAGGTTTTTTTAATGAACAACTATTTAACTATTCACACTGTTATAGGTCCTCTTTTCCCCTGAACTGCCCTGCAGTGAAACCCCCAGTTAAATACAACTAGAGCACGGTTACATTTATGCTCTATAACAGCGTTTCCCAAAGTTTGGGTTGCAACCCACTTGTGGGTTGTGAGTTTATTTTTGGTGGGTTGGGAAAATCCAGGTAATAAATGACAATACCTTTAAATTCCATATTTATCTTGTCAGATTTTCTGTGCTTCAAAGACTGAGGTCTAATGCCAGGCTATGTCTTCTGACAAATTGCTACATATTTTTTTAACATGGGGATGAGTATTTACAAACTCCTCCCGCTTTGCTGTCAGAGAAACAAAAGGAAAATTTAAATATGTGACAATCGTTCTGGTGTACAGAGAGTGTGAAAGGATGGCTGTGAGTTGTCAACGTTTTATAACACATGACAAAATACAAATACCTGTAAATGAACTGAACAGATTCAGAATTTCAGAAAGCAAAAATTAAGCACATTTTTGTAATGTGTGATGGAAACAAAGATTTTAATAGGATCAAAGCAAATCAAGACACTATACTTGGTGATGCACAAATGATAAATATTCACTGATACTCGATTTCCACACATTATCATTTATTATTTTTTATTTAGTAATCAGGTAGAAAAGATTCATAGTTATGTTACAAACATCAATCATGATTCAAGAATTCATACCATCCATGTAAAATAACATACATCCGGCAAAATGCTAAAGAAAACACAGATGCAATATCTTATAAACTGCAAGACATAACTGATACCCCAACATAGGAAACCATGCAGCACAGCTGAGGCCGCATGGAAAATTAGCAGGACCTCACATAATAACAACTCAATTGTACCAATCATGCCATTGTCGTGTAGTTCCTAGGAGTCCCTCAGGATCTGCGCATTTGGGATGACCTAAACTGAGGGCTTGGTGTCCCAACCGCTTCCGGACACCCCTTCAGGATATGTCACCTGTTAGACCAGCTAGCTCTACAGTGCCACTACCACCCCCTGTATTCTACAGTGGTGTAGGTAGTTTCTGGCAACCACTGAACATGACAACCCTGATTCCTCAGGGATCGTGGAAAACAGTACAGTACTTTTTCCTCTGAAACTCGTGCTTGCTTTCTCTCAGAAAATACACAGGATGGCAATTAGGACGTTTCAATAAGAATTTATTGGTCCAGTGACAGCGTGGTGTAAAACATATGTGCTGCGACAATCAGGAGACAGAAGCATATGAAAGAGATTGCTAGCACCAATATAGTAAATAGTAGTACCATAGTGCTAATAAGATGAACATAAGCAGTTCAGATAAAAACACTAGCACTTGCATATTCCTAAAATGCTCGCCCTAAGTAACTTGCCTAAATATACCTAGCCCAGATCTGTATGTTTAGCATGTATATGCGTATATGTGTATGTAGTTGTAGCCAAGAAACCCCTAGGGATGAACCAGCCCCCTCACCTGATGGTTTAGAATGAAGGACCCCGTCTTTGCATTGAGGATGACACCCGCAGACCACTGCTTGTCGAAGATTCAGCATGCAGGACCCCATCTCAGCTTGAAAGGAATTCTCCTCTAATTTGTAGGGGGGACTGAGGATCTTTTATACTAAAGTGGTCACTCTAGTTTTTTTTTTCTAGAATCAATACTTTTAAAACAATCGGGGATGTTTTGAAAACAATCATAAATGTTTTGAAAACAATCACCAATGCTTTTCTAAACAAGTGCGATCTTGCACAGTTGGCTGTTGGCCAAGGATGAAAAAAGTGGTGACCCTTATACAGAATAATTCAACCGTGCTAGAGGACATGTTTATGTACGTCAGGTACAGGGATTATGATGGAGTATCGAGAGCCTGGTGTCCAAGAGACAGGAGCAAGCTACTAGGTAAAGGCCACCTGTTTAGAATTGTTATTGTCATGACACCGACTCCTCATCAAAAGGTCAACAAGGTCAGCTAGGTAATGATAAAGCTAGCACTATTAAAAAAGGCATACAAATAATTTGCAATAAAACATACTAAAAGCACTTTAAAAGCCTGAAATAATTTTCATAAAAGTAAAGTCACTCTTTCCCTAGAAAGCATTTAAAAAGGTCCTCTAAACTTGTATATGTTGGTACTATTACACTGAGCACCTTAAAAGCCATTATGCTCAGTTAGAGCAGCGAAGGAAAAATAAAATAAAGTCAGCTTTGACCTTCAATTTAGTAAATGTTTAAAAAGTTGCCAAACAATTCCCAGCACAGGAGAGGCCAAATTGTTTTAAGAATCCTGCGCTGAAGACTCAACATCGCTGAACATTGTATCCGCAGGTGGCAGTCCCTCCAGAACTTCTAGTATCATGTCGAGCAAGCAAAGATGTTCATCTCTGGTTCCCACGGCAGCCACCGGGGAAGAATTAGATGCCTGCAGGCCTGATGCCGATGTCTGTACTTCTGGAGCAGAGCCGATATCCCTGCCAACAGGAGTGGGAGCATCCCGTGGAGGCTCCAAGAATGCCATCATAAACATGGGAATACGCTGGGGAAAACTGCATGCGTGGGCCTGCAAAGGCTCCAGTAGTGCTTCTATGTCCAGCGGTGCAACCGATGGAAGTGTCAGACACAGGTCCAACACGCAGCCAAATCCGCAGAAGAGGCAACGGAACACAGGCAGCACACAGTCTAGCCAGACCGGTCTAAAAGACAGGAACCAAGCTCTCAAAGCCAGGGCGTAGTCAGGTAGAACACCATGTGCTCACGACAACGTTGTTCCAGCAGTGTTCTCTCCATTTCTTGAGGGATTGCAATGTCCATTACAAAGCAAGAATATTAAAATCAGGATGCCCGCTACCGAAAGCAGGACCAAAGGAAGCCCCCAAAAAACGCTTCCAAGTACGGAGTGTATGAAGGCTGGAATTACTCCGAAGATGGTCTGAAAGGTGGTTAAGAGACCTGATCCAAGTCACTTAAATAAGTGTACGATCCCACTCGTATCAGACATGTTAAAGATACGATGAACCATTTCTCCAAAATGGATCGGGAAGTTCGTACGGACCAGGGCCTGTATCTCTGCTGAAGACCTTGCAACCTGGAGATCAAAAGTCTCTCGGGCTGAAGTTAAGGCCACATTTTGTTGAAATAACATGACTTTCAGTCTGCTCAGCGTGTCAAACCTCATACTGGAAACATTCAATGAAGGCCACAGTGGTGCCTCCCTAACTGTGTAAGCCAGGGGAAACAATACTTGCTTACAGCAAACAACACTGAAGTTTACTGTGACTAGATATGCGATGCATGGCGCCATTCCACAACAGCCTTGATCATTCAGCACTAAATAACTTCCATTCGAAAGTAATTAAAAAACCGGATTAATCACAGCAGCTGGGGAGCCTTTCAAGTAGCAAGATAAGTTTGCTTTTGATGCATTACACGTTCCATGAAGCGACACTTCTTTGCACACTAAAGACCCACTTAAACCCTGCCGGCAGTCAGTACCACTTAAGAAAACTTCAGTGCCCTTATTCCTGCACCTATATCTATACGGTAAGTCCCATGTTTCCTGTATATACCCTTCACCTAATGCCTCATACCTGCCTGCTTGGATGTATCTAAGGCAGTATTGGAACTGAAATGTCGTGACTGGCAGTGTGATATTAACCATACAGTAGACAGTGACTCAGCTACTGTGAAAGGTAATTTCTCTAATTTTTCAATGAGCAGCATGGTGTACTGTGTGTCTCTGCGTGGCATAGTCAACTGTCTGTCAGTCAGATTGTAAACCGAGAACAAACTTGTGCTGTTAATGTATCACCATAGCACATGGCCTGAACGCAATGATTGCAGCGTCCAGCTTAAAAGCATAATGGAGAGCAATTGAGATTGCCCATGTTGTAGAATATACAAATCTTGTTCCATTATGTTGATTGCCGAGGACACAATGTTGCCCAATGAATAAATATGTGAAGAAAGTGTGGTCATACCATTGTCTACCACAGCCAGGGCCTTTTCTAGGTTAATCCTATCAATATTTCAAGATTTTTCTTTGATTTAGTCCTCTGCTGAGAACAACAAATTTTTAAAATATACATTTGTTATAAAACACTAATGATATAATCATTTCAAATTAATTGTAAAAGCTCTTTAAAAATTTAAACAGGTTATGACATACAAATTCATCAAGCGTTGATTTAAAAAGCGAGATAAGGCCTTGAACTGAAATTATATTATATCTAGTTCGGATAGGGTTTAAATGCCGATGTCTGGCCTCGACTAGTGTCTGATTTAGGCATTTAAAGAGGACATGCGGTATGTCTTGCACTCCTCCGTCACATAAATCACAGATACTAGTGGTGTTTTCAGTGCTGTCCAATTTGGAAGTGAATGCTTTTAAATATAAAATCCCAAGTCGTAATAAAATGATACAATGCCGGACTCAATGCCCTAGGTAAAATAAATATAACGTTGCTGGTGTTTGTATTCAATTGATTCTGCATACTGTTCGTAATGTTTTAGTTGAGAGCAATGCTTAATGTCAAGGTTGTAACTTATTCTCGGGGTTAGATGTTTTAGGAAAAGCCTCAAGTGAGCGGGAGTCCAAGGTTCCAAAAGTGCTAATGTGCAATTCGATAAATTAAAAGCTTTAATTAAATTCTGTCTAAAAGTGTGGTGGGATGATTCGTTCTTAAAAGTCTCAATTTTTAATATAGATCTTAAGATTCCTTGATCAGCGTGTATAAGATTATAAGCCCATCTTATGATGTTAGTGATAGCTCTGGCATACGAGCTAACTAGAGAAAGCTTGAGACGCAGAGCTTGAGCAGGAACTGCTTGATGGACTTTAATCAGTTTATGGAGGATATTGCCTTCTTTATTTTTTATTTGATGCCAGTGTTTTATTGGAATGTATTCCAATGCATACTATAAAATAGGTGGAATTTTAGAACTAAAAACCTCTAAAAGGGAGAAAAAGTGTCTGTATCGGGAAGAGGAATATAAGCGTTGCAGTGTGCCAGCGTTGGCATCTGATTTGCGACCTATGTGCTGAAAATGGGAGGAATTTTGTAATGTTTATGTAACAATTCGCCCCAGGTATGTATATTCATTAACCACCTCTAAGGTTTTTCCCCTTAGTGACCAGTTAAATTTGGTGAATTGCTTTCTTCCTCTAAAAGGAACGATTTTTGTTTTAGATATATTTGGGGCTAAAATAAATTCGGAATATCTGTTAAGAGCCTGTAAGTTTCTTTGTAGGCCGAATGGTGTGAGATCTAGTATAACCTCATCGTCGGCATACATCATGATGTGTATTTTACTAGATGATAGCTTTTGGGGGAAATTTATGATTTGTGTAAAACAATCAGGGAGATCACTTATGTAGAGAGAGAAAAGAAGGGGAGCTAAAAGACAACCTTGCCTCAGACCATTCGGTGTAGCTATTGTTTGAGTAAGTCCCTTGTCTCTCCCCATTTGTATTTTACACCATGTTGCTGTGTGTAGTGAGATAATTATGTTAAGAAGTTTATCGGGCATTCCTAATTTTCTTAGTTGGTCTGTCTACTCTATCAAAAGCTGTCATAAAGTCAACAAATACACAATAGACGACCTGTGATTTAGACACCACATATTTGTCTATAATTGTCTATAGCACCGCTATGTTATCAGTTACGGAGTGTTTTAGTCGAAACCTAGCTTGAGTCATAGGAATCACCCCGCGTGAGAAAGCCCAGTCCTTCGAATGATCCAGGACACTTGCCGCAAAGATCTTTCCGATAGCGTCCAACAAGGCGATTTGTCGATAATTGCTGAGAAGTGACCAAGAGCCCTTTTTAAAAATTGGTATCATGATGCTCCCTTGCCATGATTTAGGGATTTCCCCTTTAGTGTAACAATTGGAATATAGAGGAGCTAAAAACTTACTCCAGTCTTCTGGGTTGCTTTGCAGTTCTTTTATCGGGATCTGATCAGGTCCCATTGCTGCAGAAGATCTGGCGTTCTTTATGTGGTATTCTATTTGCCGAACTGTAGGGGCAAGGATATCTTGGGTATTTTTTTCTTTTTTGCTTATTGCTAGATTCGAGTTTTCTTGCCTCACATTTGGCTTATATAGATCATGAATGTATTTTTCCCATTCTGTTGATGGAATTGACGAGACTTGCAGGGATTCCCTTGTTCCTGTTTCTTTGGCAATTAAACTCCAGTATGCCCTACCGTTTTTTTGTTTGGCTGCCGTTTGGATGTCAACCCAATTTTGATCCTGTTGAGCTTTTTGTTTTTATTCTTTTACCATCCGGCTGAATTTTTTGTTTTTTTGATTTCTTTGTGTCTGATCTCTGAAAAATTAAAAAATTGCATCCGGATTAATTTATTTAATGCAGTTATTCCTTGATCTAGGCTCTTTCCTTTTAGATTTCCCATGGGCGTTTTCTGACATTTTGGAATATCCTGCAAGGTTGCCACTACTGTGTTACGGACTTCTTCGAAATGTATTATTGGGTCTGAAGAATTGTCACTCTGTAGTACTTGGGCAGTGATAATTGCGGAATTTAAATTGTTAATTGTTGTTGAAATCCATATCAGCCGCCCTTTTGCCTGGTTTACAACAACGGTACCATGCAAATGCGTAATGGTCCATGAAGATGTAGGCTGCAATATTATTCCAGTTTTCAAATATAGTATTGCATGATCACTTTCCTGTGTATAAATTGGATACTTAATGTAAAAGCTTTCCCGAATAAATCTTGGCTACAGATCATGTAGTCTAGGATCGAGGAACCAGAGTTACCTTTTCTTGTAAAGGCTGCGGGGATATCTCCTTCTGTGCTTCCATTTAAAATTACTCCATTTATTGCTGTTAGAGAGGAGAGTAATATCTTCCCGCGTTTGTTTGCTTTTATCTCTGGTGGAAATACTGGTAATGGAATTGACAAAGCTTCCTCTTGTTCACCGTACTCCCATTTTTCCAGGAATGCATTTGAGATTTTCCTGTTAAAGTCTCCTGTTAAAATAACAGAGGGGTATCCTTTTGCTTCTACTACTGCTTCGATTTCCTCAAAGGTTTTAATCATGAGAGAGTCCTTTTTGGAGCCTGGGGGGACATAAACATTAAAAATTATTAAATCTTAGGAAATGTCCATATTTTCATTCCAGTGCTTAACCTTGATACATTGTACGTTCATAAAACGCATATTAATAACTTCCGGGTCCCAATGAAAATCTTCGCATAGAAGAATTACCAGTCCGCCTTTAGCATGACCTCTGCTGGTACATCGTAAATGAAGTAGTCTTTTTGGTAGAAAGTTTTTAACGCCCAAGTTTCTTGTAGGACTACCATCGCTGGAGTGTTTTCCAGAATTAAAGCAAACTTCTCCGGGTTTTTTCCTGCTATACTCCACAACACAATGCTCAAACTTCTGCTAAAAGGGAGTTTATTTTCCATTCCTTGTTAGTGACTATTTAGGTTTCCCGAAATCCAGGACCAGGAATTTTGGTGTTATCTCCGTTTTTATTAGATTTTTTTCCAGATCTGTTGCTCTCCATTTTTTATAAGGATGGTTAAGTTTTCGTCTATGGCTTTAGAGAGGTTTTTGGTGCCACGGGGTAGTTGATCAGAGTGGAGAGTTTTCATTTCTTTCCTCTCCTTAAATTTTTCCTGTTTTCGATTTTCTCTATGGTTTACAACTGTGACATCATATCCATTTTTATGGAGGATGTCGCTTTGTTTTAGGATTAGGGCGGGGATCACATGGGACCAGAACTCGACAATGGCCACTGTGGTTTTAGACTTGATCGGGAAGGCCACTAGTTTTATTTCCGAAGTTGTTATAGTGTAGATAGTGGATCTTATGGATGAGGTTTACAACTCTCCCTCAGTTCAATGGATCGTTTCCTGCGGGGAATAAGTCCGTTATTTCAAGCAAACATGTTTGGGTCTTCTGTTCCTGTGTTAGAATAGGCCCAGAGATTTGCTCTGTTGGTTGTCCAGGATTAAGTATAGATGAATGATTGTTAATCGTTGCCGTAGAGAATCTTGAGGCCAGAGGATTTAGTTGTTTGTAATTTTCTTTTTTGTTGAGTAATGAATGACTGTTACTGTTATTGTGTGAAGTTTTTGAAAGTTTAGTAATTTGCGCTTTTGCTGTAGTTTTCTGATCTGAAAATGAGGGATTCAGGAATTTTAACTTCTGCGCCTTCCGTTTGAAGAATATTCTGTTTGCTCTTTTCTTGATCCTTTTCCGCTTGATTTTTTCGTTCCTATTTTCCTTTCTTGATAGGGCAGGCTCAGACGCTTCTGTGGCTGAGGTTCCAATTTTTGGTGGTTCTTCTTTACTTATTGAGTTATTAGACGATTCTATGGATTTTCTCTGGTTAAAGATTGGATAATAGGGAATAACATTGTGTAATTCTTTAACGATGTTGGAGTCTTTGAAAAGTTTTCTGAGAGAATAGATTTTATCAACACTGAGCTTCTTGGTTTTTTCCATTTTCTGTAATCCGACCCTATGCATTCTTTGAGGGGTTGTTGTTTCTCAACATCATTTCCTTTTGTTAATGGAGATTGGTAATTTTGTTTGAGTTGCTTTTTCCGTCAACTAGGTATTATAGTATTCCTGTTTGTGTTTCCAGGATCTGGTCGGAGTTTTCCATAAAATTCTCTAAGAGGGTCAGTACTGATTCCAAGTTCCTTTGTAGAGTGAATAATGAACAGGAGACAGGGTTTTATCCATTCGGAGATTGCAAAGTGTTGAACAGAGGAAATTTTGGTGAATGCGAGAGGTTTCCTGCTGAATCAGATGTTTTACGTGGAGTGCTGTTATATAATTGTAATGTCTCCATTGTTATTTTAGAGACCTGGGGAGGAGGGGTATCATTCAGATGTATATCTGGTAAGGTGAAATCTGTGTCTGGAATTTGAAATAGCTCAGTTTCTGGTGGATAAAGCGGTGAATCAAGGTGCTCTGGAGGGTCTTCGATTTTTGTTGGTATTGGTTATGTAGACTCTATTGCCTGTTCTCTAGCATGTCCTTTATTGTTTTGGGAAGGAATGCTGGTATCCTCTGCTTTATCTAAACCTATTTTCTGTGTTTTTTCCTGCTCAATTCATGAATTTACTTTTTCCGTTTTGGGAGTTTGGGCAAAGAAATTTGTTATTTCTACGCTCCCAGGAAAAACTCCTATATGGACTGCCTTACCCGAACTCTTTCGAGCTGATTGTTGCGTGCCCAGTCTTTTCATGTGGATTGTTTGTGTTCTTAGTTTCTTATAGGCCATGATGAACAAACAGATAGGGGGGTGCCGGGGTGACTTTAACAAGATAATTGGGGTTGTACTAGCCCACCGCTATTGCGTCGGGGGTGCGCCATTCTTTTGTTGGTGAATGTCGACCTTACAGTTGCAGTGGACGGAGCCCCTACAAACCACATCCAGTCCCAGCTGGGCAGCTTCCGCTAGAGCCTGGGCTCTGACTTAACGATAATGTGCTAAGATTGCCACGTTTGGCTGTGTTTTTGTCCATGCACCTCCTACCTGAGTGCTGCCTCAACGCCGTCCTGTGACTTGCGCTCACTTACACCCCATCCTTCCTCCTTTGATGTCAATGTAAGGGGGTGTGTGGGCAGAATCCTTGTGGAAAATTGGGTTTCAGAACACTGGTCTTTGATGGGGCTAGTGCTTTCAGGTAGTACCCCAGTTCCCTTCCTGCTCCTCTGATCGTGATATGTTTGATATACTTGATGCCCCCCTGCCCATAAGCGGGGTCAATTTGAGGGTGATTAAACTGCGAAGAGACAAGGAGGGGCCACACCTACCTATTCATTGACCACCAGGAACCCTCCTGACTTAATCCGCTCTGACCCACTGTCCGCTGCTGCTGTATCTGTGGTCCACTGACGGTCACCAGCCACACCCTTGAGGCTGACCCTAATGGTGACCAGTAACTGTGTTTCTGAGGATCAGGCATCTGCAGGCGTCTGCGGGAGAGAACAGAGGAAGGCACGGGAGAAAGAGGGAGTGACCACCCACTTCCTGGTTGTTTTGCAGCAGAGCCTCCACTCCGCTTGCTCTGTTCCACTACTGTACTTGCCCGGCACTATCAGGACGAGTGGGGCACTTCAGGAGGGGCCACAGGCTGCACCCGAACCTAGTCAGGCTGCCTCCGCAGACCTCCTGTTGCTCTCACTCAGCAGCCGCCATCTAATGGTGGCCACACTCGTCCTCACTCTTGACCTCTGGAGCTCCAAAAGGAGAATTCCTGCCGATGACTGCCGATGCCCGCAGATGCCTGTGCATATGCCTGTGCCAAGCAGGCTGCGGGGTTGTGGGCTGGAAAGAAAACTGCCAGAGACTATGGGCAGAGCGAGGAGCCGGAGGGTCAGTGGGGGAATCGGGAATTGAGGCGCTCTCTGCTCCGCGCTCCGTGCTCCACTCTGCTCCCCACTTTCTGCTCACCGCACACCTGATTGCCCGCTCTCCCTCGTACCGTGGCCAGGCCAAACATGGCGGCTCTGCGTTGGTCTCTCTGCTTGCTCTGCTCCGCTGCTCCATGGATCCACTCCGCTGATAGGTTAATCCTGTCGATTTCACATAATCTCTCAGCAGCATCCTGTTGGGAGACTTTCCAAAGTTCATTGTAGATGGCATACAAGAAGCATTTCTTATGCAGTTTCTTGAGACCTAACAAGAAATCCCTAAGATCCATGTTGTCAGCTACAAGGGATAAGTGCTGTTTCACCTGTTGTTGTGTTGAGGTTTTTAGCCATTCTAGGCACAACTTCCCAACACTATAAGAAGTCACTACCCATGGGTCGTCTGTGTGTACATAGCGTGGGTCAGGCCTGTGGATAATAAATCCTCTGGTGGTACCCTTGAATCTTGCTCGACACCTATTTGTGTCGATAGGCCAAACCAACCATCCCTTCCAATCGGGGTCTGAAAAATTGTATGTACCATTCTGTATCATTATACCCAGTGCCTCTTCCCTAATCAGTGTGTCATTTGATAAACCTACAATAGGTATGGGTAAGGGGATGCATGGTGTTTTCAGGTCTTTTATTTTTGCAAACACTTAGCAGGTAGTCTGTTGCACTGTTCTGTTTGGGAATATTATCTGTACCGGTATGAGGCAAGCTCTAAATACAGTCTCTGTTCCCTGAACCTGCCAATCTTTCGTCCCCCAGATGGATTTTGTGTCAATCGTGTCCCTCCAATAGTCAAAACCTTGTATAGACAGTTGGAGGATAAAAGGTGCTGAATAAATGAGCTTGGTATTTGTCAGCATCATTTTCTTCGCAGTTGCATTTGTCTGTACTAGCTTATAGTAGTATGACATTGGGTCTGATGTATTGAACCCTGAAAGTATGCAAATGTCTGTGCGAATGTGGCAGAACTACTTTTCGGTGGTGTTGATCAATGTTCCCATTGATGGTAAGTGTTTACAGTGCATGGAACACTAGCTCTGTGCAAAAAGTGATGTCCATAGTGCTGGAAAAATACATACTGTTGAAGTAAGGTGTATCTTCATACAATTCCCTGTAATAAAATGCAGCAGATTGTTCTAAATCTGAGAGCATATTATATACAGTCTCAATGTCCCAATCATCAGAGAGTGTACTCGGGGTAATGAAATCATTCATTGAAATTTTAAATAAGTGTGGAATTTTCAAATGTTCAGTAGGACCTAATACATCATATGAAACTCTATCCCAAACTATACCATCTGGTACTGGAACTGCTGAAATGTTCACTAGGGACAAGTCTCTTTGTTCACGGTGTGATGACGTATGAGGTTTCAAGACCAAGTTCTCAGGTTGTACTGCAGAGCGTTGTTATGTTATGTTAATATCATTTATAGCGCGCGCGGCTACTCAGGAGTGTCCCGGTGCGAAAGCCAAATGATGGAGGAGAGGAGCTGGACTGAGCGACACACTTATGCAAACAGCCAAGTTTTTAACAATTTCCTGAACAACCTTGGGTTAGTAGTGTTCCGTAGTGTATAAGGCAGAGCGTTCCAGGCTTGAGCTGCCTTGAAGAGAGAGCTGCCCCCACTCGTACCAAACGGAACCGAGGGATCACTGCCAACCGCTGAGAGGTTGAACGCAGCAGTCTTTGTGGCACATAGAACCTGAAGCGATTCCTCAAATACGGGGGACCCAAGCCATGGAGAGCAGCATGAGCCAGGGTGAGGGCCTTGAATTTGACCCGTTGGGCCACGGGGAGCCAGTGTAAATCCAGCAAATGTTTCTTCACACTAGTTCTTCCGGAGATATTTAGCAGAACTCTGGCTGCCGCATTTTGTACAACTTGCAGCTTCCTCAGCTGGAAGTCTGGCAGACCTATATATAGTGCGTTGGCATAGTCTAGGCGTGAAATAATCAGTGCACGCGTGACCATTTCTTTGGCTGCCCTGGGTAACAGGGGCAGAAACTTCCTGAGAATCTTCAGTGTACCAAAACACTGTCCGGCCAGTTTCTTTATTTGTGTGGAGAACCTACGGTCTTCATCAAACCAGACACCTAGGTTGACAGGCTGACCCACAGAACTAGGTAGAGGATAGCTCGTCGGCCAGAGGGCTTCCCTAAACTGCGGGGGAAAAGACCCATATAAAAGAACCTCTGACTTCTCTTCATTACACTTCAGCTGGGCCAGAGCCAGCCATTCAAAAACTGCCGTTAGACAGGCTTTGGCCTGGACAGGAGATGCATCTGCCTCCCTCCAAGTGAAGAGGAGCTGGGTGTCATCCGCATAAGCGATGATCTTCGCTCCCAGTTCCTCTGCAAGATGTATCAACGGGGTGACATAAATATTAAACAGCAGAGGGCTCAGAGTAGATCCCTGTGGTACTCCTGTGGACACCTTTTGCGGGACCAAAGAGGCGGGAGGGAGCCATACTTGCTGTGATCGATCTTCTAGGAATTACTTGAGCCAATTCTATGTTCGGCCCAAAATACCGATGTTGGTGAGGCGAGCAAGAAGCTGGGAGTGTGGTACCGTGTCGAAGGCGGCAGAGAGGTGCAATAAAATCAGAGCCGCTCTGACACCAGCGTCCAAACACTCCCTGATTGCTTCAGACATCTCCACCAACGCTGTCTCGGTGCTATACGTAGCTCTAAACCCCGATTGGGCTGGGTGCAAAAGGCCAGATGTTTCTACAAAATTGGACAGCTGTTTGAACACCGCTTTCTCATACACTTTTGCTATGGCAGGCAGAAGTGAGATGGGACGAAGCTAACTGGAGAAGAGATGTCTAATGATGGCTTTTTTAGTAAGGGAAGGAGTTTGGCCTGCTTCCATTCCAAGGGGACAGTAGCCGTCTGAAGGGACATGTTAATCAGGGTATTAACCTCAGGATTAACTACCTCTGCCACGGCGGCCAGCAACCTGGCGGGACAGGGGTCCACAGGAGATCCCGATTTGAGCGAATTGAGAATGGTCCGTGAATCCTGGAGAGTAATCAAAGAAAATTCTGTTAAAGAGGGAGATGAACTAGATAGACATAAACGTTGTGGGGGTAATGTCCATTCTGTAGTACTATACCAATCCAAATTAACAGGAACAGGATCCCTAATGCGAGCCAAAGATGTAGCCAAGGGGACACAAAGTAAGACTTTTTCAGCCAGAGATAGAATTGTCGAAGTTGTTCTGTTTTAGAGATGTGTGGCATTTGCTCAGGTTCACTTGGATCTGAAGAAAAATCATAGAAGTTGATGAAATAGCCAGACGCAGGTCAATCTATCTTTGGGAGCTCAGCAGTGTTTGTAGAACTTGATGTCGCTTCTTGTGAAGGCACGTTGATGTAAAGTTCATTATTGTGCCGAATTCCAATTTGCGTTTCATTTTCATTTGGATGTTGTTCAATTTCAACAGGTGTAATTCGTACTCCGTTATTGGCTACTCCAGCATCTTGTGGAGAGGAGTCTTGGAACGTTATTAGTCTTTCCATCTGAACTTCCTGTATAGTAGCGAGAGGAGATCGGCCGCTACTCAGGACTCCACGCGGCCTGCTGTTGAGAATTGGCCACTTAGTGTGGTTTGATTAGATCAATGGACACAAATCTTTTTTCTTTTTTGCCAGCAAGAGGAGGAAGAAGTACTGTTCTTGTTCCTTGAACTGCCAGGACAGGTGTTCTGTAGGATGGCCCAAACTTCTTCTTGTCCACGATCTTTTCTCTGACCAGGTCCCCAACCTTTGGGACCCAGACAGGCCTTGCCGGAACAGGTTTCACTTCCCCAGTGATGGTGCATTTGACTTGGATGTTGCTTTGTAATGCCCGGAATTCATTGAGTTCCTGTAAAACAGCCAAACGATCATTCAATTCAAATGGTTTTACATTCGCCACTGTGCTGGCACAATCGAGGTCAGGCACCCACATTCTTGTCCCAAACAGGATCTCATAAGGGGTACATCCTCCCAAGGATTTTCTTGGCATATTATTCAGTGCCCTCTGGACCCCATATAGGTGATTGACCCAACTACCGCCTGCACCTAATACTCTTGCTGTTAAGGATTGCTTTAGGTCCCGGTTTTTCCTCTCCACCACTGAATTTCCCTCGGGATGGTAGGGGGAAGAGTACCGCAGACCACGCCCATACTTTCCATGGCTTCCTTGTAAGCCCGAGAGCTAAGCGCAGGGCCAAGGTCGGAATGTAGTGCGCCAATTGAGTATGTCCTGATAAAGACTCGCAAATCCTTTATAACAGTTCGAGCATCAGCCGAGCGCTGAGGCCAAACCCACAGAAATCTAGAGCATGAATCCACTGTCACCAAGATGTACTTGTAAGCCCCGTCTGAATTTAAGGGGCCAAAGTGATCCAAATAGACACATGCGAGAGGTCTGGCTGAAATGAGTAATGGTGTTTGTGGTGGCTGTGCTATGGTGGAACGTTTCATCTGCTGGCAGATGTTGCACCTTAAGACATAAGCCTTTGTTTGTTTCGACAAACTTGGCCACCAAAATCGCTGCTTCAGTAATGAAACTGTAGCAGTGTCTCCTGCGTGTGCAGAGCCCAGACCCTCGTGTGCAGCAAGTATCGAACCTAATCTGCGATCCATGTTTGGTATTACTCTATCCCCCACTTCTCGAATTTGAGCATACAGTGTGTTTTGTGCATCTAATTTATAGTGGAAAGCCCTTCGGAACAGCAGAGCTGTTCTTTGAGGCATTGACAGCTATCAGTATGTCTCTGTCTATCCTCGCGCTAGAACTAGTGATTGCAGGAATGGCAGCAGCTCACACTGTCGCCTTGGTGGCTTCATCGTCTCTGTCTATCCTCGCGCTAGAACTAGTGATTGCAGGAATGGCAGCAGCTCACACTGTCGCCTTGGTGACTTCATCAGCCTGTGAATTCCCTTCAATGTGTACGCCAACATGTTGATAACTCAATGTGTGAATAACTTGAGCCCGTGGCAGGCATGCTTTCAGCTTTGCCACTTGTCCCCATAACAATTTATGTTTAATTGGGAAACCCTTGGAATCTCTAAACCCATTCTGGCCTCAGTAATGAAGATATTCATTGTAAGACTGCACACAGTAAAATGAATTGCACACTATCAGTGTGGGGAAGTCCCGATCCGTATACTGTAGTGCCAGTATCAGAGCTTTTAGCTCTGCCAATTGTGCTGTACAATCTCCTAGAGATTGCATAGTCATATTGCTGGGATAGAACTTACCATCCCGCATACATTCCTTCACTATCGCACAGCTGAGCTATATTGCTGTTTACTTCCTATGGCAGGCTGAGCAGATCCATCAGTGTAAATGATGTAATCATATTTTTCTAGAGGCAAGATTTCATTCCGGAAAGGGTATTCTTGTTCGTACTGCAGGAATGCCTGTGTTTTTAATGTAGAATCATATCTGTAATCTACATCTGTTGCAGTGAGAGAATTAGCCCATTGTATCCATCTCGGATGTAGTGCTTTTGCATTTGGAATGCTTGCTTTGGTAACAGCTTCTAAAGTTGGTACTGGGGTAACATCGATTATGCGTTTCCTCTGTGCTAGTGCTCTTTCTCTCACTACAGCAGTCTGTACTGCGGTCAATATTTGTTTCTGTAGCCGCAAATCGTATTTCAGCATTTGTGTATAAATGTGATTTCTATGCAATTGGAACTGTCTCACCTTCATTGAAAGTGTGGTAAGTATATCCTGATAATCACGGGACGACCCGGATCACCAAGTTAGTGGTATTTACACGTGTGTTAAAATGTTTAGATGTTATCATGTCAGCATGTACTGAACGGAGAGTATCTGTGTGTTGCTGTATCCACTGATGTGGTGTGAAATCAGGTCTGATTAAGTCGTAGAAAGGTTTTACTCTTTCTGCATAATCTAGGATGCATGTTCTACCAAAATTTAGAAATCCTAAAATGGATTGCAAACCTTTGAGAGTCTTAGAAGGTTGGAGCAGCGAGCACTTTTCTAAAAAGTTGGCTGCCAGGCTCTTCCTTTCACTTGATAGCTCATATCCTAAAAATAGGACATTGAGATGGGCAGTTTTAGATTTCTTAACATTAAGTTTGTAGCCCAAATTGGCGAATCCCACAATTATATTGTTCACCCTGCTCAAGTGTTCAAGTAACTCATCGTCCGTCAGATAGATGTCATCTACATAGGACACTGCCTCCTCATCGCAGTTTGTAATATTTCTGACACTCTTGCCGAGGATAGCCCCGGGCTGTTCTTATACCCTTGGGGCAAACAACGGAAATTTCACTGAGTGGCAAGAGCAGAAAATGCTGTCAAATATCTGCTTTCTGGAGCTATTTTTTGACAGAAGAATCCATTTGAGATGTCAAATGTTGTTTTGTATTTCTTCCGCACAATGATATTCATTAATGTGGCACTATGTGCATTTTGAACTGCAAATGTTCGTGTGCATGTGTTTAAATGTCAGTAATCTAAAACTAGACAATATGTATTGTCAGGTTTCATTACTGGAAACAAAGGATTATTCATTGGGGAGGTGCAAGTCTCAATTACACCTTGGTATTCAAGTTGGTGTAAGATTTCTTTGACCTGTCTTTTTGCATCATTTTTAATAGGATACTGTCTATGTAGATTTGGAGTAGATTTTAATGGGATTTCGTGGTGAGTAGACTCCACGTCCCACCCTACATGGTTGCAGTATAATGCCAGAGCTAGCGCTAGCGCCCACTCCTGCTCCTATGAATGTTTAAAATATTCTGGAACGAGGTCAGAGAAAGCAGGCAAAATTACGCTTTCCCCTTTTGGGCAATCCATCACAAATTCAGGGAGCCAATTTTTTTCTGTTAGAAGTATGTTATATCCAAATGTCAAATTCTCTCAAAAGAGACCCTTAATTTTTCTTGAGATGTCCCCCTCTATTTGGAGTGTAACTTAATATAATCTATGCAGGACACTCACTCTGGTATCAGGTGTTTCCACCGTGATATGTTCATTCAATACTGCTGTCACCAGAAAATCCTTCAGGTTCTGGTGAGCTATAATCACTTCTGCCGCGCTATCTAGCATCGTCAGAGCCCATTCCCCGTTCAGAAGCTGAGTCCTCAGTAATCTGGGCATGTCTAATGTTCAAGCCAGCTACTTTCTTCTTTTTGAATTAAGGTTTCGCTTTAGGTTGCTCTTCCTGTTTGATAATATAATCTGAAGTGCGATGTGTTTCCCTTTTTGTATTTGGTCGATCTTCCTGCTTTTGTTCTGATCACCCATCCCTCTCCAAGCTTTTTGATGAACCCTGAAAGGAACGAAAGGAACGTGTATAAGTGTCCTGATACCTGTCAGGTTTCCTAATGTTATCACGATTCCTAAAGTTGTACCTCTTTTCAGAGGACTCCCTTTGGGGAGACCCACCCCTTGATCTTGAATTCTTTTCTGAATTATTATTTTTAGAATTTTTATTTTCCCATTTCTTTTTAAAAGAAGCAGGTGCTTGCTTTGAGTTGTCTTTGTCGGTACTACCCGCCATTCGTGGCTTCCCGGCTTTGGTTCCCAAATTATCTCTACCTAATGCAGCATAGGTTTCTTCGATAATTTTTGGTAATTCTAGCTCCCTATTGATAGGAGCTGTTTCCCTTAGGCGGCTGTGTATGGCCACTGCTGCTGCTTCCCCTTTATGTTACTCAGCATTATTGCAGAGACTCTGTCAAAATTACCCATCAGTTTCATTCCCAAGTCCAGGGCAGGTCCTGCCCCATACACGTTCTGTATTTGTTTCAATACATCTGGAATGACTGCTAAGGAAGGGGTACTGTGTACTCTGACGTAAACAACAGCGAAGATTGCTCCCCAAGTGGTACAATCCTCATTAGAGGAAACCATCCCCTTTGGCAAGCAAATGGTTAGCATTCTATGTTTTTCCTGCAGACCCGTATGGGGAAATACTACTTCCAGCTGTGCAATTTTTTGTGCAATCCAAGAACAGAATCTGCTCCAGTTTGGAAGGAATTGTCCCTATTACTGATTTCAGTGTCTGTGGGTTAATTGTAGGTGTGATCTGGTGGACCAGCTGGAGCATTTCTCGCCGGTTGGACTGTCAATGTTCGCATGACGAACTGGATGATGTGTCTGTACAGCCTGACTATGTCTTTGTATATTGCACAGACTTTATCCACTGGTAGTGTATCTATCTCTGGATGTGGAGTGTACGTCGCTAACACATGCCAGGTCGCTCCTTCTATGATGAGCAGACCGAGTCTCACGACAGATGTTGTGTGTGGGAGGACACCTTTAAACCAGTTTCTGTGCTGCTGGTACATTAACGGTACTTCAATGTCTTCGTATGGAATGTATTCATCTGGTGGTTTAACTACAATGTATGTGTGGAACAAAATAGTCACCGGATCTGCAGGTGGGAACTGAACCCAAGAATAGAATACCTTTGATCCGAACACCTTGTGTGCCTCAATCACAAAGGTAACACAGCCACTTGTTAAGGGTCTGCCATGTTCTAACAATTTCCTAGTTACTGCATGTCTTCAGTTCTCTGTGATGTTGAGAGCGTTAGACAATTTGTCTTCCCCCGAGCTACTCGCGGGTTCAGTCATTTTTAGAAGAGAATAGTAAGTTAAGAGGTAGGCTTTTGCACAATATGGGGAGCCTTTTATCCTTACAAGCTTGCTAAACCTTCAGCCAATACACAGAGTATATCTGCTCAGCTGAGGTGGATTCCCCTTCCCACTTCCAATGTCTCTGAAAGGTGTGAGTAGGGCTTTCTGAGAAAGCATGACTGAACTATTCAGATGTTTACTGTTAATATAAGAACCAAACCAACGTTGGCGGCTCCATGTCCTGTAGTTCCTAGGAGTCCCCCAGGACCTGCGCATTTGGGATGACCTAAACTGAGGGCTTGATGTCCCAACCGCTTCTGGACACCCCCACAGGATATGTCTCCTGTTAGACCAGCTAGCTCTACAGTGCCACTACCACCCCCCTGTATTCTACAGTGGTGTAGGTAGTTTCTGGCAACCACTGAACATGACAACCCTGATTCCTCAGGGATCATGGAAAACAGTACAGTACTTTTTGCTCTGACACTCTTTCTTGCTTTCTCTCAGAAAATACACAGGATGGCGATTAGGACGTTTCAATAAGAATTTATTGGTCTAGCGACAGCCTTGTGTGAAACATATGTGCTGCGACAATCAGGAGAGCATACGAAAGAGATTGCTAATACTAATATAGTAAATAGTAGATACATTTCTACCATAGTGCTAATAAGATGAACATAAGCAGTTCAGATAAAAACACTAGCACTTGCATATTCCTAAAATGTGTGCCCTAAGTAACTTGCCAAAATATACCTAGTTTAGACCTGTATGTGTAGCATGCATATGCGTATATGTGTATGCAGTTGTAGCCAAGAAACCCCTAGAGATGAACGAGCCCCCTCACCTGATGGTTTAGAATGAAGCACCCCGTCTTTGCGTCAAGGATGACAACCCGCAAGGGATGTCAGACCGCTGCTTGTCAAAGATTCAGCATGCAGGACCCCGTCTCAGCTTGGAAGGAATTCTCCTCTAATTTGTAAGGGGGAGTGAGGGTCTTTTATACTTAAGTGGTCACTCCAGGGTTTCTTTCTAGAATCAATATGTTTTTAAAACAATCATGGATGTTTTGAAAACAACCATAAATATTTTGAAAACAATCACCAATGCTTTTCTAAACAAGTGCGATCATGCACACCTGGCTGTTGGCCAAGGATGAAAAAAGTGGTGACCCTTATACACAATATTTCTGCCATACCGGAGGACGTGTTTATGTACGTCAGGTACAGGGATTATGATAGAGTACTGAGAGCCTGGTGTCGAAGAGACAGGAGCAAGCTACTAGGTAAAAGGCCACCTGTTTAGAATCGTTATTGTTGTGTGGATGGGAAAATGTATGTAACATGAGGTGTACAGGACAGGACCATCCTAAAGGACATGACACCATATCTTCCCAAATTGTTTGTGGGCACCTACCCTTTCAGCAAAGCTCTTCACAATGTTTCACCCACTTCATCTGCACCCACAATTGATCAAAAGTAGGTAAATCAGAAGATCTCTATTTCTGCAATATTAAAGATTTGGCTATCAACGTATCAATAAAAAGAAATTGTTGCTGCCGTACTGTAAATTAGGGAACATACCAAATAAAACTCCATACAGATATGGCTCTATCCTAGTTAGAAATGTATCGATAGGGCATGTCAAACAGATATGTGGCCAGTTGCCCTACATATGGCCACGTCTAGAGCAAGCTACAGAGACATTTAGAATAAAAGGCCATCCTGTTAAAATTTGCACGACAGATGCTTTATGGGCCATTTGACTATACCGAAGCCATGCATGCCTGTCAATCTTACATTCTGTAAGGGCCTGAACATTGGTCAAGAAAGCGGGAAGCACATCCTCGCATAGCTTCTGATGTAATAACCAGTGGCGGCTCGCATAGGGCATGCTGCAGGGCGGTGGGGTGGGGCGGGGGGGGGCAGGGTGGGGGGTAGTAAACTCAGACATACGAAGGAAAGGAGGAACGTAATAATTACTTTCCTCCGTTCTGTAGTATGTCCGAGTTTACTAGCCCCCACCCTGCCCCTCCCCCGCCCCACAGCATGCCCTATGCGAGCCGCCACTGGTAATAACTGATACCAGTTCCCGATCCCAATAAGGCCTGTCACAAAATAGGCTAGACTGATACCCCCTGTTAATGGATCGAGAAATTGTTTGTAGCCTGTTAAAAAGTGACTAATTTGCAAATAAGAAAAATACTAGAATGAGGAGAATTGTTAGATTATTGGTGGTGAGCTGTTTCAGTCAACATAAAATCCACAAGCCCGAATACCTCCGCCCTTTCCCATGCCTTTATGGCTGAGTTCTCCAATTGGAATCCCAGCCATGGGTAGTCCCTCAAACAAATATGGGAATGAGACACAGTAATCTGAAATTCGGTTTTGGTTTTCACATATCTAAAACCCATGATATAAGATAGCTTATATCTTGTGCGTTCAGGTAGTCTTGGAATTTTAGAAAAACAGGAAGCTGGATTTCGACCTCGAAAGCATCTACTTGAGGTAAAAGTAATCTGACTGGTTGCTCGGATTTGCCATGTGAACCAGCCACCAGCAGTCAAGGAACACTGCATGGTCATAGTTTTTCAAGTGCAAATAGCTAAATCTTAATTCTCCCATATCCTATTATAAAATTTCCAACTTTGTGCAGGGTGTCTTCCCCTGCCATTATTAATGGCAAAGCATGGAATTTTAAAAAATATTGAGGAATTTTGATCATGATGTTGGCAAAGATGAAAACAAACAACGGAAGAATTGCCATCTTAACAAAGACTACATGACCTATTAAAGAAGATGCAGGGTGTGCCACAGAAATTGTGGCTGCTGCTTTAGTAGGGTTTTACACCCCTCAACCAGTAACCCAATTTCCAACAGTATTCCCAAAGATTATCCTTCTATATAGATGAACAAAAATCTGTTGTTAAAAGACCATGCTCAATGGTGCTGTGGATAGTGAGTTGGTGCAGTGCCATACTCCTTGGAGAGCCAGAAGGGCGTGGCCAAAAACACACCTATGTGCTCTGAAACCATTGGACATTTAGGGGTCGATTCCGATCTCGGTCGGTAGGGCTCCGAATCGGATTCGGCTTTACTGGATCCGAGTCGGAGGCTGTGTTTCCGACCGATTCGTACAGTCGTCCGAGCGAGCAAGTACGATGCGAGTGAACGCGAAATCGCCGACCGACTCGTTTCCGGGTCCGAACCGCTTCGTCCGACTCGTTCGCACTCGATTCGTGGCGTGCAATGGAGACGTTTTACGACCGAGCCAGTACGATGCACGATCCGGACAGCCGGATCGAGTCGGAGCCTCCGACACGAAAAAGCACCCAGACGCGGACTTCGGGGGTCCGTGCCGGACCCCCCTTCACCCGTAGCCATACGAGTCGGACACAGGGGGGACCCATGGGTCCCCCCTATACATCCGTGTACGGTGCGGATGGCACCAACGGGTACCCACTACAGGGGGCCCCCTTGTGCGCAACGTACCCATTGAGTCAATGGGAGCCCATGTACACGTCGTACGACCGGCTCCCATTGACTTCAATGGGAGTCCGACCGAACCGAGTCCGGCAGCATGCGGCCGCATCGTACTCGTTCGGTCGGACTGCAGGGGTCCGGCTCGGTCGGAAAACAATCCGGATCCGGATCAGTTGGAGAAAGTAGGAAATGTTTAAGGGATTACTATTACTATTTCTACTAATACAAGCAACAGGCAGAGAAAGTGTTAGACTTAGGAGGGTTAGATTTCTGATTTGTACTCCAAGGTAAGCAAAAGCAGGAAAAGTGATGGACTTTGGGGGGCCAGATTAACTATTTTCACTCCAATCTAAGCAACAGTAGGGGAAGTGATGGACCTTGAAGGAGTTACATTGACTATTCTCACTCCAACGTAAGCAAAAGCAGGGAAAGTGTTGGACTTTGAAGGGGTTAGGTGTACTATTCCCACACCAATCTAAGCAACGGTAGAGGAAATATTACAGGTTGTATGGTTAGATTTATTTTTGTCACTCCAATATAAGCAAAAGCAGGGAAATTGTTGGACTTTGGAAGGGTTAGATTTACTATTCCCACTCCATTGCAGGCAACAATAAGGAAAGTGTTGAACTTTGGGGGTTAGATTTAATATCCCCACTCCAAACTAAGCTAAAGCAGGGAAAGTATTTGACTTTGGAGAGATTACGTTTACCATTCCCACTCCAACATAAGCAAAAGGAGGGAAAATGTTGGCAGTGGTGTAACCAGTGAGTCATGGGCCCTAGCCTAATGAAGGAAATGGGCTCCAGGCTGCTATTTGAATTGAAGTGGCATCTGGGCCCCAGTGCCGCTGCACCTGCTGCACCAACATAAGCTACACCCCTGAGACATAGGAAAGGTCAGATTTACTACTTGCCCCTCAAAGCAATCAACAGAAGGGAATGTATCTCCTTTGCAGTCATAAAATTTACTATTTTTACTCCTACGTAAGCAAAAGTAGGCAAAGTGTTGGATTTTGGAAGGGTTATATATATATTAAATTAAATGTAATAGAAAGTAAACAAATTTCATAAAACAAAATTTATTTAAAAATATAAAACAAATAAAAAATATTTAAAATAAATACACTTTGTTTGGTTTGTTGGTGGGGTTTTTAGTTTGGTATGCAGGTCAAACTAAACTAAAAACCCCATCAACAAACCCAAAAAAATAATACATAAAACATTAATATTAAATTCGTTATTATACTAAACAAGTAAGAAACACAAAACTAATTTTCAAAATTGTATTATTAAATAAACTGATGAAAAAATAGAAAATCATTAAAAAAATAACAAACAATTAAAATAACAATCAATGGAATAAATTACATCTTTACTTATCAACTAATATTGTAACTAACATAAAAAATAATTATAAATAAAAAACAGGAATTTATATTTTCAATAACTTCCCACCCCAATCACTTATAAAGTCAACAACCCCCTACTACATTAAGTATCACCTTAGAAAATGTAAGAATTGCTCCTTAAAAATCACAAAATATTAAACAATAATTAAACTAACGATTAATAAATTAAATAATTAACATAATTCATTATGAATTAATTATTTTATTCACATAAAAATATTTAAAAATTAAAACCAATTTTAAGAACATTTATTTATTTTTAAAATAACTTCCCACCCTAATCTTCAACAAATCCAACAGCCTGCTGCTAGATTTAAAATGACAAATTTAATTTTAATAAAATTTATTTAGTTACACTTTAAAAATTGCAAACTATAATAATAGAATTAAAATACCATTTAATCAATTAAATACTTTACCTAATTAATTGCAAATTAATTGGATAATTAAGTTAATAAAATAAAAGAGAATAATTTTTATTTTGAATACCTTCCCACTCTAGTTGCCTACAACTCCATCACAGCACTAAATAAAAAAATTCTAATTAAATGTACAAAATTACAACTATTCTAACCAATGATTACCATGATACAATTGCCTATATAATATAATATCTACTATACATTACATTAATTTAAAAACTGTATTTAACACAAGTACATTAAAGTAAACAATAATAAATAGAACAATAATAAAATAACAATATTATACACCTTCTATGTTCTGTCACATGAAATGTTTGGCTTGATGTTATTTTTGGCACAGTATTCTTTTACAACAATATTTTTTCCACTATACTTTGGTATTTCTCTGGGCATGCCAGAGGTTTCTCACTAGTACGGCAATAGGCAAGAGTGTTGGACCAGAGATTTGCCTTTGGCCACATCTATCAACCACACACTGTCCCTTCAAATACCTTATTTAACTGAACATTATGATCCAAAACCTAAAGAGCCATGTTAGGATGGAAACGTTCTCTGCATGGTAATGGACATGCACCCCTGCATATGGGTGCCCAACTGTACTAATGTATGGATCCCTAAGAATTATTTTTGTTATCATAGGCAAAGGCAAACACTGATCATGCATGAGCGCCGTGACATAGACCTGTCTCACGGATTGGGGTCTTGTTCTAAAAGCGGTGCTCAAAGTACTACCCTCATAGTGGTTAGAGCCTACTGCCTTCACCAGGAGTTAAGATGCACAAGCCCAGTTATGGAAGCATACTGTGTAGTGATCAATATGATTAAACAGGTCCTTTTTACCTTGTGTCACTGGAGTGAGCCCAGCAGGCTTACTCATTTATTAAGTTCACCTGCTGTGTGCCTTACTCGCCCTTGGCCTACATTGGTTTGTTGTGAAGTGCTGCACAGCGCAGGAGTCGTGTATCCGCAATGGGTGTATGTGTGCCTGGGAAGTTTACTATATAAGGATAATGTAGTACTGAGCATGTGTTCATGGTGTTGTGCTGGGTGTATGAGGGCCTATCAATCAATCAATCACGGCATTTATAGAGCGCGCTACTCACCCGGGAGGGTCTCAAGGCGCTGGGGGAGGGGGTAAGTTACTGCTCGAACAGCCAGGTCTTGAGCTGCTTCCTGAAGGCGAGATGGTCCTGGGTTCGCCGAAGGTGAGTGGGGAGGGAGTTCCAGGTCTTGGCCGCCAGGTAGGAGAAGGATCTTCCTCCGGCGGTGGTTCTGCGGATGCGTGGTACGGTGGCGAGGGCGTGGCTGGTTGATCGTAGCTGGCGTGTGGGCGTGTAGAAGGACATGCGGTCGTTGAGGTACTTTGGGCCCAGGTCGTGGAGGGCCTTGTGTGCGTGGGTGAGGAGTCTGAACGTGATTCTCTTGCTGACGGGGAGCCAGTGCAGGTCTTTCAGGTGTACGGTGATGTGGCTGTGTCGGGGGATGTCCAGGATGAGTCGTGCGGAGGCGTTCTGGATGCGCTGGAGTCTCTTTTGAAGTTTGGCTGTGGTTCCGGCGTAGAGGGTGTTCCCATAGTCCAGTCGGCTGGTGACGAGTGCCTGGGTGACGGTCTTCCTGGTTTCAGTGGGGATCCATCTGAAGATCTTGCGGAGCATGCGCAGGGTGTTGAAGCATGAAGATGAGACGGCGTTGACTTGTCTGGTCATCGATAGGGAGGAGTCCAGGATAAAGCCCAGGTTGCGTGCGTGGTCCGTTGGCTTGGGTGCGGTGCCCAGGGGCCGGGGGCCACCAGGAGTCGTCCCAGGCGGAGGGTGATGAGCCCAGGATGAGGACTTCCGTCTTGTCTGAGTTCAGTTTAAGGCGGCTGTTCCTCATCCAGTCGGCGACGTCTCTCATCCCGTCGTGCAGGTTGGCTCTGGCGGTGGTGGGGTCGTTGGTGAGGAGAGGATCAGCTGGGTGTCGTCGGCGTAGGAGATGATGTTGAGGTTGTGTCGGCGTGCGATGGCTGCGAGGGGGCTCATGTAGACGTTGAAGAGGGTCGGGCTGAGTGAGGATCCTTGTGGAACGCCGCAGATGACTTCGGTGGCTTCGGATCTGAACGGGGAGAGGCGGACTCTCTGGGTTCTTCCGGCGAGGAACGAGATGATCCATTCCAGTGCTTTCTCTCGGATTCCGATGTTGCTGAGGCGCTTCACTAGGGTGCGGTGGCAGACGGTGTCGAACGCCGCGGAGAGGTCCAGGAGGATGAGGGCAGCTGTTTCCCCGTTGTCGGTTAGGGTTCTGATGTCGTCGGTGGCTGCGATAAGGGCGGTCTCGGTGCTGTGGTTGGCCCGAAACCCGGACTGCGAGGGGTCGAGGGATCCATTCGCCTCGAGGAAGGCGGCAAGCTGTCTGTTGACGGTCTTCTCGATGACTTTGGCCGGAAACGGAAGGAGCGAGATGGGGCGGTAGTTCTTGAGGTCGGTGGGGTCCGCCGTTGGTTTCTTCAGGAGGGCGGTAAGCCCGGCGTGCTTCCAGCTCTCCGGGAAGGTGGCGGTGTGGAAGGAGGAGTTGATGATGTCCCGGAGATGGGGTGCGATGGTGGCGTCGGCTTTGTTGAAGACGTGGTGTGGGCAGGGGTCGGTTGGTGATCCGGAGTGGATGGAGTTCATCGTGCGGGTGGTGTCTTCGGTGTTGATCGGGGTCCAGTTGCAGAGGGTGGTGGTGGCGGGCATTGGTTCGGCGGTAGGGTGCGTTGTTTGTGCGTCGAAGCTGTTGTGTATGTCGGTGATCTTGCGGTGGAAGAACGCGGAGAGTGAGTTGCAGAGGTCTTGCGAGGGGGTGATGTCGTTGTTTCCGGCGCTGGGGTTGGAGAACTCTTTGACGATGCTGAAAAGTTCCTTGCTGTCATGGGCGTTGTTGTCCAGTCGTTCTTTGAGTGCCGACTTCTTGGTGGCACGGATCAGCTGGTGGTGTTTGCGGGTGGCGTGCTTGAGGGCGGTCCTGTTGTCTGTGGTCTGGACGAGTCGCCAGGTTTTCTCGAGAGTGCGGCAGTTCTTCTTGGATTCCTTGAGTTCGTTGGTGAACCAAGGGGTTTTCTTGCTTCCGGGTCTGCTGGGAGGGTTTTTAGTGGTGCGAGGTCGTCGGCGCAGGCGGTCAGCCACTTGGCGAGGTTGCTGGCTGCTTCGCTTGGGTCCGTTGTGTCGGTGGGTGTGTTCTGGCTGAGGGAGGCGGTGAGCTGCTCGGCGGTGATCTTGCTCCAGCTCCGGCGGGGAGCCTGTTGCGGGTGGTGGTGGGTCGCAGTCTTTCTGAAGCTGAAGTGGACGCAGCTGTGGTCGGTCCAGTGGAGTCCGGTGGCGTGGCTGAAGGAGATGTGCTTGCTGGACGAGAAGACAGGGCCAAGCGTGTGGCCGGCGTAGTGGGTGGGCGTGTTCACCAGTTGCTTGAGTCCGAGGTTGGCGAGGTTGTCCAGCAGGGCGGTGGTGTTTCTGTCGTTGTTGTTCTCCAGGTGGAAGTTGAGGTCCCCTAGGAGGATGTAGTCGGCGGAGGGCATGGCGTGCGGGCTGATGAAGTCTGCGATGTCTTCGCTGAATAGTGTGCGTGGTCCCGGGGGTCTGTAGATGAGGGTGCCTCGGAGGGTGGTCTTGGGGTCCGTGTGTATCTGGAAGTGTAGGTGTTCGGCGGCGGTGAAGGTCTCGTCGGAGTTAGTCGAGATGCGGATGGTGTTCTTGTGTACGATGGCGATGCCTCCTCCCGTCTGGTTGACGCGGTCCCTCCGGGTGATCTTGTATCCATCCGGGATGGCTATGGCGATGTCAGGCGCTGAGGAGGCGTTCATCCAGGTTTCGGTGAGGAAGGCGATGTCCGGTGCTGTTGCGTCGAGCAGGTCCCAGAGTTCCACGGCGTGCCTGTGGACGGAGCGGGTGTTCAGCAGGATGCATTTCAGGTGGTTGCTGCTGTTGCTCGACTTGGCGGAGGTGGTGCACGTCAGGGGGCAGGTGAATCGGCAGGTTTGGCAGGTGAAGGGTCCGTGGGTGCGTCTCGGTGAGGCTCGGTAGCAGGCAGGGTTCCGGCCGGCATTGAGTGCGGTGAGTGTGGCGGCGTCGTAGGTCCGTCGAGTGGTGTTGCATCGGTGGGATCCAGGGGTTCTGGCGCTGGGCGCGGTCCAGTCGCGGACGGGCGCAGACGGGCTTGCCTTAGGCGCGCCTCGGCGCGGCCAGCGGCGCGGGCGTGCAGCGGCCGCCATTTATGGGGAGGTGGGAGGGAGGAGCAGCTGGGAGGCGGGAGGCAGGGGCAGCGAATGGGCAGTCAGGGGGCGGGGCCGCAGGGACGCAGCGGCGGGAATGGCGATAGGCAGCGAGGGGCACAGAAGGAAAAACGGGGGAGAGCAGGCAAATCACGGGCACAACAACAGTGGGGCAGCGAGGGGCACAGAAGGAAAAACGGGGGAGAGCAGGCAAATCACGGGCACAACAACAGTGGGGCAGCGAGGGGCACAGAAAGGAAAAAACGGGGGAGAGCAGGCAAATCACGGGCACAACAACAGTGGGGCAGCGAGGGGCACAGAAGGAAAAACGGGGGAGAGCAGGCAAATCACGGGCACAACAACAGTGGGGCAGCGAGGGCACAGAAGGAAAAACGGGGGAGAGCAGGCAAATCACGGGCACAACAACAGTGGGGCAGCGAGGGGCACAGAAAGGAAAAACGGGGGAGAGCAGGCAAATCACGGGTAAACAACAGTGGGGCAGCGAGGGGCACAGAAGGAAAAACGGGGGGAGAGCAGGCAAATCACGGGCACAACAACAGTGGGGCAGCGAGGGGCACAGAAAGGAAAAGGGGAGACAAGCAGACAAAACTGGCACCGGGGCCACAAGCGGAGGGCGATCTTACCTACAGGAGCAGCGGGCAGACAGCACAGGCGGAGCTGTGTGGTGGGGGAGCGACCTACCTGGCAAGGAGCCTAGGAGTAGTACAGTACAATGAGGATGTAGTGATGTGCAGTGCATGTATGATAAAATCATGTACTGGATGTATGTGTGTTGATGAGTTGTTCAGGACATGAAGGATACAGTGCTATGTAGTGCATGCATGTTAAATGTATGTGCTGGATGTATGTGTGCCACTCCAGCACCCATGAAAGGGGAGCGCTTATGAAATCTGGTTGCTCCTATCCTGTGAAGTGCAGGTAAGACTGATTTCGGGCCAGTTGGCACACGGGGAACAGGCTGCTAATCAGTTCAGTGGTGCTGGAAAAATGTTGACTTTAAAAATAGAGTAATAGTAGACTCTTTAGATATGGACTACTGGTGAGGCATACCCTGGATGTTGCAAATAGTAAATCAGGAATAACCATTATTGCTATTGCGAGGAGGAAGTGGGCCAGGGAACAGCCAACAAACCACTAGAGCGCTGACCTCAGGAGGACTTTGTAGTTGTTTGTGAATGTCATTTTTCTTTTCTGTTGGTAGCGGTACAAAATAAAATTATTCTCTTTTTCATAAAAGTGAGTGTTTGGCTGGATAAAGATTTGTTGCTGGTGCTGTGCACATTTTGAGTTGTTCACACCCTGTATCCACTAAGGGTGGGCAGAGCTGGCGTAGTGAGACTACGCGGAGGTCCACAGAGTTGGGGAAAAATTCAGTGGAACTCCGCTCTGCCACCCGCCTCCAACCCCCTATTAAAAAACAGTTACACATTCATTTAAAATGAAATAAAAACACACTTATCTGTACTGCGGCATCCCCAGGCTGCCCTCCTCCTTGCCGTCTCTCTCCTACGTTCCACGTACATCTTGAGAGAAGTGCCCATGCGCGAGCGCATTTCTCGCAAGATGTCTTGCGAGAAATGCACATGCGTGTGCGCATGCGCACTTCTCTCAAGATGTACATCCCATGTAGGAGAGAGACTGCGAGGAGGAGGAGGGCAGCAAGGGGACGGCGCAGTACAGGTACATGTGTTTTTGTTTCATTTTACATTAGTTTGTAACTTTATTTATATGGGGGGGTGGAGGCGGCGGATTCAGAGTTTTGCCCTAAATGCTGCGTTCCCAGCAGAGCGCGGAGTGGGCAAATCTTCGCACACTCCTCTGGCGGAGCGGAGAATACGCCCAGGGTTAGTATCCACACCGCACCCTGAAGGAGCACAATCACTTTACCAGGAGTAAAACGCCTCAACCCCCTTGGTTGGACCCAGTAACCCCTGCTTGCCCCATGGCCCTCTGAAAGGATTTCTGACAATCCCTGATAAACCTACATTTTGAGTCCTCAACTCTAAGCACCTCATTATGTCAGCTGGTCAACTAATATACCATGATAGCCTTCTCTGAAAAGCCTATATCCTGAGACAGCACAATACAGATGAGCCAGTAAATGCAGTATCACTGACATAATAGATAACACTACATGGATCAATAACCATAGTCAGCTCATAAATGTCCACTCAGATATTATATATAAAGGAAAGGCTGCAAATTCCAATTAACAGATGTCCTAATAGACCTTCCTTTGGGACTAAAGACCCAATAAGACATAAGGCTGTTACAAATTCATTGAAAATGTATAGCTGCCATTCAAAGCAGTAAAACCTAATGTAGCTCTGTAGAACCACTGTTAGCAACAATGTGTCCTTACAGAAATGATATTATAAAAGACTGCTGCAGTGATGCCCAAAAGCAATAGATAGCAATTAACAAATTCAATATACTTTGAAGACTGTACTGTCAACATCTTGCTCGTCTTGAAACGATTATGTTCAGATAAGTGGTTTTGTTTGTCTAATCAGCAAAGTAAGGTTAACAAGTCATTCAGTTGGCTTAAAACCTTTGGAAGCAATGGATGATGCCATTGGTGAAGTCCTACATGATGCCACCTGTGATGTCCTTGATGGTGTCACTTGTGAGCTCATGTGCAAACTCATTAGCAGTACATTGGGAACATGTGGTAGCATAACTCACCACATCTCTGGTAGTCATATCATGTTATTTTGTTTCAGATGGAACACAGCATCTCTTCCACTTATTCCAATGGAACTGTGTGTAAAATGTTACTTGCACTCTGGTTTGCATAAGTATACTGTTTCATTGAGCAATCTATTGGGGGAATCAACTAAAAGAACATAACAATTAAAGTATTCAGAGTGCAAGCCTTTTAATACATCGCCTTAGTGAAGATATGGGCCTCAAATATATCAGCCTGGAAACTGTGCTGAGGCTAGTGCCTCCTCCCACTTGGTGGAAGACCTCCTGTTATGTCTAGTCATCTCTGCCTCCCGGGTGGGGTGGCTGGTGGCATGGAAATATTACAGAATGCTGGGCATGCATCTTGTTCATTTTTTGCCGTCACCCCATTATTTTTTTAATAAAAACAAACTCGCAATGTAGGGGTGTGTTTGTGTTAAAAATAAAATAGAAAATTGACTTTGACATACAGGGAGTATTTTCCCTGCCTGTGGAGACTATTGTATATTTTCAAGTGGGCTGCACATGATTTCCCCTGATAGGGAAATGCAGTGCTGTTTGGCCCGCTTTTAATAAGATGGGGTTAGTGTTACTGTGCCCTAACAATCCATTTGGGGATGTGTTGTTAGGTAAAAGGTTTTTTAAATTTGAGCCATTCCTGGCTCCTCTGTCAGAACCTTTGTAGTTCCCCTAATCTAAATGATGATGGGAAACCGAGTTTGGCTGGGCAAGGGAGGGATAAAACCATTTATTACCCAGAGTGATCAAATTCAAATTAAGTATTCTTTTACTATCCTTTTTCACTAATTAGGAATATAATACCCCTTATTGTCTTCCCACTTTAAAATGGTCACATGATCTATATTTTAAATCCTCAGCTCTAAGGCCCTCATTATGGTGTCAGGTGGACCGCCACCGACAGGTTGTCGGTGGCAGTCCACCTGACATCCAGGGCAATGATCCGACTGCTGGATTAAGATACCGGTGATCAGAGTGCAGCAGGCTGGGGGAAAGAATGCCACCTCCGACAGGCTCAAGGAGCCCATTGGGGCGGCGGTCGGATAGTAATCCCTAAAAATGAAGGCGGTGCCTGTGCAGGCACCGTCATAGGGATTAAGATGTCCATTTCCCACAGCCTTTACATGGCGGTCCCACCACCATGAAAAGGCTGTTGAAAAGGGACTTTGGGGGGCCCCTAGCAGGGCCCTCATCCCCCGTGGGCCACGGCTATGTGGCCAGGGGGGCACATGTGGTTCCCCCCCAAACATCCATGCACCATGTGCCAGACACCACGTGGTACCTGGCACACGGTGCATGGATGTCTGCAAACATGCCTTTCTCTACTGCAGCTTGTGCTGTGGCCCTTTTCGGGGCTGCAGCACAAGCCACAATAGAATACTGCATGTCTCTGATCGCCTACACTGCAGTTGTGTCATAATATGGCAGGTGGAACAGCAGACTACATGTCTGGCGGTCTCCATCCCACATCGATGGTGGTCGAATGCTCGTCCAACCGCCATCATAATGAGGCCCCAAGTTATAAAGGTGATGCTATTTATAGCGCAGTGGCATGGGTTACCTTTGATCTAATTTTTTGGGTGCTTTTGTAACCATTTCACACTGTAATAGAATGTTGTAAGATATTGACAAGTCGTTTGGTTTTTCAATTATTTTTTTTTCTATGAATATCTACATACCAATTCAATTTAGCCCGAGTATCTGGTGTAGTGGCTAGATATACAATTTACTAGTCGCAAAAAACTGGTCACAATTTGCAACTAGTAGTAATAGTAATAAACTTTATTGCAGCCATAGCCATAAAGGTGCATAATAAGATACATAATTCACAATTTTTAAGACAGATAACTAAAAGACAATACATATCTAGGGAGTGAAGAGTAGTACAGAGAAATAAAACAGCAACAAGTACACAGTTCAAGTTCACTAGGTCTCAGGAGGCACGTAAAAGGGTTCACTTACAAAACATCGAAACCCTAAAGATCATGGTAAAAAATATTGTGTCAAAAATATCGAGCACAAAACTATCATTTCTCTATACCTATAATGTTTTCCTAACCTAAATTAAAGAAACGTCTCTGGCATATGCATGTGTCAAGGCTTGACACACACATATGCCAGAGACGTTTATGTAATAGGAGCACACGAACTCGAATTACCATACTTCTTAGAAGGATTTAATACTGAATAATCCACAGATTTCATCCCCAATTCATAAAAAGAGATTTTTGCTTATACATTGGAGCCCTGAAGAAGTCTGTGTAGGACGAAACGTGTTGGCTACTATAACCATTATGCAATGAAAGATGACCCAAGATGGCCGACGGGTAAGGAGCTCCGGCCGGGAGCTCCCGGGCTAGGGATCACCTTTTTGGTGAAATATCCCTAAAAATGGCCCATCTCGACTCCACCACCCCTCGGGATCGGTTGGAAGCAACACCGCGATTCTCCAGTGCCGCTTAGCATCCGTCCCTGACTTTGACAAAGCTAAGAGACGAGTGGAGAACCGCTACTACTGTATACCAGATGGGCGCCCTGCTGTGAGAGAGCGGCTTCGCCAAGGCGGCGCACTTAGGTCGTGTCCCACTGCACCGAGAGCGGTTTGAACCCTGCAGCTGGTTGGGGAGAGCGACGGATATCGGAGACTGGATATCCCCTGAAAAACAACCAGAACCGGTGGTTTTTGTCCGCGCTGGCTGAACCAGCCCCAACCCTTATACAGAATGGCGGTTGGGTCGCTGACGGCGTGCTTCCCCCGAATGATCACGGATATGAAGGCTGCTACTGATGGAGGTGAGCCGCGCGGCTGCCCTGGTGAGGCTCCCCTGTCAGAGTGAAGCGAGTAGTGAGTTTTTGGAGTAGTGTGGCCGGCGGCGGTGAGAGACCGGGAGGAGTGGTGATTGCAGCGGGCAGCTTGTGAGGAGCCGCTCCAGTATGATTCATGGCTGGAAACCGGAGCCTGCGGTGAGTGCTGGCGGGCCCGCGATTTAGCCCTGGGCTGACCTCACTGCCCCCAAACAGTGGCCTGAGGAGAGAGGAGACCCGGGGTGCGTACTGGGGCTGACGGCTGGGTGCGCCCAGGAATGGGGTCGTTCGTAGCTAGGATGGCCGTCTAAGATTGAGACCCTTTTCCCGCCGATGCGTTAAGTGGCTGGGGATTAGCGAGCGAGGAGAAAAAGACGCCCTGGGGAGCAGCTGCACATCGGTGCTGGTGGCGTAAGAAGACGGGCCTGGGACTAGGTTGTATTTTACACGCCTTTCACAGCGATCGGTCCCGAGATGCTGCCTGACTCCAAAATGGTGGCCACAATTTCCCCCGTCCGATTGACGTCTGCACTCATCTTGCGGCAATACTTGTTTCACGTGTACTACGGAGAACTTAACCACTTGTTTCTTCATTGGTGGGCCTGCGATCTATTGGAACTGCGAAACTACTCACTCTGGTCCTCTTTTGCTGATCTGCTTCTTAACCCCCTTTTTCTACTCCCCTCCCCATATCCGCTACTGGGGACTTGTTCATCTATGATTACTATCCAACTGTAACTAATGTAACTATGCATAAACTGTCACTCTTGTTATGTCTGACCGTTGAGACCTGAGCAATGTGGCTGATGCCCGGTGGAGCTGCTTGACAGCTATAGAGGAGATTGTCCTTGGTTCACCCCCTAGGCCGTCACCTAACCAGCCGGACATTGGGCACAGTTCTTTATTGTCTTCTCGCTGTGTCTCCTTCCTCCCCCTCCCTCGGACGAATCACTGTAACATTGTTTTTATTTCCATGTGTCTTACTATGATCTTGTAACGGATGTAATTTGTAACTTGTAACTTAATTATCCTCATGTAAAGCGCTCTGATACCTCCGGGTCTAGCCAGCGCTATATAAAACTCTTCAAATAAACAAATAAAAAAATTAAAATGGCGTTTTTTGATGAAGAAAAATGAATGAAGAATAATTGAACAGAGACACTTTCGTCATATGGATTGATTTATTCTGTGGATTTTACTTCCTGATATGTCGTCAGCACAAATCATTGAGGAACTTATGCCGAACCCTCATTAATTGGACTTATTGTTTACAATTTTGTGAGTGCTGAACCACTAGGGATAAGGGCAACTAGTTACTAGTAGCAAATCAAAGCTCCTTGGAGAGCATCTTGCTCACTTAGCAGCTGTGACATATAATCATATTTGTAGTTATGTAATAAGAAAAGGCAATATTTCGATCATTGCAAATGCATTTGCGACTATCATTTTTGTGACCAGTGAAGAATTTTATGAACTGACCTATGTACTAAAAGGTTGGTTTGTACAATTACAATTCTATGTGGATCATATTACAACATACCTCATGATTACTAATGGGTCAGCAGACCAGTGTGTGATTGGTTTTCAACATTTTTTTTTTTTAAATGCAACCTGCTTTCTTTACGGACACAGTACTGAGTTAAAAATAAATTCTCCTTTGAATTTGTTTGAGAGTTATCAGTGATCCTTTGGAGCACTGCCTACTCCCAAAAACTTAATTTTTTAACACTTTCAGGGGACCCTTTGGGACCTCTTCCATTTTACAAATGGGTTATCACTCCAACTTAGGAGCTGGTAACTTTTCACTTGTCTTGCAACTAGTTTTGGTTACAAAACAGTGATACATTACATACCAAATCAGTACAATATGCCCTGCCAAATGCCATATCAGTATGGGGTTAGCAGGTCCATTTTAGGAGTCAGTAAACGTTTACAGATACCTAAAATGGAGTGCTACATTTTAAAACTATTTTTGCAGTCGCAAACTTCAAATCTATGGGCCAGATATACAAAGGTTTTTTTTGGTTCGCCAATGCCTCGATTCACAGAATTGGGCTGTTCGTGAATCAAAAAATGCCTTTTCCAATGTTCAAAAAGCCAATTTGCGATTTGGTAACTTATTACTGAATCACAAATTGGATTCAGTATTATGAAGGAGCATGTTTAGGGCGTCTCTTCCTATACTGAATTGCAGTGGTATGTGTGAATGTTTTACAACCAAAATGCGGTCTCAAAACATTTGCATTTTATCACCTATTTCAAGTAGGTGGTAACCCATACCCCTTCCCCTTTGCTCAAGGACCACTGTCTACTTTTAAAAAATGAAAAGAAAACTTTTCATTTTTCTTTTTAAAACACATCCCATTCTCCATTAAAGGAAAACTGGCTGCATTAAAAAAAAATTGGTCATTTAAAAGCAATCACAGACATGGTGGTCTGCTCACCACCCAGCAGGCCACCATCCCTGTGATTTTAGCAATTTCCAATGGGTCGCCAGCTGGGACCTATCTCATGAATATTAATGAGGTAGGTCTATTTTTGACCAATTGGGAATCGCAAAATGTGTCAAAGGCACATTAGTACATGGGTGTTTGCGATTGCCAAATAGTAAATCTTACAAATTCGCTATTTGGTAATCGCAAAGCCAAACCTATCTACATCTGGTCCCTAAGGGCCTGATTAAGACTTTGGAGGTTTGGAAGCGGGGCCGCCCCACCGCAGCCCCGCTCCCACACTGCCAAGCAGTGTGAGCACTGCCCGCCAGATTACGAGTTTTCTCTTGTCTGGCGGGCATTTCATTGATGGTCCCAAAGCAGTGCCTCTGAAAAAGGACACCACAATGGGAGCATCAAAGGCAGTTCCTGCACGGCATGGACTCTACAGTCCATGTTGTGCAGAAACTGTGGTGCATGCACACAGGGGGCACAATATGTACCCGCTTACATACACCCCATGGCCCTGAGGCAACAGGGGGCCCTGTAGGCCCCCCTTAGTTTCCTCACCATCACACTTATCATGGAGGACTCAGCGCCATGAATACCCTGGTGGAGAGGATACTCAAAATATGCTTGATGGTGCAGCAGCGGCCCTGCCAAGCATATTGCGTCCTCAAGACCACCAAGGATTTCTGATCCCTGGCAGTTGCAGCGACCCCATGGCGGTCCGACCGCCCAACTAGTAATGGGGCTGTGGGACTGCCGATGCTGCGGTGCCAGCACCGCCACCATGGCTACAGCAGTGCAGCGGACCACCGTATTCATAATCAGGCCCTAAGTATTTTCTCTAGCTGTAAAAATGCATTGAACATCTCACCTTTGGAATCTGCTTTGCACAAAAATAGAGTGGTACCTGAGAATGCGCCCTTATTAATTAGAGTAAATTATAATTGAATTTTGAAATGCCTTAATGGTTTTTCAAAATTGCACAACCTTTTACCTTTTTTTCATTATTAAGTAATGCATTTCACTGAGTTCTTATTTACTTTGCCGTACTGCAGCAATAACCTTTCTTTCTCTCTCTATCTGTGACTCATTGTGAATGATCCCTGGAGGTTTTGATCATGAGTCTTTCATTATGGCTTTATTATTTATTCAATCCGAAAATTAAAAATAACCTTTGGGGCAATGTTTATCAAATGGTATTAAAAAAAGGCAATGACAAGTATTCCCCTAAAAATGGGCATAACATGCAGATTTGGATGCTTAGCGCCTAAAAATATGTGCGTCCCAATGCTGACCATGCATTTTTCAGCAGCAAATTTTGGCAGGTTTGACCTGCTGAAACAACGCATGCGAAAAATTGGACTGTCAGTAAAGTTCAACAAACAAACAATTTCAATACCCTTGCAAATATTGGTTTGTACGGGTGTCAGAATTTCACTAGGCACTCACATTTGTGGCCTGAGTGTATCTTCAGCATGACAATTAGGGGCGATTACGATGTTGACACCATCGCGGATATGGGTCCGGAGGTCGGTCAGTGGTCCCAACCTTCTAATTTTGATGCGACTGCACATGGTGCGGTCGGAAGCTCCCTTTTCTGTATGGGAGCTTGTGCTACAGCCGTAAACCGGCCACAGCACAAGCTCCCATACAGAAAAGGGAGATTGTGTTCATCCCTGCACCACGTGGTAGGCACCTCACAGTGCCAGCCACATGGTACAGGTGTGAAAAAGGGGGCACCAAAGGTCCCCCTTCGGCCACCAACCAGAGACCACAAAGAGAAAGGGGCCCTGCTAGGGGCCCACAAACACGCTTTCCGACAGGCTTTCCATGTCGGAAAGCTCAGCATGGAAATCCTTCCAGAAACCACACATCGTAATTCGGACGGCGTAAAACACGGTCCATATAGATTACGGGCCAGTCTCCGACTGGCTGACGGGCTCCTTGAGCCTATCAGAATGACCGGACAGTTTCACTTCCAACCACATAAATTGTAATTAGGCAGTCGGAAATGAAACCGACAATCTCGGTTGGAAAGCCTCCAACCTAAAGTCGGAGGCTTTCTGAACGAGATCATAATAGGTCCCTAATGTTTAATTTGTTCCAGAAGACTTGAGGTGCACAACCAATACAGAAATGCTTAAATTAAGTGAATTATATATTCATATTCTAAGGCCTCAATTTGGATAAACCTTGCACCCTTTGGATGTTTCCTCTATTAGTGCTTGATTATCTTCTGTTGCTATTACACACACATACCACACACATATCTCTCTGCACATCCCTCGTGATTTAAACTCAAAATTTGACCTCAAATATAACTCTCTACTTCTTTCTTTATACATCACTCTAACTTACGTTTCTGTCTCTACCCCTCATTCTCTACCTCAAAATCTTCTCTCTAACTTATACTCTATCATTATTTACCTCTGTATACCTCACTTTTCTCTGCTTGTCTCTAACGCATTTCAGGCTACACCTCATCTCTTTGTCTGGACTTCACACCTCTCTCTACCGTTTTTTCTTCCTCACTACAATCTTAACTTGACATGTCTTTTGATGCCTCTTTTCATTTTTCTTTACATTCTACCTCACAGATCTCTCTACTGTGCATCTATATTTCTCTCTCTACCTCAAATCTCTCTTGGTTTTGCCTATCTTTACTTCAGCTCTCTTTCTACTCTCTCTCTCTCTCTCTCTCTCTCTCTCTCTCTCTGAATACACCTCAGTGTACCCCAGCCCACTCTCTAAGTTTTCTTCTCCATATCTATAACTCAGTCTGCCTCTCGACCTTACTCCTCCTCCTCAGTTACCTCTCTTCTCTTTCTCTGCCTATCTTTTCCTGTATTCTATCTTTACTCTGTGTCTCTCCCTGTCTCACCTATTTCTCTACTCATCACTTGTCTTTTCCCTCTACATTACATTTCATTCCATCTTCTGTCTTCAGCCATCCCATTTCTTTGAGTAAGTAGAGTCAGTAGTAAATATCTGGCCAGAGAAATGTTTATATGCAAACAGGAGAAGAGGGACATAGCACAGGAAGAAAAATAAAAAGACAATTATCAGATTTCACAAGATTGATTGGTGAAAATCCTGAGAGAAAGTGCTTTAATTGTTCACTTTTACAGCCAAAACACCAGTATGCAGAGAGATTTATTTAGGGAGCACACGTTTGAGCGCTCACAAGCTGGCTGCCAGCGAATAGAGCTCCCGACCCTTGGTCCAGACTTTTGCCGACAACACCGACCAGAGTAGTATTTCACCAACATACAGGATTGCAACTTTCAGTGCCAAGTCTGTGGAGACTGGCGGTGAGCTTATTTGAATGCTTCCGGCTCACGCTGACATTCCTCTTGATTGTTCTCAATGTGGGATGAGCCTTGGTTGGCGTTTCCAACCTTTCCTCACTGCTGATAATAAAATGAGTGTGTCGCTAGTTCACTCCGGGACAGGCTGTTTCCAGAATTAATAACTTTAGTCTGATATTTTCAACCATGGCATAATTTACAGAGCTGGACTTTCATTTTTTGAGGATTCTTTTTCCATGTCAACATAATTTCATCATCCTGTCACTATTCTAGGTGGGCTAATTGACATCTCCTAAAGTGTCTCTGTTATACCTCTTGCACCGATACTGCTTTATTTTAGGCAGTTTTGTTTCCTCAAACAACTTTTACAGACACTAGCATTGATTTTTTCTGCTTTAAATTGCACGTTGCTTATGCTCTCACCATATTATTCATTTTACCTTTAATATGGCAGCTCTTAGGAGCGGTTCTATCTCTAATGTTGCCTCAAGGTCATGCAAGGAGAACCCAGGCGGTGGAGACAAAAGACTCAAGAAAAACCCCACCAGGAAATCACCCCTCACACGTACAACGGAGGATATAATGAATGAGATTAAAAAGTTTAAACCTTTTATCAAAGAAAACACTACCACCCTTCAGCGCCTAGAAGACAAGCAGTCTTCCCTTGAGTCCAGGGTTTTAGACATAGAACTTAATATGGCAGAGTCTCGAGATGTAACTTTCAAGGTAGACATTATGGCAAAGTAGATTGGTATTCTTAAAGGAGAAACTGAAGATTTAGAAAACTGAAATAGGCGTAACAATCTCAGTGTTTATGGTATTACAGAGGACACTGAAGGAGGTGACATGATTGCCTTTATACAAACAGATTTACCAAAAATTGTGGGTCTCACCACCAGCACCCTTATTAGCATCAAAAGAGCCCACCACCTTAGCCCTAAAACCTTTGGCTCAAATTTCTCATCCAAACCCAGAGGAATTATTATCCTTTTATTTCAGAATACTGACGTAATGCAAGTTTTTTCTGCCTTCAAGCAACGTAAGCAAGTGATTTTGTCCGGTCATAGGATCTTCCTCTCTTAGGATGTCTCCCGTGTTAGAGCTGCTCGACAAAAGGAATTTTTAGACTTGCACCCCTAGTCGCGTGACATGAAGTTGAGATATGGCCTCATTCATCCTTGTACCTTCAAGGTTACCTTCAAATATAAGACTACTTCATTTTACTCTGCGGCTCAGCTTAAAGACTTCATTAATCGTTACAAGAGAGAAGCAATGGATACGGTGGCACATAAACTCTAATCTACACAATGTCTTTATAGTTACTTGTTTATTCTTTATTATTTGTTCCACATTTTTATGGTATTATTTCTGTCTTATAATCATGGTCTTCTCTCCCCTTTCTCCTTAGTACCACTGTTTATTGCTGTTGATGTATGTTCCAATATCCATTGTCCATATATTGTCTTGTTTTCTCTTTATATGAGTAGCCATCTCAAGCCTCCCCTTTAATAGGTAAGACATATTTTATTCTATTTCATCTTCTTTGTTGCTGCATGTAGTTTCTTCTCATCTTCCTTTCTTATTTGTAATTTTCAGTGTCACATCTCTGGTCATCTTCTCTTCTTAACCTTTTATTTTCCGGATCGGGAGTCCTGGCTCTTTCATCCTTTATGCTTCTATTTCATTTTATCTTTTCTCTCAAATTGTCTCTTTCTGATTCATGTCATTTAGACTCTTTACCATACTCATCTTCTTTACCATTTTTGGGTCATTCGTCAGACTCATTCTCCTGCCCCTTCCTCCTGTTTTTTTAAATATTTCTTTTTGTGTTCCATATTGTACTATTAGCATGTAAAAGGATATCTTCAATGATATTTTTTACGACTGTAGAGTTTGTGATGACTATATATATAGTTTCTTAATGTTTTAATAAAGAGATTTAGAATTGTTTCTTGGAATGTCAAAGGCCTTCGGAGCCCTATCAAATGACAAAGTGTGATTAAACATCTTTCTAAACTTTCTTGTCAAGTCACTTTGTTACAAGAAACTCATCTTTATGAAAAATACATTCATTTGCTTAAATAGAGTTGGGTTGGTCCAGTTTACTGTTCCCCTGCTGTTCACCACAAAAATGGTGTGATTATGTTATTTCACAAACGTTTATAGGGTTAACGTTATGAAAACAAGAAAAATTGATGTTTCTGGTCGGTGGCTTGACTTGGAAGTTTTGATCAATGGGTGCCCATATTCCTTTCCTTATGGATATGGCCCTACTGGGGTTGATGTTCTGGGATACACTTTCAATTAAACTTATGTCAGTATCGAATGACAATCTGTTCTGGGAGGAGACTGCAACCAATTGTTAGATCCTAAATAGAACACCTGCTTATAAATACATTCCCAAAAATATGCAGAAAGCGTTCCATAGAGCAGTTTCCCACAGGGGGTTAGTTGATGACTGGCATATTTATAATCCTTACCTTTTAGAATGATCCCGTTTTCCCCACCAATCATTCCTCTGCTAGAATAGATTGTTTTTTAGACGAAAAACTTTCTCAAAATGTGATTTATGCTGAATTAGGCCCTATTCTTATTTCTCAACATTCGCCATTGATAATAGATCTGAAACCCACTGATTCCCCTACCTGTTCCTTTAGATGGTGTTTTAATAATTGGTTGTTGCAGGATCAGCAGTTTGTCACAGGATTAGAATAATTTACTACCACATTTTTTAAAAATAATATTAGTCCTGAAGTCCAGTTATACCATGTCCGGGATACCTATAAAGCAGCTGTACACGGCTATATTATCAACTATGTATACCATAATAAAAGACAGTCTAGAACATGAATACTACTCTTCATCCCGTAAAGATGCCCTGGTTTGACTCTTACAGACCAAATTTCATTTTATTAGACCATCCATTAGCAAAGCTAGCTGTGCCCTTTTAAAGATTAATGCCAGATACTATGTTGGCTCCAATAATGCTGGCAAATTATTGGCTAATTATCTAAAAGTTAAAATGCACAAGTCAAAAATAGAAGTCATTCAGGATGATTCTGGTAAGCAATTATTCAAAGGTCAGGAGATTATGACTTGCTTTGCTGAATTCTATTCCCAATTGTACTCTGAAGATATACATTCCAATCAAGCCTTGATTGACTCTTTCATACAGTTCCCAAGTTTCAAACCCCACCGATTGACTTTTCCCTACTGGAGGCAGATATCTCTTGCAAAGAGATTATCTTCACTATTTCCAAACTCCCTAACGATAAGGCTCCGGGCCCAGAAGGCTTTGCGCTAAAATTCTATTCTAAATTCTCAAATCTTCTGGTAACCAAGCTCCTATTACTTATAAATCACCTTTTGGGTTCAGGTTCGCAGATGTGTACCTTTCCTGAGGCTCTGATCTATATAGTTCCCAAGAAAGATAAGGACCGAGCTGAGTGCAAAAATTATAGACCAATATCTCTCATCAATACTGACTGTAAAATGTTTTCAAAGATTTTGGCACTCCACACTATGAGTTGATTCCTTCCTTAATATGCATCAAACAGTCTGGTTTTGTCAAAGGTCATAATGTTTCAGATAACTTCTGCACATTCTTAATTATTCACTGTGACTCTAAAAGCAAAACACTTATTGCAGGGGTTACTTTGGAGGCCGAAATGGCCTTTGACCATGTAAATTGGGAATGTTTGTTCAAGCCCACAAATTGCATGGTTTTAGCCCTAGTTTTTTGGAGTATGTCAACATTCTTTATACCTCCCCCTCCACTTCAGTATTCAAAAATGGCCTACAGTCTCAATATTTCCCCCTCGCAAGCAGTACTAGGCAGGATTGCCCTCTATCTTCTTCATTGTTCATCCTTGCTTTCGAACCATTTTTGGTAACTCTATGAAGATCCTAGACTTCTACTGGTTAAACCCTCAGACAATTAAGTATAAAATTCACTGTTTATGCGGACAATATTTTATTATACATTTCTAATCCTCATACCTCCATCCCAGAGTTTTCTCGGTTGCTATCCCAATACTGTTTGATTTCTGACTATCGATTGAATATAGGTAAATCCGAGGTTATGTCTCTCAATAAATGTTGTCTTAAGGATATGTTAAAGATACAGGATTTTTGTGGAACTCCTCTAAGATTAAATGTTTAGGTGTTATGTATTCCCCCCATTAAGGAAACTATTAAGGCTAACTTAGATATTCTAAAACATAGACTCTCTACACTATCTGCTCAATGGTCTCCCTACATCTTTCATGGTGTGGCAGATTAGACACAATTAAAATGGTGTCCTTGCCCATTATTAATTTCCTTCCACAAATGCTTTCACTCCAGTTACCTCAAACTTTTTTCAGACCCATTGACAGTATGTTATCCAAGTTCTTATGGAATAACCGACCAGCACAGATTTCCCTGTCCAAACTTAAGAAGGCAAAATGACTTGGTGGTGTCAACTTTCCAAATTTTACACAGCATCATTTCACTTTTACTCTCAAATAGATATGGTCATCTCTAGGAACATCAACCCTTCCTTCTCCTCACTCTGGTGATCTATTGAACTTTCTCTCTTTTCCCCCATTTCATTCCTTCAATGTTCCCTTCTTCTTCAAAAGCTAAAGTCTATGGCCTCTCCCTTATTACATCATTCTTGCTTTATTGCAAAAAATGTTATTTCTCAAGTCTATACACCTTATCAACTATTGTATCTTGCTCTGATTTGGTACATTCCTAGTATTACTAGAGATATTAAAGTACGTAAGTGGTCTCCATGGATGGCGAATGGTAATCTTTACATTTCTCAGACCATCTCCAATAATCACTTTATTCCTTTCGAGGAATTACATGTTCACTCCCACTTACCCTCCTCCTATCTGCCCAAATGTGCCCTTCTTTTAGACGCTATGTTAGATTAGGCTAGTAAAATGCTTCCGTAGTGTCATGTTTTAGTTAGCATTCGTTGTGCCATTTTCTTAGTTGGCACCATTTTAGGTTATTCGAAACTGATCTCGTTTATTTCTGAGAAATATTCTCTGCTAAGTTTTGTTTCTGAAATGTTAAGTTCTGTTTCAGTAATGAGCAAACTGTTCATGACAGCGCATAGCTTTCTCAGTAGATAGAGGCCCTCTCCCACTTGTCTGGTGGCGGGCCCAGGATGACACGACCTTGGACTATGTTAGGTTATGCAAGATACGAGAACTGAAACCTTTTGTTTTGTATTTCGCTGTTTAGTTGCTGGAAAATTCCACTGTGGGCGTGTCTTTGCCCGGGTATGAAACATACATAATGTATCTCTTTGCTTGCTGAGTTTAGTTCCCTCTGTATCACTCCTAGCGACTGTACAGATGGAGCTCCACTCTGAGTGTATATGAATAAACAGTTATTGGTTTGTATTCTCCACTGACTGACCGACTCTTCATTTGGTACAGGAGGCTGAGAGGTGGTCAGTGGTGACCCGGGTGGCCCTAAGTGGGTCACTTCCTCCAATTGACACCCGCACAGGGACTCCTCCTGGTGTTGACCCATCCCCTTTTCCGCGGACGGAGGGGAGGACGAGGGCATCATCAGGTCGGATGGACGTCTCAGGGATCCCTGCACAAAGAGTTCTGATACTCACAGCTGCGGCCTTTGTCCCACAGGAGGGTGTCTCACCCAATGGTCATCCCTACTGGAGTCCTGAATTGCGAAACCCTTGATCTGACTGTTTGGTCCGAAGAGTCGGCAGTGGAGAACTGGTTCGTTTGTACTTCTGATATCAGGTGAGTTTGTTTTGGTTCTATGTGGATATGGTACCATTGTGGTTTTAATTTGTTATGGTCTAAGGACTGTTTTGGTGAAAAGTGTTTGCAAACACTTTGCCAGGTAAAATAACGCTCCTGTTTTCTTTTTGCAATGCCTGGTTTCAGCAAAGTTTGGAGTTTGTGTTGTCGTTGTTATTCTGCAGATGCCCGGTTGGAAGAAGCTCAACCTGCGCCTATTGAGGGTAGCCCTAATTTTGATATGTATGTGAAATGTGGTCTTGGCCCTATTATGTTTAGTACATTATGGCACAAATATACAAGGGACAATGCCGAGTTGCAGTGGCTTTTGACAGGCTCATTTGATGAACATAAGATTGGATTTCTGTAGGAACAGTTGTTTAAGAGACGTAGTAGACAGTCAATGTTTGACTCCCTTTGGACTTGGCAGAAGGAGGCCAAACAGAGGCGGTTAAAGATGGAGAAAGAAGCACGGAAAGGGAGGATGCAAACATTGACACAGAAAGCTGTAGCATATGATAGAGAAAAAAAGGAGACAGGAATGGAATGTGAGGATAGGAGATTTCGGTTGCATATTGATAAGTCTTATGTGGCCAAAGAGGCGAGATGATACTTTTGTAGAGGAGTTGTTAGATACTCGACCCCCGCACCCTTATGCCCTGCAGAGGATATATCCTGCTGTTCCTTTACAGGCACAGCAGCCTGTTTCATCTGCTCCGGTTGCCCCATATCTACGGCTGTTATTCCCATGGCTCTGGCTATGGCGCCCCCATTCTTTCTCTTCCCTCGCCATCTTTGGCGACTGTGACCTCTGTTACATCTACTGTCCCGACTCATGTGCCCTCTGTTCTTTCTCCTCCGGTGCAAACATTGACTACAGTCTTACCTACTATTCCTATTACTCCTCCTCCTGGGGTTCTGATACTCGCAGCTGCGGCCTTTGTCCCACCGGCGCGTGCCTCGCCCAATGATCATCCCGACGGGAGTCCTGAATGGTGAAACCCTTGATCTGACTGTTTGGTCCGAAGAGTTGGCAGTGGAGAACTGGTTCGTTTGTACTTCTGATATCAGGTGAGTTGTTTTGGTTCTATGTGGATATGGTAACATTGTGGTTTGAATTTGTTAGTGTCTAAAGACTGTTTTGGTGAAAAGTGTTTGCAAACACTTTGCCAGGTAAAATAACGCTCCTGTTTTCTTTTTGCAATGCCTGGTTTCAGCAAAGTTTGGAGTTTGTGTTGTCGTTGTTTTTCTGCAGATACCCGGTTGGAAGAAGCTCAACCTGCGCCTATTGAGGGTAGCCCTAATTTTTATATGTATGTGAAGCATGGTCTTGGCCCTATTATGTTTAGTACATTATGGCACAAATATACGAGGGACAATGCTGAGTTGCAGTGGCTTTTGACAGGCTCATTTGATGAACAGAAGATTGGATTTCTATAGGAACAGTTGTTTAAGAGACGTAGTAGACAGTTGATATTTGACTCCCTTTGGACTTGGCAGAAGGAGGCCAAACACAGGCGGTTAAAGATGGAGAAAGAAGCATGGAAAGGGAGGATGCAAACATTGACATAGAAAGCTGTAGCATATGATAGAGAAAAACAGGAGACAGGAATGGAATGTGAGGATAGGAGATTTACATCTACTGTCCTGACTCCTGTGCCCTCTGTTCTTTCTCCTCCGGGGCAAACATTGACTACAGTTTTACCTACTATTCCTATTACTCCTCCTCCTGCGGTTATTTATCCTCCATTGTTCTTGGATGCTGATACACCTGTATGAGGGTTTGAAGACAGGGATTGGGTGAGATTTAAGGAAAGAGGGGGTCCGTTGGTGCGACCTGGGGTAGGGGAGGATGAGAAGGGGGTATTAGCAAGTCAGGCTATGAGTTGGGCTAGCAATGCGGTTTTTAGCACTGAGGATATTTGGCAAGTTGTACCTGATTTTGAGCCTTTTCTACAGCAGCACGTTCTTCAACACGTCTGCCACATTGATTGATCTTTGGCGCACACATATCAAAACAGCGACCCCACAAGTATTATTTGATATTAGAGATCGCATTTACATTGCTGATTTAGCGCCAGGACAGGTGCTTGGCAATCTTGTTACTATAGACTCTTACAGAGGTCGATTGTATGATAAGAGTCCCAATCAAATTACTCAGTTTCCTATGCGTGAAGTCCACCCAATTAATCATCCATAAATACCTGAGTTGACGGATCAGTGTGGAACCGTCACTACACTGGCCGTGGCTGCCCACTTCCAGGAGCAATGGGTTTATACTCCATGGAAAAGGAGTGAGTCTTTAGCCCTTAAGACTACTTTGCCCAATCCTAGGAAAAATCCTACAGCCTATTACAAGGAATTAACAGAAGCTGCCTCTTCTAATGTAATGACTCTTGCTGATATTGAAATGTTTTTTGGTCTTCTCATTCCGGTTGATATTGGGCGGCAGGTGCACACTCAAGATCATGTCGCTGAGTTGGGCGGTTCATGGGCTGTGATTAAGGGATGGGATCAGAAAAGGAAGCCAGGAGATAAACCCTGTGCTGAGATAATTGCTTTGCCTGGTCGTATTATTACATATATGCACACACTTATTCCACCTAAGAAGGTTAGTTGGGATAGATTGACTGCCTGTCGACAGAAGAAGGATGAGAGTGTGTCTGAATTCTTTACTAGGTTTGAGGACATGTTTTTGGAATATAGTGGGCAGGATATGTCCACAGAAGGTGGGGTTCGTTTGTTTGTTGACAGGTTGGTTACTAATCTTCTTCCTGAAATAATGACTTGTTTGCAAGTGTCTGAAACTACCTGGTCTACGTCTTCTCCCTCTGTTATTCTAAATATGGCCCAGTATTATGAGCATCGAGATAAGGAAGAAAAGGATAGGAATGACAAGAAACATAAGGATTTGAAGACAAAGGTATTGTTGCAGCAGGTATTTTGGGGTAATTCCAGAGGACGGGGAGGTCCTGCACGACAAGTCCCACATACTAGGCAGCCTTTAACGACACCTTTGGGCCAGAATCAGTGTGCGTATTGTAAAGAGGAGGGACATTGGCGTAGCCAGTGTCCTGTATTTTTACAGAAGGCTTCGTCCCCTAGAGTGCGTGGTTCTGGTGATAGAGGTCGTGGGACTGACAGAAATCAGAATGCTGCGGCTCCTGTGGGCCGCTCTGATAATAATTATTTTGATGATCCTAGAGAAGCACAGTATTATCATGATGATTATGGTATTGATGATGTGACAGGTATGTCTTACAGCTAGGACAGCCAGGGACAGGATGAGGGACCAGTTCAGATACCTGTAGATCAGCGCGGTCCTTATGTCACCACGGATTTGCAAGGCTCGACTAAGGAATTTTTGGTGGACACAGGTGCGACAAAAAGTTCTGTTTCTCGACACATGGTCCCTGGGGTGGCTCTGTCTGGCCAAAATCATGTTTCGGTAGGTTTTTCAGGTGTACCGGTTGTCAGCCCCATTTCATGACCTCTTGCACTTACTGTTGGCCCTTTCACTGTGGAATCTCCATTTCTATTAACGTCACATTGTGGTGAGAATTTGATGAGTTTGGATTTTCTGAAGAAGTTGCATGCTACTATTTATTGTTCTCCTGATGGTGTTTATATTACCATGGGTCCAGATGTGCATATAAAACAGTGTTTGTCTCGAGATGCGCCCCTTTCAGCTGAGTTTCCTCAGGTACCACCTACACTATGGACCACTGTTGATACTGACATGGGTCTGTTGCATATACCACCTGGTTCTATACAAGTTAAGGATAATGCTGTTCTGCCCCACATTCCTCAGTATAAAATACAGCAGGCAGGGGAACGGGCCCGTATTCAGATTATTCAGGATTTGATACGAAAGTTAGTAGTTGAAGAAACGTCTGTTAACATTTGTAATAGTCCTATTCTTCCGGTTCTTAAAAGGGCACCTTTGAATTCTTCTGATGCTGTTGATGATGTCTATTGTTTTGTGACTGATTTACGAGAAATTAATATAATAGTAGTTCCACAATTTCCGGTGGTTCCTGACATCACTACGCTTTTAACAATGATTCCATCTACTGCTAAGTTCTTTTCTGTTATTGATTTGAAAAATGCATTCTTCAGTATTCCTATACATCCCGATAGTAGGTATTTCTTTGGATTTACACTGGCTGGCAGAAGCTTTCGATTCTGTTGAGCTCCTCAGGGCTATGCGGAGAGTCCTAGTATTTATAGTCAAGCATTAAAGAGTCAGTTGGATTCACTCTTGCTTTCCTCAGGTAATGTATTGGTGCAGTATGTTGATGATCTGTTAATAGCTTCTGGTACGGAACAAGGTTGTAAAGACAGTACAGTAAAATTGTTGTTGCATCTGGCACATCACGGACATAAGGTCTCTCTTTCCAAATTCCAGTATTATCGACAGGAGGTTACCTACTTAGGTCACCTACTGTAGAAGGAGGTTGACTCCTGAGCATATCGGGACCATTGTTAAAATGCCTATTCCACAAACTCAAAAAGTTGTACGCGCTTTTATAGGTATCACTTCCTACTGTCGCCAATGGATTCCAAATTATTCTTTATAAATCAAACCCTTGCTTGCATTAGCAACAAAAGCAGTGCATTAACCTTTGCCTTGGACGCCTGAATGTCAGCAATCTTTTGAGCAATTAAAAACTGCGCTTTGCTCAGCTCCAGTGCTTGGCACACCTAACTACAGGAAACCGTTTGTGCTTTATGTTCACGAGATGGCTGGTTGCGCACATTCCGTTTTAGCACAGAAATTTGGGGATAAAGGCCTTGTGCTTATTTTTCTGCTGTGCTTGACCCTGTCGCTAGGGCCCTTCCGAGTTGTCTGAGAGCGGTAGCGGCTTTGGCCACTTCAATTTGGCAATCAGCTGGACTCGTACTTGATACTGACCTCACAGTTATGGTACCCCATGCTGTGGATACACTTTTGAATTAGACAAAGATACAGCACCTCACCAGTGCACGTCTTACTGGTTATGAATTGACATTGTTTGCTAAGCATGTTACGACCAAAAGATGTGCCACTCTGAACCCAGCCACTTTACTAGCCCTCCCTTCTGAGAATGATGCAGTTGATAGACATGACTGCATTTTCCGAACAGAAGAAGAGACGAAAGGACGGGTAGACCTGACTGATGTTCCCTTATCTGACACCCAAGGGGAACTATATGTCGATGGCTCTTGTTTCAAATTACCAGATGGCACCACCACTGCAGCTTATGCTCTCACTACGTTGCGTACTGTGGTAGAGACATAACGGGTTCCTTATCAGTCGGCCAAAGCCGCTGAGCCTGCTGCCCTTATACGAGCTTGTGAGTTGAGTGAAGGGTTGGTTATCAATTTTTATACAGATAGCCAGTGAGCATTCGGAGTTGCCCATAATTTTGGCTGACTAAGGGCGGAGAGAGGGTTCCTTACTTCTCATGGTACTAGGATACAGCATGGACACCTCATATTGCGATTGTTATCTGCATTAACGCTTCCCATGAAATTGGCAATAATCAAGTGTAGCACCCATAGGAAGGTTACTGATGATGTGGGTAGGGGAAATGTATTCACAGATCAGGTATCCATGGAGACGGCCCGCAGTAAAATGAAAAGAAGCTTGGGCTTAACTGTTTCCCACTCGCCCTGGACTGACGCCACTCTTCTTGCAGCGCTTAGAGACCTTCTGGTATTAAGCGCTCTATAAATTCAAATTAACAATAACAATAACAAGAATGTTTGTTGCGGGTCCAGCTAGGTGGGTTCCTGAGGTCGCCATGCTTAAAAATACCGTTGAAAGTGTAAAGGAGATACAAAGTGAAGCTAAGATAGAGGAACTAGCAGAATGGCAGGAGAGTACAGCACAGTTAAATGTGGAAGGATGCTGGATTGATAAATCTGGGGAACAGAAATGGATGTTGCCCGATGCATATGTACTTCCGGTGGTTACTATGGCCCATGGTCCAGCCCATATTAGTGCGAAAGGCATTTGCAAATTGTTAGACCCTGTATGGCATAATGATAATATCTCTAAAACGGCTGCACATTTGGTGAAGCACTGCATGAAACATAATCCAGGGAAGGGTACCCCTACACCGCCTGGTAATTTCGCACCACCTACTTTTCCGTTTTAGGTTCACCAAATGGATTTTATTGAGTTATAACGATGCAATAATCTTAAGTATGTTCTGGTGGTCATATGTGCGTTTAGCAAATGGGTTGAGGCTTACCCCACTAAAGACAATACAGCCATTACAACTGCGATTTCATGCTGCCTATCATCCCCAGTCAGCTGGCCTTGTTGAGAAGTACAATGGTACTCTCAAACTGAAATTGGCAAAAATCCAAGAAACGACAGGGTTGCAATGGCCAGATACTCTTCCATTAGCTCTTTTGTCAACAAGAACTACAGCACACTCTAGAACTGGGTTGTCTCCCTTTGAGGAGGTCTTTGGGCACCCAGCGAATGTCTGGGGTGTTCCCAGACCCAAGAAATTCTCAGAGATTGAGTATCCTGTGTTGCTTTATTATCTTGGTCACTTAACCGAAAGATTATGTTTTATTCACCAACAGATTTGAGACTCCTTACCTCCGAAACCTGAGGGACCTGGCCACGACATCCAGCCTGGTGATTTCGTGCTGGTGCGCAACTTCCAAAGGAAGAAAAGCCTGGAGCCAAGGTCGAAAGGTCCTGAGCAGGTTCTACTGGTCACACAAACGGCTGTGAAAGTTGCAGGTCGGAAGAACTGGGTGCATTGCACCTATTGTAAGAAGATACCTTTGCCGTTTTCTTATGACCAGTGGGTTAAGGAAGGAGTAGGGGACGACGAATGTGAACAAGTGCCTAGGTTTGTCCTCTTCAGCGATGCTCAGCTGATATGGACCAGAATGGATAAGGAGAATGATGATGTTTTAAAAGAGGCTGTTCCCCCTTAAATACGAGCTGTTCAAGAGCCTCTATTCTCAGATCCTACAGTGCCTGGGGCTGCCAAGTACAATTTACATTCTCGGACGAGGACCACCGAGTCAAAGGAGAAAACAGATTAGGGATGGACAGTGTAAGGTAGGCTACTACTGAGTGATAGTACCGGCAATTGGTTTAAAAGATTCTGCACTTGTTTTGTTATAGTTGTTCAAACATTAGTTAGGGAAACAGTATACTCTGAGAATATATTGTCTGTGTCGGCGTGGGATAAAACAGGACAAGCTTAGGACACAGCAAGCTCCACCGCCGGTGCTCAAGAGTGCCAATTAATTGATGGACAATAGGAGCATGTACCAGTGAGGCTCTGACGAACACTAGGAAGACTTATATTATTTGTTGCTTTGTGTTTGTTTGCTGATCAGTTATGCATCCTTTCGGTAGACCAGTTGATGAGGAGGAGCAGCCATTAATTCCAAGTCCACGTCATGTAATTTGGTCTATGCGTAGCAGGATCATATGTATCAGCGCCCTGGTAATGGTGGTGATAACTGTATGGGGGTGTTATGGTTTTTGGAGAATGTATATGATGCACCCAAACTTCATCTGATTGGACCCATCTCCTTGGGAAGAGACAAGAGGGCCATAATGAATAATGTGTTTGTGGCAGCGCATAAGAGGTTCTTTGGGAATGGGACTGCCTGTTATCCTATTGGTTCCGTTGCAAGTCTCTGGACAGCATATCCTTTGTCACTTGTTAATTATACGTATACTCGGCCGCCAGATTCTGTAGAAGTTAAGGGTATGTTCGGACTTGGTTATCCCAGGCCATGTCTATACTATAGAGAGCCACAGGGGGAGGGTTATCCTGGGTGTGATACTAGTGCATATTGTGATAATTTCAATATGGAAGAACAGAATATAACGCTCATGGATTGGCATTACAAAGAGATTACAGTACCACGGAAGGCTGGCTAGTATCCTGCTTGTTGCCCAATAGTGAAATTTACGGATACCTCCTTGTATATAAATTGTTCAGGAACAATATTGTATAAGCAAACATTTTCCCTTGAGCATAAATCTGATCCAAATACACTTGGGATGAATTCTAGGTACTCATCAGTGAATTATGATAGGCCAATATATGCACATCCTGGGTTTTATTTTTTGTCTAATGGGACTTATTCCAATGTTCATAACGGGACTGACGATGTGGCTCTTGGAATGGTGTTGCCTTTAGGTGTCCCATGTAAGGATATCGAGCCGAAAAAGAGATGGGTGAAGAGAACATTAACGAAAGTGTTTTGTGAAGGAGTCACAGATTTAGAAGTCAATAGTTATAGCAATGGAATAACATTTGGGTATATCTTGTCTTCCATATTCACTCTGGGTGGTACAGCTATGGCCAGGGAGGAAACATCTAGAGAATATTTTGGATGTAAATTGCAAATTCTGTCCAATACTACAGTGGCAGCACTAAGAGATATTACTACCCAATTGGAAAGTATGCAAGTATATTCTGAACAGACTAGGTATGCTAAAGATTTTATATTAGCTAAGTCCGGTGGAGTTTGCGCTTTAATTGGGGATCAGTGTGTTATGGGGATAGAAAACTTAGAGAAAAACATAACTCTGCACATTCTGGACACCATCGAAAATGTGAGGGGCATGGAAAGTGGGAATTGGAGTTGGTCCCTTTTTGGTAGTTGGGGTTGGATTTTTCAGCAACTGATTTATCTTATAGTGGTGTTGGTATTATGTTGCATCCTTATTCAGTGTCTTCCTCTCTGTTGCTCTTATTGTGCTTCTGTTTTCATGTCCAAACAGAAAATATCAGCCCGTGTTACAAAGGGTGCAATGATGATGCAGAATGATATTAACGACTTAATGCAAATTGATGACGGAATATTTGAGGATTCCTCTCTGCTTGCTGTACCCCTCTCCAAGGATGAGTCAATGGAATGCTCGTAATTCCATTTTATACACATTTTGCTTCTTATGCTTCATTGATTTTTCGATATGTTGCTATTGTTTTAGTATTATTGCATCCGTATAACAGTTTTATTTCTTTGCTTATTAGAAAATGTTCTTAGCTCATGCTAAAAGGAGGGTCTGTTAGATTAGGCCCATAAAATGCTTCCGTAGTGTCATGTTTTAGTTAGCATTCGCTGCACCATTTTCTTAGTAGGCGCCATTTTAGGCTGTTCGAAAGTGATCTCGTTTATTTCTGAGAAATATTCTCTGCTAAGTTTCATTTCTGAAATGTTAAGTTCTGTTTCAGTAATGAGCAAACAGTTCATGTCAGCGCATAGCTTTCTCAGTAGATAGAGGCCCTCTCCCACTTGTCTGGTGGCGGGCCCAGGGTGAAACGACCTTGGACTATGTTAGGTTGTGCAAGATACGAGAACTGAAACCTTTTTTTTGTATTTCGCTGTTTAGTTGCATCTGCCTGGAAAGTTCCACTGTGGGCGTGTCTTTGCCCTGGTATGAAACGTACATAATGTATCTCTATGCTTGCTGAGTTTAGTTCTCTCTGTATCACTCCTAGCAACTGCACAGATGGGGCTCCACTTTGAGTGTGTATGAATAAACAGTTATTGGTTTGTATTCTCCACTGACTGACCAACTCTTCATTTGGTACGGAAGGCTGAGAGGTGGTCAGTGGTGACCCGGGTGGCCCTAAGTGGGTCACTTCCTTCAGCTATTAAACAAAATATCATTGACCTCTCCTCTATACCTTCCCTGTTACATCTTATGGTTTCTCCACCGAAGCCAAAGCTTCTTTTCTATAGGAACAACTTTCTTCTTACGAATCAGATAGGGTTAAGTCCAACATTGAAGACTCTTGGGAACAGGATTTCCAGTCTTCTTTCTCCATTTCTACATGGAACGATTTATGGCTTAAAATACATCATGCTTCTTGGTCTGCCAGTACTACTCAGACTATGTTCTTCTTTTACAATAGGGCATTTTTAGCTCCTTGTTCTTTATTCAAAATGAACATTTTGAACAATAATAATTGTTGGGCATGTAACGCCCTTAATGAGGATGTTCTTCATATGTTTTTTATTGTCCAAAGGTTTCTCTCTTTTGGGAGCAGTTATGAAAATATCTGAAATTTTTTCCATTTCCATCTCTTATAACATTGTTTGTATCTTTCTTGGAGGATGTTCTGACATTTGGTCTGGAGATAAGGTCCAGAGAATGTTAGAGCATGGTAGTGGATCTCATTTTGGCAGAGGCCTTTCAAGTCATTTCTTCCAATTGGAAAAATGCTAACAACATTTTTTACCTCATGCTGGAGCCTAGTCCGTCATAACTATAGGCTGGGCACTGCACATTTACCTACAATTCATATAGCAATTAAGAGAGATTTGCTTTTGTTGCATTTGACCTCTTACCTCTCTAATCCTACTACAGTTAACATTCGACACATTGAAGTTCCCAAACCTCCTTGATTTTCTAGTTTTTTACTTCAACTTCATCCTTCAGTCTCCTTCTATTATTTCTGATGTACATCTTTGTATCTTCATTGTTTAGGATCTTAATTGTTATACATGGTTTCCCCCCTTTTTTTCCTCTCTTCCCCTCCCCTTAACTGTATAAAATAAAAAGAAAATGTTGTTTGCTGTATGTAGCACTCATGTATTTTTATGAGTTTCAGAGATATGTTCTATTTAGTACTAGCCTAGTTTTTACTTTAGATCAAATTCGTTTTTCTTTTCAATAAATAATTGTATTATTACCATATCATGTCTCACCACTTTATACCTCTCACTAGTTGCTGTATTTCTCTTTATGTTACTCTTAAAAAAGCATTTTTTAACTTAAAAACATTTATTAGCATAATTTTCTACCAAAGAAAGCTACAATTTAAAGTGCTATGTACCTCTGTCCTATTTTTTTATCATGATCTAAACCACTACATTTCCACCAAGTCACCCTTGCACTGTTTATCCTGCTGTGAATGGAGCAGACTGGTTAGACACTGAATTTCATGTCAAATACTATTGTTGAAATTAAAAAAAATACCTAGATCCAAGTGCCTAATGAAATGCCTTTATGAAAGCCTGTTCAAAATTTCTTTCGGTACTATTTTTCTGGTGGACACCAGGCAGCTTGAGCTTTTGTCTGCATTTGCATGCCTCTGATTCTGAAAGTTGCTCATATAATTTAATATTGTTTCACATCACAAGAGTGTGGATTAACTGAAACAATGTAGCACATTCTAATTTATTCTAAACAAGGTGCACCGAAACATGTCTAGCCTCGGGCACAAACAAACTTTCAGATGTGCCTGGGTAGAGTCCTGCATGAAAGGGAAACAATACTTATGATCAATAATTGATGCATCCACGCATTAGCGGCAATTCAAACTTCTACTTCAAAGAAACAAAACACTTCTCTATGACAGTTCTGTGTGGCAACAATGATTTAAACAAAATTTACCAGAATGGATCATCAGTTCTTTGCTACGAAAATGTCAGCAACATCTTATTTTGGTTGAGTAATCGGTCTTTAAATACACTCACTTGTGGAAATATTGTTTCTAACTCAGCAAAGTAAAAATAATGGTTATGACAAAAACTAATTTAATCTTAACGTTCCCTTTCACATGTCAGTAGATCTGTCCTGTCTAGAATCAAGAGAAGTAATGGAAATGCCGGGTCCCATCATTGATAATTTCACCTGAACCAAAGTCACTTCAGCATTATTAGAAACACATTAGTGCAACAAAGCCCAGATTTACTGGTTTTGCATTAATTTTGTAACTGAAACCCTGTGTAAAGTTTTGTGGTGTTATTTACTTTCCAACAGCATTGAAAAGTTGGGCAAAGTAATGCAAAGTATGTTGCATGGGTGTGTGCATCGGCACATAGCAGCCATAACTGCACCAGTGTTGAAGGAGAGAACAACAGCTCCATATCTTTATAGATTTGGCACTGTTTTTCCTCTCCTTTTACACAATACAGCCAGAAACATGGATTTCTATATTGTGTTTCATCATATTTTAGTAAATTGGGTCAAAAATATTATTTTCAAAGTTATTAGACTTACAATATACTATATGAATTTACTAGACTATCTTTTATTCTCAGACACAGAGACTCAAGTCAGCTGGTATGGAACATTGATACTACAATCAATTAAACCTCTTATAATTCCTGAAAGACAGGACTCTACCATGGTCACAATATAACGGACTTGAAAAGACCATGGATCAAACCAAAGTCATGACCCAGGTGGGAAAGATACATACATTGAGAGGATCAGAAATGGCAAATGTGTAGACACGGGCCCTTAAGATATTAACATGGAACATTAATGGATTGGGGAATAAAATTAAGCAAGGCCTGGTGACCAAATCCCTGGTGAGATATGCAACAGATGTGGTGATTCTGCAGGAAACGCACCTTATGGACACTAACAGTGGATTCCTAGGTAGGAGAAAGTATACAGTGGCCAGTCATTGTGACTACACCGCTGGATCCAGAGGGGTTGTGATATTAATGAAGAAAGCAATATCGTTTCATATGACAGTGGTAAGGTCAGTTGGCATGGGACAATATACAGCAGTTCTGGATAGCTGAGAAGGGGAAAGCCTAGCATTGGTAAATGTCTATGCTCAACTGGGGCTACCAGTTGATACCCTGCAACAGCTGGGATGCCCGTTACTAGACCTGCCACAAGCCATCAACTATTTTGAAGAGGGATTTCAACATAACACTACATCCACAAATACATTGGTCCCTCACAACACAGACACACAGCCCGATGCCAGGGACACTTTAGAGCTTTGTACAAGCTTTGGGGCAGAGTGACATCTAGAGACACCTGCACGAGTCCCAAAGGGGGTATTCATATTATTCTGGAGCCCACAAAACCTTCACCAGAATAGATTACTTTTTTACACCACAGATTCTCTGATGCCGAATTCAGAGGGAGTGGTATCTTAGACCACTCTTCCTTAAGCATTTCTTTAGCTACAACACGAAAATAGGGTGAACGTAGAATGGAGAATGGCAGCATGGAGACTCACAAATAGAGCCGTGGTTGAATGCCTCGAGATGGCCACAGAACATTATTTTAAAGAAAACACTCTCACAGACATGGATGCTGTGGTACTATGGGAAGCTATAAGGCCACATTAAGGGGAGTGATTATATCAGATGAAACAGGGGAAAAAGACAAAGAGCTCAGAGATGCCTCGTGCTTGAAAAAGTGTCAGCCAACCTTAACCCGACAACTCTCAAATGATTGGCTGACCAGCGTCCTCCTTAAAATAGAAGAATTTTGCACGGTGGCCACAGATGAAGGTAGTTGGCATACCTGGTCAAACAAAAGCAACTATAAGCAGGAGACAAGGCCGGGAAACTCCTGGCATGGCTACATACTAAAGAAATGGGAAGGAGTCACATTCAAGATATAATGGCACCAGATGGCTCCAGAGTAATGAATAGTGAAGAGATAGCCACTGCTCTGGCTGACCATATTGAGGGTTTCTATGCTATACATCTGACATCCCCCAGACAGGTCCTACTGGCCTTTGCAAGGGATTGCCTAGGCAGATGGTTAAACAGTTACCAGACCCAGAAGTTGGAGGAGGACCTGATGAAGTAGGAAATAACCCTAGCCCTTACACAGATTCACTCAGGAAAAACTGTAGGTCTAGATGGATTGCTGGAGTAATTTTTCAAACGAATGGCAGGCAGCGTAGCAGCCCCACTGCACAAGATGTAACTGGAGGACTACCAAGGGGAACTTCCAAGGGACTTACGCACTGTAATGATTTTTCTTATCCCAAAGGGGGCAAACCCAAAGACACATGGGACTCATACAGCCCAATTTCACTTCTTAATGTAGATACCAAAATACTGGCCAAAGCATTATCAAATAGACTTTGTGGTGTGATCCCGGATCTAGTCCATCCCGACCAGAACAGATTCATACCACAACAATCAACCAAGCTAAATCACCAGTGTCTCTATACCAATATAACAGCGGCAGAGGGGCTCAAGAGGACACTAGCAGTGGTGTCTCTGGATACCCATAAGGCATTTGACTTCTTAGACTGGCCCTTCATGTTTGCTATCATGGGGAAATGGGTATTGGTCCCAAATTCCTGAAATGGGTCAGGGTCCTTTATACAAATCCCAGCACTAGAATTAAAGTAAATGGGATCATTTCCAGAGAATTTGCTACCCGCAGGGGTACAAGGCAAGATTTTCTCTTGTCACCGATGCTATTCGCCTTAACAATAGAGGCTCTGACTGAATTTATTTGGATAGACCTGCAAGTGTGGGGCTGGTGGTGGGGAGACTTTGATCCTCAACGTGTACGCCCACCACTTTAAAATGTCACCAGCCGTCAATGTGCAGGAGTGCTGATAGCTAAAAAGAAGACATACTTTTAGTATGGGTATAGTGAGGAAAGTAAGATTCTGACAGGGTACTAAATACCTGCTAATAATCTCTGTATTCCCCACACTATTCAGAAGTGAAACTCAGTAATTGTATCTAAACAGTAAAGAAATGGAAATTGATATGATGTTTGCAAACAACACAGTGAGTTACTATTTGTGGGATACTAATGAGGGCTACCTTCACTGATATGCTAAAATTTCCAGTGGTTTGACTTAAATTCAGTATATATGGTTAGCAAATGCAAGATGAGAGGCATTTGTAAATATACAATTCACTTATACTTATAACATACTTCCAATGACTTCACTTCAAAAGCATTGCACAGAAATGAAATTCTTAATTAAGTGGACACTTCTGGTGAAAATAATGAAACATGGAAGTAAGTTGTAGTTTTAAGGATAACATCTGTTTGAAAAACTAATATGCAAAAATGGAGTTTGTAATCTCAAGGATGACCTGATGAAAATAATCGAGATGCAAAATACAGTTTGATTCCAAATGGATGCCACATGTGGAAAACAACAAGTGCACTTTTAATCCTTTGATAGTATGGTGTGTGAATACTTCTCTCATTACAAGGAGGACTTCTAACAACTTCTCAAGATTACAAGTTTGCAAGAATTCCTATTTTTCAACACCAAGTCCAGGCTGCAGCAGCTATGTGTCATGATTGCTGAGCAAGGAGAATATTACCCACGAGGAAGTTATACAAAAGGGGGCATATTTACAAAATATTCATGCAGCGCCGCAAGTCACCTTGCTGGGTTGTGCTGCATGACAGGGAAAGGGCAGGATTGCACCGGTTTTAAAAGAATATGATGCATTTCTGTCCTTGTCCCTGTGCCTAGCGCTAATGCAGGTACCCTTGCACCATGGTGCAAGTGTGCCTGTGTTGCAGACATGATTGTTTTTGTGCAGGAAGGGACATCTTCCTTCACAAAAACAATCCTGAGAGGCATATTCCTCTTTCTATGTGTGCTGCAGAAGAGGAAGTAATGAGGAGAAATACAGATATTTAGCCTTGTTATGCCTCATCTGAAGAGGCATATTTTTTTTACACATTCCCAGGCTTACCAGTTTGGGGTAATCTAGGAATGTATCAGAAACCATGCGACTTGCATGGTAACATCCACGCAATGCCCATGTAACGCCTCCCTGACGCAGAGTAAGGCGACGCAGAGTAAGGCAACGCAGGGATTTGTTGCTGTACTGGAAATGTATGAAGCCACTCAGTAGTTCTTCTTGTCTTTGCTCATGTGTTTAAAATAACGCATCACTCAGAGATACAAATCTCCTGTCCAGGTGTCGTCCACAGTATGCACACCCCCATGATCTTTTTCTGCTCCTGAATATATGCAAGTTACGAAACTTTGGAGTAGTGTGTCATGCGGGACCGCTTTTAGCGGTAACTCCATTCCGCATCACATCCTGACAGTGATACTTTGTTTAGACAGGGAGTCTAAACAAAGTGATTCACATACTCCTAGTTGAAAACTCACTATTTCTATGCCATCATAGCCAGTAGATGTGGCATCTCACCATCCGTGACTTCAGATGTAGTGATTTGCTGTATGTGAAGATCAAGAGCCAGTAAGATATACAACAGATAATTCTGGGTGAGTTGAAAACATTTAAACAGCAGAAGAGAAGAGATGCTGTCAAAGCAGTTAGGCCGCACGTGAGAGGATAAGGCACTCAAATAGATTAACTAACTATGGCGAGATTCTTAATTGCTAGTTAGACCTCCACTTTGGAACTGTTTTCAATAGTTAATATAAATAAACTGCGTTCGCTAAAGGTATATTCTTTGTTTCGAAGAAATCACAGCAGGTTTTGTTATTTCTTCATTGTTGTTTTCTTGTTTTATTTTTTTAACTCATCGTTTGCAAATTCGTTACGCTGTTTTCAGTATCTCACAACATGGATCATCAGGGTGCTTTATGAGTTGCACTAAAATGTTCATGGCCTACGTGTGTCTACAACTCTTGCAGCCATCTGCTGTTTTATATTCCCTGATTTAAATTCTACTTGTTCTTTAAACTACAGCTATCAGGAAAATGTTAAGTATATGCTTTATGGCTGCGTTCAGTAAACTATTAAAGAAGTAAGGTCAAGAGGTGCCATTTTATGATACTATGGGACATATTGAAAAAAATGAAGTAGTTAGCAAGCTGAAACATGAAGTAATAAATGATGAAAATAATGGGGACAAATGAAACATGCTACCCTGGTTTAATTTTCCTGTCTTTAATGTGTTATGCTTAAAAAGTAATGCATCACGTTTTTACGAAACATTATTAACTCACTGCAATATTTCAAATGCTTTAATCTGCAAGTTGTGAATGCCAAAAAATGTAATGAATATATAATACCCTGTGCAGATATATGATTTTAGAATAATTAGAAATTCATCATTTTATAAGACACATTTGTTCACTGATGCTGTATCTAGTAAGTGACTTAAAAAGACTGAGGGATGACCGGTAAAATTGTTAATTAAAGTGCACAATGCTATCGATTTCTGCTTGCAGACTCAATAAGTTATGGCAGTACAGATTTCTTTTTATATAGGGACCCATGTTACTAACTACTTGGATGAGTACCCGTGGCGGCCGGTAATTCAAATAAGAGAGGGGCAGACGGGCCACAAATGCACACAGACACACTCACACATCTACATGCACACTCACTCACATCCTCATGCTTTCACAAGCACGCACACATACATCATCTGTCACAAGTGCACACACACCCATTTACAGCACCCTCTCACAAAAACACATACATTCATACATACACGCATACATGTATGCACCAAACATTAAAAAACTTAACACTTACCTTCTGCAATATCTTGGAAGGAAGAGTCGGTGGTTCCAGAAGGGTTGGGACTCCAGCCTTCTCTCATTGTCTGACCTTAGGTCAGCCAATGAGTGGAGGCAGCAGTCCCTACCATGTCACAGAGTGGGATGGGGTCAGTGAGACGTCTGACCCCACCCTACTCTGTGAAGGGGTGTCAGTGATAGACACTCGGTCCTGTACACTTCAGGGCTTAAAGCCGAAGAGCCCAGGTCAGAGTCTATAAGTAACACTGCCCCTTGTCACAAGGGGAAGGCCTTTGAAGCACTTTGGCAGACTGAAGAGGCTATGTTCACAGGGTGTGTTAGAAAATGAGTCAATAGTTGTGTGGCCTGCACAAGTAATGGGTCTACATTTTTCCACCACTGGAAACCAAACACACCATTGTAGTGCTTGACTATCATAGGACACCATTGCAGAGCAGTCCAAGGCCTACTCACGGGAGGTGTTGTGAGCTAGTAATCACCATTACCCAGTAATAACAACCAATAAATGATTGTCCAGTCTGTGCTTTTTCTTTTGAAAGGGGAAAGTACATTTATTACATACACACTACTCAATACTATGCAGAAATGTACAAATATACACAAACTGATGGAAATACTTCTTGTTGACATTGCGTAAACATTCTTATTCCCCTCTATGGGGGGGGGGGTAGCACCATAACTCACATGTCTAAACATTGTCCCTAAATGCAAAGGGTTGAACATAACTTGGAGTAATACTGTCACCAAAGCGAGTGGCTGTCCACCTCATTATTTCAACAAGCATTTCACCATTGGAATAAGTGCATTAACTACATTTAACCATGACTGAGGACACCTAATACTGGCAATAAAGCATACAATAAAGCATGCAAACTGGGATCACGAGTGGATGCCTGTCTCACTATTGAAATAAACTATTAACAAGAGTAAGGGCCTGATTATGAGTTTGATGGTCCATAGGACCACCATGCTCGTGGGGGTAGTGCGGTGGTAGTCGGGGACTATGGGGGGTCAGACTGCCATAGAACTGCTTAACCACCAAGGATTTGCGATCCCTGCCGGAGGAGCAGCGGTGTGAGGCAGCAATATGCTTGGTGGGACTGCAGCATATTACGAGTTTCCTCACTGCCAGCTGTCTAATGGCGGTGAGCCTGCCATGAAACTGCTGGCGATGAGGAAACCTATGCTTCACTGCACGTGGTGCATGCAGGGGGGACACATGGTGTGCCCCTCCCTGTCTGTATGCACCCTCAGTTCCAGTACAGCATGGATTTACAATCCATGCCATGCTGGAACTCGCTGTGGCTGACCCATGGCGCTGCCTTTTTAAGGCTCTCCTGTGAGCCTTTGGAAGGCAGTGCTGTGGGCCAGCCGCCACAGCACTGCCCGCCTGGATTACAAATTGTAATCTGGTGGGCGATCGGCGGTTGACTTTGGCGGTGCGGAGCAGGGCGGTGGTGTGCTGCCCCACTCCCGCACTGCCAAAGTCAAAATCAGTCCCTAAATGTCTAAGCATGACTGGGAGTGCGGTGTAGTCATTATAACTGTCAACATGAATAACGCAATTAATCACATTTATAATTACTATGCTCTGCAATTATAATCATTCACCTAGAAGGTGCTTGCAGCATACTCTTTGAAAAATATCCAACATACAATACTGCATTTTCAACACCGTCCCTAAAGGACATCATTGAAGTAAATACACATACAGCAGTTACCACTTTTCACCCGAGAGGGTGTTTGGCAATATGAACTCTCATACTGCACCATCTCCAGCCACAAGGTCTACAGCCATAAACTGAGAGCATATCACTCACCACTTTGAAACTAAAGCTCCAGTTTGGAAAGCACTTGATAACCCATCAAAACCCCTGAGGTGTTATCCTTTTTGAGTTACCCTTAACTTAGGATGAGAACTTTTCAATTCTCTTTTGGAGAGGAGTCTGCACTTCTCCTGCAGCTCCCCCCACACTTTTGTGTCTTTTTAGGGGTGACCCCATTCTCCTGGGGTCACCACAAGCAAGGGAAAACAAAAGCAAGCAGCCAAGCCTGCATTGCATTAAGGGGTGCTCCACATGCTCTGCCATGAATATTAGAGCTATATAACAAACTAAAATGGCTCTATCGGGGAGCGCCAATCGCTTTGTCGGTAAGTACAAATCATTAGAAGTATGGAAACTTATGTTTACTTAAAGAGTCCAGTAGAATGAATTAGCGCGCGCAACACAGGAAAAGCAAGTAGAAAGACACCCTGGTAAGTATGAAGGACTCAAAAGTACTTGCAAAACATTTTTGTTATTAGATTTTTCAAAAATTATTTTAACAACAATATACATATAATCAGGCTGTCCACGTAAAACACAATAAAATTGTGACAAGTGTTACAAAGTGACAGAGGTGCTCAGTGCTGGTGACAAGGTGCATATATACAAGTATGGGATTATATACAGAAATCTACAATTTTCAAAGATGGTCAGAAAAATGGTTTAGGAGATCTCTCTGGTCAAGGCTAAATTGCTCAAAAATGAGACACAGAGACATTTGAAGGCTGAACCAAGGTTAAGCGTCGACGTTTCGACCCTGACAATGCATAATTGATATGTTGCGGCGGGTCTTCATTAGGATAGGGGACAGCCTAGAATAGATGAGACATGATGTAAGGAGGTGTTCTAAAGAGGGCCCAATCAAGAGAAGGACTAGTGATGACCATTACTCACCCCAGATCCAAGGAGGCGTTTTGCACAGTGTTGGGGCAGCCACATGGATCTGAGAAAAATTAGGGATTGATTACCAGATTCTTCAATAGAATTGGTAAATTAAAAGTTTTAAAAAGTGTGCGACTAAGGGGAAACAGGTCTTACCTGCCAAAGTCAGGAAAACACAACCACAACAATGAGTACGGAGTGAAAACATCCAAGGGAAACTGTTTGGAACAAAGCCAATGCCCTGAAAGAAAAGGGACGGAACACACTCCTGAAATGTGTGGATGATGTGAATCGTATTTCAGGAGTGTGTTCCGTTCCATCGGTTTTCTATAAAGGTCGGTGTATAATTCTCCCTCATCTGCTTTAAAGGTGAGATCCAGAAAGCTGATGGACTTGTTGTTATGCGACATTGTGAATTGCATGTCCGGAGATCTGTTGTTGAGCCAATCCTTGAAAGAAAGCAAGCTAGTTTCACTTCCGGTCCATGGAACACACTCCTGAAATACGATTCACATCATCCACGCAGCCTGAGAGATAACCTCCCCTACGGGCAGTTTCTCCGTCTAAGACGTAACTTCACACGTAGGACTGATTTTTTCAAAGAGACAGAAACTTTAACCAGTCGTCTGCGTGAAAGAGGATACCCATTAGGACTTCTTAAGAGGGCAAGAAAACGCGCCTGGTACTGCCCCGTGACCTTCTGCTTCAAGTGAAAAAAAAAGCGCCAACCCAGGACAATATTGTATGTGTCACCACCTTCAATACACGTAACCAAGAGATTAAAAAGATAGATAAAAAGTACTGGGGACTGGTCTCAACGGAAATTGGTATTACCCAAGATCCCATCTTTGCGTTTAAGAGAGGAAGGAATGTGAAAGACACAGTAGTAAAAGCTTATCTAGAACCATCTAAGCCGCCGGACATTAGGAACCAATTGGGATTGTCTCCTCTGATTGGGCACCATAGATGTGGTCATTGCAAGGCCTGCTCCTTAACTGTCGTAGGATCATCCTTTACACATGAGGGTAGGACATACAATCTCCCCATACACACTAACTGCAACAGCATGAATCTAGTTTACGCAATTAAGTGTCCTTGTGATATGCTCTATATAGGGCAAACTACACAAAAAGTGAAGGCTAGGATATTACAACACATGTGTAGGATCAAATGTAATGTACAAGGAGTGCCACTGGTGGAACATTTCAACTCCAGGAAACATAGCACAGACAGCCTGAAGTGGTGGGTGGTAGAGAAGTTACGTACACATCCTAGAGGTGGCTCAATTGTATCCTCCCTCAATCTAAAAGAATGTAAATGGATACATTGTTTGGACACAGTCAATCGGGGCCTGCACGAACAGGAAGAAACATCTAGACAAATGGGGCTACTATAGATACACACTTCAAAATGATCTAGCCCAATAGTGTTGTTTTCCTATAATGTGACTGTTTACATGTAACAACTGTTCAACATAGTGACCTCTCTAAGTAATGTTTACCAATGCTTGCCCCTTTTTTCTCTTATCCTGTTGCAATATGACCCATTGTAACCTTTACGGTCAGCATACATTGCATACTTGTATCAGTCATGTAGGGGCAATTAACATTTTATACATGTTCTGAATAACTTGACAGTACCAGTCCCCTTAGGGGATATATACCTCAACATGACCCATTGTAACCTCCAGGGTCAGTATACGCTGTAGTCATATATGTGCATTTAACTTTTTTATATATGATCTGAGTAATGTTTTTAGCAGTGTACCATTTAACAGTGTGGCTCAATGGTTAGAGCGGCAGACCCTGATGCAGAGATCTGGCCCGGGACCAGGGTTCAATTCCCGCCTCAGCGGGTCTTGGGCTCAACTTCCTCGGACCTGATAATTCTCGCCTCGGTGCCTATTCTAATCATGGGTCCCACTCTGCAACTCTGGGCAATAGCTTGCTTAATCTCCACAACGGCCCCACCAGCGCTGGGATGCCTGGCTTCACCTTGGGGGTGCCCAGGAGTGGACATTTCACAGGGAAAAGCCAGGAAGGGTTCCACAGCGGTATGCGTTCAGCGCCAGGATGCCTCAGGGTAGCAGTGCGCTTTACAAGTACAAATTCATTCATTCATTTACTCTTTGTACAACATGACCGACTAATCCCTCTAGGATATATATACCTCAGGGTTCCAAACAGGCCGTGTGTTTGAAGCAAGACATTCTCATATAGTAAATTGTGCGCACATAGACGCATGATTTCCATCAACAGAAGTGTTGGACAAACACTGCCTGCCACTTTATTTTATTTCATTTCGCCCTGTGCACTGACCCTCGGCATTCACGAGTGGTGCCACTTCACAGTGACTAGTGGTCGGGCAGACAGCAGTCAGCTGCTGCACGACATAACGCATCCTCGTGCACGTCAGCGCGTGTATTTAGAAACGGAATTCACATTCTGTTTCAAGACTGCTGAGCAGTTGCTTGCGTCCACGGTAAGCGCTTCCTGAACCATCAGCTACACTATGATTTATAGCGTGATTTTATCCCTTACAACAAGAATTGCCTAACGATCAGTTTTTCACTTTCCAGGACTTATTGCCTGGATTGTCTTAACTCCAAAATCATCTTGATTCTACCAGACTCCCTACCGAGCCACAGGTAAGACTTGATTACCTTTGTGGCTGATATACTTCAATTAGTATCGGGCTGACTTCTTAACTTGACACATTGGCCCCGTTTTTACAGGGTTGCTGGCCTTGATTAATTCATGCTGTTCCCAACTGGAATTGTCCCAGAATTTGCCGAGCCATAGGTAAGATTTGATTGCCGATGTGGCTGCTATGAATTTTTTTGTAAATAATTGACTCTAGCACACTACAACACGCTTATTCAGCCCTTTTCTTTCAGGGCATTGGCTTTGTTCCAAACAGCTTCCCTTGGATGTTTTCACTCCCTACTCATTGTTGCAGTTGTGTTTTCCTGACTTCGGCAGGTAAGACCCGTTTCCCCTTAGTCGCGCACTTTTTAAAACTTTTAATTTACCAATTCTATTGAAGAATCTGGTAATCAATCCCTAATTTTTCTCAGATCCATCTGGCTGCCCCAACACTGCGCAAAACGCCTCCTTGGATCTGGGGTGAGTAATGGTCATCACTAGTCCTTCTCTTGATTGGGCCCTCTTTAGAAGACCCCCTTACATCATGTATCATCTATTCTAGGCTGTCCCCTATCCTAATGAAGACCCGCCGCAACATATCAATTATGCATTGTCAGGGTCGAAACGTCGGCAGCTAACCTTGGTTCAGCCTTCAAATGTCTCTGTGTCTCATTTTTGAGCAATTTAGCCTTGACCAGAGAGATCTCCTAAACCATTTTTCTGACCATCTTTGAAAATTGTAGATTTCTGTATATAATCCCATACTTGTATATATGCACCTTGTCACCAGCACTGAGCACCTCTGTCACTTTGTAACACTTGTCACTATTTTATTGTGTTTTACGTGGACAGCCTGATTATATGTATATTGTTGTTAAAATAATTTTTGAAAAATCTAATAACAAAAATGTTTTGCAAGTACTTTTGAGTCCTTCATACTTACCAGGGTGTCTTTCTACTTGCTTTACCTGTGTTGCGCGCGATAATTCATTCTACTGGACTCTTTAAGTAAACGTAAGTTTCCATACTTCTAATGATTTGTACTTACCAACAAAGCGATTGGCGCTCCCGCCAGAGCCATTGTAGTTTGTTATATATTTACCCAGGCTCTGAGGGACACTGGGTTACCCCATTGTGTCATACCATGAATATTGGAGCAGCAGCTCTCCCGCTGCACTGGGAAGAGCTGTGTCATGCTCTTCCTTCGGTTTTATTTTTCTTCTGCAGCTACACACCACAGTTTTCCTTTTCTCAGGTGCCCAGTCCCACCCAGGGCACACATGTCCATCTTTCCAGGTTGGAGAGCAGCTCATGGAGCCCACCGCCGGATGCTCTCACAGGCTTCCTGCACACCCAGCACACTTGTGTGCTTCTAGAGGAGCCGGCACTTCACTCTGGTCTGCCCGCACCTGTGACTGTGCAGCCGTCCTGCTGGTCACGCTGGGGGAGTGTGGCAGCACTCCCACCTTTTGGCTCTAGGCAACATGGCCCAGGGATGAGGTCCTGGGTCCCCTCTCATTTCCACGAGGGAGTGCGACAGTGCTCCCTCATTCCCAACTCTTCTCAGGGCCCAGGGATGGAGTCCTGGGCTCCTTATACTTCTCCACGGGGGAGCATGACGGCGCTCCCCCTTGTCCGATGTCTTCTTGGGGCCTAGGGATGTGGTCCTGGGCCCATTCTGCGTATCACGAGAGAGCTTGATGGCGTTCTTTCACCTCCGTCTTTTTTCCGGGGCCCAGGGATGGGGTCCTTGGCTCCCTCTTCATGTCAGGGAAAGTGTGGTGCTACTTCCCCTTTGTTCTCTTGCTTCTCGGGGGAGCCCTCGGACCCTGGCCCACCTTAGGGGACATCCTGGCCCCAGCAATGAAACCTCACATGCTTCATCACTGCACCAGGGGTCAAAGGTCATCAAACTTTGAATGGGGATATCTTGGGCCCCGTTGGGATGACTTGGATGGAATTTGGCTCCTCTTGCTCTGGGTGGCTGGTGGCTAGCCCTTTCTTTAGGCCTCCTGGCCTCAAAGGGTGACAAAAGTTACTGAGATCTGGTTTCACTGGCTCCCTGAGCCAGCCTTTCACTTTGCTTTTCCTCTTGCATTCGATTCTTCATGGCACAGATGCCCAATCTTTCCCCCAACTGGTCCTCAGTGGTGTAAGGGGACCAGCGTCCCTTGTCCTTGGGGAGTGCTCCACTGGTCCTGGGGTCAATCAGAAGCAGATCCCTTAGTCCAGGAGACAGTCAGGGGGTTCCTCCTTCCAATTGTCCATGGCGTCAGCATCCAGTCCCAGTGCTCCTCAGAAAAATCACATCCAAGAGAAAGCTCTCCCCTCTGTGCATGACCTATTAAGGGGAGTAAGGTGCCAGCATAGATGCACCTCTGGCCTATCCTGAGGTGCCACATCACCTCTCCGCCCCTGTTTCAACCTTCCTGCACAGCCTTCTGGGATGCTTCAAGATGGCGTCACCCAGGAGTCACTTGCCACATGTGCCCAGGGGGTTTCAGCACCACCCCTCATCGACATCACTGCCAGGGCCTTCCCCCAGCAAATCTTCAAAGGTGTCCCCTCTCTGGTTTGGCTCCAGAGATCTGGACTCCCTCCTTTCACGAGTGGCCTAGGTCAGGCCCTCTTTCAGGCACAGGATGACAGCTGGCTGATTGATGCAGAGCAGTTCACCCAATCCTATCCTCCTTCAGAGCTGACTTAAGCACTGTTAATTGTTTCCCTTGATGGGTGAGGCCTTTGTACTTGCAGCTGGAGAAAAATGTAATTAGCCCAGCAGGGTCACAAAAGGCCTGGGCTCTGATCTTGAGCTGAGTCAGAGAAATATGACATTCCTGAATGACCCATAAGCTATACCAATAAGCTTTAGGACTTCACAGAATTATTTATTTTCACACAGATTACAGTGTAAATTTGTGCGACCCTGAAGTCTGTGGATCCCAGGGAACTGGAGCTGTGGCCTATGGCAGCCTTTCCCATAGGAGTATAATGGAGTGTAACTATAGTCAAGAAAGTAAGCACGCTCACTTTCCCTACTTGTTTACCCTCCATTATAAGACCTATTCCAGGTCACAACTCCACTTCTGCATAGTCCCTACTGCACCATGCTACCTGTGCGCAGTTCTTGGGCTGCGCACCACAGGTGTCTCCCACATGCAGCCCTTACATGTGTGCACAAGCATGTGCACGCTGGTCCACATGTAACCAGCCCTGTGCCCTTTACCCTGTCAGCGTCGCAATGGCCTTATCTTAAAAGGCAGACACTGGGGGTAAACATGCGCAGTTCATTTTACCATGTGTTTACTTACGATGAGTCCCAGGTTATGTGGCTCTCCCACAGCAAAAGGTAAAAAAGCAGGTGATCAAAAAATTCAGGTGGATTAGGTGGTCAAACCACCTTCTCACAGGCTGTGACATCTTCAGCCCAGTAAAGTTCAGTTCAGGCAGCCAGACACCTGTGTATTCAGCACATGTAGAGCTCCTGGCTTCCTGACCTGAACATAAAGAGTGTCTCTCAGGCTGACCTTTGCTCAGCCTGACACTCTTTATGTCGGTGAAAAGGTGTGGGGGTGTGGCCCTTATACCCTTAAGGATGGTCCACTGCTGATTGAGAACATATGTTAATTTCCTAAAGTATCAAGTATGCACTCAGTTAATATCAAAACATGCCATTGCCTTTTACTGAAATTAATCAGTTCTACTTCCATTCAAAACTTCCTGGTATGGGAGATAATTGAAGTATTTTTCACTGGCCATCTAAGGTATGTTCATAAACTGAATACATTTGTAATATGATAATTTGAATTGCCTGCTTTTTCACAGTAGCAATTTCGTTTTTGGAACAGAGGCTTATAGTGAGCAGGAGACTAGCAAATAGATGATTGTAAGACAAGTGGAAGTAAAGGAAACCATTTCACATACCCCAGTAGCTAAAACAGAGTTAACAGAATATCAAAACTAAAATGATATTGAAAGCAGAAACTATAAACAGTCACACCCTAGCCAAAAAAGAATATGTAATAGGGACACCTAGACCCCAGAGGTCAAATTCAGGGAGAAAGATCCCGGTGTGCATAATATCAGTGGAGAGAATCCAGTGTTTTACCACCTGATGTATGTCTCCATGGTAAATAAAGAGTAATAAAGTTGCCAAATTGCTCTGCACCAACTTTGTATGCGTATTGTATGATTTTCTACTTTGACCAACAGCAATTACTATTGGTTGAAAACCTGGACCTAAAACTGGAGATAACAAAAATTGTGATTGTGACTCCTCCAAGCTTTTAGTAATGTAAAGGGCATACATTGCAATTATGCATCTTTAAACTGTACCTCGATTCTGCATTATGTTCAGAGGAAGGAACCAACATGCAAATGCTCAGGAGGAGTATGCAATACCAGTACCAGGGGCCCTATTGATAGAGCGAAATGTTCTTGTGAATTGTAGGGGTGCATCATAAGCATTGATAGGCCGCACCCACTTGTATTCAGACATATATTCGTATATTCAGTTTCATATTCATGTATGTTTAGTAAAGAATGAATAGTTTGCTGAGACAAAGCGAATCAGCAGTATAATGATGTTAGGATAATGATGTGATGTAATGTTTATAGAATTGTGTGGAAATAATGCATAGGGGAATTAGTTCGTGTGTGTAACGTAATTGCAGTAGTTTAAATGTGCACCATATTAAAATTGCACATGTAATTCAGTGTTTGCATATGAATCATAATGAAAATGTTTATAGGGAAACATAAGATGTGTGATTAAAAGTTATATGTAAAGGCCTGACTACATATATGCTTAGGGAAGGCCTGGTATATTCTTATGTTAGCTTATATTGTAGGCCGAGAAAAGTTTCTCTTGGTAAGGCTCTCTGGGCACAAACGGTAGATTTAATTTGCACATTAGAAGGTTTCTGTTGAAAGTATCTTTTGTTGCAGGTGCAAGGACACATGTCTCGTTAGCAAGACTAACTCTTTGTTTTCGAAAGCTAGAGAGAGGGGAGGCATGGTACGGGGAGTGAAATGGAATGTAGGGATGATACTTTCGGCGGAGAAGGTGCCTGGGACTCAAGGTCATCGCAACCGTCCAGGATGAAGTAACCGTTTCGATGGAAAAGCACAAGAAAGAAGACCTGGCCAAGGAGGCGTGACAAAGGCGTGTACAATTGTATTGTGGTTTTGTATTAGGGATAGTGCCCTGAGGGAGGAGGCCAGAGAAGAGGTAGGGGAGACCTGAGAGAAGGACAGAGCTGAGCTTAGGTACTATGTGATTGCACTTCTTAGGAAGTCTTCACAGCTGACACTTTTATTCACTCTTGCCTGGTAAAATCGTTATACAGGGATGTCACTTAGCGTTAGTGTAGGGACAGCAATTGATTTTAAGCTTGTTTAGGCCAATGAAGAGTAACTTAGAAATAGGAGCAATCATAGTCTGGTTGATCCTTCTAGAACTTTCTATTCTCCTTATCCTGAGTCGGATGAGATTTCTGCGTAGATTATTATTTGTATTAGTGCCCATCTATTTCTTTAACCTCGTGTTGAGGTGCTTGCACGTTCAGTTATTTTTGGCGATAATAAATTCTCAAACTTGAATTCGGAGTCAGTGGTCCTTTCAGACAAATTGAATGCTGATATATAACCAGATGAGATTCTCTCCTTTACACTATTCAACAGGTAAAAAGATCTTGGCGACCAGAAGGTTCTTATAGATAATTAGATAAGAATCGGCGTTATCAGTTGGTAGCAGAGGATGGTTACCTTTGATGGTAAGGGGAGATCTAGAGCAAGATAGGAGATTAAGTTGCCCCATAGAGCCCGAGTGACGCAGATCCAGAGGACCGCAAGAGAAGGATGTCGGAGGTCGTGGAAAACTGACGGAGAGTGACGGTGCGGCGGAAGTAGCAGTTCGTAGTAGAGTGAGTATGAAAAGAGTGATGTTTGGTAGATTGCGGTGTTTTATTGTTGTGTGATGTCTTGCGGAGTTGGAACGAAAGTTGTGTGATTGAGAAACGGACCGTGAGCGCGCGCGGGACCGGGAGATTTATTGTGGTGTAGAATACACCCAGAGTTGAGAACGTTGACCAGAGTTGTGGGGGTCACGAGACGTCATTGACAGACCCACTGAAGATAGGGAACACATGAGTGAGTGCGTGAATAACCAACGCAGGTCGTAGGTTATTGTGTGCAGAACATCGAGTGATTGAATCCTATCGAGTGTGCTAAAGGCGATTGTCCGGTCGTTTCGCGGACAGACGATTGCCAGATTGAGGTCAACAAGCTCAAGAGGCTGATCGGTCATTGGTAAGACTGACGGTCAGAGAGGTAATTGTTCGGTAGGACGGACATTATTTCAGAGTATGATTGGGACAGATGCGAGTGAGAACAAGTGAATTAGAAAGGAGGGGAACTGCTGCGAGCGGAGGAAAAGTGACGTCAGACAAGTGCCGCGCTGCGATAGGCCGGTTGGTGTGAGCCGCGCTGGTATTGGTGGATTGAAATCAGGAAGTAAAAGCGGACATTTTGAGTGTAAACAAAAAGTTGATTCATCATGAAATGTTTTAAAGCTTTACGGGAACTTTGTAGAGGTGATAGACATGTGGTTGTTCGGGAGGGAGAGGAAGCTCCTCCCGAGGATACACCAGCACATTATATGGCAAAGAATGTAGGATTGCATACTATAATTTGGCTTGAGAATTGGCATAAAATGACAGAAGCAGAAGGAGAATTGTCGTTCCCTCGATATGGTACTTTCAGGTTAGAGGTGCTGTACCAGCTAAAAAGTGTAATGGCTTCATTACGACCACTACCTAGACCAACACAGTTTGAGGCACTACATGCGTGGATAAGAGCAGCGTATGATAGGAAGAAGGGCAGATGTCAAGAAAGGGTGAAGAAATCGGTCAGGGCATTTCAAGATGCAAGGTGGGATGCATTGGAGAAAAGGTGGAGAGTGGAAACGATCGAAGGAGATAAGTTATACCCATTGTTAGTACAAAATGGGAAAATAATAAGAATCGATGAGGACGATAGTGATCTAGATGACAGCTTGTTGGATAGGATGTTGGCAGAGAGGCCACCACCATTTAATCCAGATTCAGAAGAGGGAAAGACGACCCCAGCAGTGGCAATAGTTGATGAGAGCCAGAACCAGACTAGCATGAGAGTAGTGGGAAGGATTTCCACAGGAACGGAGGGGGCAACGGCGTCTATGATAACACAGCCTCCTGCGGGGAGCACAAGATTACCGGACTCCTTGACAGTACCGGTTACCATTGGCCCTATAGTACCGGTATATGACCCAGACCGAGTGAGAGAAGGGAGTTCCGTACCGATGAGAAGGGAGGAAGGAAACAGTGAGAGTGGGAATGGGTTTGGAGTGAGGGTGGTTCATTTCCCAAGACCAATGGAGACAAGTACGCCGTTACCGGCTACTGCGGACTCTTCCTTCAGGAGAGAAGAGGAAAGACCAGAAAGACCGAGTGGACACCAACAGTAACGAACCAAGAGGATAGGATGCAAGGGGATAGGGCACAGAACGTCTCGGAAGACAGACCAAGTTCCAGGAATATGACGGAAGGGAATAGGTCACAAGGACAGAATAGTGACTGTAATGAGCGAGATGGCTCGGGTTGTCGAGAAGTACTGAGGAGTGCAGTACAGGCAAGGTTGCTAGACGTAGTGAGGTTGAAAGCAGAGGTAGACGAAATGATCAGTGGGGGTCTGCCTTTGGAAAGGATAGAAATTTATGGATCAGATGAGCTGCTGTTTGTAGCAAAAGATGTGACTCGAAAAGCTAGAATGGCACATGATAGATTGAAGGAATTGGCCAAAAGATATGAAGTGGACCTGAACAAAACTAAAGCGTTACAGGGACCACATAGATTGCAGTACAGTGATCAGGAGCTGGAGGAGAAAAGAATAACAGGATTAAGAACACACACCAGAGACCTGATTATAGGAATGAGAATATGGATTTTATTGGACAAATGGGAAGAAAGGTGGTCCAAAAAGAGACCAGTAAAGAGAGCAGAAGGGGAAACGCCGCCGCCAGGAGAGGGGCGACGGGTGTTGGAAATTTTCCTTTACGGGAAGTACAGAATGGAGGGTACGTGCATGTGCCGTGGAATAGAGGTGATTTGGCTGCATTTACAAATGATTTTCCTCGGCTGAGGGAAAAACCGGTGGAGTGGTACAAACAGGTTGAGCGGTTTGTGAAAATTTCAAAAGTATTGTGGATTGATTTGAACACTTTGTTTGACATAGTGGTACCGGGAGATTTGTGGACAGCTTGTAAAGTCGCTATTGAGTGGCCGACTTCGGAACCGGATAGAGAGGCGGTTACAAACGGTCCATCACCACTAGTCATGAAAAAGTATGAGCAGGTGATTACATGGTTGAAGTTGAAGATTTCACCTCAGGATATAGATTGGGTTAAGATAGATCGGACTGTACAGGAACCCAAGGAAACGGTGCATGAATATTATGAAAGACTTTTGCAAGCTTTTAAACAGTATAGTGGGTTAGATATCTTGGACCCCAAGGATATGGGACAGTTTGTCTCAAAGTTTGTACTGGGTCTGAGAGTGGAAATCAGCCTCATGATACAGCACCATTTGATCTGCTGGCAGAACAAGCCACTAGATGAAATATTGCGGTATGCGAGATACTGTAGTGATGAGGTGGAATCGAAACATCGAAAGCTAAAAGACAAATTGATGCTTGTCCAGATGCAGACAGCACAGAGTCAGCCTAGTGGAGGGACCTTAGGAAGAAAGCAAGGAAATTTCCAGGGAAACCAGAATGGGCAGGTACAGGGAAAGGGAAAACCAGTAGACCCCAAGACAGGAGTGGACGTGGCCACATTGAAGAAGACCACTGCGTGTCATCTTTGTCGCCAGGTCGGACATTGGAAACGCGAGTGTCCTTTGAACCCAGCTAATCAGTTGCAGGAAGAGGAAGAGGGGGCTCAGGCACCCGCGCAAGAGGTAGTTAACACAATAACGAGGCCTAGAACGATGAAAGGGGGTTTTACAATTCTCACGCCCAGGTTCCCCAAGCTCCAAGGATTTCACAAGGAACACGAACGTACCAACAGATGCCCCTGTTCGAAGGTTACGATGAGGATAGCTTAGACCCTTTATCCTGACGGTGCCTGAGGGGGAGGAAGACTGCACACTTGGAGCGGTCTTGGAGGTAGACCAGAGAGGACCTTTTGTGGAGGCAGAGATTGAGGGCAATCCTGCAACACTTTTGGTTGATACTGGTGCTACCCGGTCTACTGTAAGATCAGCAGTAGTCCCTAACCTACCCCTCTCGGGACAATCAATCCAGGTTGTTGGAGTAGCGAACAAGAAAATAAGCAGCCCATTGACAGAACCGATCTTAGTAAAGATAGGTACTTTCCAAACTAGACATCAGTTTGTAGTGTGTGATACGAGTCCAGTTTGTCTTTTGGGAAGAGATCTGTTGTGCAAGTTGAACTGCACGATTTATTGTACGCCCAATGGAGTAGAGGTCCAGACGAGAGATGACGATGCTGACTTTAAAATTACCAATCAGCATCTATGTATAGATCTGTACCCAATGGTGACTGTGGAAGAACTTCCACATGATCTGAGAGACGCAGTGTCGCCTGTGGTGTGGGATTTCGCAGGCGATGAAATAGGTCTAATCAGAGGGGTTGAACCAGTGAGGATAGAGGTGAAACAGAATGTTGATTTCCCCAGGACACCTCAATACAACCTGTCGCCAGAAACGATTGCAGGGATAAGACCTGTGATCAAGACCTTTATTGAGAAAGGCATTCTGAAAGAGATTAGAGGTAGCCCCTGTAATTCACCCATTATGGGACTACAGAAACCGAGCGGGAAGTACAGGATCGTGCAAGACCTGCGAAAGGTCAACACGATAGTTGTCCCTTGTTGTCCAGTGGTACCGAATCCTTCAGTAATACTGTTCCAGATCCCATGTGAAGCCGAGTGGTTTACGGTTATCGATTTGTGTCAAGCCTTCTTTTCGATACCGCTCCACGAGGAAAGCCAATTTCTTTTTGCGTTCAGGCTAGAAAATCGCGTGTTAACATGGTGTCGTATCCCTCAAGGGTATACGGAAAGTCCATCGATCTTTAACCAGATCCTGAAGAAGAACCTTGAGAGTCTTGTGTTGCCGCAGAACTCAGTTCTCGTGCAGTACATAGATGACTTGCTCATTGCCTCAGAAACAGAAGATGCTTGCAGAATTGACACAGTAGCCTTGTTGAACCACTTAGCAGAGAACGGACATAAAGTGTCCCCGAACAAGTTGCAGTACTGTCTGAATGAGGTACAGTACTTGGGACACAGATTGGAGAAAGGCAAGAGGAAGGTGTCACCAGATCGAATAGAGGCAATAATGAGCATGGCAGAACCCACCACACAGAGAGAAGTTAGGATGTTTCTGGGAATGGTTGGCTATTGTCGACAGTGGATTCCTAGTTTCTCCTTGAGAGCAAAGCCCCTGCAGAGGCTTACACACAAGGATGTGAGTGATCCGGTACCATGGGACGAGGAGTGCTTGATATCATTCCGGAAGCTGAGAGATGATTTGTGCAGGGCTCCCGCACTGGGGATGCCTGATTACAACAAGGCCTTTTCATTGTTTTGTTACGAGAGGGAAGGATGTGCATTAGCAGTGTTAGCTCAGAACCATGGAGGTGTCCGTAGACCAGTTGCCTATTTTTCAGCTACTTTAGATCCAGTAGCTTCTGCGTTGCCCGGATGTCTAAGATCCGTTGCTGCAACAGGTGTCAGCATTGAAAGATGTGAAAGCATTGTAATGGGACATCCATTGACTGTACATGTGCCACATTCGGTTGAGTTATTGATGACCAGGACCAAGACCCAGCACCTAACGAACAATAGGTTAACGAGGTACGAGCAGGTCATACTTGCCGCAGAGAATGTGACTCTGAAAAGGTGCTCCGTCTTGAACCCTGCGACATTGATGCCTATACCGAACACAGATGATGAAGATTGTGAGGACCATGATTGTCTCGATGTGACCGAACTTTGCACCAAACCGAGACCTGACATTGTCGATGAACCACTGACTGACCCAGATGAAATTTTCTTTGTCGATGGTTCATGCTTAAGAGACAGTGTGGGGCAATTGAAAGCAGCATTTGCTGTATGTACCATTTCAGGAGTGGTTGAGGCTGCTTGCCTAGAAGGAGTACGCTCCGCGCAGGTAGCTGAGATCATTGCCTTGACCCGTGCCTGTTTGGCCGCTGATCGAATTCGAATCACGATTTACACAGACAGCCAATATGGCTTTGGCGTGGTGCATGACTTCGGGCAGTTATGGTCTCAGAGGGGATTTTTGACATCATCTGGCTCACCCATTCGTAATGGAGAATATGTAAGACAATTGTTAGATGCATTACAGCATCCGAAAGAAAATGCTGTGGTAAAATGCTCAGCCCTTGGGAAGGGGGAGGACTTTGTATCCTTGGGTAATAACTATGCGGATGAAGTAGCCCGCTTCTGTGCAGAACAAGGATGCATATTCACAGGCAGAGAGATAGAAGAGAGCCAAGAAGGAACCGATCTCAGCAAAATGTTGGCCATGGCAGACACTTGGGAAGAGCTTAAGAGATTGCAGGATGACGTTTCAGTCCAGGAGAGAGAGGGATGGATCAAAGCTGGGTGCGAGAGAGGAGATGTGGATGTGTGGGTATCCAACGATGGGAGAGCCGTGTTGCCTGAGGAATTGCTGAGTCCGATGGCAAGACTGATACATGGACAGGCACACCTTGGTAGAGACGCAATGGTGAGAGTGTTTAGACAGACGTGGTATAACCCACGGTTCCGAGCAATGGCTGAGATGGTATGCCAGAGGTGTGTTACGTGTCAACAGATGAATGCTGGAAAGAAAACTGTGGTTACATTGAGTAACATTGGAAGGTCGGGAGGGCCCTTCAATAGAATACAGTTGGATTTCGTGGAGATGCCTAGGTGCAATGGATTGAGGTACATTTTAATGCTAGTATGTGTATTCTCACGGTGGGTGGAGGCTTACCCCACACGCAGGTGTGACACTCTCACAGTGGCTAAATTACTGTTGAGGGAGCTCATCCCTAGATTCGGGATCCCGACCTCTTTGGAATCAGATAGAGGAGGGCACTTCCATAGCGAAATCATGAAGTTGCTTTGTGCTGCATTGAACATAGACCAGAGACTTCATTGTAGTTACAGACCAGAAGCTTCTGGGATGGTGGAACAAGTTAATGGAACTTTGAAAGCCCGGATGGCAAAAATGTGTTCTTCGACATCCCTGCAATGGCCCGACGCCTTGCCTTTGGTGCTAATGAGCATGCGAAGTGTCCCAGACAGAAAGACCGGGTTGTCTCCCCATGAAATACTAATGGGGAGGGCAATGAGACTGCCAGCAGTACCAGCTACAGCCTTGATAAACATCACTGATGATTTGATTCTTGATTATTGTAAAGGACTCTCTGATGTGGTCCGTTCTGTATCCCAGCAGGAGCAAGCAGCAGTGGTCCCAGCCTCGAGTGATCTATGCCAAGACTTGTGTCCCGGTGACTGGGTACTCGTCCGAAAGCACGTGAGGAAGAGTTGCTTGGATGCCCGCTGGCGTGGCCCGTATCAGGTGATACTTATCACGAACACAGCAGTGAAGTGTGGAGGATTGCCGAACTGGGTGCATGCTTCCCATACCCGCAGAGTTTCAGCACCCTTGGAAGAAACAGCTCCTCTCGTAAATGAAAATCCAGCTGATGTGGCAAGGCCACATGGGAGGACAAGTCAAGCTGTAAGGGTCGCTGACACAGCTGGTGGTGCACTAGAGCAAGCTGAAGGGGGTTTCCACAGTTCGAACCCTGACTCAGACACCGAGGACAGAAACGGTGCAGTGGGCGGAGAAGAGTCAGATTCAGCAGAAAGAGGAAGTAGTGCACTGGGTATAGAAGGGGAAGGCAGACGAACGAACAGAAGTGCTGAAAGTTGGCCTGAAAGACAGAGGCGACTGAACCTGAGGTTAGCACCTGAAAGAGACCTTGCTCCAGTGTCTGAAGTATCTGAAACAGAAGCAAGTGACGAAGACCAAGCACAAGACAGTCGGCGAAGGTCAAAGAGAACAAGAGTGCCTTGTCGCAGATACTCTACCCCTGAGTGGACTTACACTGTGTTTGATGCAGGGGGTGGTGAGTACGGGAAGACTGAGGTCAGTGCAAGTGGTCAGTCGGAGCCCGAATGTGGTGGTGAAGGTGGTGCTGCGGATGCCAGGGCTCGAGATAGAAGGAACACTGACACTCACGGTTCCGAATCCCCCGCTTCTGAGTGAAGTCCGAAACTTGCTTTTGCATCGACTCGAATTTCCACCTTTTGGAGTTGAGCCGTTTTCACATGAAGTGCTGATTTTGCGTCTTGAACTTTTGTATCACGTTCTGGTCTTGCTCAATGAGGATCTCATTGTGGATCAGTTATGAACTGTAAATAAAAGTCTAAAAGAAGAAGATAACCTAGGTCCGAGTGGAAGAAGAATAAACTTAGGGACTTTCCACAGAAGAGGAACGAAAACTAGGGAAGTCTTTTTCTGGACTGTGTAAATAAGTTTGTGATCGGAAAGGGAAAGTCCGGAGATTTCATGGTTGCTCGAGCTGGTTAAGCAAGTCACTAATAAAGGACAGAGACTTTTTCAGAGTTCTTTGCGATAACCAAGACTTTTTGAGAACTTTCGAAACCATGGAGCCGGGAGATCCCAATCGTAGATCAAAGTGGATTGTAGGCATCCTTATAAGTAGTGTAATAATCTCTATAATCATAGTAGTTATAGTCTCATACACTGGTTCGCATGAGCAAGAAGTAGAGGAGGTGACAGGGACACCTACACCTATCACACCTAGTCAGAAGGGGGTAGACAGGGCAGCTGATAGAGCTTTGCTATTAGAAGAAAGTCGTAGATTACATGTAGATTTATCTAAAGGGGATTTTAAGTTGAATGCATATGCTAAGTTGTTATATGAGTATGTTGACGTGATGGATGCGAAAGATTGTTATGTGTGTATGCAGTTGCCTACTTCGGTGGATGAGGGTATTAGGTATCACCATCTTCCACTGACTTATGGTATTTCATGTAGTCTTTTGCTTAGTTTGTTTTATGAGAGAGATCAGTTCGAGTATTTCTTTTCCAATTTCGACGCAGTGCTTCCTGAAGTCCCAGCTTACAAGCATTTGAATAAGTATGACTATTATAAGACCGAGGACAGACTGAGGAAGTACTTCATACCGAGTTTGGAATTGGATACAGCATTCGCACACAGAAACAATCTGACTTGTTTGATGTCGGATGTAGAGAGAAAGTTCGTAGATCAAGTTGAAGATAGGTATAGAAAGCTGACTGAATCCCGAGATTACGGGCATCACAGGACAGATTGGACAGAGGAAGAACGGTTGCATAAGACCAGGGGAAGCTATGGTCCTATAGCGTTAGATAAGGAGCAGAGGGGTAAGTTGTGTATAAGGCGTTATCAGACTTACTACGAAAAGGTTCCAGTGGGACAAAGTACTTGTGATCACGTTTTCACCATTGCAGATGTGGCAAAAGATTTTCTCCAAGGTCCTGTACAAGTGATACCAACCGTGTATTACGTATGTGGGAAGAATGCTTATGTGAGGTTGCCTGCAAATTGGTATGGAACATGTTATTTGTCAATAATATTTCCAAAGATTTACCATACAGAGGATTTAAATCTTCTAGAGGGTGGAGAGCATTCAAGAACGAGAAGAGCTGCAAGTGCAGAGATCGTAGTGGGGGATATCTTTGGAGCTATGATACCTAGTCTAGGGGTAGTCTTGAATGACGTGAAGATCCGGAGGTTAGCGACTGTGGTGGATGAATTTTCGATGAACACAGCAAAGTCGTTGGTGTTGGTGGAAGGAGAGATGTTGTCGATAAAGGGAATGGTTTTGCAAAATCGCCTTGCTTTGGATGTCCTATTGGCAAAAGAGGGCGGAGTCTGTAAAATGTTGAAGGTTCAAGAGTGCTGCACTTATATACCAGACCGTAGCAAGGATCTGGAGAAATATATAAGTAACATCACTATGATCCACACAAAGATAGCGGATTTGACCGAAGAAGGGGCCTGGGAAAAGGTAGGAAAGGGTTTTGGTCAAGTGGGAGGTTGGTTTGCGAACCTAGGAAAGGGTTTCCTTGGGTACTTCCTGAGACCACTCCTTATTTTGGTGGTTTGTGTGGCTGGCTTGTGGATTGTGATCAAGGCCTACAAGTGGTATCGAGCAGGCCGAGTCAAGAGAGCTTTGAGGGAAAATGACATGAAGTTGGCAAGACTGCAGGACAATCAGTATCAAAGGCTCAAGAGCATGGAGAAATTTAGATCAGGGAAGATGGCAACAAGTTCTGTTTAGGTCGGTTCTTTCTCCAAGGGAGTAGAGTGAAATGTGATGACAGGAGTCATCAAAGGGGGGAACTGATAGAGCGAAATGTTCTTGTGAATTGTAGGGGTGCATCATAAGCATTGATAGGCCGCACCCACTTGTATTCAGACATATATTCGTATATTCAGTTTCATATTCATGTATGTTTAGTAAAGAATGAATAGTTTGCTGAGACAAAGCGAATCAGCAGTATAATGATGTTAGGATAATGATGTGATGTAATGTTTATAGAATTGTGTGGAAATAATGCATAGGGGAATTAGTTCGTGTGTGTAACGTAATTGCAGTAGTTTAAATGTGCACCATATTAAAATTGCACATGTAATTCAGTGTTTGCATATGAATCATAATGAAAATGTTTATAGGGAAACATAAGATGTGTGATTAAAAGTTATATGTAAAGGCCTGACTACATATATGCTTAGGGAAGGCCTGGTATATTCTTATGTTAGCTTATATTGTAGGCCGAGAAAAGTTTCTCTTGGTAAGGCTCTCTGGGCACAAACGGTAGATTTAATTTGCACAGTAGAAGGTTTCTGTTGAAAGTATCTTTTGTTGCAGGTGCAAGGACACATGTCTCGTTAGCAAGACTAACTCTTTGTTTTCGAAAGCTAGAGAGAGGGGAGGCATGGTACGGGGAGTGAAATGGAATGTAGGGATGATACTTTCGGCGGAGAAGGTGCCTGGGACTCAAGGTCATCGCAACCGTCCAGGATGAAGTAACCGTTTCGATGGAAAAGCACAAGAAAGAAGACCTGGCCAAGGAGGCGTGACAAAGGCGTGTACAATTGTATTGTGGTTTTGTATTAGGGATAGTGCCCTGAGGGAGGAGGCCAGAGAAGAGGTAGGGGAGACCTGAGAGAAGGACAGAGCTGAGCTTAGGTACTATGTGATTGCACTTCTTAGGAAGTCTTCACAGCTGACACTTTTATTCACTCTTGCCTGGTAAAATCGTTATACAGGGATGTCACTTAGCGTTAGTGTAGGGACAGCAATTGATTTTAAGCTTGTTTAGGCCAATGAAGAGTAACTTAGAAATAGGAGCAATCATAGTCTGGTTGATCCTTCTAGAACTTTCTATTCTCCTTATCCTGAGTCGGATGAGATTTCTGCGTAGATTATTATTTGTATTAGTGCCCATCTATTTCTTTAACCTCGTGTTGAGGTGCTTGCACGTTCAGTTATTTTTGGCGATAATAAATTCTCAAACTTGAATTCGGAGTCAGTGGTCCTTTCAGACAAATTGAATGCTGATATATAACCAGATGAGATTCTCTCCTTTACACTATTCAACAGGTAAAAAGATCTTGGCGACCAGAAGGTTCTTATAGATAATTAGATAAGAATCGGCGTTATCACTATCACATAAAGTGACCACAGGAAACTGTTAGGTGTAACACAGTTTCTGCTACAGTTTTGAGCTGACTGCTGTTTTAAGTTGCTGAAGACCTGGAGCTGTGTATTGTACCACCTCAGACATTGGTAAATAGTTACTTGTCGCAGGACCTTTCAATGGATGTGTTGCCTTTGGCTGGAAATTTAGCAGCATTTGTTTACATATCTAACAACAGAATATAAAATAAGCACTGGCAATTCCAGGTTGTCTGCTTTATAACTGACTGTAAGTGCCACTTCAGTTCATTATATATGTACTCTCTCACTCAACCTTGCACACATGATTCTATTCATCTACCGACTGACTCATTGTTACATTCATCCATTTACCCATGCCTGCAGTCATATATCCTTTCATCCACTCACTGACTGACTTATTCCTTCAAACTTAAGAAACATATGGAGAGTAAATTAAAAGAATTAAAGTAGAAAAAAAGAAAATTGTTGCACAGAAACATGGTGGGCATATGCTTCCAAATAAGAACGGGTAAAAAATTAAACACAGCAGTAAGCGGCCACCTTGGAATGGTATTGTGTATACTGATTCATTTCTCTACCAACCCATGATGGCTGACATGTTGCTTTTAAATATAGCAGGCATCTTGGAATGGTAAAACAATGATACACGATAGCAAAAGCCTTCCTGAGGATTTAGAAGCAGTGACCATGCAGAGTGCAATGTACTGGAAATAAAATGAGCAGTAAACGAGCAGCCTTGTAGCATACTCAATAGATGAATGGGGGGGAGTAATATTAAAAAAAGATAAAAAGAGAATAAACGTAAAAGGGGGGTCTATAACGGAGATAATGCTAAACTAAAGTAACTGGCACTCAAGCCCTGGCACTGAAGCTCACTGAAGCATACTCAATTTCAGGCAGATGTAAACATGTGATCAGGCAAAATGCTGCTACTCATTACAGCTGAAGTGGTCTGACCCATTACCCCATGGTATATGTTGTCATGGGTGGAAACAGAATATGAATGGCACTCAAACAAAACATTAGTTGAAGAGGGTTCCCTGATTAAATATCGATGTAAAAAATATAGTTTACAAAAATATTGTGGTAAAAATATCGAATACAAAAATATCGACTCCCTATACTTAAACAGGTAAGTACAACAATATCGATACAAAAATATCGAAGTAAAAAATATAGATGTAAAAAATATCGACTTAAAAAAGATATATAACAAATAAAATATATTAAATAATATTAATATTTTTAACAAAATAAATTACATTTAATATATATTTTAACTAAATATAACAAATAAACTTAATTAAATAAAATATAAACACACAAAAATGTGTACAAATACATATATTTACTTAAAAACATTTTATTAACTATTATCTTTACTTAATTTATAAACGTTTTAAATTATATAAAAATAAAATATATACATATATGAATAATTTAAAATAAAATAAAACATTCTATAATTAATTAAAACATTAAACTATTAAAAGAAATATTAAAAATACATTTTGCAACACAATAAATACAACAGTAGGGAAAATGTTGGATAGCAGAGGGGTAAAATTACTATTCCCACTCCAGTGAGTGCAAAAGCAGGGAAAGTGTTGGATAGCCGGAGGAGTAAAATCTACTATTCCCACTCCAGTGAGTGCAAAAGCAGGGAAAGTGCTGGATAGCGGAGAGGTAAAAATTACTATTCCCACTCCAGTGAGTGCAACAGCAGGGAAAGTGTTGGAGAGCGGAGGGGTAAAAATTACTATTCCCACTCCAGTGAGTGCAGCTGTAGGGAAAGTGTTGGATAGCGGAGGGGTAAAAATTACTATTCCCACTCCAGTGAGTGCAGCAGTAGGGAAAGTGTTGGATAGCGGAGGGTAAAAATTACTATTCCCACTCCAGTGAGTGCAACAGTAGGGAAAGTGCTGGGTACCACACCAATAAAAAAATAAACATCAACATTTTTATTAAATTTTATTTCCATTATTAACATAATTAATATTGAATTTTAAATATATTATTATTTTTTTTAAAAACATTCATTAATTACACATTGTTTAACACTATAATATCCACAACACACATCTAAAATTAATTACACATTTACAATTACTAATGACTAATTAATTAATTCAAATTAATTAACAAATTAATTAATACAAAGTAATTAACATATTAATTAATGCAAATTAATTAACAAATAATTAATAAATCATCAATAAAAAATAAGTTACTTCCCACCATTTACACCTATAAAAACTACAACACACACCTAAAATTAATTAAACAATTAACATAATTAATTATTTATTAGTTAATTTAAAATAATTAACAACTAATTATCAAACAATTATTAATAGATTAATTTACACAGTTATAACTCTATAACATCACAATTATACAATTATGAATAAATATAAATTATTAAATAAATTTCATATAATTAAATTACTTCCCACCCTATTCCCCTATAAACCCACAACCCGCTACGGAACTAAAAGACAAAATTCAAGTAAAAAAAAAAATATTAACTGCTAACATTTTAACACATATAATAAACATACAAACAATTCTCATACAAAATACTAAAATACATAACATTAATAATGAATCGATATTTTTAACAACTATAATTCGATATTTTTGCAATCGATATTAATTACCTAACAATCGATATTCTTTACCAAGATATTTTTTACATCGATATTTCTTACCCACGATATTTTTCCCTCGATATTTCTGTAGGTCGATATTTATACATCGATATTCTTGCTCTGTACTGTTGAAGAGGGCTATTCCTAAATCCCCCTATGTATGTATAAGTATGCATGGATTTTTAGGATTATTTTGGTTACATGAGCCAGTAGACAGCTAAAGCTAATATACTTTAAACCACGTACCTCTCAATGCTATTCATAATATTAAAACATACATAAAATTACAGTTGGTTAAACAATATGCATACTCTCCTAAGTGGCTTAACAAGGATTCTCAACTGCAAAACCCACCTCCTGATCTTGTCAGAGGGGGTTAACATCCCAAACCCTTGCCTACTATAGTAATTGATCAGATTCCATGTAATACAATTCCTTTGAACACAGTGTAATAGCAAACCATCCTTTTTTATTAGATGTTTTCATTGCATAAATGACAACAACACAGAGACTTTAAATAAACATCAACATTAAATAACATTTCTTCACAATATTGTATTCATATATGCAAATGTGGTACAAAATAAGGATGACAGTGTTATAGCAAACCATCCTTAAAGGCCTATTGCTTTTAAAATGTTTTCATTATAAATTTGTCAGACCTACTGCCTTTGTTATAGCTTTGAAAAAAGGCATCAGGCATAACATTTCTGATATGAAATCAAGTACGTCTGTAGCCTATATCATTGGCTTGTCATTATAACCAACCTACTGTATTGACCATAAGCTTTCATACAAGACAACCACTGACATACCTGCATAACATTTACCAATATGTCCAAAATCACAGTTGACAGAATGATACATAGCACCCCTTAAGTGGGCAAACAGGGATTCTAAAAGTGGAAATCTTCTATACAATGATTTTTCCAGGCAGGGCAGATCCTTGCCTACTAGGGAAAACTGTGACATTCCATGTAACAAAATACCGATAGGTTTGAGTTACAAGGTCCAATTCTCTCTCCTTGATGAGCAATGCCCCTTCTTTTTATGTTTGTTTGTAGGTGGAACGCTACTCGAGGTTTGGACCTTCCATGCCTCTGTTTTAAACAATTGTGAAAAGGGTGAGTGCGTCCTCATGTTTGTTTAAGATATTTTATTATTCCGTTATCCAAGTGTTCTACACTGTAATAAATATGAGTACCGCTTCTTGTGTGCTGTCTTTGATTTTATTCACCATCAAAGATTTCCATAATTTCAACATTCATAGCAAATTTCACAAGTTGTCAATTCTTGAGGCAGCTGACTCGTGTTTCGCCCCCTATAGTCCCATTAGCCTGGGGCTTTCTCAAGGCACTTATATTGAACTGAACATGAGTAGTGTAACAATCTTTGTAATCGATGTCACACAAGAGACATTCATAACAATGTAGTTGAACCGGAATTGCATAATATGGATTTGATTATCTATCCATGTTACATCCAGGGTTAAATCCCTTTGTAAAGGTTTTCCCATAGCATAATATCGTCACCCTGACAGGTCTAGTGACATTAGCATATGTTTATCACAATAAGTAAGTCAAGACTATTACGTTTGCCATAACACTTCATAGTAACATATCACATCTATGGCATCTGACAGAGGGCATCATTGGCTTGTTACCATGAGTAATTTCAACAGAAACAATTAACTTTGTCCAATCAAATGCTATAGTTAAATGAATCAACATGTAGGAGTAGCCAAAGTCTGCCCCTAGTAAAGCCTATCAAGTTATTTTTCTGTTGTACTCATAAGGTATGGTGGCAACAGTGCTTTTAAGCCAGACCTTAAAATAACATGCACAAAGCAAAATACCAACACAATTAAAACATAACATGGCATATCACAACATAGTCAAAACAGAAAGTAACACAATAAGCACAGTGCAACACAACAAAATCACTTTGCAATAATATGACATAAAAGCACAGCAGGCACAAACACCAACAGAGCTCTTCCCACCCCAACAGATCCCACACAGCAAATGTGAAGATGTTTGTGTTACAAATTACCACCCTCAGAATCCTGTTTTCATAATACTGTGGTAAAAAGGTTTGTTCAGAAAGCACTGCCTTAACTTAGCACTAAGGACATGAAATAGTGTCAGTCAAAAATGTTTTGTGATCTGGTTCAAATTGTTTTGACTTCTGTCTAGTAAAAAGGATATTTTAGCAAGTTCTACTATACTCAAAGCAGGTACAGCATGGGCAGAAGTAGAAGCTCGGTGTTTTCGCACAAAAAGCAAGTAGTGGACAGATGACAACAGAAGCTGGTGAAGTGCACATAGAAGTGCTGCACACTTTCTTGCAATATAGAACATGTGCAGCACTTTTCTTAGCCGTGCAAGTGTCTATTACAGAGGAAAACACTGCACAGACAGACAGAATTGGTACAGTCTTCACTTCTATACAAATAAAAACTTGGTCAGGAGCTAGAGAAGAGGGAAAAGTAACACCTGACCACAAAAAAAGTCATGGGAAGCTGAAAGATGGTATGGGTGTAGTACGGAAATAAGGTTTCGAAGGGGACAAAAACTACCGAAAAGCAAATAATAGAAACTAACCCAGAAAGTTTCTGCCAAGAACGGTTTACACTAGGCTGATTTTCTCAGTCTGGTGAATGCTATTCATGTAGATAAATTCATGGCCTCAGTTTGACAGTAAAGGGTTTTCAGAACCAGTAAAACCTGATTGATTGTTCACTGAAATCACACGCAAAAGGTTCCATACAGGGCCGCATAGGAGTACTGGAGAGTGCATAGCTTAATTAAAATAAAAATATATTATAAAAAAAATGGACAAGCTAATAAGCGCAGTATCATGTAAAAGCGCGAGTTGACTGGTTGGTGTGGAGAGTGCATGGATGGATGAGTGGGTGAATTAGTGCAAGAATGGATTGATGCATAAAGTCGAGCATGAATTGATATGTGAGCAAGATCATGTATGAATGAACTGGCCGGTTTATGAAAAGTGGATGATTGGAGGAATCAAGCTTATTAAAAATTCCAACATAGCTTTGTGACGTGGCTTGATATCACAGAGTGAAATGCAGGTTATCTCTGTTCCCCATTCCATAAAAAATTTGTTGCAACCCACCATCCACAGCTTTTCTGAGATGCAGTTGGTATAGCATCTGAATAGATGCCTATAGTATTCCAGGTGTAACCACTGTTATACCAATGCCAGCACTGAATTCTGAATTTGGAAAGTGAGTGTTTTATATGCCACAGGCGAAAATCTGAGTCCTCTTCAGCTCATACTCATGTATCCTAAAATCGTGCCGCACAATCATTAATTTTAATTTATTGGAAGTGTGCTTGCATAGGAAAAACATGTTTGTACCTTAATTATTTTTGTAGACTCATCATACAGTTGTTGATGCACAACTAGCAACAGGAATCGAGTGTTATTTCATATTTGCTAGGACTTTGCTTGGATTCATATTTTGTGATGAAGGTAGCCTGGGCATTTTTCCCCTCATACATCATTTTTAACTTGGCCTCTATCATAAGTGAGATTCCCTGGTTACTGCATCCTGAACAGCAGAATGGTGTTCTCTCTAATGTCAGCGCGAGCAATACTGACCTTTTAGATCCTCCATGATTCCATCTGACAGACTGACATTCAGAGCAGTACTCTTGTTTACCTCAGTAGTTTTTTTTTTACTCTTACCTGCTTCCCAGACTGTGATGTATATTATAATCTGGCGTACATGTTAAAACTGGAGCAATTGCGTAGGAATGGTGCCACGGGCCCTAATGCAAGCAAGGAAAAAAGGCCCTCTTATTCCTCTGGAGGTAGTGAAATACAGTACCAATAAGGATTCAGTGGCCTCCTCCGGCCTCTGTGACTTGGTGCAACTGCATTGCACCATTGAAAACTACACCCTTAAACTGATGGTGTTCCCGAGAACGTAATATTATGTATGTGTATTTACATACTGGGGCACTCTAAATTGAATAGGCACTGCATCTTACATGACTCACATGTTTGCCCGCATTTTGTATCCAGATTTTGTTTTTGTATCTAGCACTCAATTTCCTCTCAAAAAGGTGCATGTTTTTTTTTGTTGAAGGAATATTGCTTCCAAGCACTGTGGCAGACCTAGAAGTAGCACAAATGTTTATTAGTTACCCTTCTCTACTGCTTACAGCTTTTTAGCCAATGCAGATGATAATATGTTCTTTATGCAAATTCAGTTCCATTTATTCCAAATTTGTATTTCAAGGTAAAATCCGCCAAATCCACTTGACAGGGAAAGCTTCACTTGCTATGCTCATCACATGGAGCGGTTTTGGCTTGACATCATCATTTTTCCACAGGCGAATTTGGATTCCCAGTACTGCACTGAGAAACAGCTGTTATTAGTACATAACTTATAAGGACTCTTGGACATATTTACAGGGGGATTATGCCACCGGAACATCACTTTTTAGGACGCTCCGGTGGCACAATCCCCTGCACCATATTTACAAAGTGGTGTTAAACCACTTTGCGCAGCTTAACGTCACTTTGGAAATATGGTGCCCTTTCACGCAGAAAACATGCAATGGGTGTTGCTGTGGGAGTTCCACTGCAACCCCCATTGCAAAAGCAGGCGTTAGAGGGTGCAACGAGGAGAAATACTTTTCTACTTTCTGCAGCACACATAGAAAGAGCAAAATGCCCTTAATGATTGTTTATGGAAGTGCCCCTTCCTGCACATAAACAACCATTAAATAATGGCTATTTGCTTCTTCTATGTGTCCTGCAGGATGCAGCACACATAGAAGTAGCAAATCGCCATTATTGATTGTTTATGTGCAGGAAGGGACACCTTCCTGCACATAAAAAACCTTTCCCTGCAATGCAGGCACCCATGCACTATGGCGCAGGGGTGTCTGTGTTGGTGCTTGGCAGCTATTTTTAGCACAAGCGAAAGGGAAAACACGTGGGGGCGCTGTATTATTGTTGTAATTTTGGCACATCCCTGCACTTTTTAAGTGATGCAGTGCAGCGTGGCCCTCTCCATAGGCCATTGTCAGCCCTGGGGATCCCATCCCCCCGTAGCCTGAAGTATTTTGTTAGAGGAGGGGGTGCAACCACTTCCCAAGAGCATTTTTGGCCTAGGCACCTCATCCCCCGGTGCCCGAAGTTACATTTAAGGGGTGAGGGGTGCATGGAAAAACTACTGAGCCACTTTCAGCCCCAGGGATCCCATCCCTGGGAACCAAATTAATAACTAGGGGGAGAGGACCACAGGCCCCCCTCCTGAGCCTTTTAAAAGGTCCTGGGGACCCATCTCTCATGGTCGCTACTTGTAAAAAAAAAAGGGAGGGGGCTGTGTGAACCTCCTCCCTGAGCCATTAAAGGCCTTGGGGACCCTCTCCCCAGCCCGGGGGCTTGCTAACATGCTTTGTACGAGGTAGCCCACCTCCAGGACACAGCAGTTTCCATGCCCGAACTGGAGCAGGCAGGAAAATTTGTGTTTACTCCTGCCAGGCGGGAGCTTTTACAAAACTCCCTCCAAAAGGCTGGGAGCAGACTTGAGATCTGTTTCCCTGCCCACACTGATGCGGGTAGGGAAACAGATCAACAGGTTTTTTTAAAAAGCTGCTCCCTGCGTGTGGGAGCAAAGCCAGCTACAGCAGCATGCGGGAAGCCCGTTGCGGCCAAGGGGTCTTATGGACTCCCACCGTGGCCCATGGCACCTTGTGCATGGTGGGGGCCCTGGTTGGGCACCAGAGCACCCACCTTTAATAAATGTGAGCCCAGGAGATGGCTCCCTGGTGCCAAAAATAGCTCAGGGAGGGGAGCTGCATGGCCCCCCTCCCCTTAAACGTATTTAGTGGCCATGAGGGATGGGTTTCCTAGGGTCTTTTAAAGGCTTAGGAGGGGGTGGTGTGGCCCCCTCCCCTTAAACATAAGTAGTGGCCCTGGGGGATGGAGTCCCCAGGGCCTTTTACAGGCTCTGGTTCTGGGGCTTATGTGGTCCCTCTCACCTTAAAATATAATTTGAGCTCTGGCCGTTGGGGTCCATGGGGCCAGACACAGCTCTGGCGGGGCCTAAAAATAAAAACCTGCACTGGGGGATGGTATCCCCAGGGCCTAGTAAGGCTTCGGGAGGGGATCACGTTGCCCCCCCCCTTTAAAGTACATACGGCCCTGGAGGATGTGGTCTCCAGGGTCTAATGAGGCTCGGGGAGGGGGCAACGTAGCCCCCCTCCCCTTAAAAAAAGGCCTCATATGCTCACCATGCACTGCTAATTACCCCACATACTACATTACACATGACATCTTTTATGACATCATTGATGATGTCACTGCAACATTCCCAATGACATTATTGATGAAAAAACTGTGCATGGCAGGGGCACGAGTTATAGTTACGTGAGAAACCCATAACTATAACTGGTGAATTTCTGCGTTTTTTAGAGCTTGAAATGTTGCATTGTTATTAAAAGTTACACCTAACTGCAACATTACTTTAACCTTTGGTTGAATACATATATATGTATATATATATATATATATATATATATATATATATATATATATATATATATATATATATATATATATATATATATATTATCTACTGGCGGTCGCCAGTAGATAGTTATAGTTACAACCTATTATCCATAGGAAATCCGCGACATTCTATTTGAAATAACTCTCTTGCCGGTTGACGTATCTTCGCGAAATTTTCAAACTTTGTGGCCCGCTCCGGTCCGCTCCTACCCTGAAAGTCTCGGGGGATTCGTCAAGCGGGGGCCGAGAAAAAGGGGGGTCCCAAAACGCGTTTTCCCCATGCACTTTTCCATAGGAAACTTTAGACACGGCTACAGCCCGAACTGCTGAACGGAATTACACCAAATTTGGCAAAGAGGTAGTTCTTGGTTCAGAAAGAACCCTTTTTGTTAAATGGTGTAAATCCGTTCAGTAGTTGCTGAGAAAATGAAAAGTAAAAAGTTAGTGATATCTATGGCCGAGTAGGGTCCGCGTACCCTCAGCGCACCCTGCGCGCACCGTCCCGATCACGAGCTGCATGTTAATTGGCTGTCAGCTGGCTGTCAACATTCCGATTCAGGAAATGTTGGCAGCCATTTTGTCCCTCGGTAGAACCGAGGGACAGAAACAAGTGCGCAAAGCGCACAAAGGGGGCAGGGTAGAAACACCCTGACCCCCTAGGTTTGCTCAGGGGGTCCCACAAGTTGGGGGATTAAGTCCCCTTGAATACTGGGGGTCCCTGGGGGCCAACTAGCCCACCAGGAACCTCCAGTATGCGCCAGGGGGCCACACCCCTTTTTACACCTCTCTGCAACGCAGCTCTGTGGCGCTTTTTGGAGGTATATGGTGGGCTAGTTGGACTCCGGGGACCCTCAGGATTCAAGGGGACTTAATCCCCCAACTGAAAACGCGCCACGGGGCGCGTTTGCACAGTGGTGAAGGGAGGGGGCGGGGCTTCAGGTGACATGTGTGCAAACAGGCCCCGTGGCGCGTTTTAAGATGGGGAATTAAATCCCCTTCAATCCTGAGGGTCCCTGGGGGCCAACTAGCCCAACAGGTACATCCAGAAAGCGCCACAGAGCTGCGTTGCAGAGAGGTGTAAAAGGGGTGTGGCCTCTCTACACGTCTCTGCAACGCAGCCCCTGGCGCATATTGGAGGTTCCTGGTGAGCTAGTTGGCCCCTAGGGACCCTCAGGATTCAAGGGACTTAATCCCCAACTTAAAACGCGCCACGGGGCGCGTTTGCACAGATGTCACCTCAGGGCCCGCCCCTCCCTTCACCATTGTGCAAATATTCTTCTAAAATCATCCGAAATACGAATTCCGATTTACTCACCTGTTATAAGGAGAAACCTCAGTGCTGCATCTTTCAGACCAGTACTGGTCCTGAAAAGTAATTTTAACCGTACTTACCAGTAACTTGAATTTCCTTCCATAGGCTAACATTGACTGGTTTCACTTGGAAATTCTTCTAAGTGTGGAGTTTTGGAACTTTAAAATATTCATCTAAAATCAGCCGAAATACGAATTCCGATTTACTCACCTGTTATCAGGAGAGACCTCAGTGCTGCATCTTTCAGCCCAGTACTAATCCTGAAAAGTAATTTTAACCGTACTTACCAGTAACTTGAATTTCCTTCCATAGGATATCATTGCCTGCTTTTTGCTGAAAAAGTTTCTAAGTGTTGATTTTGAAACATACAAATATTCCTCTAAAATCAGCCGAAATCCGAATTCCGACTTACTCACCTGTTATCAGGAGAAAACCCAGTGCTGCACCTTTTAGCCCAGCACTGACCCTGAAAAGTAATTCTAACCGTACTTACCAGTAACTTGAATTTCCTTCCATAGGCTAACATTGACTGGTTTCACTTGGAAATTCTTCTAAGTGTGGAGTTTTGGAACTTTAAAATATTCCTCTAAAATCAGCCGAAATACGAATTCCGATTTACTCACCTGTTATCAGGAGAGAACCCAGTGCTGCATCTTTTAGCCCAGCACTGACCCTGAAAAGTAATTTTAACCGTACTTACCAGTAACTTATATTTTCTTCCATAGGAATCCATTGTCTGGTTTTCAGCAAAAAGTTTCAAAGTGTTGATTTTTACAAACTACAAATATTCCTTAAAAATCACCTGTATGACTTAAACGCATTCTTTCAACTGTTTACAGGAGATGCACCAGTGCTGGATCCAGGATCCAACACTGAGTAAGAAAAAGTAACAATAACAGTTTTTACCTGCTAAGTGAATTTCCTTCCATAGGATAACATTGGTGACCATATGAGAAAAAGTTTCTAAGTGTCAACTTTTAAAATACAATAATATTCCTTAAAAATCAGTACTGTAACCAAAACGCTTTTACTCAACTGTTTACAGGAGATGTCCCAGGACTGAATCTAGGATCCAGTCCTGTGGTTAGAAAAGTAATCCATAAAGATGTTATCTATGTACCGTGTCCATAGGATCAGATGTTGAGTCCATTCATCTTACATTTCATTCCAAATATGCTCCGACTCCCACCACCCCATGAACATACAGGCATAACTGGGAGCGAAGCAGCTTCCCATCTCAGTACCAGATAACTGCTTGTACCATTGCTCCTTGTATATATATATATATATATATATATATATATATATATATATATATATATATATATATATATATATATATATATATATATTCACTGAAAAAACCATAGGTTTTAGGGACAGTTATAGTTACTTGGACATTGCACTCGTACAAAACCCGTGAAATTCCCCTGTTATAGTTAGTTCAGCTAACTATAACTCGCGCTCCAAAGGACCCAACGATCAGCCCAGCTCTCCTACGCCGTGGTCCCCCGCACCAGAAAGACCAGATCGGGAGGCCGCTCCTTCTCCTTCCTCGCGGCCAAAGCATGGAACGCCCTTCCGCTCCACCTCAGACAGACAACATAGCTCCCCATCTTCACAAGAAACCTCAAAACCTGGCTCTTCGACAGACCCCCTCCTTGATGGATGGAACCTGCACCCCTCCCCCCCACCCCTAGCGCCTTGAGACTCTTACGGGTGAGTAGTCGCACTTTAACAAACCCCTGATTGATTGATTGATTATAGTTAGTTGGACATTGCACTCGTACAAAACCCGTGAAATTCCCCCGTTATAGTTAGTTCAGCTAACTATAACTCACGCCCCCGCAATGCACTGCTGATGACGTCACATATTACATCACTCATGACATGGTCAGTGACATCACTGATGACATCACTGATGACATCTCAAATGACATCACTGATGACATCATCCAGTGACTGTGTGTTTCTGTAAAGTTTAAATATTTTTAATATATATAGGGAAAGGCGTATTGAAGAATGAGTGGGTGTATAAGTGTCTGTATGGATGATTTAGTAGGTGCGTGACTAACTCTATAAGTGAGTGATTAAACGTATCTTACTGAATGCATGGGTTAGTGACTAAACTGGGTGAATGTCTGTATCCATCTGTCTGTTGCTGTGTAAGTGGCTGCATGGGTTTGTGAATAGCTACATGAGTGTCTATATGAGTTATTGATTGGTTGTCTGAGTATCTGTATGGGTGCCTGAGTGTTTGTGTGGGTGGGGTGTGTGCGACTCTGTGCATAGATGTGTGAGTGGGTGATTCACTGGGTGGATGGTTTCAAGAGTGCATCTGTGATAGACTGTATGGGTGGGTAAGTGTGTGTAAGAGTGTGTTAGTGAGTGAATGTATGTCCCAGTGGTACATGTGTGAGTAACTACATATGTGAAAGGCAGTATATATGTGTGTTGGAGTATATAAATAGCTATAAGCGAGAGTGTGTGATTGTGAGATTGACTGTATGGATGAGTGTGTGCTTGTATCAGTGATTGTATAAGAGCGTAAGAATGTGCTAGTATTTGTATGAGTAAGTGAGCTGGTGTGTGGATAACTGTATAGGTGAGTAAATGGCAGTGTGTTTAATTATTTGCATGACTGACTAGGTGTGTGAGTACCTCTATGGATGAGTGGCGGTGTTTGACTGTCTATATAGGAGTATGAGTGCATATGATAGTCCTGTACTGAGTGACCGTAAGTATGAGTGACTGTACGGGTGAGTGAGTGGATGTGTGTGTAGACCTAAGAATCATTGAGTGGGTGTGTAGTTAGTGGTGTTGGAGTGTCTATGGTTTTGTGAATGACAGTCTGTAATTTAGAGTGGGTGTATCAAAGGTTATATTAGTGTGTGAGGAGGTGCATCAGATTATCACGTGGATGATGTCATCAGTGATGTCATCAGTGATGTCATTTGAGATGTCATCAGTGATGTCATCAGTGATGTCACTGACCATGTCATGAGTGATGTAATATGTGACGTCATCAGCAGTCCATTGCGGGGGCGCAAGTTATAGTTAGCTGAACTAACTATAACGGGGGAATTTCACAGGTTTTGTACGAGTGCAATGTCCAACTAACTATAACTGTCCCTAAAACCTATGGTTTTTTCTATGAATTTCTAAGGTTTTTTAAATGCTAATTTCTAACTATAACGTGCCGGAAACCTATGGTTTTTTCAGTGAATTTCAAAGGTTTTTTAAATGCTAATTCCTAACTATAACGTGTCTGAAACCTATGGTTTTCTTCAGTGAATTTCAAAGGTTTTTTAAATGCTAATTCCTAACTATAACGTGTCTGAAACCTATGGTTTTTCAGTGAATTTCAAAGGTTTTGTAAATGACAATTTTTAAATGTATTAATTGTTATATTTATTTTTTTGATACTGATTTACAACATTTTTTTAAACTATTTATTTTTAGATATTTTATTTTTTAAATTACATTGTAATTACATTATACATTACATTACAAAATATACTTTCTCAGAATGAATTACTTTAGTTTAAATACTTTGCAAATAGGCAATAGACTTTTAAGTACAGTAGTTACAGTTGTTGCAATGGGCAACACAATTTCAAAAACAATGCAACATTGAGCTCAATGTGAATTTCTAGTTAAATGCAATTAGTTACTTTATGGATTACTTTTCTAACAACAGGACTGGATCCTAGATTCAGTCCTGGGACATCTCCTGTAAACAGTTGAGTAAAAGCGTTTTGGTTACAGTAGTGATTTTTAAGGAATATTATTGTATTTTAAAAGTTGACACTTAGAAACTTTTTCACATAGAATCACCAATGTTATCCTATGGGAGGAAATTCACTTAGCAGGTAAGTAGTGTTATCGTTACTTTTTCTTACTCAGTGGTGGATCCTGGATCCAGCACTGGTGCATCTCCTGTAAACAGTTGAAAGAACGCGTTTAAGTCACACAGGCGATTTTTAAGGAATATTTGTAGTTTGTGAAAATCGACACTTTGAAACTTTTCTGCTGAAAACCAGACAATGGATTCCTATGGAAGGAAATTCAAGTTACTGGTACGTACGGTTAGAATTACTTTTCAGGGTCAGTGCTGGGCTAAAAGATGCAGCACTGGGTTCTCTCCTGATAACAGGTGAGTAAATCGGAATTCGTAGTTCGGCTGATTTTAGAGGAATATTTTAAAGTTCCAAAACTCCACACTTAGAAGAATTTCCAAGTGAAACCAGTCAATGTTAGCCTATGGAAGGAAATTCAAGTTACTGGTAAGTACGGTTAGAATTACTTTTCAGGATCGGTACTGGGCGCAAAGATGCAGCACTGAGGTCTCTCCTGATAACAGGTGAGTAAATCGGAATTCGTAGTTCTGCTGATTTTAGAGGAATATTTTCACAATGGTGGATAAAGGGGGTGGGGCCTGAGGATACATGTCTGCAAACACGCCCTGTGGCGCGTTTTAAGTTGGAGAATTAATTCCTCCTCAATCCCGAGGGTCCCTAGGGGCCAACTAGCCTAACAGGTACCTCCAGTATGCGCCAGAGAGCTGCATTGCAGAGAGGTGTTCAGAGGCCATGCCCCTTTTTACAACACTCTGCAACGCAGCTCCGTGGCGCTTACTGGAGGTACCTGGTGGGCTAGTTGGCCCCCAGGGACCCTCAGGATTGAAGAGGATTTAATTCCCCATCTTAAAACACGCCACGGGGCCTGTTTGCACACATGTCACCTGAAGCCCCGCCCCCTCCCTTCACCACTGTGCAAACGCGCCCGTATCGCGTTTTAAGTTGGGGGATTAAGTCCCTTGAATCCTGAGGGTCCCTGGAGTCCAAGTAGCCCAACATGTACCTCCAAAGCGCCACAGAGCTGCGTTGCAGAGAGGTGTAAAAGGGGCGTGGCCTCTGTACACCCTCTCTGCAACGCAGCCCCTGGCGCATACTGGAGGTTCCTGGTGGGCTAGTTGGCCCCCAGGGACCCCCAGTATTTAAGGGGAATTCGCTTCCCCATCTGCAAACGCGCCAGGGGGCGCGTTTGCAGAGTGGTAAAGGAAGAGGCGGGCCTGCGGCCCAATCGTTTTTTTTTTTTTCCCGAAGGGGGCTGTGTGGCCCCCTTCCTTTTCCTATTTTTGGGCCCTGGGGACCCCATCCCCTAGGGCCTTACCCCTTTCTTTTTAAATTAAACAGGAAGGGGGCCGCGTGGCCCCCCTCCCGTGGCCGAATCCGGCCCCGGGGACCCCATCCCCCAGGGCATGGCCACACTTTTAAATACATTTTTATGGAGGGGGGCGGCGTGGCCCCCCTCCTCAGGCCTCCTTTTGCCCCGGGGACCCCATCCCCCGGGGCAGGCCTTTATTTTTTATTTTTTTTAAATTATTTTTGGGAAGGGGGGCTGCGTGGCCCCCCTCCCGGGCCACTACTTGCCCCGGGGACCTTTGGGGTCCGTGGCGGGACCCCAACTCCCCCACGGACCCTGCCGGCTCCCCGCCTCCTGCGGGAGCCGGCATTGCTTTTCCACATGGGGAGCTGCTAACATGCAGATCCCCATGTGGAAAACCAATTTGCTTTGGATATTGGAAGCGAGAGCAGGTTTCCTGCTCTCGCTCTAATATCCAAAGCAGTTTGCTATGACAGGACGGGAGCCGCGAGGCTCCGTCCTGTCATAGCAAACTACAGTGTCCCGGGGGTAGGCACCCCGGGACACTGCAGGAGCTGGCCCTGGGGGGTGGCGGTCCCCAGGGCCATTACAGGCTCCAGGAAGGGGCCCACGTGGCCCCCCTCCCTCCATCGACAAAGCCCCGGGGAGGTGGTGGTCCCCGGGGCTCATTGAAATTTTTAGTGCCCCGGGGAGGTGGCGGTCCCCGGGGCAATTGGGGGGGCTCAAGCCCCCCCACTCAGGTAATTCTTAAAAAAACTAAAAAATAAGCCCCAGGGGGTGGTGGTCCCCGGGGCTGCGGGAGGGCCAAGAGCCCTCCCGCACCATTATTTTTTAAAGCCCCAGGGGGTGGCGGTCCCCGGGTTTTGGGGGGCCTTCGAGGCCCCCCAAAATTAAATATAAACCCACCCCCGCATGCCCCCGGGACTTTGCGCACCCTAAGCGCATCCCGCTGATTCTTCTCTTCTTAAAAAATGCTTTTTCTGCCCAGGGGTCCTTGTGGGACCCCCTGAGCAGACTGCAGGGTCAGGGTATTTCTACCCTGCCCCCTTTGTGCGTTTTGCGCACTTGTTTCTTTTTTTCTCGGCGGGATCCGCGCACCCTAAGCGCATCCCGCCGTTTAAAAAAAATGCTTTTTCTGCCCAGGGGTCCTTGTGGGACCCCCTGAGCAGACCTAGAGGTCAAGGTGTTTCTACCCTGCCCCCTTTGTGCGTTTTGTGCACTTGTTTCTGTGCCTCGGTTCTACCGAGGGACAAAATGGCTGCCAACACTTCCTGATTTGGAGTGTTGACAGCCACTTGACAGCCAATTAGCATGCAGCTCGTGATCGGGACGGTGCGCGCAGGGTGCGCTCAGGGTACGCGGACCCTACTCGGCCATAGATATATATGTGACTTTACTTGTGATTTTCTCAGAAACTACTGAACGGATTTACACCATTTAAGCAAAAGGCACGACACTGAACCAAGGGCTACCACTTTGCCAAATTTGGTGTAATTCCGTTCAGCAGTTCGGGCTGTAGCTGCGACTAAAGGTTCCTATGGAAAAATGAATGGGGAAAACGCGTTTTGGGACCCCCCTTTTTTCTCGGCCCCTGCTTGACGTATCACCCCGAGACTTTCAGGATAAGGGCAGACCGGAGCGCCCCAACAAGTTGGAAACTTTCGTGAAGATTCGTCAACCGTCGCCAACGTTATTTCAAATAGAATGTCGCGGATTTCCTATGGAAAATAGGTCCTAACTATAACTATCTACTGGCGACCGCCAGTAGATATATATATATATATATATATATATTACCTACTGGCGGTCGCCAGTAGGTAGTTATAGTTAGGACCTATTTTCCATAGGAAATTCACAGCATTCTATTTCCAATAACTTTGGCGCCGGTTGATGAATCTTCACGAAATTTTCAAAACTCGTGGGGCGCTCCGGTCCGCTCCTATCCTGAAAGTCTCGGCGTGATTCGTCAAGTGGGGGCCGAGAAAGGGGGTCCCTAAACGTGTTTTCCCCATGCAGTTTTCCATAGGAACCTTTAGTCGCAGCTACAGCTCGAACTGCTGAACGGAATTACACCAAATTTGGCAAAAAGGTAGCCCTTGGTTCACAGTCATGCCTTTTCGTTAAATGGTGTAAATCCGTTCTGTAGTTCCTGAGAAATTTGAAAAAGAAAACACATATATATCTGGGCGGAGCCTAACCACACATGTCATCGTGAGATCTGATTGGCTGTCAGCACTTCATCCTGGAATTGCTGGCAGCCATCTTGGGACCAATATAAATGATAGTACCCCATTGAAATGCATTTTAGTGAATTGAAGATTTTGAGGGTTACCAAAAGGAGAACTATAAAGGGTGATAACAGACTTTAGTTACATTAGAATTCATTTGTTGATGGTACCATACTAATTTCAGGAATTGTGGTGTGTTCTAAGGTGATTTTACCCTGTGAAAAACCTTCTGCTCGGATATCATGAATCATGTTTGAGAGAAAACTATTTTCACATGCTTGTCCCATACAGTTTTGAAAGGTGCTCCAGAAGCTAAAATGAGAGCATATTTTCTGTAAATTCACATTATCTTTCTCAGTCATGTGAGAATGAAGTCTGACATTCTCAGTAAAACATGTACATCCAACAAGGGCAGAGACTGTCAGTTGATTCCTTTGTGTTCTACTGCAGCTTCCCAGAGTGTTCTAAAGAACAACTAGAGTGCTAACAGCCTTACTTATGACAAAAGTATGGCACACCTGAAGCCATCTTGATTGGAATAAACTAGTAACACTTAAAACATTTAATTTAAAAAGGAGCAAAATGATGGGGTTCATTTTGTCATAGAAATTATGGTTAGTGCTGTAGAAAGAAAAATTAGGACATGTTTCAAGTGTGATCTCAAATATCTTCCTGTTATATTTCAACAGGAACAGCCTGTCAGTTGATGCCTTTGTGTTCTACTGCAGCTTCCCAGAGTGTTCTAAAGAACAACTAGAGCGCTAACAGTCTTACTTATGACAAAGTTATGGCACACCTGAAGCCATCTTGATTGGAATAAACTGGTAACTCTTAAAACATTTAATTTAAAAAGGAACAAAATGAGGGGTTCATTTTGTCATAGAAATTATGGTTAGTGCTGTAGAAAGAAAAATTAGGACATGTTTTAAGTGAGATCTCAAATATCTTCCTGTTATATTTCAACAGGAGCAGCCTGTCAGTTGATGCCTTTGTGTTCTACTGCAGTTTCCCAGAGTGTTCTAAAGAACAACTAGAGAGCTAACAGTCTTACTTATGATAAAAGTATGGCACACCTGAAGCCATCTTGATTGGAATAAACTGGTAACACTTAAAACATTTAATTTAAAAAGGAACAAAATGATGGGGTTTATTTTGTCATAGAAATTATGGTTAGTGCTGTAGAAAGAAAAATTAGGACATGTTTCAAGTGTGATCTCAAATATCTTCCTGTTATAATTCAACAGGAGCAGCCTGTCAGTTGATGCCTTTGTGTTCTACTGCAGCTTCCCAGAGTGTTCTAAAGAACAACTAGAGCGCTAACAGTCTTACTTATGACAAAATTATGGCACACCTGAAGCCATCTTGATTGGAATAAACTGGTAACTCTTAAAACATTTAATTTAAAAAGGAACAAAATGATGGGGTTCATTTTGTCATAGAAATTATGGTTAGTGCTGTAGAAAGAAAAATTAGGACATGTTTTAAGTGAGATCTCAAATATCTTCCTGTTATATTTCAACAGGAGCAGCCTGTCAGTTGATGCCTTTGTGTTCTACTGCAGCTTCCCAGAGTGTTCTAAAGAACAACTAGAGCGCTAACAGTCTTACTTATGACAAAAGTATGGCACACCTGAAGCCATCTTGATTGGAATAAACTGGTAACTCTTAAAACATTTAATTTAAAAAGGAACAAAATGAGGGGGTTCATTTTGTCATAGAAATTATGGTTAGTGTGTAGAAAGAAAAATTAGGGCATGTTTTAAGTGAGATCTCAAATCCTCTTCTATTTCATTAGAAAATTCTGACATGCAGACTGAAACAATCACTTTCAATACCAGCAGTAGACTTACAGTTAACTCCCTGGTGAGCAGTAGCTTTACTACAGTGATCTAATGAACAACTAGAGTGCTAACATTCTAAATTTATGGCAAATGTGTGACACATCTGAATGCCTTCTTGATGGAATCAAAGTAAAAAACTGAAAGCATTTCCTACTGAGGAGACTGCAGTAAATGACGAAATTAGGAAACTTCATAACAAATAAGTCTCCCAAGATGGCCACCAGAGAAAAAAGAGCCCAAATGTAGCACACATATCACCCAGATGTAGCCCACATATAGCCCAATGACAGAAGTGTGCAAAACACTTTTTATTTTTAGTTTTTCTGCAGTTTTATATAGTGCAAACTGGTCAGGTATTGGAGCGTGACATCTTACTTGGACCCCTTATTGCGTATTTTGCACGAAGTACATGAGATTGATCTTGCGAAACATTGAACTTTACGATTCTGTTAACCTGAAGTTGCTCTGAACCGGGCTTTGTAACACCCGTTTTTACCTACAGGTTTTAATTAAGTCTCACTGTATTGTATTAGGAAAGAGGATTTACTGTTTTTATGTACACTTTTATGATCTATGTTTCTAAATCAGATCAAATAAAGTTTAATGAATTCTATGGCAGGACAGAGGCGAGGATTATGCATATCTTTCCTCACTTTATTTGCATAGCAGTTCAAAGAAAACGTAACACAACAATCATTAAACAAAAGACTACACAACCCATGAACCATTAGGGGGTAGTCTCCAAGGCAACTATAGCCCAATCATATCACAGTCCATCGTATATAATATCGTGACGTCCCTTCCGCTTCCTCTTTCTTCACTGCTCGTCAGTTAAGTGCATTCCTTACATTCTTGGCTTAATCTGATGTTGTTGCTGTTTGTATAGCGGTTTCTTGTGCACGTTATTAGCATTATTGCCTTGGTATTGTTTCATATTCCCTGCGCAGCAGGCTTTGCCCGTGCGCGTTCTCCCCCTCGCAGTTTCTCCCGCTGTGTGCTTTGCGCACGGTGAGATCCTGTCAGGCGCGTCTGGTCCGAGCGAGGCAGCTCCGTCGAGCACTCCCGCTGGTCTTTACGCGCGTTTGGGAATCCGGTCACTCCTTTAGTGTCCGCTTGATTCCCGACCAACCCTCGCCTAATTTTGACACCGCTACGCGGTGATTTCCCCACATGGCCACGTTAGTGACCAGCGCCACCTGGTGGTAATTGGTATTGCGCCTCAGTCTATTCTTATAACAGCTTCGGGGAAAGCCCAGCTGTTGGAGCACCGGCGAGGGGGCTGTCTTAAGGATTTTAAGGGCATTTGTTCTGTGCTCACACCCTCTGCTATCATGTCTTCTCCAGAAGACCATTTTTACTCCTCCTACCAGGAAGTGGAGGAGGAATGGCCCCCAACTTCTCCCCTCCAGCAGTGGACCAAGCCTCTCTCTGGCTATTTCTAGGGCGCTGGCTCCTCTTAGGGATCAGGTTGATAAGCTGGCGAAAAGCATCCCTGGGGTGTTCAGTGACCCAGATCTGGTGGTGGCGGGTCCAAGTAGCTCCCAGATGGGGAATAAAAGGGTCGTTAAGCATAACGCGGGGCACTTGGAAGGATTTGATAAACTTACGGAGACTTTCCTCAAGAGTGCGCGAACGCTAAAACATGCACCCTGCCGGGAGGAGGAGGGGCCCGGAGAAAATTGCGACACTGTCACCACTTTTGTAGACCCCGACGGCGTGTTTCCCTTAGACGGAGAGGGTGTATCGGAGGACGATTTCTCCTCCGATGAGGATAAGGACTTGGGGCGTCCCTGGCGTCCAGAGTCCCACTCCTCTCAGTCCCCGGTTGGGGACGGGGTCCACTCGGACATGTTCGAGCCTACCCAAATTTACCATCCTAGGTCGGCAGAGTGGACACCTGACGCCAAAGTGGCAGAGTATGTGGTGGGGAAAATCCATCAACCCCTTGAAAGGGAGGTCAGGAATAGGATGAGGGGAGAATGCCCCAGGCCCTCACTGAAGGGGAAGGTGGCACACATGCCTGAAATTGATGAGAAACTATGTACCTTTTTCTCCAAGTATATGAGGGATCCCAAGAAAGGAATTGCTAGGTCTTGGACGTGGTAGGGCCCTTGACCCAAATTATTCAATTGACGGAGCATTCCAAAGAGTCAGGATACCCTTTGTCCACGGATATTGTGGCTGGTTGGGCGCACTACCCTAAACCCTAAAACACTACCCCCTCCACTACCCAAACACCACTGCACTACCCTAAATCCGAAAACACTACCCCCAGCACGACACCCTACACTACCCAAACATAACTGCACTACCCTAAACCCTAAAATACTACCACCAGCATGACTCCCTACACTTCCCAAACACCTCTGCACTACCCTAAACCCTAAAACACTACCCCCAGCACGACTCCCTACACTACCCAAACACCACTGCACTACACTAAACCCTAAATATACCCCAGCATGACCTCCCACACTACACAAACACCACTGCACTACCCTAAACCCTAAAACACTACCCCCAGCATGACCCCCTACACTACGCAAACACCACTGCACTACCCTAAACCCTAAAACACTAACCCCAGCATGACCCCCTACACTACCCAAACACCACTGCACTACCCTATACCCTAAAACAAGACCCCCTACACTACACAAACACGACTGCACTACCCTAAACCCTAAAACACTACCCACAGCATGACCCCCTTTCACTACACAAACACCACTGCACTGCCCTAAACCCTAAAACACTACCCCAGCACTACCCCCTACACTACCCAAACACCACTGCACTAACATAAACCCTAAAACACTACCCCCAGCACAACCCCCTATACTACACAAACACCACTGCACTACCCTAAACCCTAAAACACTACTCCCAGCATGACTCCCTACACTACCCAAACACCACTGCACTACCCTAAACCCTAAATTTACCCCCAGCACGACCCCTACACTACCCAAACACCACTGCACTACCCTAAACCATAAAACACTACCCCCAGCATGACCCCCTACACTACACAAACACCACTTCACTACCCTAAACCCTAAACACTACCACCAGCATGACCCCCTATACTACTCAAACACCACTGCACTACCCTAAACCCTAAAACACTACCCCAGCACGACCCCTCACACTACCCATACACCACTGCACTACCCTAAACCCTAAAACACTACCCCCAGCACGACCCCCTACACTACTGCCCTACCCTAAACCCTAAAACACTACCCCCAGCACGACCCCTACACTACCCAAACACCACTGCACTACCCTAAACCCTAAAACACTACCCCTAGCACGACCACCTACACCATCCAAACACCACTGCACTACCCTAAACCCTAGAAAAGAAACCCCCACCCCATGCCCAATCCCCCTTACCTCTCACTCCTCATGGTTCCACTCTCCTCGTGGTTCCTGCTTCACGTCATCTCTGAGGGGCGGTGCACGTCGTTGTGAGGAAACGGAACAGCCTCTGTTTCCTTACAACGACATGGATCGTCTACATATTTTAGAACGCATGGCCATTTACCATACATACCTTTACAACAAAATTAATTGTAAAGGCATGCGTGGTAAATGACCATGCGTTCTAAAAATGCGTAGTAATGACTCGTGATGTACAACGCATGCGTGGTAATGCATGCGTTGTAATGTTATCGCAAAGTAAAAAGTCATTGTAACGGCTGTTTACCGATCGAAGCTGGCCCCTGTTCTTCAGTGAGACGTTTATTTGATTAATTAGGAGGAAGGTATGTGTTTTTTTACCGAAAAGTGCATTCCCGGCTGTTGTATTGTGAAAGTGTCCGCGTGGCCTGGTTTCACTTCCGGTGAGAGAGTGGAAGAGTCTGTTTGGATCTAAAGGAGTTCTGTTGTTGGACGGGGCCGGCGCGACATGTCATCAGAAAACATAGCTAATGGAAAGCGTCCTCCCTGAAGTGTGGAGCAGTGCCATGAGAGGTCAACGAGTGTGCGTCCCACCGCAGTATGACCGTATCGCGTGACCCATGTGCCGCCTCCAGGGTACGGGAGGCAGAAGCGGCATCGCAGGTCCTCTTGAAGACCGTTGTAGCACTAATTCTACATTTTGGTACTAGGGCATTTTAACTTCGTTGTTCCTGCCAGATACAAAGAGAAGATCCTGTGTTATTCAGTGCCCTCGTTACCTTTTTGTGGGTTGTGGTGCTTGTCACTTCGCTGCCCCGCCGGTGCACACAACTGGGCACCCCACCTCGTGTGCCATCTGCAGGGCCTCTGCCCTCGGATCACTGGTTTCGGTTTCTGGAGTGGCAACATAAACAGTTGCTCCCAAAGGACTAGCCTGAACACTTAGGTGAATATCCCCTGCACCAGCATTGCACGGAAATTCTTTCCTAGCTCTCCCACGCCAACGAGCACGGCTCCGCTCGCGACACCGTATGACGTCATCAGAGCCATAAGAGGACCTCGTCGGCGTGCTGACGTCAGTTCCAACCATTTTTTCCGTGCCACCGAGGCAAACAGGGGACCGAGACATTTTCACATGTATACATAGTATAATAAATATATATATATTCACTGAAAAAACCATCGGTTTCAGGCACGTTATAGTTAGAAATTAGCATTTAAAAACCTTAGAAAATCACTGAAAAAACATAGGTTTCAGGCACGTTATAGTTAGAAATTAGCATTTAAAAACCTTAGAAATTCACTGAAAAAACCATAGGTTTCAGGGGCGTTATAGTTAGTTGGACATTTCACTGCGTACAAAACCATAGAAATTCCCCCGTTATAGTTAGTTCAGATAACTATAACTCGCACGCCCGCAATGCACTGCTGATGACGTCACATATTACATCACTCATGACATGGTCAGTGACATCGCTCATGACATCACTGATGACATCTCAAATGACATCACTGATGACATCACATCACGAGCCGAAACGTTATGGCTGCATCAGAGGAGAAATAAATATTTGCACTTACTTTTGGTCCGTGTCCGTGGTTCGTGGTCATTAGGAGGATTCCTGCATACCTGACGCGGAAAGAAGTTATATATATATATATATATATATATCCACAAAAAACGCCCAGATTTAAGGCCGCACTCCGCATTCAGGTGGGTATCAAACCTTTTATTGTTTAAACATGCAGCTTCCCATCTCGTTCAGACAAATCCCTTGGCCTGATGCGTTTTGAATCCTTCATGATTCTCATCAGAGGCCGACATCAGAAAAACAGTTCTTTGCTGCCACACCCCCTTTATGCACTAAATTAATTAAATGGCTTCCGGTGTGCCTTCGCAATGGAGTTCGTATTCACAGTGCATTGTGGGGTGTGTGGTTCATTCATGCAATTTTGAACACTCCAGTGCGTTTGTTTTTCTTCAGTATAATGACGGGATACATTTAACAGCCCTCCGGTGGGCCCCAGATAGAACTCTGCATGTTTGCAATCATGTCACCTTCAGCGCCCATACAGAGAGGAACTGTACCCCTCTTGCGGACCCTTGCTTTGCTCTTCAGGTGGTGCGTTGCCTCCATGGCCGGAACCGCTGTGATGAATACCTCCACAAAAACGCCCAGATTTAAGAGCTCGCACTCCGCATTCAGGTGGGTATCAAACCTATTATTGTTTAAACATGCACCTTCCCATCTCGTTCAGAGAAATCCCTTGGCCTGACGCGTTTCGAATCCTTCATGATTCTCATCAGAGGCCGACATCAGAAAAACAGTTCTTTGCTGCCACACCCCCTTTATGCACTAAATTAATTAAATGGCTTCCGGTGTGCCTTCGCAATGGAGTTCGTATTCACAGTGCATTGTGGGGTGTGTGGTTCATTCATGCAATTTTGAACACTCCAGTGCGTTTGTTTTTCTTCAGTATAATGACGGGATACATTTAACAGCCCTCCGGTGGGCCCCAGATAGAACTCTGCATGTTTGCAATCATGTCACCTTCAGCGCCCATACAGAGAGGAACTGTACCCCTCTTGCGGACCCTTGCTTTGCTCTTCAGGTGGTGCGTTGCCTCCATGGCCGGAACCGCTGTGATGAATACCTCCACAAAAAACGCCCAGATTTAAGGTCGCACTCCGCATTCAGGTGGGTATCAAACCTATTATTGTTTAAACATGCACCTTCCCATCTCGTTCAGAGAAATCCCTTGGCCTGACGCGTTTCGAATCCTTCATGATTCTCATCAGAGGCAGACATCAGAAAAACAGTTCTTTGCTGCCACACCCCCTTTATGCACTAAATTAATTAAATGGCTTCCGGTGTGCCTTCGCAATCGAGTTCGTATTCACAGTGCTTTGTGGGGCGTTTGGTTCATTCATGCAATTTTTGAACACTCCAGTGCGTTTGTTTTTCTTCAGTATAATGACGGGATAAGTTTAACAGCCCTCCGGTGGGCCCCAGATAGAACTCTGCATGTTTGCAATCATGTCAACTTCAGCGCCCATACAGAGAGGAACTGTACCCCTCTTACGGACCCTTGCTTTGCTCTTCAGGTGGTGCGTCGCCTCCATGGCCAGAACCGCCGTGATGAATACCTCCACAAAAAATGCCCAGATTTAAGGCCGCACTCCACATTCAGGTGGGTATCAAACCTTTTATTGTTTAAACATGCAGCTTCCCATCTCGTTCAGAGAAATCCCTTGGCCTGACGCGTTTCGAATCCTTCATGATTCTCTTCAGAGGCCGACATCAGAAAAACAGTTCTTTGCTGCCACACCCCCTTTATGCACTAAATTAATTAAATGGCTTCCGGTGTGCCTTCGCAATGGAGTTCGTATTCACAGTGCATTGTGGGGCGTGTGGTTCATTCATGCAATTTTTGAACACTCCAGTGCGTTTGTTTTTCTTCAGTATAATGACGGGATAAGTTTAACAGCACTCCGGTGGGCCCCAGATAGAACTCTGCATGTTTGCAATCATGTCACCTTCAGCGCCCATACAGAGAGGGACTGTACCCCTCTTGCGGACCCTTGCTTTGCTCTTCAGGTGGGGCGTTGCCTCCACGGCCGGAACTGCCGTGATGAATACCTCCACAAAAAACGCCCAGATTTAAGGCCGCACTCCGAATTCAGGTGGGTATCAAACCTTTTATTGTTTAAACATTCAGCTTCCCATCTCATTCAGAGAAATCCCTTGGCCTGACGCGTTTCGAATCCTTCATGATTCTCATCAGAGGCCGACATCAGAAAAACAGTTCTTTGCTGCCACACCCCCTTTATGCACTAAATTAATTAAATGGCTTCCGGTGTGCCTTCGCAATCGAGTTCGTATTCACAGTGCATTGTGGGGCGTGTGGTTCATTCATGCAATTTTTTAACATTCCAGTGCGTTTGTTTTTCTTCAGTATAATGACGGGATAAGTTTAACAGCCCTCCGGTGGGCCCCAGATAGAACTCTGCATGTTTGCAATCATGTCACCTTCAGCGCCCATACAGAGAGGAACTGTACCGCTCTTGCGGACCCTTGCTTTGCTCTTCAGGTGGTGCGTCGCCTCCACTGCCGGCACCTCCGTGATGAATACCTCCACAAAAAACGCCCAGATTTAAGTCCGCACTCCGCATTCAGGTGGGTATCAAACCTTTTATTGTTTAAACATGCAGCTTCCCATCTCGTTCAGAGAAATCCCTTGGCCTGACGCATTTCGAATCCTTCATGATTCTCATCAGAGGCCGACATCAGAAAAACAGTTCTTTGCTGCCACACCCCCTTTATGCACTAAATTAATTAAATGGCTTCCGGTGTGCCTTCGCAATCGAGTTCGTATTCACAGTGCATTGTGGGGCGTGTGGTTCATTCATGCAATTTTTGAACACTCCAGTGCATTTGTTTTTCTTCAGTATAATGACGGGATAAGTTTAACAGCCCTCCGGTGGGCCCCAGATAGAACTCTGCATGTTTGCAATCATGTCACCTTCAGCGCCCATACAGAGAGGAACTGTACCCCTCTTGCGGACCCTTGCTTTGCTCTTCAGGTGGTGCGTCACCTCCACGGCCGGAACCGCCGTGATGAGTACCTCCACACAAAAAACGCCCAGATTTAAGGCCGCACTCAGCATTCAGGTGGGTATCAAACCTTTTATTGTTTAAACATGCAGCTTCCCATCTCGCTCAGAGAAATCCCTTGGCCTGACGCATTTCGAATCCTTCATGATTCTCATCAGAGGCCGACATCAGAAAAACTGTTCTTTGCTGCCACACCCCCTTTATGCACTAAATTAATTAAATGGCTTCCGGTGTGCCTTCGCAATCGAGTTCATATTCACAGTGCATTGTGGGGCGTGTGGTTCATTCATGCAATTTTTGAACACTTCAGTGCGTTTGTTTTTCTTCAGTATAATGACGGGATAAGTTTAACAGCCCACCGCACTGGAGTGTTCAAAAATTGCATGAATGCCCCGGGGACCGCCAGCCCCCGGGGCATTCTTTAAATATTTGCGGGGGCACACGGGCCCCCCGCAGCCCCGGGGACCGCCAACCCCCGGGGCTTGTTTTTTATAATGTGTGGGGGGGCCTCCAAGGCCCCGGCAAGCCCCGGGAACCGCCACCCCCGGGGTTTTTGTTGAATATTTGCGGGGGCACACGGCCCCCCGCAGCCCCGGGGACCGCCACCCCCTGGGGCTTGTTTTTTAAAAAAAAAAGAACTTGTGTGGGGGGGCTCGAGCCCCACCAAATGCCCCGGGGACCGCCACCTCCCCGGGGCACTAACTATGTAAATTTGGGGGTCCGTTACAGACCCCCGAGTCCCGGGGACCACCACCTCCCCGGGGCTTTCAAACTGAAGGGAGGGGGGCCGCGCGGCCCCCCTCCTGGAGCCCATAATGGCCCTGGGGACCGCCACCACCCAGGGCCGGCTCCTGCAATGTTCCGGGGTGCCCACCCTCGGGACACTGCTGTTTGCTATGGCAGGGCGGGAGCCTCGCGGCTCCCGCCCTGTCATAGCAAACTGTGGTTTGGGTTTTGGAAGAGAGAGCAGGAAACCTGCTCTCTCTTCCAAAATCCAAACCACATTGCTTTTCCACACGGGGAGCTGCATGTCAGCAGCTCCCCATGTGGAAAAGCAATGCCGGCTCCTGCAGGACGCGGGGAGCCGGTGGGATTGTGGGGGCATTGGGGCTCCCCCCACGGTCCCCAACGAAGAGGCCAGGCCCTGGGGGATGGGGTCCCCGGGGCCAGGAGTGGCCTGGGAGGGGGGCACAGACACTCTCTGCCTCCAGAGACAAAGGATTTACTAGTATAAATATTGGGGCCCAGACCCCAAGACTTTAGATCACTGGGAATCAAGACAAACCTTTGCTGAGGAGAAGAACCAGGAAACTGGAGGAGGAGACTGCCCCTGTGCTGTTGGGGTTGGCCTGCAGTGGTTTATTGTACTTTATTGCCAAAGAAAGGAGAAAGGAACTTTGTGTGTACTTTCATCATCTTGAAGAAGATCTCCAAGGGCTTGAAGATTGAGCTTGCCTCCTGCCTGAATTCTCAGGGATACAAGACTTCACCCACCAGCTCCCATGAATTCCCTTGCTCGGAATTCTGCCTGCAAAGAGGTGCCTGCTGTTGTATTGGGCCCTCTGAGAAGACTACGTGTCGCTGGGAGCTGGAAGCGCGAGGCAACAAGGAGAAGCGTGTCGCCGCCGCAGCAGTTGCCGTCGCATCGCCGAGGAAGCGTGCTGCCGCCGCAGCTGCTCGCATCGCATCACCGAGGCACGTCGCATCACCGGAGAAGAGTGCCGCCGCCGCAGAGGTCGCCGTCGCATCACAGGAGAAGCCTGTCGCAGGGCCTGTCGTGGCTCAGAAGTTCACCGAGTCGCCGCACGGCCGTCGGGCGTGCACGCATTGCATCTACGTTGTCGCACCGTAACGAAGACGCCATTTTGTCGCATCGCACCAGATCGTCATCGCATCGAGGCGCCATCTTGTCACATCGCACCGGATCACAGTAAGAAACCGACGCATCAACTCCCCACACAGTAAGGAAGCGAGCCTCAACTCCCCTGCGCAGCAGTAAGGAACCGACGCATCCACTCCCTGAGTGTAAGGAACCGATGCATCACCTACCCTGCGCCCCTTTTGTTTGTTTTGCTTTACGCATCCAAGGTACTTTGAGAGTAAGGTGTCGCATTTACCATCTACATTGAACTAAGCTATTTCTACCATTTTAAAGACTCATTTTTGATTACAGTATTGTGGATTTTTATTGTTTTACCTTGTGTTAAGTCTAGTAAAGATTACTTATTTTTCTAAACTGGTGTAGTGTCCATTTGTAGTGTTTTCACTGTATTACTGTATGTGTTCACAAATGCTTTACACACTGCCTCTGAAATAAGCCTGCCTGCTCATGCCAAGCTACCAAGGGGGTGAGCAGGGGTTATTTTAGGAGTGTAGCCCCTTTCCCTGATTAGACGCAAGGGTCCCTATTTGGACAAAGGTGCAAACCATTGCCAACTAGAGACCCCCAAATCTAACATTGGTGGTCAGCGGTGAGGATTTGGACTTGCATTTGTGATTCATATACAGTGATTGGTGTACACGACTCGTGAGTGCAGATCAAACGCAACCACATACTTATTGTTAGAATTTTTTTCCTTGTGATTTCTATTTTTGCTAAGAACTGCCAGTTGTTGTTACCATGAGTAGACCAGCATCCATTGCACCTGAAGAGTTTGAATTTGAAGAAGAAATGTTGGATGCATACACTGTGCCCCAGCTCAAATCTGCTTGCAAGAAATTTAAAGTATCTCTGAAAGGCCTCACGAGAAAAGAGGAATACCAAAAGGCGCTGAGGGCCTGGTTGGAAGCAAGGAGTGCCAGTGAGCACCCTGAGGATCAGGTGGAGGATTTAGAGGAGCAGCAAGGGGGCCCTTGGGTCCAGTGGGAGGGAAAGTACTTTCCAGGGCAGGCAGCAGTGTTTCTTCAAAAGGCCTGCCCCCAGGAGAGCTGGAGGACAGGGAGAGAAGTAGGGTGCATGAGATGCAGCTAGCAAAGCTCAAAATGGGTGGGCAGTTAGAATTAAAGAATAAGAAATTGTCCCTAGAGGAAAAGAGGATGCAATTGGAGCATGAGAGAAGTTTGAGGGAGTTGAAATTGAAAGCAAGAAGCTTAGAGATTACTCCCTCTGGTGGCAGCACACCATCCATGCCTACTGAGGCACGAGTATATATACCCAAGGAGGTGATCAAAGAATTTTACAGAAATTATGATATTGGTCAGTGGTTCAAGGCCTATGAGGTAGCTATGACCTCCCACCGGGTCCCTGAGAAAGATTGGGGAGCGGGGTTGTGGGGGCGGTTCCTCAGTGAGGGGCGGGATACCTTGTTAGACTTGCCCTCTGAAGTCCACAATTCTTATGAGCACATGAAAGAAGCCTTGATGAGTAGGTATGGGTTGACTCCTGAAATGTATAGACAGAGGTTTAGAAACTGCAAGAAACTGGAGTCAAGCACTTGGGTAGAATATGTGTCCTTTTTTGGCAGATCATTGGATGGTTGGGTGAAGGGTAGAAAAGTGAATAATGATTTTCAGGCACTCTATGATTTGATTGCGTGGGAGCACTTGTCCAGTAATTGTTTTCCAAAGCTGCACCAGCACGTGATTGATAGTAAGCTGACTATCCCTAGGAAGCTTGCTGAGGAGGCGGACCCCTGGGTGAGCACATGGGTCCACAAGGGTCATGTGGGAGACTCTGCCAAAGGTGGGCAGGGTCCCCAGCAGAGGAGTGGGGGGGACAAGGGTAAACAGAGGGAGTTCCAGAAAGGGCCCCAAAGTAATCCCCAAGGGACCCAAGGGAAGGGTTCCCAGCCTCCCCCTGAAAAGAAGTCAGAGGCCCCAACAGATAAGCCTGTTCACAGGGGGCCCAGACCTGTTTCAAGTGTGGTCAAGTGGGCCACTGCTCCTATGATTCAAGATGTCCCATGTATGGGAAAACAGCACCCACTGGTGACCCACCCCGGCAGATCGCTAGTGTAGCCCTGGGGGAGGAGTTGGGTGCCCAAGGGGGGTAGGTTCCCGCAGAGATGTCCCTAGTCTCTTTAGGAGACTGTGAGGTAGTCCCCAGGACCCAGCTGCCTGATAACACTAAGAAGTACAGGCAGTGGGTGACCATCAATGGCCAAAGGGTGGAGGCTCTGAGAGACACCGGAGCCAGTGTGACAGCTGTCAGTTGTCAGCTGGTGGCTGAAGAGCAGGTGATCCCCAATGCATTTTACCCAGTTGTTGCTGCTGACAACACAGAGAGCCACTGCAAGGTGGCTCAGTTTCCCTTTGAGTGGGGGGGTCTCAGGTACTCTTCAAGTAGTGGTGAGGCCAGCCATGCCTGTTGACTGTCTGTTGGGCAATGACTTGGAGAGCTCCCCTTGGGCTAAGGTGGAGCGTAATGCACATTTGGAGATGTTGGGCTTGCCAGATTAGGCGTGTGTGACCACCTGGTCTATGGCAGCCAGTAAGGGTGTTCAAGAGGACCTGGAGCCTGAAAGAGTGGCCCAGGTGCCTGCCTTAAAGAGAAGAGACAGGGGCTGCGGGAAACCAGCCCCCATAGTTCCCACGGAGGAGGCAGACCTTGAGGGGGATGCCCTGGAACCTACAGGGGAACAAGTGGCTGAACTAGGGGACCTGCCTGAGCTGACCCATTGGCAGCAGGAAGGAGGCCCCTCCTGGGAATAGTTCTGTGAGGAGCAGAACAAGTGCCCTTCTCTTGTGGGTTTGCGGCAACAGGCCACAAACCAGGCAGCAGGTGATCAGTCTGGATCACATTGGATCTACTGGGAGAATGGTCTCCTGTATAGCGAGCCTAAGGTTGCTGAGCCTGGGTCAGCCTGTGTGCTGGTGGTACCCCAGCGCTTCAGAGCCTTCCTACTGGGTTTGGCTCATGATGTACCTTTAGCAGGACATCTGGAGCAGGACAAGACCTTTGAGAGGCTTGTCACCCACTTTTTTTGGCCCCAGATGCGCAAGACTTCAGATACTCATTGCAAGACTTGTCAGACCTGCCAGGCAAGTGGTTAGAGTGGGAGGAAGTACAAGGCTCCCCTCCAGCCTTTCCCTGTGGTCAGTACCCCCTTTGAATGGGTGGGCATTGACATTGTGGGGCCTCTGGATCCCAAGAGAGCCATGGGCAACAGGTTCATCCTGGTCTTGGTGGACCATGCCACCCGGTACCCGGAAGCCATCCCTCTCCGGACTGTGACGGTCCCCGTGGTGGGACATGCGTTGATGGGGATTTTCTCCCATGTTGGGTTCCCCAGAGAGGTAGTGTCAGACTGTGGCACAAACTTCATTTCCAAGTATATGAAGTCCCTGTGGCAGGAGTGCGGTGTGACATACAAGTTCACCACTCCTTACCACCCCCAAGGTAATGGGCTGGTTGAGAGATTCAACCGGACCCTAAAAGGCATGATTATAGGTCTGGAAGAACCCATGAGGCGTAAGTGGGACGTCCTCTTGCCATGCCTTCTCTTTGCTTACCGAGAGGTGCCACAGATGTCCCTAGGGTTCAGCCCCTTTGAACTGCTGTATGGTCACCCGGTAAGAGGACCTCTGAGTTTGGTAAAGGAAGGCTGGGAGAAAGCTCCCAGGAAACCTCCCCAGGATGTATATAGCTACATGCTGGCTTCAGAAACCAAACCCGGCGTTTCAGGCAACTCGCTCAGGCGAATCTGGAAGCCAGCCAGGAGGAGATGAAGCGGTGGTACGATCAGAGTGCCACTCTGATTGAGCTTCAGCCTGGTCAGAAAGTGTGGGTCATGGCCCCAGTGGAGCTCTGCACGCTCCAGGATAAGTGGACCGGACCATTTGAGGTGGTGGAGCGCAAGAGTGTTGTCACCTACTTGGTGAACTTGCGGTCTCCTAGGAACCCCTTGAGGGTCCTGCATGTCAACCGCCTGAAGCCCCACTTAGAGAGGTCCGAAGTGGGCATGCTCCTAGCGACAGATGATGGAATGGAGGAGGAGACTGAGCCTCTTCCTGACCTCCTGTCTGCGACAGAGCAAGATGGGTCAGTGGATGGTGTAAACCTCTCTGCCACCCTGACCCCTGAGCAGCAGGATGACTGTCGCCATCTGTTGGGACAGTTTCCTGACCTGTTCTCCCGGACCCCTAGTGTCACTGAGTGGTGCGTTCATGATGTGGACACTGGGGACAGTCCTCCTGTGAAGAACAAGACTTACAGAGTGACTGACAGGGTAAGAGCTTGCATCAAGGAGGAGGTCTTCAAGATGTTCGCATTGGGGGTGATTGAGTCTTCTCACAGCCCTTGGGCCAGCCCAGTGGTCTTGGTCCCAAAAGCTGCAGCGCCTGGTGCCACACACGAACTCCGGTTCTGTGTGGACTACCGAGGACTCAATTCAGTCACCAGGACTGACGCGCACCCCATCCCCAGAGCTGATGAGCTCATTGATCGGTTAGGGGCTGCCCGGTACCTCAGCACATTTGATTTAACGTCTTGGTACTGGCAGATCACCTTAACTGATGGGGCAAAAAAGAGGTCAGCATTCTCCACACCAGATGGGCACTACCAATTCCGGGTTATGCCCTTTGGGATGAAGAATGCCCCTGCCACCTTTCAGAGGTTGGTCAACCAGGTGTTGGCTGGACTGGAGGATTTCAGTGCCACCTACCTGGATGACATTGCAGTGTTCAGTGCCAGTTTGGAAGAACATCTGCGCCACCTCTGGGAAGTGTTGATGGCGCTGCGGAGGGCAGGCCTTACGATCAAGGCAAATAAGTGCCAGATCGGGCAGGGTTCCGTGGTGTATTTGGGACACCAGGTTGGGAGCGGCCAGGTGGCGCCCCTAGAGCCCAAAATTGATACCATCCTGGCTCTGGAACCCCCCAAGATCCAGACAGAGGTGAGAGCCTATTTAGGACTTACTGGGTATTACAGGAGGTTTGTCAAGGGGTATGGCAGCATAGTTGCACCCTTGACAGAGCTGACTTCCAGGAAGCAGCCCAAGAAAGTGAACTGGACTGACATCTGTCAGAAAGCTTTTGATGCCCTGAAGACTGCCATGTGCACGTCGCCCGTGCTCCTGGCACCCAACTTCTCAAAAGAGTTCATTGTTCAAACAGACGCTTCAGAGCAATGGTGTAGGGGCTGTTCTGGCACAGATGAATGAGGAGGGCCTAGACCAACCTGTAGCCTTCATCAGTAGGAGGTTACTTCGACGGGAACAGAGGTGGAGTGCGATTGAGCGTGAGGCATTTGCTGTGGTCTGGGCACTGAAGAAGTTGAGACCATACTTGTTTGGGACTCACTTCCTGGTTCAGACAGACCACAGGCCACTCAGATGGTTGATGCAGATGAGGGGTGAGAATCCAAAGCTGTTGAGGTGGTCCATTTCCCTACAGGGGATGGACTTCACGGTGGAACACCGCCCTGGTACAGAACACGCCAATGCTGATGGTCAGTCCAGATTTTTCCGCCTCAGTGAAGAGAACTCCCAAGAGGTAGGGTAGTTCTCCCCACATTTCAGCTGGAGGGGACACGTGTTAGACCTGGCACCATTGGTGTGGGTCTCCCTTCCATTTTTTTGCTGTTGCCTCCTGTGTTTTGCTATCTTTTTGCTGGTCTAGATGCTTTGGGCACTTTGCCACTGCTATTCAGTGCCAAAGTGCAAGTGCTCCCTATTGTAAATTGTTGTTATGGATTAGTGATTCCATGATTGGATTATTTGATTTACTTGTGAGACCCTAGTACAGTGCACCGTGTGTGCCCAGGGCCTGTAAATCAAATGCTGCTGGTGGGCTTGCAGCACTGGTTGTGCCTCCCACAGAAGCAGCTTGTAAACTATGGCTCAGGCCTACCATTGCAGAGCCTGTGTGCAGTCTGGGACTGCCATGTCGACTTGGTAAGTGCACCCACTTACCAGTCCCCAAACCTTCCCTTTTCTACATGTTGGTCATCCCTAAGGTAGGCCCTAGGGCAGGGTGCATTGTATGTGAAAGGTAGGACATGCCCTGGTGTGTGTGGCATGTCCTGATAGTGAATTACAACCAATTTCATTTTTCACTATTGCAATGCTACCTGCTCCCATAGGCCAGAATGGGCAGTTTGATTATAACATCTTATCATCCTAACTGACCCAGGGAACATGGTAGAAAAACGAATTTAGTATGCCTGAACTCAGAATGTTAAAATACATCTTTTAGTGTGGATGATTTTTACATTCTGTGTTTGAAAATACTACTTTTAGAAAGTAGGTATTTTCTTGCCTAACCATCCAGCTTGCCTCTGCTAGGTTGTGTATTGCCTGTATGGTTTGTGAATGACAGGAGGGCTTGGGCTCCAGCAGTCTGATGGGTCAGGGCTGGGCTGAATAGGACCTTGGCTGAATAGAGAGTAGTGGGTGGGGATTTCCTTTCACTCCCCTGAGCCCTCATAGAATAGAGAGTAGGGGAAGGAGATTTCCTTTCAGCTAACTGGGCCAGGTCTGCTTTCAACAATGCTGTCTCCACCTCCTGCCAGGAAGCTGCACAGAGCTGGTTTTGGTCAGGCACAGACACTCTCTGCCTCCAGAGACAAAGGATTTACTAGTATAAATATTGGGGCCTAGACCCCAAGACTTTAGATCACTTCTGGGAATAAAGATGAACCTATGCTGAGGAGAAGAACCAGGAAACTGGAGGAGGAGACTGCCCCTGTGCTGTGTGTTGTTGGGGTTGGCCTGCAGTGGTTACTTTGTTGCCAAAGAAAGGAGAAAGGAACTTTGTGTGTACTTTCATCATCTTGAAGAAGATCTCCAGGGGCTTGAAGATTGAGCTTGCCTCCTGCCTGAAGTCTCAGGGATGCAAGACTTCCCCCACCAGCTCCCCTGAATTCCCTTGCTGGGAATTCTGCCTGCAAAGAGGTGCCTGCTGTTGTGTTGAGCCCTCAGAAAAGACTGCGTGTCGCTGGGAGCTGGAAAGCGCCGCTGCAGCAGTTGCCGTCGCATCGCCGAGGAGGCGTGCCGCCGCCGCAGCTGCTCGCATCGCATCACCGAGGCACGTTGCATCACCGGAGAAGAGTTCCGCCGCCGCAGAGGTCGCTGTCGCATTACAGGAGAAGCGTGTCGCAGGGCCTGTCACGGCTCAGAAGTTCACCGAGTCGCCGCACAGCTGTTGGGCGTGCACGCATCGCATCTACGTTGCCGCACCGTAACAAAGACGCCATTTTGTCGCATCGCACCGGATCGTCATCGCATCGAGGCGCCATCTTGTCGCATCGCACCGGATCACAGTAAGAAACCGACGCATCAACTCCCCACACAGTAAGGAAGCGAGCCTCAACTCCCCTGCGCAGCAGTAAGGAACTGACGCATCCACTCCCCTGAGTGTAAGGAACCGACGCATCACCTTCCCTGCGACCCTTTTGTTTGTTTTGCGTTACGCATCCAAGGTACTTTGAGAGTAAGGTTTCGCATTTACCATCTACATTGAACTAAGCTATTTCTACCATTTTAAAGACTCATTTTTGATTACAGTATTGTGGATTTTTGTCGTTTGACATTGTGTTAAGTCTAGTAAAGATTACTTATTTTTCTAAACTGGTGTAGTGTCCATTTGTAGTGTTTTCACTGTATTACTGTATGTGTTCACAAATGCTTTACACACTGCCTCTGAGATAAGCCTGCCTGCTCGTGCCAAAGTACCAAGGGGGTGAGCAGGGATTATTTTAGGAGTGTAGCCCCTTACCCTGACTAGAAGCAAGGGTCCCTATTTGGACAAAGGTGCAAACCATTGCCAACCAGAGACCCCCAAATCTAACATTGGTGGTCAGCGGTGAGGATTTGGACTTGCATTTGTGATTCATATACAGTGATTGGTGTACACTACTAGTGAGTGCAGATCAAACGCAATCACATACTTATTGGTAGAATTTTTTTTCTTGGGATTTCTATTTTTGCTAAGAATTGCCAGTTGTTGTTACCATGAGTAGACCAGCATCCATTGCATCTGAAGAGTTTGAATTTGAAGAAGAAATGTTGGATGCATACACTGTGCCCCAGCTCAAATCCGCTTGCAAGAAATTTAAAGTCTCCCTGAAAGGCCTCATGAGAAAAGAGGAATACCAAAAGGCGCTGAGGTCCTGGTTGGAAGCAAGGAGTGCCAGTGAGCACCCTGAGGATCAGGTGGAGGATTTAGAGGAGCAGCAAGGGGGGCCCTTGGGTCCAGTGGGAGGGAAAGTACCTTCCAGGGCAGGCAGCAGTGTTTCTTCCAAAGGCCTGTCCCCAGGAGAGCTGGAGGACAGGGAAAGAAGTAGGGTGCATGAGATGGAGCTAGCCAAGCTCAAAATGGGTGGGCAGTTAGAATTAGAGAATAAGAAATTGTCCCTAGAGGAAAAGAGGATACAATTGGAGCATGAGAGAAGTTTGAGGGAGTTGGAATTGAAAGCAAGAAGCTTAGAGATTACTCCCTCTGGTGGCAGCACACCGTCCATGCCTAGTGAGGCACGAGTATATATACCCAAGGAGGTGATCAAAGAATTTTACAGAAATGATGATATTGGTCAGTGGTTCAAGGCCTATGAGGTAGCTATGACCTCCCACCGGGTCCCTGAGAAAGATTGGGGAGCGGGGTTGTGGGGGCGGTTCCTCAGTGAGGGGCGGGATACCTTGTTAGACTTGTCCTCTGAAGTCCACAATTCTTATGAGCACATGAAAGAAGCCTTGATGAGTAGGTATGGGTTGACTCCTGAAATGTATAGACAGAGGTTTAGAATCTGCAAGAAACTGGAGTCAAGCACTTGGGTAGAATATGTGTCCTTTTTGGCAGAGCATTGGATGGTTGGGTGAAGGGTAGAAAAGTGAATTATGATTTTCAGGCACTCTATGATTTGATTGCGTGGGAGCATTTGTTCAGTAATTGTTTTCCAGAGCTGCGTCAGCACCTGATTGATAGTAAGCTGACTATACCTAGGAAGCTTGCTGAGGAGGCGGACAGCTGGGTGAGCACCCGGGTCCACCAGGGTCATGTGGGAGACTCCGCCAAAGGTGGGCATGGTCCCCATCAGAGGAGTGGGGGGGGACAAGGGTAAACAAAGGGAGTTCCAGAAAGGGCCCCAAAGTAATCCCCAAGGGAACCAAGGGAAGGGGTCCCAGCCTCCCCCTGAAAAGAAGTCAGGGGCCCCGACAGATGAGCCTGTTCACAGGGGGCCCAAGACCTGTTTCAAGTGTGGTCAAGTGGGCCACTGCTCCTATGATTCAAGATGTCCCATGTATGGGAAAACAGCACCCACTGGTGCACCACCCAGCAGATCACTAGTGTAGCCCTGGGGGAGGAGTTGTGTGCCCAAGGTGGGTGGGGTCCGCAGAGAGGTCCCTAGTCTCTGTAGGAGACTGTGAGGTGGTCCCCAGGACCCAGCTGCCTGATAACACTAAGAAGTACAGGCAGTGGGTGACCATCAATGGCCAAAGGGTGGAGGCTCTGAGAGACACCGGAGCCAGTGTGACAGCTGTCAGGTGTCGGCTGCTGGCTGAAGAGCAGGTGATCCCCAATGCATTTTACCCAGTTGTTGCCGCTGACAACACAGAAAGCCACTGCAAGGTGGCTCAGGTTCCCTTTGAGTGGGGGGGGTCTCAGGTACTCTTCAAGTAGTGGTGAGGCCAGCCATGCCTGTTGACTGTCTGTTGGGCAATGACTTGGAGAGCTCCCCTTGGGCTAAGGTGGAGCGTAATGCACATTTGGAGATGTTGGGCTTTCCAGATTAGGCGTGTGTGACCACCCGGTCTATGGCAGCCAGTAAAGGTATTCAAGAGGACCTGGAGCCTGAAAGAGTGGCCCAGGTGCCTGCCTTAAAGAGAAGAGACAGTGGCTGCGGGAAACCAGCCCCCATAGTTCCCACGGTCCAGGAGGAGGCAGACCTTGAGGGGATGCCCTGGAACCTACAGGGGAACAAGTGGCTGAACTGGGGGACGTGCCTGAGCTGACCCATTGGCAGCAGGTAGGAGGCCCCTCCAGGGAAGAGTTCTGTGAGGAACAGAACAAGTGCCCTTCTCTTGTGGGTTTGCGGCAACAGGCCACAAACCAGGCAGCAGGTGATCAGTCTGGATCACATTGGATCTACTGGGAGAATGGTCTCCTGTATAGCGAGACTAAGGTTGCTGAGCCTGGGTCAGCCCATGTGCTAGTGGTACCCCAGTGCTTCAGAGCCTTCCTACTGGATTTGGCTCATGATGTACCTTTAGCAGGACATCTGGGGCAGGACAAGACCTTTGAGAGGCTTGTCACTCACTTTTATTTGCCCCAGATGTGCAAGAGTTCAGATACTCATTGCAGGACTTGTCAGACTTGCCAGGCAAGTGGTGAGAGTGGGAGGAAGCACAAGGCTCCCCTCCAGCCTTTCCCTGTGGTCAGTACCCCCTTTGAATGGGTGGACATTGACATTGTGGGGCCTCTGGATCCCAAGACAGCCATGGGCAACAGGTTCATCCTGGTCTTGGTGGACCATGCCACCCGGTACCCGGAAGCCATCCCTCTCCGGACTGTGACGACCCCCGTGGTGGGACGTGCATTGATTGGGATTTTCTCCTGTGTGGGGTTCCCCAGAGAGGTAGTGTCAGACCTTGGTCCAAACTTCATTTCCAAGTATATGAAGTCCCTGTGGCAGGAGTGCAGTGTGACATACAAGTTCATCACTCCTTACCACCCCCAAGGTAATGGGCTGGTTGAGAGATTCAACCGGACCCTAAAAGGCATGATTATGGGTTTGGAAGAACCCATGAGCGTAAGTCCTCTTACCATGCCTTCTCTTTGCTTACCGAAAGGTGCCACAGAAGTCCGTAGGGTTCAGCCCCTTTGAACTGCTGTATGGTCACCGGGTAAGAGGACCTCTGAGTTTGGTAAAAGAAGGCTGGGAGAAAGCTCCCAGGAAACCTCCCCAGGATGTATATAGCTACATGCTGGCCTTCAGAAACCAAACCCGGCGTTTCAGGCAACTCGCTCAGGCGAATCTGGAAGCCAGCCAGGAGGAGATGAAGCGGTGGTACGATCAGAGTGCCACTCTGATTGAGCTTCAGCCTGGTCAGAAAGTGTGGGTCATGGCCCCAGTGGAGCCCTACACGCTCCAGGATAAGTGGACCAGACCATTTGAGGTGGTGGAGCGCAAGAGTGATGTCACCTACTTGGTGAACTTGCGGTCTCTTAGGAACCCCTTGAGGGTCCTGCATGTCAACTGCCTGAAGCCCCACTTAGAGAGGTCCGAAGTGGGCATGCTCCTAGCGACAGATGATGGAATGGAGGAGGAGACTGAGCCTCTTCCTGACCTCCTGTCTGCGACAGAGCAAGATGGGTCAGTGGATGGTGTAAATCTCTCTGCCACCCTGACCCCTGAGCAGCAGGATGACTGTCGCCAACTGTTGGGACAGTTTCCTGACCTGTTCTCCCTGACCCCTAGTGTCACTGAGTGGTGCGTTCATGATGTGGACACTGGGGACAGTACTCCTGTGAAGAACAAGACTTACAGAGTGACTGACAGGGTGAGAGCTTGCATCAAGGAGGAGGTCTCCAAGATGTTCGCATTGGGGGTGATTGAGTCTTCTCACAGCCCTTGGGCCAGCCCAGTGGTCTTGGTCCCAAAGGCTGCTGCGCCTGGTGCCACACCCGAACTCCGGTTCTGTGTGCACTACCGAGGACTCAATTCAGTCACCAGGACTGACGCGCACCCCATCCCCAGAGCTGATGAGCTCATTGATCGGTTAGGGGCTGCCCGGTACCTCAGCACGTTTGATTTAACGTCTGGGTAGTGGCAGATCACCTTAACTGATGGGGCAAAAGAGAGGTCAGCATTCTCCACACCAGATGGGCACTACCAATTCCGGGTTATGCCCTTTGGGATGAAGAATGCCCCTGCCACCTTTCAGAGGTTGGTCAACCAGGTGTTGGCTGGACTGGAGAATTTCAGTGCCGCCTACCTGGATGACATTGCAGTGTTCAGCGCCAGTTGGGAAGAACATCTGCGCCACCTCTGGGAAGTGTTGATGGCGCTGCGGAGGGCAGGCCTTACGATCAAGGCAAATAAGTGCCAGATCGGGCAGGGTTCCGTGGTGTATTTGGGACACCAGGTTGGGAGCGGCCAGGTGGCGCCCCTACAGCCCAAAATTGACACCATCCTGGCTTGGGAACCCCCCAAGACCCAGACAGAGGTGAGAGCCTATTTAGGACTCACTGGGTATTACAGGAGGTTTGTCAAGGGGTATGGCAGCATAGTTACACCCTTGACAGAGCTGACTTCCAGGAAGCAGCCCAAGAAAGTGAACTGGAATGACATCTGTCAGAAAGCTTTTGATGCCCTGAAGATTGCCATGTGCACGTCGCCCGTGCTCCTGGCTCCCAACTTCTCGAAAGAGTCCATTGTTCAAACAGACGCTTCAGAGCATGGTGTAGGGGCTGTTCTGGCACAGATGAATGAGGAGGGCCTAGACCAACCTATATCCTTCATCAGTAGGAGGTTACTTCCACGGGAACAGAGGTGGAGTGCGATTGAGCGTGAGGCATTTGCTGTGGTCTGGGCACTGAAGAAGTTGAGACCATACTTGTTTGGGACTCACTTCCGGGTTCAGACAGACCACAGGCCACTCAGATGGTTGATGCAGATGAGGGGTGAGAATCCAAAGCTGTTGAGGTGGTCCATTTCCCTATACGGGATGGACTTCACGGTGGAACACCGCCCTGGTACAGAACACGCCAATGCTGATGGTCTGTCCAGATTTTTCCACCTTAGTAAAGAGAACTCCTAAGAGGTAGGGTAGTTCTCCCCACATTTCAGCTGGAGGGGACACGTGTTAGACCTGGCACCATTGGCGTGGGTCTCCCTTCCATTTTTTTGCTGTTGCCTCCTGTGTTTTACTATGTTTTTGCTGGTCTAGATGCTTTGGGCACTTTGCCACTGCTATTCAGTGCCAAAGGGCAAGTGCTCTCTATTGTAAATTGTTGTTATGGATTAGTGATTCCATGATTGGATTATTTGATTTACTTGTCAGACACTAGTACAGTGCACTGTGTGTGCCCAGGGCCTGTAAATCAAATGCTGCTGGTGGGCTTGCAGCACTGGTTGTGCCACCCACTGAAGCAGCTTGTAAACTATGGCTCAGGCCTGCCATTGCAGAGCCTATGTGCAGTTTGGGACTGCCATGTCGACTTGGTAAGTGCACCCACTTACCAGTCCCCAAACCTTCCCTTTTCTACATGTTAGTCATCCCTAAGGTAGGCCCTAGGGCAGGGTGCATTGTATGTGAAAGGTAGGACATGCCCTGGTGTGTGTGGCATGTCCTGATAGTGAATTGCAGCCAATTTCGTTTTTCACTATTGCAAGGCTACCTGCTCCCATAGGCCAGAATGGGCAGTTTGATTATAACATCTTATAATCCTAACTGACCCAGGGAACATGGTAGAAAAACTAATTTAGTATGCCTGAACTCAGAATGTTAAAATACATCTTTTAGTGTGGGTGATTTTTACATTCTGTGTTTGAAAATACTACTTTTAGAAAGTAGGTATTTTCTTGCCTAACCATCCAGCTTGCCTCTGCTAGGTTGTGTATTGCCTGTCTGATTTGTGAGTGACAGGAGGGCTTGGGATCCAGCAGTCTGATGGGTCAGGGCTGGGCTGAATAGGACCTTGGCTGAATAGGGAGTAGGGGGTGGGGATTTCCTTTCAATTCCCTGAGCCCTCATAGAATAGAGAGTAGGGCGAGGAGATTTCCTTTCAGCTACCTGGGCCAGGTCTGCTTTCAACAATGCTGTCTCCACCTCCTGCCAGGAAGCTGCACAGAGCTGGTTTTGGTCAGGCACAGACACTATCTGCCTTCAGAGACAAAGGATTTACTAGTGTAAATATTGGGGCCTAGACCCCAAGACTTTAGATCACTTCTGGGAATCAAGACGAACCTTTGCTGAGGAGAAGAACCAGGAAACTGAAGGAGGAGACTGCCCCTGTGCTGTGTGATGTTGGCGTTGGCCTGCAGTGGTTACTTTATTGCCAAAGGAAGGAGAAAGGAACTTTGTGTGTACTTTCATCATCTTGAAGAAGATCTCCAAGGGCTTGAAGATTGAGCTTGCCTCCTGCCTGAAGTCTCAGGGATACTACACTTCACCCACCAGCTCCCCTGAATTCCCTTGCTGGGAATTCTGCCTGCAAAGAGGTGCCTGCTGTTGTGTTGGGCCCTCTGAGAAGACTGCGTGTCGCTGGGAGCTGGAAGCGCGACGCAACAAGGAGAAGCGTGTCACCTCCGTAGCAGTTGCCGTTGCACCGCCGAGGAAGCGTGCCGCCGCCGCAGCTGCTCGCATCGCATCACTGAGGCGAGTCGCATCACCGGAGAAGCGTGCCGCCGGCACAGAGGTCGCCGTCGCTTCACCGGAGAAGCGTGTCGCAGGGCCTGTCGTGGCTCAGAAGTTCACTGAGTCACCGCACGGCCGTCGGGCATGCACGCATCGCATCTACGTTGTCGCACCGTAACCGAGACGCCATTTTGTCGCATCGTACCGGATCGTCATCGAGGCGCCATCTTGTGGCATCGTACCGGATCACAGTAAGAAACTGACTCATCAACTCCCCACACAGTAAGGAAGCAAGCCTCAACTCCCCTGCGCAGCAGTAAGGAACCGACGCATCCACTCCCCTGAGTGTAAGGATCCGTCGCATCACCTTCCCAGCGACCCTTTTGTTTGTTTTGCGTTAGGCATCCAAGATACTTTGAGAGTAAGGTGTCGCATTTACCATCTACATTGAACTAAGCTATTTCTGCCATTTTAAAGACTCATTTTTGATTACAGTATTGTGGATTTTTGTCGTTTGACCTTGAGTTAAGTCTAGTAAAGATTACTTATTTTTCTAAACTGGTGTAGTGTCCATTTGTAGTGTTTTCACTGTATTACTGTATGTGTTCACAAATGCTTTACACACTGCCTCTGAGATAAGCCTGCCTGCTCGTGCCAAGCTACCAAGGGGGTGAGCAGGGGTTATTTTAGGAGTGTAGCCCCTTACCCTGACTAGACGCAAGGGTCCCTATTTGGACAAAGGTGCAAACCATTGCCAACTAGAGACCCCCAAATCTAACAGCCATCAAGAAAAGTGATCGTAAACTAAATACGCAAATCAGGTATACACCAATGTCACCATGTTTAGGGGAGGGAGAAGCACATGCACGTTAGCACAGGTTAGCAGTGATAAAGTCCTAAGGCCAACAAAAAAAACAACAAGAAGTAGAACTAAGCAGGCAAAACGTTGGGGGAAGCGTGGCTTCGGAGCTCCGTCTCGCGGGTCCCTAAAACCCGAAATATACGCACATTCAGCTGCCAAAAAACAACCAAATCGACAGCTCCTGTAAGCGGAATACCGGGGGCACAAGTGAATAGCCGAAAATTCTTGATTCGGTGAAATTGGCGGGTCGCTGGCCCGCATGACGCAGCTCCACTCACTGCATCATAAGAAGCTCCCGGAGGCGATCGGAGGTATGGAACAGGGCAGGAGATGGCGGGAACAGATTCATCCCATGGCGCTGGGGTGCCTGAGGCCATGGCACAGAGAATCGAGTGACTACCACAGCGGGGCGGTATTGTTTTCGGGGGAGGCCCTGGTGGAGAACGAGAGGAGCAGCTGAGCCCGGCGGCTGTGGACGGCGTCGGGCTCCTCCCCCGTGCCGCTTGTTTGAAACGATCTTGAAGGGAGCAGTTTGGCAGCCCTGAAGCCTCGGGAGGGACTAGATTGCGAAGGTGAGGCGCTGCCGCGGCGTGAGACACCGGTGAGGGGTGCGGGAAGCAGCAGGGCCTGGTGGACTCGGGCATGGCCTGGCTGCTCCCGCGGACTGTCTGTTCAGTGGTGCCGCTGCGCTGGCAAATAGTCGGCCCAGCAGCCATACATGAAGTGTGACTGTGGCCCCGTTGGAGGATCCCTAAAGGAGTGCAGCCAGGGTCGCTGTGGGACAGTGAGACCGTCAATACCCGCCAAGGAGGAGGCAAGTGAACAAGATAGCCACGGGCAGTGAAGAACTCTCGGAGCACAGTGGGCGTTGAAGGTGGTGACTACGTGGGGTGGCAGATAGACTGTGAATAGGAAGTGGCTACCCTCATGACAGCCGTTGGTGTGGGATCTGTGGAGGCTGGGTCAACCGCAAGTTACTAGTGACAGGAGGCTCAGAACCGCGTTGAGGCACGAGACACGTAAGTGGCCCCCACCAAGACTGTAGACCTGAGGGATCATTTGAAGACGCATGCAGTGACTGGGGGACACCAGAATGTCGCCTGGTACAAGTAAAGAGAGACTCTAGAAACCCAAGGCGGGAATTACCCGAGCAGGTTAGAGGCCCGTGCGACAGGGAGTAAAAAACCGCACAGGTGATCTCTGGCCCCATTGGCAGGAACACACTGGACGCTCGAGGCAGGCAGCAAGGGGTGAGTCAACTGGACATCTTCAGTCGGGGTCTGACCCACGCCTGTGATAGCACTCGCAGGACATGGGCGAGTGCAGGAGGACTCAGCCTGACGCAGTGGAGATCCTATCCATCCGACTAGGGTCGAACAAGGTTCAGCGACAAAAATCAAGACGTGGTGCAAGGACTCTTGACTTCCTCCTACACGGTCCCAACGGTACCGGTGTGCCCACCCGAATTAAGCCCAAAGGACAAGCGGGGGCACAGACGAACAAAATGGACAAGTACGCGGTCTCGCTCCAGACAGCGACATCGCAGGCCTCACAACCAGATGAACAGGTAGAACCCTCATTGAGTGCAATCATGGCGGCCATTGCGGACCTTAAGGGTACAATCGACCCTAAAATCGATGCCGTGACAGTGGATGATAACCTCCTGAGAGCGGACTACAGGAAAATGTCGGACAAAGTCGCCGCCACCGAGCAAGAAGTGGCACACCTGCAAACCAGCACGAAGAGTCTAGAGGAGAGGGTCCAGGCTCTCACGAAACAACAAGAAATCATGGCAGCTAAGCTAGAGGATCAGGAAGGGTGGGCACGAAGAAACAACATAAGAGTGGTGGGAGTGCCGGAAGGCATGGAAGGACCTAGCATCGACCTCTTCTTAGAGGATTTGATCCTGTATCATCCTAAGCCAAAAAGTCTCTCCGTCCACTTCACTATTGAGCGGGCGCACAGAGCTCCTATCCCTAAGCCCAAACCCGGCGCTCTACCGTGGACAATCATCGCCAGGATTCTCAATTTTTGAGATAGGGATGCTATTTTGCAATCAGTGCGGCAACATGGAGACCTGATGCGTGAGAATGCTGTGATTAGTTTCTTCCCGGACTTCACGCTAAATGTGCAACGGCAAAGGCGTGCCTTTGAAACTGTGAAAAAGGAGCTGCAGGCTAAAGAGTTCAAGTACTCTATGATGTACCCTGTCAAATTGAGAGTAGAGGCCGAAGGGAAAGTGTGGTTCTTTGGCTCCCCGGAGGAGGCCAAGGAGTGGCTGGAGGGTTGGCGCAGTGTGGGCCCAAACTCTCAACAAGGAAAATGGTGAGAAAGACGTAGGATGGCGGGAGAAGATTCGGAATGACAGGACTGCCTGAAAAGGGACGGATGGAGGGTCTGGAAACCGGGACCACAGTGATATGTCAAATCGAGAATTGTGGAGATAAGATCATATTGTTTGGGTTCTGGGTGGGGGTGGGGGTGGTAAAAGTAATGCGAACACGGAGTCGCTGATTGGGAGGCCCTCAGTTTCATAGAAAGTCATCAATGTTGCTATTGGACTGAAACACACATACTGTTACGGGGAGGGGGGTGGGGAGCCAGGGTAGGGGCCATCGGAGCTCGGCATCGACCAACCCCCATTTTTGATTATTTGTTAAGGGCGACGGGCACTCTGCGAGTTGGGGTGATGGGAGTTGCTTTACCCACCAGCAGGGCAGCAGGGAGGGGGTGATGATATTTCAGGGAATGTTACGTTTTGTATGTTTTTACAGTTTTATCGTCTTTTTTTACAGCACACAGTCAGGGCAATGGGTCGATACAACAGGTTGGATATAGAATGGGGCACTTAGTACAGGAATGGCATCACATGAGTGGGTAACACTGCAGGGAACAGGACAGATACCACCAAGGGGGCCGAGGGAGGGACAACAAGGGGCCACTAGTCTACGAATTCTATCATGGAATGTAAACGGCCTGGGGAGCCGTATTAAACGGAGCATAGTGCTACAATATCTGCATCGACAATCCCCAGGTAATGCGTTGCTTCAGGAAACGCATCTCAAAGGCCATAGATACCGAGCACTAGATAGATATGGTTATAAGCTGATTGCACATGCTGGTTATACATCCGGTTCCCGAGGTGTGGGCATTTTGGTCAAGTCGAGTCTCCCCCTGGTGATTGACAAGATTTGGCATGATCCCCTGGGCAGGTTTGTGGCCCTCGCGGGGAACTGGGAGGGGCAAGCAGTCAATATGGTCTCCAGTTACATTCCACCAGTGGCGCCCTCTGAAGCATTCACAGCGCTAGGAACCTTGCTGGTCGATCTTCCACCGGGCCTATTGGTGCTGGGTGGTGATATGAACTCTACTACAGACCCGGGGCTAGACAGGGACTCTGCATCGGCGAGGGAGAGAGGGGTGGAGCCGCTTCGCGCATTTATCGAGGCAACGGGTTTGATAGACCTCTGGCGGTTGCATAACCCGGGCACTCGCCAATATACATTCTACTCAGCTGCCCATGGCAGTTACTCGCGGATTGACCACATATTGACACATAGAGGAGGGGAGTTATGGTTTTCCAACGCACGGATAGGTCCACAGGGTATCTCGGACCATTCACCAGTGGAGGTAATGGTGAGCGGTCCGGTTCGTCAATATACTCTGCCACCCAGACTGAATGCATGGTTCTTTAAGAACAAAGATAACGCTCAAAAGGTCCGGGAACAAGCTCAACTTTATTTTCAGGAAAATGAGGGGTCGGTAGCGGAGGCCTCTACTCTCTGGGAAGCGTTTAAGCCTGTTATGAGGGGGCACGTCCAAGCCTTCATTGGAGGCAATAATAAAGAAAAGAGATTGCGATGGGATAGGTTGGAGGCGACAATAATGGAGATGGAGGCCGCCTTTCTGGAGAGTGGGAGGAAGGATAAGGACCTAGCCCATCAGTTAGACCTTCGGAGACATGAGTTACAAGAGTTGGCAAATATTGCTGCAAGATCGGCTGCACTGGCAATGCAGAAAAGAGTATACGATCTGGGAGATAAAGCTAATAAAATGATCGCCTGGCTAGAAAAACGAGACAGAGAAAGGAGGTGGGTGGCGGAAATACGAGACAAAAGCGGAAATGCACACTCCGCTGGGGAGGCCTTGGCACGAGTATTTGCTGATTACTATGAAGAATTATATGAGACGAACCCTGTTAGGTCAGCCACAGACTGTTGTGAGCTGTTGGAAGAAATGCAACTGCCAGTGCTGTCAGAGGAAGATAGAGAAGATATTGAGCGGCGCATAACGACGGAGGAAATAGTGGGTGCCATACAGGATTTACAGGCAGGGAAGGCAGCGGGACCTAATGGTGTGCCAGCGGAACTCTTTAAAAGCACGGCCAACACCGTGGCCCCATATCTCTTAAATATGTTTAACGAGGCGAGAGAACGGGGGTGCTTACCGCTTGATCAGCGGATGGCAACTATTGTGGTAATCCCCAAGACAGGTAAGCCAGCGGACCAGTGTAGTTCGTACTGGCCGATATCCCTGTTAAATTTAGAGGGCAAAATATTGGCCAAGGTCCTGGTAAACAGACTTCTGGCGCCAATCACAACACTGATACACCCAGACCAATCGGGCTTTATGCCCCACCGAAGTACCAGGCTCAATCTTCGTCGGCTCTATGGGGTGATGCACCTGGTAAAGACCAACCCAGGGGTGGAGGCAGCGCTACTGTCTCTGGACGCCCACATGCCGTTTGAGAGTATAGAGTGGCACTATCTATTCGAAGTCCTGAAACGGTTTGGATTCACCCTCAATTCCGGTCATGGATTGAACTGCTGTATACACAGCCCCTGGCCAGAGTTTGAGTGAATGGTTCAGTGTCCCACTCTTTTGCTCTCCGGAAAGGGTACGAGACAGGGGTGCCCTCTATCACCGATTTTATTTGCATTGGCGCTCGAACCACTCGCAGCATGGGTAAGGGGGGACCCGGTGATATCGGGCATCTACGGGGGAGATCAGTGGGAAGAGAGGATATCGTTGTACGCAGACGATGTCCTCTTGTATGCAATGAGACCACGGTTCACAATCAACCGGCTACTGCAGATCTTCAAGCTCTTTGAAGCGTATTCTGGATATCAGATCAATTGGGATAAGTCACTCCTGTACATGTTATCGAACGGGCCACCACTGATACTGGGTGCAGAATCCAAACTACAGGTTAAAGATAGTTTTAAATACCTGGGTATACAGATAGTCAAAACAGATTCAGCATTTTTGGCGGGGAATCTACAGCCACAGCTGGAATGTTTGAGGAGAGACGTAGCTCACTGGAGGACGCTACCAATATCACTGATGGGAAGAGCAATCCTCTTCAAAATGATGTCCCTGCCACGAATATTATACGTCATACAAAACACTCCCTGTCAAATACCAGATAAATTCTTTAAGGATGTGGATAGTGAACTGAGAACGCTGTTGTGGGATGGCCGGGGTGCACGGATCTCATTGGCTAAACTGCAAAAGGGAGTATATGAGGGTGGTCTGGCAATTCCAGATCTTCAAAAATATTACTGGGCCTCACATCTAATGGTCATTAATGATTGGGTATTCGCGGATAGAAATGACCCGGCGTATCGGGTGGATCATTGGGCGATGGGGGCTAGCTGCTACTTAGGGGAACTGTATGGGTGAGGAAGAAAAGGAAACATGCCACCACATACTCAGATAGTACTAAAAGTGTGGTCAAGGACCAATCGATTTCTGGGTTCGGCCAACCGACTGACGGAACAGACCCCTCTGTGGAACAGCAAAATGCTCCGGGAAGTAGGTAGACTGCAGGGCTTTTCTAAATGAAAATTGACAGATATCGTACGACTAGGAGATGTGTGGAGGAGACAGGCCGTGTTTTCGTTCCCCGAGCTACAGAAAGAATATCAATTGGCGCACACAGAACACTGCAGGTACTTGCAACTGAAGCATGCACTGGGCAGACATCTCAAAGAAGGGGATCAGATCCCCGAATATAGCCCGCTAGAGGACAGATTAGTATTAGACCCAATTCCAGAGAAAGCACTGTCATGCACGTACAAAAAGATAATAAACAACTCCCCGGATCTACTCACAAAGATGAGGGAGGCCTTGGAGTCCGATGTGGGCTTGTTAGAAGATGATGACTGGGCGGAGGCGGTGCAGAGTCCTAGGGAGGTGGCGATCCGGCCGAGATTTAGACTGGTCCAACTGAGAATCCTGCATAGGTCGTACTCCACCAGCACGCTAATGTTTAAGTTGGGGCGTATATTAACAGAGGAATGTCAGAGGGGATGTACTCAGAGGGGTACCTTCTTCCATATTCTGTGGGAATGCCCGATTATACAGAGATACTGGAGGAAGATGACTCAGATTACGTCGGAGGTGATCGAACAGGATGTCCCTATGGATGCCAGGTAGCACGTGCTATGCGTCTCTGGGGAACAGATATGGCCCAAATACCAAAGAATTTGACTACTAGTGGGTGCAATGGTGGCCAAGAGAAATATTGCTGGGGCCTGGGGGGCTGTTCTGCCGCCGAAAGTGTCACAATGGAAGAGAGATATGGACTGGTGCTGTGCGGCGGAAAAGACAATCTATGAGAGCCAGGGCTGCCCCAAAAAATGGGAGAAAGTTTGGCAGCGGTGGGAAGAGTATAGGGGGAACTGGGGGGTACCTAGCTGCTAGAAGGGGAGGGGGTGGTGGATGGGGGATAACATGACTGAGAAATCCACTTACATTATAGAATGTTCCCAAATATCCATATGGCGAAGGTTTTGAAGTATGATGAGGAATTTGTATTCTTTAACCATTGCTTGTGTAAAATGTATATTGCTACTGACACATGTTTAATAAAATGAAGTTTAAAAAAAAAATGTTGGGGGAAGACCACCTACAGGATGACAGGTCTAACGCGTGCCCCCCCAGCTGAAAGTGGGGAGATCTACCTAACCTCTGGGGAGTTCTCTTCACTAAGGGGGAAAAACCTGGATAGACCGTTAGCATTGGCGTGGTCTACCCCTGGTTTGTGTTCTACCCTGAAGTCTATACCCTGTAGGAATCAACCACCTCAATAATTCTGAATTCTCACCGCTCATTTGCATGAGCCATCTGAGGGGCCTGTGGTCAGTCTAAATCAGAAAGTGAGTGCCAAACAGGTATTGCCTTAACTTCTTCAGTGCCGAGACCACAGCAAAAGCTTCTCTTTCCATTGCACACCACCTCTGTTCCCTGGGGAGTAACCTCCTGGAGATGAAGGCTACAGGTTCATCAAGGCCCTCTTCATTTCGCTGTGAAAATGCTGCCCCTATGCCATGTTCTAAGGCATCTGTTTGAATGATAAACTCAGAAGTAAGGGGCCTTGAGCACAGGGGCTGTGTCAGGAATCACAGCAGGTAAGCCAGCAAGGTTCACAAACTTGCAAGTGTGGTGAGCAAGAAAGGTAGAAAGGGCAGTTCTCGGGTCTGTCAAATCAAAGAAAGGTTCAGGAGTTCATCTTGGAAATCGTTATTGAGAAGAAGATTTCTCAAGATGGCTGCATTTTCGGATGTCAAGGTTAGCGGTCTAGTTGTTTCTTCAAGCAGGCATTCGAGAGCAGTGAACCGTGTGAAGCGCACATGTAACTGCTTTGACTGCGCACTTCACCGAAGACTTTAGTCAGGATAGTGACATTCTTGTGATTCGCCTCAGTAGTCGGTAGAGTAGTGTTTTAGGGAAAGTTTGCGTTGCGCATGCCCGACAGAAATAGTCAGGAATATCTTGCTAGTGTCAGTCGGGAGTTTTTTGTAGAAGTTTGTGCCACGGTTCTTCAGAGAGTTCGAATTAAGGTTGGAGGAAATTCCAGTCAGAGAAAGTATCAAGTTTTAAAGAACATCGAACACAGAATACTTACCAATCCCAGTTGCTTGGAAAATTCCTTCTTCGTCAGCCTCAATTATTCCGGTCACTCAAGCACCTAAAAGAGAGAAATTGCCAAGTCTGTAAATGCTGTATTTAGACAAGTCAGTTAAGTAGAAAGCAATAAGAGTGACAGAATATCAGGACTTTCCAGTTATAGACTTATTGTCAAGTCTGTTAATGTAGTAAATATACAAGCCTGTTTAAGTAGAATGCAATACGAGTGACAGGAGATCAGGGCTTTCCATTTCATAGACAGTTACTGAATATATAGAAACATATTAAGTAGCAGTTTTCTGTAACCACTTTTTTTTAAAGTCTCGTTCAGTCACATAATTTTTTTAAAATCTTTTGAGGAATACATATCTACTTACAGCACTAAAAAGAGACGAAAAGAAGAGAAGCTAAAGCCAGTTTAATAGAGGGTATCTTCTAAATGTTGAAAGAAAATTCAGAGATATATATATATATATATTGAAAGTCTAGGCAGAGATTATATAATGCTTACTGTTGACTTATCTTACAGAGTGCAAATTCTTCCAAGAACATAATTTTCCAATGGAAGTTCATAATACCCAAGATTAAAGGACAAGGCAGTCTCTTGTTGATTTTTTATTTTATCCAATTCCCCTTTCCACCCCTGGAGACCCTTAGACCCCTTTTTGAGATCTGTGAGGGGTTTGAGGAATTATCAGGAGGGGCATTGGGATTCAAGCTTCGTTCTGCTCCCGTGAATTCTGGGAACTTGAGGCACCTCTTGGAAGGCTGTGAACATGACATGCTTCAGGGAGTCAAACGCAGTTTGGCATGCCTCTGTCCAAATCACATTTCTTGGCTGCTTCTTAGAGGTCATATATTTCAGGGGGGCAACAATGGTGCCATATCCCTTGACAAACCTCCCATAATACCCAGTGAGGCCAAGAAGGCTCTGACCTCAGTCTGGGCTTTGGTGGGCTGCCAGGCTATGACTGTCTCTATCTTGGACTGGAAGGGCTGCAGCTTACCCCTGCCCACCAGGTGTCCCAAGTACACCTCGGACTCCTGCCCTATCTGGCACCTCCTGGCATTAATAGTCAGGCCTGCCTATTGCAGAGCTTGAAGCACTTCCTGGGGGTGAAAAAGATGGTCCTTCCAACTGCTACTGGAGACAGCTATGTCATCCAGATAGGCAGCTGAGAAGGCCTCCATACCAGCAAGTATCTGGTTCACTAACCTCTGGAAGTTGGCAGGAGCATTCTTGAGGGCATCACACAAAATTAGCAGTATCCCTCTGGAGTGGACAATGATGACCTCTCCTTGGCACCTTCTGTTAGGGCTATCTGCCAGTACCCTGATGTAATATCAAAGGTATTTAAGTAGTTGGCAGCCCCTGAGCGATCAATCAGCTCATCCGACTGAGGATGGGATAAGCATCAAACTTTGCCACAGAATTTAGCCCTCTATAATCCACACAAATCCTCAGTTCAGGTGTAGTGCCCACTGGTGCCGCTTTTTGTAGCACAACCACAGGATTGGACCAGGGGCTATTACAGGGTTCTATCACACACAACTCCAACATCTTAGAGACTTCGGCCATGATGCTGGCCCTCACCTTATCCTGCAACCTGTAAGACCTATTCTTAACAGGGAAGTTGTCCCCTGTGTCCCCATCATGGGGAAACAGGTGGGTAGTTACTGACAAGAACGTGAGAACACGACCCTCTGCCCCAATATAATTTTGACAGGTGCTAGTAAGTCACCAATAAGAGGAACATGGTCCTACAAACTCAGTGTTCTCACAAATGTAATACGTGCACATAAATTAGAAAAATACATATATTTTTATTAATATTATTCAATGCATAGAATACAACAAAACATGAAAGTCAATATCAAAAGGTCAATAATAATGATAATATATATCATGAGTCACACACCCACTCATTCTGTCTATCTATCACACAGCCACATGCTCACACAAACTCAGACATCCCAACATAAAACAATACATGGTCCATAGAGTCACAACAATGCTTCTCGCATGATGTCAAAAGTCTTCCCCAAAATTTCCAATATCATAGAGACCGTACAGATGTACAAAAGGAATACACAATTTTTCATTTCTCATACAATTCAATTCAGTTTCTTTCCCAGAAGGGAAAATAGAAGTGGGGGAGACAAGAGGGCTCCAGTGCCGATGCGCGTTTCAGTGTCTAACCCGGATCTGGGTCACACCTTCATCAGGACGAAGCACAACGGGGTGGGACTGATGACGAAAAATACCTTGAAGTTAGAATCATGCCCTACTGATCGGGTGAGCACTGCTGACGGCTCAAACACTGGGCGGTGTCCAAGAATGATCCCGTAAAATATATGCTAGGGCAGAAAGCTGTAATTTCCTAAGTAGTTCCAAGCGAACGGAATTCTTTGGGTGACATCAGTAGAGGTACATATTGGAGGATGCAACCCAAGTTGGGGGAGATAAACCCAGTATCATAAAGGCAAATAGCTCTGAGGTCGGGTCTGGTCACATGCTGGGAAATCTCTGGCTATTCCCTAATTCCGCTGGCATTAATCAGGGTCCAGGATGGCATGTACGTCCTTACGCCAGTAGAAACCGGCGGTAGAAACAGGTGGGTAGTCCCATGAGTAGGGGAGAAAAGAAAGGAGTACGGCTCCAACACTTGGGCAGCAAACCTGTTGCTGCTCAGGAGTTAAAATGGGGGAAAGGATTATTCGTTCCACAGACCCATCCTTCTCCTTGGAGTCAAAGAGGTCAGGGAGAGGTTCACTCTCCTCTTCCTCTTCTCCATCTGTCACCATCAGCATGGTGATCTCAGACCTCTCAAAGGGGGTTTGATTTGATTGACGTGAACCACCCTGTTGGGTTGCCAGGGGTCTTAAGGTCCATCGGGTAGGTAGCCTTACCCTTTCTTTTCAATCACTTCATAGGGCCCAGTCCAACAGTCCTGGAGGGCCCTGGGTTCCACAGGTTCCATCACCCACAATTTCTGCCCAGGCTCTAATTCCACAGTGGTAGAATTTTGGGCATGCCACTCTTTCATTACAGCCTGATTGACTTCCCAGTTGCAAGACGGTTGCTTCCACAACTTAGCCATCTAGCTTCTAAAGGCCAGCATGTAGCTCACTACATCCTGGGGTTCTTACAGGGCACTTGCTCCCACCCCTCCTTCATCAGACTCAGAGGTCCTCTAACATGGTACCTGTACAGAAGCTCAAAGGGGCTGAAGCCCACTCCCTTCTGTGGTAGCTCCCTGAAGGCACACAACAGACATGGTAAGTGGATGTCCCAATTATTACCCCTGATCATGCCTTTCAAGGTCTTGTTGAATCTCTCAACAAGCCCATTGGTTTACAGATGGTAAGTAGCAGAGAACTTGTAGGTTACCTTCCACTCCTTCCACATTGACTGCATGTAACACAATTTTCTTGGGGAAACCCATTCAGGTAAAAATCCCCATCAGGGCCTTTGCCACTGCAGGGTCAGTCATGGTCCTCAGAGGGGTTGCCCATGAGTACGTAGTAGCATGATCCACCAGAACCAGGATAAACCTGTTGCCTGATACTGTCTGGGATTCATAGGCCCAACAATGTTGATGCCCACCATCTCAAAGGAGAGCCAATGACAGCAAGGGATTAAGTGGGACTTTCAGCATCCTGTCCTGTCTTCACACTGGGCTGGCAGGTTACACAGGTCCTGTAGAATGCATTTGAAGAAGTCCGTATCCTGGCCAATAAAAGTGTGAGACAAGCCTTGAAAAGGTCTTGCAAAGGTCTTGTCTTGGGCCAGGTGTCCTGCCAGGGGAATCTCATGAGCCAGCTCCAGAAGGAAGGCCCTGAAGCATTGGGGTACACACAGGGCCCTTCCTGTCCCTTGCACAGGAGCCTTAGGTTCACTGTAAAGGAGTTTGTCCTCCCCGTAAATCTTATAGCGCCCAGAGACATCATCTGCTCCTTGGGCTTGAGGCTGTTTCCTCATGCCCTCAAGGGCTGTGCCCTACAGAACTCCTCCTTGGTGGGTATGCCTTCTTCATGCCATCCAGAAAGTGTAGGCAGGTCACCAAGGGAAACAGTGCCCTCTTCAGTGGACTCCAGGGCGGCCACCACAGGTGCTGAATCCACCTCACAGGGAAGACACTCAGGGGTTGGTTTACAACACCCTCAGCCTTTCCCCTTTTTAGCAGCTGGTTGGGCCATTGTTCCAGGCTTCAGCCCTTTTTGACTCTCATCCTGGGTAGCCATGAACCTTGTTGTTGCACGGGAAGGATATTAGAATGCAGATGAGTCCTCTGTCACACCCACCCTTCCTGTATTTGTGGCTGTTTAGATGGAATGCTCAAAGTTTAGCTATCACACAGCCCAGACGTGTATTGGAGGTCATGGTGCAAGGCACACCGAGCAGTAAGAGCAGTAAGAGCAGAGAAACGTCCACTTTCTAAAAGTGGCATTTCTAAAATAGTAATATTAAATCCAAATTTATCAATAAAGGGGATTTATCACCACTATTCCAAAGATATGAAACATGATTCAGCTACTCCTTTCTGATCAGGAATTACAGCTTAAAAGCATTTTAAGGAATTCCCAATGCTAGCTTATGCTAGCTTATGAGAGGAGTAGGCCTCACAGCAGTGAAAAACACATTTACACATTTACCTGTGTGTCACTACCAAGACATGTAAAACTTAAAATTACATGTCCTACCTTTAAGTTACACACCACCTTCCACTTAGAGCTACCTAGGGCCTACCTTAGGGGTTACTTATGTGTAATAAAAGGGAAGTTTAAGGCTTGGCAAGTGGCTTTAAATGCCAAGTCAAATTGGCAGTACACTGCACACAGGGGAGGTGTTTCATCGGTTCCTTAGTGTGAGAGGAGGTGATGCATCGATCTCTGGACACGGGGCCTTGGTTATTTACTGTTGGGCAACATCGATGAAGAACTTGGCACACAGGGATGATGCGTCAAAAATTATGACGTGCTGGATTGATGCGGTGGCAGAAGAGGTGCTACATTGATTTCCCAGCCATGAAGCAAGTGATGTGTCGATTTCTTCAGCCGCACAGCAGGGCCTGCATCAGAGTCAGAGCATGCGCCATGGACATCGGTGACACAGTGCTCAGGGCTAGGGCTGTGGTGATCTTTCAGCCACACAGCAAATGATGCATCGATTCTTCAGCCGCACCACGGCAATGCATTCGTTTTTCACTGCACGGCAGTGCTGTGTCAAAAAAACCAGACAGTGAGATTCGAGGTTTAGTTTTTTTTGGTTCTTAGCACCTCCAAAGGCCCAGAACTGGAATTGGCACCTCTTGGCAGGTCAGAACTCCTAGCAGAGGTGTTCAGGGGCTTCAGATGAAGTCTTTGAGGGCCCTGAGACTTCTTAAAAGGAGGCAAGCACACACAAGCCCTTGGAGAACCTTAGAATCAGGTTGTAGAAAGCAAAGTCCAGTCCTTTCACTCCCAGAACAGAAGCATCAAGCAACAGGCTACCACAGCAAAGCAACAAGCAGAGTGGCAGTTCCCCTCCTACAACATCCAGCTCTTCTTCCTGGCAGAATGTCCTCTTAGTCCAGAAGTGTTTTGAAGTTATGGTGTCACAGCTCCAGTACTTATACTAGTTTCTGCCTTTGAAGTAGGCAAACTTCAAGGCAAAGTCTTTGTAGTGCACAAGACCCTGTCTTTCCCTGACCTGGCTCCAAACACACTACATGGAGGAGGAGATAGCTTTGTGTGAGGGCAGACACAGCTCTATTCAGGTGTCAGTGAGAACTCCTCCCACCACTCCAGCTCAGGAAGACCCAGCAGGCTGGTGATGAGCCATCAGGATATGCAGGTACACCTCAGCTCCCTTTGTGTGACTGTCTAGAGTGAATACACAAACAGTCTAATTGTCACCCTCACTCAGACGTGGATTCCACATGCAGGCAAAGGCACAGAATGGTAAAGTAAGAAAATGCCCACTTTCTAAAAGTGGCCTTTTCCAACACGCAATTTAAAAACCAACTTCACTAAAAGATGTTTTTTTTTAAATTGTGAGTTCAGGGACCCCAAACTCCAAATCTAAATCTCTTCCTAATTGGAAGTTACACTTGTAAGAGGATACAAGGCAGCTCCAATGATAACCTATGGGAGAGATAGACCTTGCAGTAGTGAAAAACGAAAATAGTCAGCATTTCACTATCAGGACATGTCAAACATGTCCTACCTTTTAAATTAACTTCACCCTGCCTATGGGGCTACCTTGGGCCTACATTATGGGTGCCTTACATGTAGTCAAAGGGAAGGTTTGGGCATGGCAAGTGGGTGCACTTGCCAGGTCGACATGGCAGTTTAAAACTGCACTCACAGACACTGCAGTGGCAGGTCTGAGGTATGGTTGCAGCGCTACTCAAGTGGGTGGCACACTCAGTGCTGCAGGTCCACTAGTAGCATTTGATTTACATGCCCTGGGCACACCTGGTGCACTTTACTAGAGACTTACATGTAAATCATATGTGCCAATCATGGATAACCAAATACAGACACAATTTACACCGGGAGCACTTTAGCACTGGTCAGCAGTGCTAAAGTGCCCAGAATTCTAAAACCAGCAAAAACAAAATGTATCACACAGTCAAAAACAGGTGGTCAGAAGCAGGGGAAAAACATGCCAAAGATGCCAGATCTAACACAGATAAAGAGGCTAAGCAGTTTTACATACGTTGGAGCACTTCTGCCACATCTGTCATGTCAAAAAGGCCTACAAGAAGATAGGTCAGGCGGGATCAATAAGGACAGTCAAGTGCCAAAACACAACAGGAGGGTGCCCAACAACTACAGGTGTACCTCAGGCCATTTTAGGCCCATCGTCTGACCATCAGGTGCCAGCCGCACAGGCCATACAACCAACCCCTGCAACAGGCTCCTTATTTGGGACCCATGCCCTTAAAGACCTCCAGGAACTTAAAATCTGGATGACAGGCATTGAGGGTGAGCTAACAAGCATCTGTGCCATAATGCTGATGCTACAGAAGGCAATGCAGTGCATCAATGCACAAATCTGACTCTCCCTAGAACATTTCCCGTTCCCCATTATTTTACATGTTGCTTAATAATTATAGTGATGTAGGCATAATGCAGGTTAGGATTTAGGATAGGTATAGTGTAGGCTAGTGTTAGATTTATGGATATTTTACTAGGTAGTAATTTTTACTGTGTTTTTAGATGGGTAGGTTTTTCAGTGGGTGGGGTTTGATGGTGTGTGTGTCTTAGAAAAAACAAAAAAAGTGAAATTAAAAACATATTTGTCTAGAATTAAGTGTTGTGTAAGTTTGGGATGTGGTTGTTTTCTGTATTGTGCCGATATATGTTTGTTGAGGGGGGTTGGGGCAGATGTTTAACCTTTCATTATGTATAGTAGTTAAGATAGTTTAGGGTAAGTTAAGATAATGTAGGCTAGAGTTAAGGTTAGTTAGGATAAGCTAGGCAGGTATAGGTAGTTTTAGATAAGTTAACATAGAGTAAGGTAGTGTGAAGTTTAGTTAGTTTAGGATAGATAGGTGTAGTTAGATTAGATTTGTGTTATATATAAAACATTGTTCTATTTTCACTACTTCACCATCATTTCTGAATTATGATTTGTTAGCATGGAGTAAGCTGAGTACATGATGTGGCTATTGACCTGCTGGCATTGTAGGTAAGTGTTGTTTTGTCAGAGGCCTGTGGGGAATTGATAGTCTACATGACAATTAAGTCAGGTGTGGTGGCTTTTAGAACATTAGCAACTGTAAGTTGGCTGCATTTCTCACAGCACAGCCAGGCAGCATACTACTGTTACACTCTTTGTGAAATTGACAGAGAATGTATAGTTGGTATATTTTTAGCAATACAGATTACAGATATTCCAGGGTGCACTGGTACAGTGGTGCCTGCCAGTAGTGCACACACCCTTTAATCACTATGCAAGTGAGTGATTGTTGTTGGCTGGTTTCCAATCATGAATTTATTCACACCTGCCTGTAGAACCTCCAGCGTCATTGCCATTGACTACTTGGTAAGTGTTGCGCTACATGCAGTTCACTTTTGTTAATTCATGGCCTTAAGTGTCCCATGTCATCTTCCCCTGGGAAGGTGTTGCTTTGTGCCTGCTTCTGTGCTCTGTCTTCTATGCAGCAATATGTGTGTGCAATGTACAAAAGATGTAATGTGTGGTTACTCTTGCATTCAAAATATATGAGGCCTCTCAGGGGCGAAAAAAACACATTTACCCTACTTACCCCAAAGTAGCATTAATCAGTATTTATCTCCTTTGACACTGGGCCCAATCAGTAAGTGCATGCATTTCTTGCATACTGACATACAGGTATTGGATTGGCCTTGTGTGGCACAGGTATGATGCTAATTCAGAATGATTTAGAGTATGACTATCTGCCTATCATTAGTCAATGCATGATATTTCCTGTATTTTAGGATCGTTTCAGTGTGGACATGGAGGCTATCATGTGTTCGATCAAGGTGTCATGTTCACTGAGCCTGAAATATGTGGATGAGTGCAACCATGTTATTAGCTCACATGGCTCACAGACCCCATTTTTAGAATGTAGACATTTGTGTGTTTAGCTGGAGCTTTTCACTGTGTGTCAGTCAAGTGCCCAAAGCTTATTGTCACACCCTGACGTTCCATTGGGAAGCAACACATTCCTCCTTTTGCCATTGCAGGTGATGTACTTTTTGTTGCTGCATTTCCAAAGAAAGTGTTAATATTGATAAATACAATGTATGCCATTAAATATGTATGTATAACAATGAACTTGCATTGTTGTTGTCAAATCCACCCAATATGAACTCCCCATCAACCCTGACTCAGAAATACGTGACCAGGCAGGCCCTGCGACCTAGGCCTGAAGTAACTGATTGATAGATCACAGGTGGGGTGACACGCAACCCTTAAACAAACGCGCGAACAGGAAAACCCAAATCGATCCCACAGATAGGCAGGGATACCACATCAGTCTTAGGAGATTGGCCCCAATAAAACATGTTTGGCTGCAGGGGTTCATATTCCCAAAACACCATAAAGTCACCTGCCACGCAAAGTTAGGAACAGTCAGTGAATCAGAACACAGTGTGCAAACTACATGCAGAGATCACGCGCTCCCCATGCCGGACATCTGGACACATACCCACTGGCCCCACATTGTGTCCACGCAAGGTTGAGACCCACCTGCACTCCTTATCAAATTATAAGATTTAATGCCCCGTGACTAAGGCCAGATTTCTATCTCCAAAGGAATGTATAAATTTCTTTATGACGCTTCATGTAATGGATAAAAAGGCGTCCAAAACCAATGTGCTTTGAGGCCGTCTACAGACCCCAATTCTGTTGCCTGTTCACCCTGCCACTGCGTTTAATTAAACCAACTGTTCCTGTATTGCCAAATGCCTATTGTCTTTCATTTTTTCAAGGTAAATTCATATTCGAGCAACAGGAGCATGTGCTAATGACTTTTGCTTAACGCTCCTTGAGATGCTATGAAGTGAGTTATGTTAATACACATCCACCATGGTATAAGTAATGCATTAATCAACAAACACTCTGGTTTATAGAAGTGAACTTATTTATAATATTTGGTTGGCTCAGGATGAGCTTTCTTGCCATTTTTGGGGCAACAACACCAATGTTGATTGTGAGCAAATTATGTGCAGACAGAGTCAATTTGGCAGACGTCATGTGATATGTAGAAGTGAGGATACTTTCTGTAGGGAGGTGCAAATTGCCATAAAGGAAGGTAGGCTTCTTCAACAGTGCACAAGTGGATAAGATTAACAGGTGCACAAACAAAAAGGTACAGTGCTGGGTGACTTAGAAGGTGGCATGATGACAGACCAAGGACCACTGGGACTAGCCAGGGGGCACCAACAAATGTTCCCTGTCAGTTCGGCCATGGAAACTAGTGAAGTCCGCATCTTCCTCCCCTGATGGGTGTTGTTCCTCCTCTACAGTTGGTGGTGTTTGTGTGGATGGCATCTGAGGCACACGCACATATGGGCAGAAGATGTGGCTACCCTGTCCCCGGCAGTATATTTCTGTGCCAGCAAGGAAGGTAACACAGCACTGACAAGGGACTTATGGCTTCTCAACAATGCAGCAACGTTGCTATGGAGGGCAGCCATTGTTGTTATGTAGGAGTCCAACTTGTGCTCCATAGATGCCATTAAGCTACTCATGGCCCCCAGCCTGGTGCCAACCTCACTGGTGTCAGAGGATGAGGCCTGTTGTTCTTGCCTCTCCCTCATGACACCAGCAATATTAGTCAGGGACTCATCCATCCTATGAAGCCAAGGGTAGGTGCCTTTAATTCCCTCAGATGTGTCCTTATTAGAAATGAGGCACCTACGGAATCCCTCTAGGCTGCCCACTATAGCCTCCATCCCTGCCTGTACCACAGCAACCTTCCTCTGCTGGAATCCTATCACTCGCCATTGGAAGATAACTTGGGGGTCCTTGGAGTCCACAGCTGGACTAGGACTGGCAGATGGTGCATGTCCTGAGGGTGGCGGTTCTTCTGGAGCCCCTATATTGCTTTCATTCCTTGCCATGACCAGAGACAGAGATGCTATGGAGTCCACGAGTTTCTGAAAGGTGTCATCATCCATTGGGGGCAGGATGTCATCACCAACAGATCGGTCATCCAGGATAGGTAGCTGGACAGGAGGTGTAATTGGTCCCTCTGCAATGAAATTGAAATATGTTAATTATGATGTATGATGGATGTTGATGTAATTACACTGGGAGATATACAAACCTTATTTTCATTTACTTTATGTTTCACAAAGATGTGTTGAACATGTGTTACTACAAGTAAAAGAGGCCAAGTTACACTGGTGTTGCCTTTCACATGGCAATATCTTTACATTGTTCACACAACCACTGTGTGACAAGGGGTCCATTTTGTGTCATACCACTCATTGCAAGGTAGTTATGCAGCTTGCTGGCTTGCACTACCTGAAAGCGTGAGTGCAGGTACGGGCACTATTTACCTTGTTGCTTAACTGATTGTATATTTTAAGGACTAGATTGATGTAATGTTCACTTATTGCATCACTGCCGAGAAAATTGCACCATGTCACCAAGGTGCGTGCATCACCTCTAGCCATCAATTAGCCCACAGCGCTAGACAAAATAATATTTTTTTGTCATCTATTAGCTTTGGTCATGTGCTCTGGCTTTCACACAGTACACCACAGCACTCTGCGTTGATCTGCTGTAATGTGTGAAATTTGTGCATTCAAGTGGCTGATGGGTCATATTTGACACTCATCCAAACAACTCTAGACAACAAGCTGTCTTGCTACACTGCAGAAATGGGTAAAGGCATATACTCACCACAGTGTGCTTATTTGTGTGGAATGCTGTAGTTTCCTAGGACACAAAGTCCTCCCCAGAGTCCAAAACAATAGACACTGTGCGCCATCTCTGAAGGAGATAGGCACTGTCACACTTAGAAATATGCAACCACTGAAGCTCACTCCATTTCCTCATCACCCAATCTGCAGAGATGCAAAAATCTCTTCACTCAGCCCTACTCACTCATAGCTGTGCATTACTCCTCTGTCTATCTCCGTTTAGACCCAGGGACTAAACTTCCTCTCACACAATGATGACACCTAGATCATACATTGACTCTCAGGACACACCTACACTACCTACATTTGTTATATCATGCAATTGACAAACATGCCTAATATATGTGAGAGTAGTTGAAGAGACAGGGGTCTGGGGGAGGCCACTAAGGTCCTCGGGAAGCCAGGGCTACTATTTATTTAAGGTATAGCCTTCGTCTAGGTGAGTAGTGGAAAGGGAGTCCAAGCAGGACTGGAGAAACAATGTATGAAGGGACACAAGGTAGTATGAATGACATCACATTTATTAACATCATAAACGGAGTATCATCCACTTTTTAGAGGAACTAGTCCTGGTGCTCACACAAAAAGGTGAAAGTGCGTGAAGTGATAAGTGCTGGTGACTTAAAATTTACATCGCATTGACAACGCTGTACAAAACTCCGAAAATATTAAGTTATGTTAAAGGAGTTTCGGTTGTGAAAGTCGACGGCGTTTCGATCTCCTTTAGTTAGAGACCATCATCAGGACGAAAAACGTGTGAGCTGGTAGGATCTGGCAGCGTGATGACTTATACGGGGATCGACGGTGGGTCGTGGATTGTGTGGGTGGGTCCTTGCGGAAAATATGGGACACGTAGGGGAGCGGTCCACACATCCAGAGCAGGCTTAGTGCTTTGTCTTGTGGGACTTGTAGTGCTGCTCACTCATGTCATACATTACACTACAAGTCACAGTATTCTACTGAGGCAGCACATTATGAGTGAAGCTGACAAACTTTGGCAGGGATAGGCTGGGCTGGAAATTTATCAGTGGCCAAAATAAAATACATTTTCATGATGTATGTGGTAATATGTGAGACATTCCTGCCCTTTACCTTGCACATCCCACACTGGAGTGCAGCAAAGTGGTTTGCTGTGCTGTGCTGCGCTGCATGACAGTTTTAACCCCTTCGCTGCTAGGCCTTTCCACCCCCTGTGCTAAGCCTTTTTTTGGCTATTTTTGGGGTAGTTCGCGCTTAGGCCCCTGTAACTTTTTGACCACATAAGGTATCAACGCCACATTTGCGTCTTTTTCTTCCAACATCATGGGAATTCTAAAGGTACCCAGGGTTTGTAAATTCCTCTGGAGCGGACCCAGAAATTAGCCAAAATACAGCTACATTTTTTTTTGTGGAAAAATGGGAAAAAAGTGCTTCAAATGAAAGCATCTGTTTTTTTCCCTGCAAATGGTATTAACAAAGGGTTTGTGGGGCTGAAATCACCATTTTCCCAGATTTCTGGGACTGACAGACTTTTGTCAGAAAACCAACATTTTTTACACAGTTTTGGCATTTTACTGGGACATTGCCTATTTTTGCTATTTTTTGTGCTTTCAACCTTGTTCCAGTTAATGGTAGAAATGGGTATGAAAGCAATAATGGATCCTGGAAAGCTATACATTTTAGAAAAGTAGACGAAATTCTGAATTCAGCAAGGGGTCATTTGTGTAGATCCTTCAAGGTTTCTTTATAGAAACTAACAGTTGAAAATAGGAAAAATTGAAAATTAGTTGAAAAAAACAGCCATTTTTGCCAATGTTTTCACCTGTACCTTCTTCTAATTATGACAGATGTTTAAAAGCAATATACCATTACATCCGCTGGACCTTTCTGGTTGCAGGGATATATAGGACTTGTAGGTTCACCATGACCCCGACGAACCCAGAGACAATAACTGACTGGTTTTTTATTATGTACCGGGTATATAGCAATTAATTTGGGAAAATATAACAGTGAAAAATCGTGATGAAAGACACCTATGTATTTCTGAAATTGGAACAAAATATAGAGTTTAGAAACAGTAGCTATTTGCACATTTCCGAAATTGTGAGTAGCCATACTAGCATGAGAATTATAGGACATTTTTCAAAGTGACTTCTTTTTTACACATTGTCTTTCATGTGGAAGGCAGAAATCAGTGCTGAATTTGAGCCGGGGCTTTCCGGTGCTAAGCACTGGCACCTAATTGTCAACACCATACATAGAATAGTCTACCACATGGTGGCGCTGCTCATCTAATTTAGAGATGAGCAGAACAACGGTTGTTTAGGAATACAATATACATTAAAATTGCTAATACCTGACTCCCCAGCCATTCCTTTAGCTTTGGGGACCTGGAATAATCTGAACTGTCACATTTACATGCGAGAGAGATGATTAGTAGTTGTTTTGGCAGCGATGACAAGGGCGATGGGTGGTGCAAGCTGCAGTGGCCTCCTGGTCAGAGCCCTGGAACTGGCAGAAATGCATCGAAAGTTAATAGGTAATAACAGTTGCTCTACAATTCTGTGTTACCCTAAGTCTCCCGATAAAAATGGTACCTCACTTGTGTGGGTAGGCCTAGTGCCAGCGACAGGAAACAGCTCAAAACACAACGTTGACACACTTTATTTTTACAGTGAAAACTGAGCCTTTTTTTGCAAAGTGCCTAGCTGTAGATTTTGAACCCTAGCTCTGCCGGCACCTAGGGAACCCTAGTAAACCTATACATTTTTGAAAACTAGACACCGAGGGGAATCTAGGATAGGGTGACTTGACTGGCTCTCACCAGGTTCAGTTACCCAGACTCCCTTGCAAACCTCAAACTTTGTAAAAAAAAACAAATTTTCCTCAGATTTCTCTGGTGGAAAGTTTTGGAATCTGCGTGAATCCACAAAATTCCAACCACCCCGCATTTCCCAAAGTCTTCCGAGAAAAATGGTACCTCACTTGTGTGGGTAGGCCAAATGCTTGTGACAGGAAACGGCCCAAAATGCAACGTGGACACACCACATTTTCACAGTGAAAATTGACACTTTTTTTGCAAAGTGCCTAGCTGTGGATTTTGAACCCTAGCTCTGGCGGCATGTAGGGAATCCTAGCAAACCTATACATTTTTTAAACCTAGACACCCAGGGGAATCCAGGATGGGGTGACATGTCTGGCTCTCACCAGTTTCTATTACCCAAAATCCCTTGCAAACCTCAAACTTTGTAAAAAAAAACACATTTTCATCAAATTTCTGTGGTGGAAAGTTCTAGAATCTGCTTGGATCCACAACATTCCACCCACTCCGCATTCCCCAAAGACTTCCGAGAAAAATGATACCTCACTTGTGTGGGTAGGCCTAGTGGCCGCAACAGGAAACGGCCCAAAATGCAACGTGGACACACCACATTTTCACAGTGAAAACTGACCCTTTTTTTGCAAAGTGCCTAGCTGTAGATTTTGAACCCTAGCTCTGCCGGCATGTAGGGAAACCTAGCAAACCTATACATTTTTGAAAACTAGACACCGAGGGTAATCCAGGATGGGGTGACTTGTCTGGCTCTCACCAGGTTCTGTTACCCAGATCCCTTGCAAACCTTAAAATTTGTAAAAAAAAACACATTTTCCTCACATTTCTGTGGTGGAAAGTTCTGGAGTCTGTGTGGATCCACAACATTCTACCCACCCCGCATTTCCCAAAGACTTTCGAGAAAAATGGTACCTCACTTGTGTGGGTAGGCCTAGTGCCCGCAACAGAAAACGGCCCAAAACGCAACGTGGACACACCACATTTTCACTGTGAAAACTGACCCTTTTTTTGCAAAGTGCCTAGCTGTAAATTTTGAACCCTAGCTCTGCCGGCACCTAAGGAAAGCTAGCAAACCTCTACATTTTTTAAAACTAGACACCCAGGGGAATCCAGGATGGGGTGACTTGTCTGGCGGCTCTCATCAGGTTCTGTTACCCAGAATCCCTTGCAAACCTCAAACTTTGTAAAAAAAAAACACATTTTCCTCATATTTCTGTGGTGGAAAGTTCTGGAATCTGCGTGGATCCACAAAATTCCACCCACCCCACATTCCCCAAAGTCTTCTGAGAACAATGATACCTCACTTGTGTGGGTAGTCCTAGTGGCCGCGACAGGAAACGGCCCAAAATGCAACATGGACACACCACATTTTCACAGTGGAAACTGACCCTTTTTTTGCAAAATGCCTAGCTGTAGATTTTGAACCCTAGCTCTGCCGGCACCAAGGGATACCTAGCAAACCAATACATTTTTGAAAACTAGACACCCAGGGGAGTCCAGGATGGGGTGACATGTCTGGCTCTCACCAGGTTCTGTTACCCAGAATCCCTTGCAAGCCTCAAACTTTGTAAAAAAACACACATTTTCCTCACATTTCTGTGGTGGAAAGTTCTGGAATCTGCGTGGATCCACAAAATTCCCACTCCGCATTCCCCAAAGTCTTCCGAGAAAAATGATACCTCACTTGTGTGGGTAGGTCTAGTGGCAGTGACAGGAAACGGCCCAAAATGCAACGTGGACACACCACATTTTCACAGTGAAAACTGACACTTTTTTTGCAAAGTGCCTAGCTGTAGATTTTGAACCCTAGCACTGCCGGCACCCAAGGAAACCTAGCAAACCTATACATTTTTGAAAATAGACACCCTAGGGAATCCAGGATGGGGTGACTTGTCTGGCTCTCACCAGGTTCTGTTACCCAGAATCCCTTGCAAACCTCAAACTTTGCAAAAAAACCCACATTTTCCTCACATTTCTGTGGTGGAAAGTTCTGGAATCTGCGTGGATCCACAAAATTCCACCCACCCCGCATACCCAAAGTCTTCTGAGAAAAATCGTTCCTCACTTGTGTGGGTAGGCCTAGTGCCCGCCACAGGAAAAGGCCCAAAACGCAGCGTGGACACACCACATTTTCACAGTGAAAACGGACCCTTTCTTTGCAAAGTGCCTAGCTGTAGATTTTGAACCCTAGCTCTGCCGGCACCTAGGGAAACCTAGCAAACCTAAACATTTTTGAAAACTAGACACCCAGGGGAATCCAGGAAGGGGTGAGTTGTCTGGCTCTCACCAGGTTCTGTTACCCAGAATCCCTTGCAAGCCTCAAACTTTGTAAAACAAAACACATTTTCCTCACATTTCTGTGGTGGAAAGTTCTGGAATCTTCGTGGATCCACAAAATTCAACACACCCCGCATTCCCCAAATTGTTCTGAGAAAAATGGTACCTCACTTCTGTGGGTAGGCCTAGTGCCCGCAACAGGAAACGGCCCAAAACGCAACGTGGACACACCACATTTTCACAGTGAAAAGTGACCCTTTTTTTGCAAAGTGCCTACCTGTAGATTTTGATCCCTAGCTCTGCTCGGCACCTAGGGAAACCTAGCAAACCTATACATTTTTTAAAACTAGACACCCAGGGGAATCCAGGATGGGGTGACTGGTCTGGCTCTCACCAGGTTCTGTTACCCAGAATCCCTTGCAAACCTCAAACTTTGTCAAAAAAACAAATTTTCCTCACATTTCTGTGGTGGAAAGTTCTGGAATCTGCGTAGATTCACAGATTTCCTACCACCCAGCATTCCCCAGGTCTCCTGATAAAAATGGTACATCACTCATGTTGATGCCCCAATTACCCACGATAGGCAAGGGCCCAAAACGTATTGAGGAGACATCAAAATGACCTATCACAAAACAACCTGGTTTTGCAAGGGGAGTCACCTGGGTTTTTGGCCCCGGGTGTGGCGGCCATCTTGGGAAACCTACCAAACCCACACATTTCTAAAAACTAGCCACCCGGGGGAGTCCAGCGAGGTATGGCTTGTGTGGGTCCCCCAACGTTTTCCTACTCAGAATCCCCTGCAAACCTCAAATTTAGCTGAAAAAATCACTTTTTTCTCAAATTTCTGTGTGGGAAAGTTCTGGAATCTGCGGGGATCCACATATTTCCTACCACCCAACGTTCCCCCTGGTCTCCTGATAAAAATAGTACTCACTCGCATGGGTGGGTCAAGTACCTGCGACAGGCAAGGGCCCAAAACGTATTGAGGAGACTTCAAAATGACCTATCACAAAACAACCTGGTTTTGCAAGGGGGGGGTCACCTTTGTTTTTGGCCCGGGCTCGGCGGCAATCTTGGGAAACCTACCAAACCCACACATTTCTGAAAACTAGACACCTGGGGGAGTCCAGTGAGGTATGGCTTGCGTGGGTCCCCCAACATTTTCCTACTCAGAATCCCCTGCAAACCTCAAGTTTAGCTGAAAAAATCACTTTTTTCTCAAATTTCTGTGTGGGAAAGTTCTGGAATCTGCGTGGATCCACAAATTTCCTACCACCCAGTGTTCCTTCAAGTCTCCCAAGAAAAATGGTACCTCACTCGCGTGGGTGGGTCAAGTACCCGCAACAGGGAAGGGCCCAAAACATATTGAGGAGACTTCAAAATGACCTATCACAAAACAACCTGGTTTTGCAAGCGGGGTCACCTGGGTTTTTGGCCCCGGGCTCGGCGGCCATCTTGGGAAACCTACCAAATTCACACATTTCCGAAAACTAGACACCCAGGGGAGTTTCAGCTAAATTTCAGGTTTGCAGGCATCTGTGGGTAGGAAAACATTGGGGGACCCACGCAAGCCATACCTTGTTAGACTCCCCCGGGTGTCTAGTTTTCAGAAATGTGTGGGTTTGGTAGGTTTCCCAAGGTGGCTGCCGAGCCCGGGACCAAAAACCCAGGTAACCCCCATTTCAAAACCAGGTTGTTTTGTGATAGGTCATTTTGATGTCTCCTTGAAACGTTTTGGGCCCTTGCCTGTCGCAGGTAGTTAACCCACCCACGCAAGTGAGGTACCATTTTTATCGGGAGACCTGGGGAAATGCTGGGTGGGAGGAAATTTGTGGATCCACGCAGTTTCCAGAACTTTCCCACACAGAAATTTGAAAAAAAAGTGATTTTTTCAGCTGAATTTAAGGTTTGCAGGGGATTCTGGGTAGAAAAGCTTAAGGGGACCCACGCAAGCCATACCTCGCTGGACTCCCCCGGGTGTCTAGTTTTTAGAAATGTGTGGGTTTGGTAGGTTTCCCAAGATGGCCACCGAGCCTGGTGTAAAAATCAGGTGACCCCCCTTGAAAAACCAGGTTGTTTTGTGATAGGTCATTTTGATGTCTCCTCAATACGTTTTGGGCCCCTGCCTGTCGCGGGTCCTTGACCCACCCACGCGAGTGAGGTACCATTTTTATCTGGAGACCTGGGGGAACACTGGGTGGTAGGAAATTTGTGGATCCACGCAAATTCCAGAACTTTCCCACACAGAAATTTAAGAAAAAAGTGATTTTTTTTCAGCTAAATTTGAGGTTTGCAGGGAATTCTGGGTAGGAAAACGTTGGGGGACCCACGCAAGCCATACCTCGCTGGACTCCCCCAGGTGTCTAGTTTTCAGAAATGTGTGGGTTTGGTAGGTTTCCCAATATGGCCGCCGAGCCCGGGGCCAAAAACCCAGGTGACCCCCATGCAAAACCAGGTTGTTTTGTGTTAGGTAATTTTGATGTCTCCTCAATATGTTTTGGGCCCTTGCCTGTCGCGGGTACTTGACCCACCCAGGGGAGTGAGGTACCATTTTTATCGGGACACCTGGGGGAACACTGGGTGGTAGGAAATTTGTGGATCCACGCAGATTCCAGAACTTTCCCACACAGAAATGTGAGAAAAAGTGATTTTTTCAGCTAAATTTGAGGTTTGCAGGCGTCTGGGTAGGAAAACGTTGGGGGACCCACGCAAGCCATACCTCGCTGGACTCCCCCGAGTGTCTAGTTTTCAGAAATGTGTGGGTTTGGTAGGTTTCCCAAGATGGCCGCCGAGCCCGGGGCCAAAAACCCAGGTGACCCCCCTTGCAAAACCAGGTTGTTTTGTGATAGGTCATTTTGATGTCTCCTCAAAACGTTTTGGGCCCTTGCCTTTCGCGGGTACTTGACCCACCCAGGGGAGTGAGGTACCATTTTTATTGGAAGACCTGGGGAAATGCTGGGTGTTATGAAGTTGTGGATCCACACAGATTCCAGAATTTTCCCACACAGAAATTTGAGAAAAAAGTGATTTTTGCACCTAAATTTGAGGTTTGCAGGGGATTCTGGGTAGAAAAGCTTAAGGGGACCCACGCAAGCCATACCTCGCTGGACTCCCCCGGGAGTCTAGTTTTCAGAAATGTGTGGGTTTGGTAGGTTTCCCAAGATGACCGCCGAGCCTGGGGTAAAAATCAGGTGACCCCCCTTGAAAAACCAGGTTGTTTTGTGATAGGTCATTTTGATGTCTCCTCAATACGTTTTGGGGCCCTGCCTGTCGCGGGTACTTGAACCACCCACGCGAGTGAGGTACCATTTTTATCTGGAGACCTGGGAGAAATCTGGGTGGTAGGAAATTTGTGGATCCACATAGATTCCAGAACTTTCCCACACAGAAATTTAAGAAAAAAGTGATTTTTTTCAGCTAAATTTGAGGTTTGCAGGGGATTCTGGGTAGGAAAACGTTAGGGGACCCACGCAAGCCATACCTCGCTGGACTTCCCCGGGTGTCTAGTTTTCAGAAATGTGTGGGTTTGGTAGGTTTTCCAAGATGGCCGCCGAGCCCGGGGCCAAAAACCCAGGTGACCGCCCTTGCAAAACCAGGTTGTTTTGTGATAGGTAATTTTGATGGCTCCTCAATACGTTTTGGGCCCTTGCCTGTCACGGGTACTTGACCCACCCACGGGATTGAGGTACCATTTTTATCAGGATACCTGGGGGAACGCTGGGTGGTAGGAAATTTGTGGATCCACGCAGATTCCAGATCTTTTCCACACAGAAATTTGAGAAAAAGTGATTTTTTTAGCTAAATTTTGAGGTTTGCAGGGGATTCTGGGTAGGAAAACGTTGGGGGACCCACACAAGCCATACCTCGCTGGACTCCCCTGGGTGTCTAGTTTTCAGAAATGTGTGGGTTTGGTAGGTTTCCCAAGATGACTGCCAAGCCCGGGGCCAAAAACCCAGGTGACCCCCCTTGCAAAATCAGGTTGTTTTGTGATAGGTAATTTTGATGTCTCCTCAATACGTTTTGGGCCCTTGCGTGTCGCGGGTACTTAACCCACCCATGCGAGTGAGGTACTATTTTTATCGGGAGACCTGGGGGGAGTCCTGGATGGTAAGAAAATTTTGGTTTTTCTGATATCAGAATATTATGACACAGTAATGCAAGAAAAATGTGTGACTATAGTCACATTTTTTGGTTCTCATGGCACTGTGACTAAAAAAAAAAACTTGTTGGGATCTATGAGAGGCACACCACCAAGCACTCCCTATTTTTTTCCCATTTACAGAAATATATAAATTTGGTAAATTTCCCTAGAGACAGACTACACTTTAGCACAGAAAGACAGATGAGACAAATATGACTGCCTATCCATCTGTTCCACAAGTACACACACATCCTGGTTGGATTTGGCACGAGGGTGAGTGAAAGGTTCAAAATGTATATTTGATTAACGAGAGATTTCACAAAAAGGAAATGGACTGTTAATAATTAAAAGGTTAAAAACCTGAACCAATGACTCACAGCTCGTGAGCTGTAAAGCCACGACAAGGCACCAACCTCTTTACAGGCCATTCACACACCTTTCATACTTGACACACACTTACACACCACCAGCTGCGGCCCCAGCACATTACAACACTCACATCAACAGACAATGTGGAGAGAATGTACACCCTGGCATAGAGAGACAGACCAGAGAAATATTAGTTTAAAACAAACAATTACTTAAGTACACACACATACTGGTTGGATTTGGCATAAGGGTGAGCGAAGGTTCAGGTTGTAAAATTCTATTAACAAGAGATTTCACAAAAAGGAAATGCACTGTTAATAATGAAAAGGTTAAAACACTGAACCAATGACTCACAGCTTGTGAGCTGTAAAGCCACGGCCAGGCACCAACCTCTTTTCAGGCCATTCACACACCTTTCATACGTGACACACAAGACCATTCACACCGCCAGCCGCGGGCCCAGCACATTACAACATTCACATCAACAGACAGCGCCATTCAAGGGCCTATCACTTTCATACACCCACATGACTGACACAGCAATCACACCGGCTGGTGGGTGACATAGGGTGTGCAGTGGCGTTTGGCTAGCAGAGTGTGTAATGACCAGCAGCAAGTCACTACTCACACACTGCCAGCCAAGCGCCAGCCCACGCACACCGCCAGCCAAGCACCAGCCCATGCACACCGCCAGCCAAGCACCAACCCACGCACACTGCCAGCCAAGCGCCAGTCCACGAACACCGCCAGCCAAGCACCAGTCCATGCACACCACCAGTCAAGTGCCAGTCCATGCACACCGCCAGCCAAGCACCAGTCCATGCACACCGCCAGCCAAGCGCCAGTCCACGCACACCACACACCACCAGCCAAGCGCCAGTCCATGCACACCGGCAGCCAAGTGCCAGTCCGTGCACACCACCAGCCAGGCGCCAGTCCACGCACACTGTCAATTTTTTTTTTAACAAGAAAGAAATTACAAACCAGTTGGAACTAGATACAAAACTATAACTACAAACACAACAGCTGTAACTAAAGACATCATTCTAATGCCAAACGTGAAACTGAACAACAAATAAAAAACCATACAGACCAGGCAGTACACTATTAGACTCACGGTTGCTCCCAAAATCTCTTTTGAGTGTGATACAATCTGAAACATGTGGGCACACACAGCCCAGGATAAGAAGGACAATCAGCACAGTGCATACTACTCTCCTTCCGCATACCTTTTCGCAAACAGACTCTACATCTCTTACAGGGATTGTTTTTTTTGGGCGTGGGAGGAATTAAATCGGGTAAGTGGCGATCTTTCAATCTAGCCACATCTTCCACCACTCCAACTCTAGGAACACTTGCCTGTTCCACTACAACATGGCTGCCCATCACAGACTCTTGAAACTGAACAAAAGTCATCTTTGACGCTGGAGAACACTCCTTGAACACAACAAAAGCATTAAAAGTTGCTAAATTCAAAAGATGGATGGCCAACTTCTTATACCAAATGTAAGCCTTACGAATAGCAGTGTAATGTTCCAACCTCTGATCTACTCTATCAACACCACCCATGTGCTTATTGTAGTCTACAATGCACACAGGTTTGCACACTTCAGCAACCTGACCCCAAACATCAACAGGTGAAGTACTTTCATCATGGATGGTAGTCAGCATGTACACATCCCTCCTGTCCACAAATTTCACAGCTAGCAGTTCATCACTACGCAAGGCACTGCACTGTCCCCTCTGAAGCTTTTTGCAAACAAGCTCTTTTGGCTAACCTTTATGGTTAGAGCGGATTGTGCCACAAGCAAGAGTGTCCACCTTGAACAGAAATCCCTCCTGAGACAGACCAGCACCAGTTTTGGAGAACAGAAATTCTTCAAAAAGATCAGGCTAAAAGTCCTGCTCAAATATGGGCTGGCATTAAACAGTGTACTGGTCTTAATTATTTTTCAAGTCAGGCCCCCCTGTGAGGCTCTCCTGGTGCACTAGACTGCCTCAAAGACAGGCTGGCACTACCACTTAGAGCTGCGGGGATTAAGGTGTGGGGTGACCTTGCTTTAGAGGGTTCACTTTTACCATGGAGGTCACTATACAACAGGCTAGAAGAGGGCATGTCTAAGTTTAAATATATTCAGTTGCAGAGCTGGTCCCAAAACCTAAAAAAACCTATAGGCATAGGAAACACCCTTGAGGAGCAGCTAGTGGTAGGACCACCGGGGAGGAAAGAGGTTTCTTTCTTTTATTGGTCCATTGAAGAGGCTATCGATGGTGATTTTAAGTTGGCCGAAGAACTGTGGGGGGCCTCTTTGCAAAACGAACACTTGGAACTTTTGTGGCAAACTTCCTTTAATACTTTGTTTGCCGCTGTTAAACCAGCTTGGCTGAGGAGGAACCACTTGTTTACGGTTCATAGGGCTTATTTATCACCGTTAAGATTGACCAAAATGTTGAATGGGCTCCCAGTCCACTGTAAAAAATGTGACTTAGAATGTGCTTCTGATATACACATGTTTAAGGAATGCCCTTCGATAGCTGAATTTTGGGAAAAAGTGGGAACAACCGTTGCTGACATCTTGGGATTTCCAATCCAAATCAATCTTGGCTTGATAATCTTTGGTATATCTAGTGGAATTAGCGGCCCGCTAGGCTTTTCCTCTTCTATGCAATGCTGTTGGTTAGGAGGGAAATTTGTAAAAGATGGATAGAAGTTGCACCTCCTTTACATTCTGAGTGGCTGTCTTCCTTATTTACAACATCCAGGTTGGATTTGTGTAGAACGCAGAGTAGTAAAAAGAAACCACTTTGGGATTTCTTATTAACCCCTTTACCGCGGCCGAAATTCCGCTGCGGTGCGGCGGCTTTGAAGAGTGGGCGGGGCCGCGTCAGCCAACGGACGTGCGCAGCACTACGGAGGTAGTGCTCGCGACGGCCGTTGGCCGACAGAAGCAGCAAACGGGTTAACATGGTCTAATGCTTAGTCTCGGGGATTTATTATTTACTGTCATGAATGTTTTAAGTCTTCATCTTTAAAGAAATCTGGATCCTATGATTATGCCTCTTTTGAAATTCCCCTGACTGTGTTGGGCCCCCCCAGTGTTGTCCATCTATAGGCCAACATTAACAGTCACTGTTTCTTTTGGAACCAGAGTCTGACCACCCCTTTCCATCTTGGGGCCAGTGTCATCTTAAGACTGTTCTGTACCGGTAGGCGGGGCGCTTCCTCCTGGTCCCCATCCAGTAGCCTAGGTCTCTTTGATGTTGAGTAACGGTATGGATGGCTTATTTTGTCTACTGGGGTTTGAGGCGAATGAGGAGGAAAAAAAATAAAAAGAGTGTCCACTTTGAACAATTCCTTAAACAATTGCACAGCAGTGTAGACGTTATCTAGGTACAAATGGTGACCTTTGTTAAAAAGTCCTCTAGCAAGTTCCCACACAATTTTCTCTAAAACTCCTAAAGTGGACAGACAACCAGGGAGGACAATAGTGGAATCCTTACCAGTGTACACCCGGAAATTATAGACATATCCTGTCCTACTCTCAGACAACATATACATCTTAATTCCATAACATGCCCTCTTGCTAGGAATGTACTGTCTAAAAACCAAATGATCCTTGAACAGGACCAAAGACTCATCAATAGCTATTTCTTTCCCTGGAGTATAGATCTCTGAAAATCGATCTACAAAGTGATCAAGAACAGGTCAAAGTTTAAAAAGATGGTGACAGTCAGGGTGATCTCGTGGCAACGCGGAAGCATTATCAACAAAATGCAGCATCTGAAGCACAAGTAAATACCGATCACGACTCATAATTGCAGAAAATATGGCCGTTGCCATCAATGGACTAGTATTTGTATTTGGTATTTGTTAGGCGCGTGTATCACCCGTAGGTCTTGCAGCGCCAGCAGATACTCAAGAACCAGATAGATGTCTCATCAGAGCTGGAAAAGCCAGGTTTTAAGAGTTTTGCGGAACCTCTTATGATCTTGTTCCAATCGGAGATAGAGAGGTAGGGCGTTCCAGGTTTCAGGGCCAATTTTGGAGAAAGCTCTGCCTCCGTTCCTTACTGTACGCACTTTTGGTACTGCTAGGAATTGTTTACTGGTGGAGCGCAGGACTCTAGTTGGTTGGTATTTTATTAGTTTTTTGGCTAGATATTTTGGCCCTTAGCCATTCAGGGTCTTGTGGACCAAGCAGCATAGTTCGAAGTTGATCCTCTTTTTTATAGGGAGCCAGTGGAGGGTCTTCAGACTGGGCGCAGAAGGGGTGCGGGGAGGGAGGTTTAGGACCAATCTGGCCGCAGTGTTTTGTAGAACCTGAAGTTTTGACAACTGTTCTTCATTAATGGAGGCCAGCAACGCATTTCCGTAATCCAGATGGCTAATGATTAGTCCCTGTACTAGGAGCATGCGGGACGATAGGGGAATCCACTTAAAGATTTTTCTAAGGGTTCGCATTAGACCATAGCTGGTACGTACCACATTGTTTATGTGGTCAGCCATAGAGAGTTTATCATCTATTATTACGCCCAGATTTCGCAGTATAGATTTGGGTGGGGGGCAGGGTCCCAGAGACTGCGGCCACCAGTCATCTGTCCATATTTTCTGAGCGTCGCCAAAGAGCAAGATTTCAGTTTTGCTTGCGGTGAGTAATAGGTGGTTGCTCGCCATCCAGTCGTTAATGGACAACATGCACTGCTTAAATCTGGATTTGGTGTCAGTGGGATCTGATCCAAGGGTGATTAGTAACTGCGTGTCATCGGCGTATGACACTGTGTCGAACCCATGTGTTTGGATTATCTTTGTCAATGGTGACACATACAAGTTAAAGAGAGTGGGGCTCAATATGGATCCCTGGGGGACTCCCTTGTCAATTATCTGATTTTTAGAGGAGAAGACCATAGAACTGGGAGTAGCTGGTCGATCACTACATTGGGAGAGTTTGTAAATAAAAGGTCTAAGGAGTGGCCGGCGATGTGGGTGGGGCACTTCACCAGTTGCTTTAGGCCCAATGTGCTTAGACTGGTGATGAGGTCTATTGTGTGGGGATCCGATGGGAGTTCAGCATGGTAGTTAAAATCCCCTAGTAGGAGAAAATTATCTGTAGCCAGAACGTGTGGCGCAATCATTTCTGTTAGATTATTAGTGAAGTGGGCTTTGTTACCGGGTGGTCTGTAGAGGAGGGCACCTTTCCAGAATTCCTTGCTGACATGCTCTGTTTTGAAGATACATATTTCGCCCCATTCTGCCAAATGGGATTCTACAGTATGTATTTTAGTGTTTTCCCTGAAGGCAATCACTATTCCGCCGCCTCTTTTGTCTTTCCTGTCTAGTCTTATTAGCCGATAGTCAAGGGGAAGTGCTATAGCTAGGTCAGGTAAAGATGAATCTTGGAGCCAGGTTTCTGTGATAAAGAATAGATCAGGTTTTTCTGAGTCCAATAAGGACCAGATTTCTAGTGCGTGTTTTGGGAGGGAGTGCGCATTGCAGTATAGACTGGTCAGGTGCTTGTGCTTTGAAGTAGTGGAATTGGTTAGGGGGCATTTGTTGTTGCTGTAGGCTATTTCGGGTTGCCTACTGAACGGAGGGTAATTGTGCGTTATGTGACCTATCTTTATTGGCAGGGTGGAGGTGCTATCAGGCTTTCCATGGGGTATTTTATTAAGAATGTGAAGTTCTTGGCTGGTGTATTTAAGGATGGCCACCCTGTACTAGTGGAGGGTGTTTTGCTGGTGGAATAAGGGCAGAGTGTCTGGCGTCTGGTGACGGTCGGGCACGGACGGGCGCAGACGGGCTTGCCTTTGGCGCGCCCTTTGGCGCTAGTAGACCAATATGAAGCCATGGACGGCTTCCTTATCAAACCCATCAAAAAAGTAAAACCCCAAAACTTCTTTATCTCATCCAGATTTGTGGGAGTCCACCGGGGAGCTCTAGAGTGGTGCCTAAGTCTGTCACTGTTGTCCCTCAAATACTGTTCAGCATACAAATTAGTCTGCTCAACAATCTCAGCCAAAAATACATCATCCATAAACAACTGAAAAAACTGTATAGGCAAAAACTTTTCACAATTCACTCTACACCCTGCATCACCACTAAAGGCAGGCAACACCGGCTGCACCATGTTTGGATCAACCCAGAGTCCAGCACTTCCAATGGGAAGCCTTGCAGCCACAGGCTGCAATCCAGATGCCTCTTGCACCATTGACACATCAGTGTCCTCCTCTAAAACAGGCACTTCATCCGCACTGAGAGTAGCTTCATCCACACTGAGAGTAGCTTCATCATCAGATGATTCCTTGTGGACACAAAACTCACTGCCTGAATCATGCACTTCCTCCTCTCCCTCAGATGCACTGTCTCATAATCATGGTCAGAGGAAGATTCAAAAAGCATACCAACCACCTGCTGAGCAGTAATTTTGCGGCTCGCCATAATCCTTACTAACAAAGGTAACTTATCAAACAAGTCAACAACAACAAACGCTTTGTAGAATAACTAATAAACAAAATGTGGCTTTGTCACAAACACCTATATACTCCAAAACTCTACCACTCACTTGTCAGAAGCAGATAGACTGACCACCTTCTCTGCACAGACACAGCAAGGACCAACAATATCCCACTAAAAAATAAAAATAAAAGAAAATTACACATAAGACAACGCAAAAGACATCGCAAAGAATTTCACGCTCAAAACACAAACTAAATATGCTGCTGTTTTGACACCACTTACTAAAAATTTACTTGTGCATGACAATAATACTCATTTGGAGTAAACACAACAAAAAATATTTTTATTACCAAATAAATGCAACTACGCAAAACTGCAGAAACCGCAAACAAGAACAACAAGCATTTGCAATGCAATAGGTCTCGCATTAGTAAAAGTTTGTGTTTTTGGCGTAGGAAATAATAATGCAACACTAATTGCTCAATTTTTTTGTAATGGAGACCTATAGAGTGTAGTGTGGTACAGTGAAGTGGTGTAGTATTGAATAGAGTAAAGTATTATAGAGTGTAGTGGAGTGGAGTAGTTTAGCGTGCAGTGGCGTAGAGTTAAGTAAAGTGGTGTGTATTGCAGTAGAGTGGCAGAGAGTGGTATAGAGTGTCGTAGAGTATACTGTTATAGAGTAGGGTGTTGAAGCATTGAGTGGCATAGAGTAGAGTGTATTAGAGTGGCATAAAGTAGAGTGTGTTAGAGTGGCATTAAGTGGAGTGCGATTGAGTGTGATACAGTGGAGTGTTAGAGTGGTATTGGGTGTTGTAGAATGGAGTGTGATAGAGTGGTGTGTAGTGATGTTAAATGTGGTGGCGTTGATTAACGTGGAGAGGAGTTAAGTGGTGTGGAGTATAGTATGTTGGAGCGGTTTAGAGTGTTGTAGAGTGGAGCGGCGTAGAGTGTAGTAGAGTGTTGTAAAGTGAAGTGGTGCAGAGTGTTATAGAGTGTAATATAGTAGTGTGTTATAACGTGGAGTGGCATAGAGTGGAGTAGAGTGGCTTGTAGCGAGCTAGAGTGAAATATAGTGGTGTGAGAGTGGATTAAAGATGTGTAAAGTGGAGAAAACTGTAGCATTAGAGAGTGTTTTAGAGTGGAGGTTGAGGTGTGGAGTGGGATTGAGTGGAGTAGAGTGTAGTGGCATAGGGTATTATAGAGTGGAGTGTTATAGAGTTAAATAAAGTAGTGCGTTATAAAGTGGAGTGGAGTAGAGTGGCGTGTAGTGATATACAGTGATATACAGTGGTGTAGAGTGTAGTAAAGATGTGTAAAGTGAAGAATAGTGTGTGTAGTAGAGTGGAGTGGTGTACAGAAAATGCTATAGGTCTTGTATTTATATTATTATGAGGTCTTAGCATTGTATTACTTTTAATGATTAACGTTGTATATTGAAAACATAAGAACAGGTTGGTATTGTAAGGGAATTATACAAGAAAGTACATGTTGCTTGTGTGAGTTTGTGGGTGTTTACTAACATTTACAGAAATATAGATTTGCTCATGGCAATGCAATTTTTACTAAAGTGCCGAAGTTTTAATTTGATGAAATTTCGTTTACAAGATAGGTGCCACCCACTACAATGTGGTAATAATGAGCAACATATGTTGTTTGTGGTTTATAGTATGCACTATGGTAGGATAGACTGCAGAGCACCTTAGTGAGCATGAGTAGCGGACTCCTAAAACTGAATACTTTAATACGCTAGGTATTTACCGAACACTGCAAAGGGTGTGTGCTATTAAAAATTGTCCACTTGTAAAAAATGTGAGTGAAAGGCCGCACACAGTGAAAGTAAAACAAGTACTAGTATGCAACAAAAACAGGATGCTTTGAAATAATTGCAACTGAAATGAGTAATATCTTGGGAATATTACAAGATGGGTGGTGTATAGTTTTACGACAATGTAAAGCGCTATTGTGTGGTAATGTGGTCATAACTATATGGGTAACAATAAAAGAAAGTGTCAAAGGGGACGTGTATGAGTGTGTAAGATAGTAAGGCATTATCATATAATAAAAAGGGAAACATACGCGTATGCAAGAGGGAAAATTTTTTAAAGGGCATTTGTGTGGGCATCTAATAATGCAAATGGCAGGGTGTACAATAAAAAATCACAAGAGGGGCCTGATGGAGACAGGGAGGTAGGAGTGCGCAAGGCAAAAAGTAAATAGCAGCGGCATGGAATTAAATTAGAACGGGCCTTAAAGAAAGGGAGGGAAGGAGGGAACAACTGAGCAGAACGTGTGTTTTGGTAAAAGCGCTATTGTGTGGCAATGCAGTAAAAATGATATGGGTAACAAAAAAAAAATGTGAAAGGGCATGTGTATGGATATATAACCAGGCCTACCGGTCCCCTTAGCAACCCCAGCACCCCCAATACCAGAAATTATTTTGCCTGGCTGCTTGACGATTAAGAAAGACTGCGTCCTACCATGATCATAACGGCAATGCCTAGAACCAGAGAGAAACTGGAAAGACATGGGGTTGAGCGGATTCATCTCTCTTCCGATGACTGCGTCCTGTTTGTTATCAGCGATGCAGCATCAGTGAGTAGCAAGCAATTTACTATTTTAGACGACAGATTGCTTAGTGAGTGGTTTATTATGTGGGAAGGTAGTAATGTTATCGGTGATCAAATATAAGCTAGAAACGTTCCATATATCGGAATTTACATGTCATGTTGTTTATTGCATGTGTTCTCCAAAGAAGCGTGCAGTCTCTGGAAGTATGTTACTTTGTGTTGGCTTTAAAAAGAAAAGCCACATGCAATTTTCATGACGTTATTGGAGAGTACTTTGCTCAATGAGGCAATGTGCTATTCTTATACAAACATTTAATTTCAAGTACCCCTAAGTGCACATCTATGGAGTAAAACAACAAAGGACAGATTTATAATGTTGCTTACTACAGATTCAGCGTTATTACATAAACTCTGGCTGATTAAAATAACATAACCACTTCTTTCACTCACTGTAAAGTGTCACGCGCGTGGCAATGAAATGTTACATTGACATTATGGAAATGTCACACATAAGCATACTTAAAACTTGGCAGCTATTTTACCCTTCCGCACACGAAATCGCTGACGATGGGCATGAGTAGGTGAAGGTGGTAGAAAATGGCTTCTAGCTGGTTGTGGTTGGGTGTTGCACATGGTAGTTTATGAATACTAAGTGGTGCACTGGCCGATATTTTAGGAAGGGGACGCGGGTGGATTGGTGCGAGAGTATGTAGCGCCAGGAAGAGCTGGGGCATGCTCCTGCTTCATTCCTATTTTAGGAATTGCCTATCAGTCTTCAATTCCTGTCTTTTAGGCTTCCCGTTTACTTCAGCAAAGTTTACTCCAAAAGTCGATCTCCACGAAGTGCTAGAGATATGAACGCACGATGTATAAAACGTAACAAAGCATCCAAGTGCTGCTAACCATTTTGTTGTTATAGAACTCAATTTTGCTTGTTTTATAAACGTCGGAAAGATGACGAAGGTTCGAGCTGACTCGCTGGGTTCGAACCTGTGACCAAAACGTTAAACTCTGGCATTTGCAGAGGACGTAATAGGCAACCGCGCCACCAGATAAGGCTTAATTTCTGGGGTTTCCCACGACGGAAAAACCAATGCGTTATTTTGCATTAAAGTAGTAAAGGTGTCACCGTGGCTAACACACAATAAAACAAATAATAAAAAATAACTTACATTGGCAGTGGCAGAGAAAGCGAAAAAGGCATCATAAGAAAGCAAGTAAAACAAAAAGAGCAGATGACTCAGCATCCCAAGACATTAACTGAATCTTTCCAAGCAGTTCTGCGTACGTTTTCAACCAGTGGTGCGCGTGCACCACAGAGGAGCGGGGGGGAGGTGAAAGGGAGCGCGGCAGCGAGGCGAACGCGCGCTGCTGCGCGTGCTAGCCACCGATGGGAATGGGCGGAGCAAAGGCGGGACATGTGCCCGCCTTTGCCCAATTGCGTGCCGTTTTTTTTAAAAAAACGCACGCAACAGCCAATGCCAGGCTTCAGAAAGCTAACCACACGCACGAGCATGTGGTTAGCTTTCTAAAGCCCGTACAAGAGGTCTCGCGCTGCGCGAGCAGGCTGCGCACTGTAACGCTAGGCGCGAGACCTAAAAAGCACTAGAATAAAAGGAGAAATAAAACATTACAATCACATATGCAAATAATGAACCAGTCCACACACAATCTACCAGCCAAGCTGGTGGGTAGGTGGGCCTAAGAGCAAAACTGACAAAATATTCAACCCCATAAAGGGGAGCGACCCTTGTCCATGGGGCCGCTCCCCACAAACATTTATATAAAAAAATAAATCCCTGGTGGCCTAGTGGGCCATCTGAAATCATTTTGGGCCAATCTTCCCTCCCCTCAGCGGGGCAGAAACGGCCAGACAAAATGTCCCCCAAAGGGGATATACCATTGCCCAAGGGGCCGCTCCTCGCATACATTAGTAATACAAGAAAAAAAAAACTAAAACAAAAAAATCCCTGTTGGCCCAGTAGTCCATCTAAAATTCATTTGGGCTGATATGCCAGCCCCCAGGGGGGCATAAACGGCCAAACAATATGTCCCCCAAAGGGGAGCGACCCTTGCCCAAGCGGCCGCTCCCCGCATGCATTACAAATATTTAAAAAAAGCTAAAACTAAAAAATCCCTGGTGGCCCAGCGGGCCATCTAAAAAATGATTTGAGCCAATCTGCCGCCCAGGGGGGCAGAAACAGCCAAACAATATGTCCCCCATATGGGAGCGACCCTTGCCCAAGGGGCCGCTCCCCGAATACATTGTAAATAAAAAAAATAAACTAATAATAAAAAAATCCCTGGTGTCTCTTTGGGCATTCCTGCTGCACGATCGCGCGATCGTGCAGCAGGAATGCTCAAAGAGACATCAGAGGAAAGGAAAACCCTTTCCTTTCCCCCGATGCCTCTTTGTTTGCAAAATTCCCCCCTCCCCGAGGAGAAACTCACCTTCTCCTCCTGGACGCGCTGGAAGCAATGACTTCCACCGCGTCCAGTTTCATCTAATGATGTCGGCGTGCGATGCGTGCTGACGTCAATAGATGACATGGAGGAGGGGGCGGGGCGGGCAGCAGAAGGGCTTCCGCTGTCCTCCCCGGTGGGGGAACCATGATCGGCAGTCCACGGGGGGAGCGTCATCGCTTCCCCCGTGGGTGGGTGCTAGGATGGCCGGGAGCCGTCCTGAGCACACACCTACCGTGTCTCAGGACGGCTCCCGGCCGTCCTGAGCACCAAACGGGTTAACCACATTGTTCCTTGTTGACACTTCCCTTGTAGATCTTCCAGGTCTTCAGATGCAGCACTGTCCTGTCTTTCCACTCCTTCCACCAACTCTGTGGGGATGACTGGAGTCACCTGCTTCTCCAGTTGGTCCAACTCCTCCAGTCCTCCAATCCACTGTGCTGCCTGCAGCTCCTTGGCCAGTTTCTCTTTGGTTCTTAGCTTATTATCATGCCAGTGCTTCTTGCACTCTGGCACTGTCCTTTTTGTTTAGTCTAAACTGTTAATTTTATCCACTATGGACTGCCAAATGGCTTTCTTCTTTACTAATGGCAATTTGGATCTGACAAAGAGACGGTGTTCATCTTTTGTCACCTCAGATATTAAAATGGGGTTCTCCTTCTCACTGACATTGCTCTTCCTTTTCCTCTTTCCCTGGAATTCTGTCTGGTCATCTTGGCTGGTGTTGGGCTTGTCACCCTCACAGCTTGTGCTTGCTGATCCCTCCATTTCTTGACTTTGGTGAATTGCAAATGTTTTTTTGTTTGCTGAGGCTTTCCAACGTGTAGTGATCTGCTGATCACTTTTCTAGTAGTTGCCAGCACCAGCCACTCCCTGAGGGCTGGCTTATACTCACCCCACACCCATCCAGCACAGGCGTCACTGGACATGTGATCCTGGCAATAAAAGGGGCTGGGTGCACGTGCCCTGGGCCAGTTCTACACTACAACTAACTGTGTCTGCGTGGTCATTATTTATGCATGAGGGCCTAGGGCCCTACAGCATTACACGACGCACTCTGAGTGGCAAGTAAAGATAGCTTTACCATCTGCAAATCAGCTTAGCATCACTTTTGCTAATAGAACAATTGATGGACAGAACTTTGAACAACATCAAACATTCACCCCAGTACAGAGATCTGGGCCTAAATCCATTGTTTTTTTGCTCCCCATGCCATTGCAATTTAAGCCCAGCCATATGCAAATTATTCTTGACATGGTGCCCAAAGGGAACAATCCAGCCCAAACTTCCAGGCCAGGTCCTCCTGCAGCAGGTGCTTTGCATTACCTTGCACCATCCGTCCCACAGATGCATCCAGTAGCGGCCCGTGGTGGGAGTGCTGCCGGGCGGTGGCGCGGGGCGGGGGAGAGGCAGGGGGGGGGTGGTAGTAAACTCCGGAATACGGCCGCACAGAAGTAAGTAAACAAACAAATAAATAAAACGAATTTCGTTGCGCGCGCTGCACCGCCAAATGCGATGCAGCGCGCGCAACGAAATTCGTTTTATTTATTTGTTGTAACGACCGCGTTGTAATGGCATGCGATCTAAAGCATGCGTTGTAAAGAGATATATTAATTTTCAAGGCAGTCTTATATTTGTCTCTATTCCCTTGATCATAAGTTTGCCGCCAGAGATGCTCCAGCTTCTTACATTCCTTTTTAAGAGCCAGACTTTCGGCAGAGAAGTTAACCACGCAGATGATGGTTTATTCCTGCGGATAACTCATTCTGTAATGGGAGCAATCTGATCTAATGCGCACTTAAGCCAGTCTTCAAATTGCCTGCTGGCTTTGTCAGCACAATTATCAAAGATCAGATAGTTATTGCCCAGAGCCCGACTGAGTCTCTCGTGAGTCACTTTTGACCAACTCACTACCCACATGGAAGAGGGAACAGAGTTCCCGGATGCCCTAGTGCAGGAAATGTTAATGGGAATTGCCAAGTTATCTGACCAAACTAGGGGAATGGGCGCAGAGTTTTAGCACAGCCTATATTAGTGAACACTGGGTCAAGAGTATGACCTAGTCTGTGCATAGGGGCAAAAATGTGCAATGAAGACTCTATTTCCTCAACTAGAGCTTTTACAGCCAGACAGCATATATCATCCAAGTGGACATTAACGTTTCCTAGTACTAACAGATCTGAATACCGCATTGCTAGCGAAGAAACTGTATCTGTCAGTAAGGTGGAAAAATTCAGAAGCGGCCCTGGAGGGTGGTAGATAAGAACTCCTAATATAGCAACATTTTTGGAAAGCACAGGCAGCTTCGCAATCCTTGATAGCAAGTTCCGAAAAGGAGCAATAAAACTCTTTCTTAAAAATAATTGCAATTCTGCCCCCTCTTTTAGAAGGTCTGTATTGTCCGACGATAGAGAAGCCTTGCAGGATGGCCTGCAATATATCAGGGGAGGATTTCTCATGAAGCCATGTCTCCATTAAGGAAATAGCATCTGGCATCTGATCTTCTAGAAAATCATGTAGTTCACAGCTATTCTAAGCCAATGACCTACAGTGTAATGACATCAGCATAAAGAGGGTTAAAGACCTAGAGTCAGAACAGGTTTTAACACCTAGCGTGGAAGAGCTCTGAAACAGGAGATCACACATAACACAGTGTGGGGCCCCATGTCCCAGATTAAGGGAGGCTCCATATGCTCCAAGTGGGGCAGGGATCAGCCTCAACAAATCAGCTCTAGTATACTTAGTGAAAGCTCGCTGGAAAAAAACAGGGGTCTCATCCCCTGGTGCAGTCCAGGCATGGACAGGCGCAGACAGGTTTGCCTTAGCTTTCCTTCAACGCACCACTGCACACGTCCGCTGCATCGCGGTGCTGTGCCCTTGCCTAAATAAGTGAGTCTCATCGCCGCTAGACCGCTAACCTTGGAGCATCCGCCCCCTTCCTGGTCACGCGGTCTGAACACGCCACTGCCAATCAGATAAGACTCTTCAGTTAAAATGCCACCAAGATCATAAATCAGCCCTAAAGACAATTTTAGTCAACACAGTAGATTAATGCTTAAATAAGCCAAGTTATGGGAGCAGCAATCCATTGGATCAAAACAGTCAACAAAGAAGAAGAATATAAATATCTACAGAGTTTATCAATCACAAAAGAATTCCACAGTGGCTAGCAAGTCCTCATTTCATTCTGCAGTAGTCAAGTTAAATGTCGCTCATTTTGATGATGATGATGATGAAAAGAGTTTTATAGGGCACGCATCTACTCCGAGGAGTGTCTCGGCGCTACTGCAGCGGCAAAGGTAATTAGGACTGAGAGAAGAGCCTGCTTTTAAGTTTCTTTTTAAACTGTTTTTCAGTCAATTTTGTCTTAAGTTTGAATTTTTGTTGCCAATTTAGCATATTATTGGTGCATATTTTTACATGTTTCATTTAACTGGTTTGTTTTGTTGTGATTCCTACTTTGTAAAGGGCTCTTCTTTCCTCATTGAGTTTTTATCTGTGTCACTTGAATGCTCAGGGGCTGCAGAATGAAGCTATTGTCTCAGAGTACACACAAGTGTTTCTGACTGTTCTCTGCATTAATGGGGGGGGAGGGGTAATGTGGCCTCCAGCGTATGTGGGCTGATTGTGCTTCTTGGATGTGTTTCACATCCTTATCCAAAGGTGTCTGCTTCAGTACTTTGTTGCCACTGGCAGACTGTGTGTTCATTTTGGGACAATGCTCAGAATTCCTTGTAAGTGAAGCATTGTTTGCTACTTGTTTGCCCCATTTCTCCATGGGATATCTGCTAATTTCAGTATATTTAAACAAGGCATTGCTATATGCTGTACAGCAGTATACATACTGCTTCAGAGGCTGACACAGTCGTTCGGTCTGTCTGGTATCTTTGGATTGTAAATCATGTAAAACTGTAGGCCAGTACCCCGAATATTCTTGGACTCTTTTAGCTCAATCTTGCAGATTAAGCCTCCTTTTTGCCATCAAACAATTTAGTTGTGGGGATAAACTTTCCTCCTTAATGCTGTAGGATATAACGCCATAATTTGATGAATTCTCACAGCTTATTTAGGATTTTGTAAGGAATTCTGAATTGGGAATTGACATTTTTAAGATTGATGATTGTAGTAGTAAAACATAGTCAAGTCGTTCCTTCATCCAAGCTTTATTTCCTCCAACAGACACATGTGATGCTCCCTCGCCTGCTCACGTCCAACTGACATTCATAGTCCTCTGGAATCTTACATCCAGATTCCAAGAATCACTATGACAACCCCCATAACATGATGTCATCCTTGTTAAGCCATTACAACATCTCTCCTTTCTTTACACACAGATAATACATGTATACCTGTAATAAAACCAATGGGAATGGGAAACCACCAAAGACGCTAGAAAAAATAGAATGTATGAACGCCGGTATCACACCGAAAATAGTTTGGAAGGTGGACACCAGGCCAGACCCTACAATCTTAAAAAAATGTACCAAACCCTCAGTGTTTGATGCGTTAAAAATTCGATTAATTAACTCCCCAAAATGTTGGGGGAGGTTGGTGTTCAAAAGGGCCTGTATTTCACTATGGGTACTCGCCACCTGGAGAACGAATGTCTCTCGGGCGGACATGAGCGTAACCTCCTCGTTCAATAAAAGGGCCTTTATTCTGCTCAACTTATTGAAATCTGCTTCCATGGTAGGAATGGAAGGCCAAATAGAGTTATCAACGATGTCATGAGGGGGAGGAAATAGCACATTCTTGCAGCAGACAACTCTGTGTGAGACCGTAACAATATACGGAATGCCAGCCTCTAGGCCACAATAGTCTTCGTTATTTAAAAGCAAATAGCTACCGTTAGTAAGCAAAGTAAAAGTAGGAGAAATAGCAGGAGCAGGAATACCCTTTAGCACACATGCAAGATTCGGAACTGAAACGCTACAAGCCCCGTGCAATTTAATATGTTTACAAATAAGCGAATGACCCACAGTTGAATCACAAGACTCCCCCGTGAGAAACACTTCCTTGCCGTCTCTAAGGCATTTATACATGAAAGGCAAGGACCAAAGTTCATGCAGGAAAGCACTACCCAAAGGCTGGAAACGGCCCACAGGATAATGTTTCATGCACGAGCTAAATTCAAACAAGGAAAAAGGTAAAGCGATAACCCCATGAACTAGCCACACAGCAGAATCTAGTTCCGCCACAGAGAATGGTAAAGGATCCACTTTCTCGATATGTAACAAAGTGTAAGATGCATCTTTCATGGACATGAACTGCTGTTTGTCAGTTAAATTAAAAGGCAGAAAAAGGGCAGTGGTGTTTAACAAATTCCAAGGAACTTTACCTAACTTAAGGGTCTGCAAAGTCCAGGCAAACTGCATCACTGAACGCAATTGATTCTGACCATGATATAAAATAGAGACATCATCTTGTACAATATCAACAACAGAGGACACAATATTTTCTAATGTGTAAATGCGGGAAGACAGGGTATTTATACTATTGTCAACAACAGCAAGCACCTTTTCCAAATTTGCTTGGTCTATTTCCCGAAGACGGGAAGCAGCTTCCATTTGTGATAGCTTACAGAGTTCATTATACGCTTCATAAATGAATCTCTTCGGTCGGGGACCACGAGGTCCCAAGATAAAGTCGGACAAATCGATAGTGCCTGATAGGAGGGACAAATGTTTCTTAACAGAGTCTAAGGACGAATGTTGTAGCCATTGTTTACATAATTTACCAACTGAATACGTGGTGACAGTACGAGTTTCAGTAAATCTTGGATCAGGCTTGTCCTGTATGTAGCCAGGAACTGTGCCATGAAAACGCAGTTGGCATGCATTCGATGATATGGGCCATGCCAACCAGGGTGACTGTATCAGTGCAGAAACGTTAAAGGAATTGTTTTGGAACTGAGCCTGTAACGTCATAAGGGACATATTAAAACGCAAACTATCATTTGGAGAACTCGACAAGGATGGGATGGCTGGCGCATTTAGTTGTTTAATGGTAGCCAACCCCCAACACGTGGTTTGATGAATGGAAGCATTTAGAAACAGAATTTGGGCTGGGATAAGGCAAGCGCGGTGCAAGGCCTCGGTGCCTTGCACCTGCCATGGCTTTGAACCCCAGATTGATTTTAAATCCACTGTGTCTTTCCAATACTCATAACCACCCACCGCCAAGGCGCTTAAAAAGGAACCCGAATACAGTAATTTGGTGTGGGTCAACATTATTTTTTGTGTCAATGGGGTTTTCAATTTAAAATAATAGGACCCAGGGTTCGATCGATTAAAATCAGTGAAATAGGTGAATATATTTCGAATAGTCTGGGAGCTACCTGGTATGGGGTTTGGGCAATGTTCCCATTGGGTGTATGTAACAGGGCTGCGTAGCGCACTCGGTTTGTGGAGAAAATGATTGCCCCAATGCTGGTAACAATACAGATCGGCATAATTAGCAGAATTCATATACAAATCTTCAGCATTAAAGGAAGCATTATATTTTAAATCAGCAAACAATGCTTCAACGGCATGCACATCCCAGTCATCAGAATGAATATTACTTTTTACTACATCACCCATTGAGACTCGAAGGACATTTGGTACATTAATAATTTCTGTCGGGCCATGGATCTGAAAGTTTACCGCATCCCATACGATGCCATCAGCAACTGGAAACGCAGATATGTTCACAAATGTGTGGTCACGCTTCATGATGTGTGAAGAGGAATGTGGAGCCAAAGTTCCAGCAACACTGTTCACAGCAGAGCGTTCAGGTAAATAGTGACCATTGATGAGTAGAAAAAACACTGTGACAAAGCCAATGGACATGAACAAAAAAATCAAGAAAAGCACCATCCAGAGATATGTCCATGGTGGAATCAAAAAATTGTCTCTAAACCAGGATACAAAAAGACTAAACTTGGACGGGACCTTCGATGAGGTGGAATCCGAGTCAAAGGAATAACGTGTCGGGCTCAGTGGCATTGTTGGTTGGTGTGCCACCGACTCCGTGGCGGGATAGGTATATTCGTCCTCGTCGATGCAGGGGGAGACAGGGGGTTCAAATATGTTCTCAGGCAAATCAACCATCTCCATGGTAACATCAGTGACCGTTCGGGCAGGAGTGCCTCGAACACATGTCCGATAAATGGCAGGACAAGAGACCGCTGGTGTGACACTATTCAGGATCGGCCAGATGTTGTAGCTTGACATTTTCCACTGAGATGTATCTGTTTTCCTTGCGACCGGGAAGCGGTGGTAAGATGACTGTACGTGTTCCCTTCAAGCCCAGGACTGGAACCGGTGCACGAAAAGAGGGGCCGAATTCTTTTTTGTTCTCCACCTTCTCTCGTACCAGGTCGCCAATCTTCGGAAGCCAGCCGGCAACCGGAATCTGCAGAGCAGGGTCTGTGGCTGAAGGCAAATGTGCAATTGCAAGTTTGTCTCGGGCTTCTTGTAAGTCCTGTAACATGGTAGAATGGTTATCTACATCAAACTTGGCGGATTGCGCCGCCATGTCTAGACCATCAAGGTCAGGCACAAACATTCGTATGCCAAAGAGCATTTCGTAAGGGGTCCGCCCACCCAGAGGTCTTCTAGGGAGATTATTAAGTGCACGCTGAACGGTATACAAGTGGGCCAGCCAGTTCCTGCCAGTACCTATAACTCTAGCTGTCAAGGATTGCTTTAAGTCACGGTTCATTCGTTCAACGATAGAGTTGCCCTCAGGCCTATACGGAGACGAAAATTTCACCCGCACCCCCAAGGAGCCCATTGCGTCCTTGTAAGCCTTAGAGGCAAACGCCGGACCTTGGTCAGAATGGAAGGTGCCGCATGCAAAAATTCCCACAAAGACACGCAAATCCCTGATGACATTTCGAGCGTCAGCACTCCGTTGTGGCCAGACCCAGATGAACCGTGTGCACGAGTCCACTGCCACTAAGATATATTTATAGGCAGTGTCTGAAGAAAATGGACCGCAGTGATCCAAGTAAACACACCCAAAGGGTCTGTTTGAAATTCCAAGCGAGGTCTGTGGTGGTCGTGTGACCGTAGAAGGCTTGATCTGTTGACAAACGTCACAGGAAAGCACATAAGTACGTGTATCTTTATATAAACCACGCCACCAGTAACGCTGCTGCAAAATGGAAATTGTCGCAGACACACCAGCATGAGCCGAAGCCATGCCTTCGTGTGCCGCCGCTATCAAGGAAAGTCTGCGGTCCGCGTTGGGGATCAGCCGATCACCAACGTCAGGTATTGTTACGTAGGGAGCCTGTTCGGGACCTATCTGGTAAGTATATTTGGAAGGGAAACCTCTAGGGTAATTCATTCCTTCTTTTGTTGCAGCAATAGCTGCCAAGATATCAGTGTCTATTTTAGACATGGATCTAGTAACTGCTGCTACTGAACACGTGACTACTGCTGCTCTGGCCGCTTCATCTGCCAGACTGTTACCAACAGCGTGTGCGCCCACCCGCTGATGGCCTAGGGTGTGAACCACCTGCGTGAGTGGCAGACGTCGTTGTAATTCTGCCACTCGAACCCAAAGCATTTTATGCTTGATTGTGTTGCCTTTAGCGTCTCTATAGTCATTTTGCGACCAAAAGAACAGATTGTCATTGTATGATTGAACACAGTAGTAAGAATCGCACACAATTAAAGTGGTCACATCAGGATTTACGAACTCAAGCGCAAGCACCAATGCACGCAACTCGGCCAATTGTGCGGTACTGTCCCCGAGTGTCTGTGTATGCACCACAGTGGATTTGAACTTTCCGTTCACAAACGTACCTGCAACAATTGCACATGCGGCTGAATAAGCATGCTTGGACCCCGTGGCCGGTTGTGCCGAACCATCGGTGTAGATCACACAGTCGTAATCCTCAAGCGGCAATAAAGACAAAGGAGGAGGATGAAAGAATTCATACTGTAAAAACTCCTGAGTCTGAAGAGAAGAGTCAAAAATGAAAGTGACATCCGGAGACGTCAAAGATGTTGCCCATTGAATCCAACGGGGGTGCAAAGCTTTAGAGTTCGGTACACTTGCTTTGGTCACTGCCTCTAGAGCAGGATATGGTGTTACCACCAAAATGCGTTTTCCCTGTGCCAGTGCGCGCTCCTTCAGGATCGCCATTTGCACTGCTGTCAGAACTTTCTCCACAGATGAAAACCGCATTTCTGCGGAGGTGTACAGATGTGACTTGTATGCGATGGGTACTGTATCACCTTCATTAAAGGTTAAGTACGTGAAACCCACCGCCCCTGGAATGATTCTAATCACCAAGTTTGTGTGGTTATCACGCGTCAAAAGGTATTTGGACTCAAGAAGGTCTGTCTGCAAAGACTGCAGAATGGAGGTATGCTCCGGAAGCCAGCAAGACTTCGAAAAAGTAGGTTGTATCAAGGCATACAGTGGCTTGATACGCTGGGCGTATTCGGGAATATATGTACGTCCGGAGTTCAGAAAGCCCAGCAATGACTGAAGTTTCTTCAGATTAGTAGGAGGGCACAGAAGTGCACATTTCTCCAGAAAATGGGGGCTAAACCCTTACCTTCATTGTTGAGCTCATAGCCCAAGAACAAAACGGTAAATTCAGCAATATGAGATTTGGCAAAGTTAATTTTGTAACCTTGAACCGTAAATTCAAGAATAATGCGGTCTACTCGGGTTAGATGCGGAAACAATTCGTCGTCCGTCAGATAAATGTCATCCACGTACGAACAGGAGTCTGGATCAATGCCGTCTAACAAAGAGACAACACGAGCGGCGAACACGCCTGGACTATTTTGTAGCCCATAGGAAGACGCCTGAATTTGAACATTTTACCTCCGGATGTAAAAGCGCACCATTGGCCACTCTCCGGGGCTAAGTTGTGCGTGTAGAATCCATTTGAAAGGTCAAGGGTCGTTTTGTATTTTTTACGAACAAGACTGTCTACAAGCGCAGAACTATGGGTGTTTTGCACCGCAAAGGTCCGACAATGAGAGTTCAAATGCCGGTAATCCAATACTAAGCGGTACGATCCATCGGGTTTGGAAACCGCGAAAAGGGGATTGTTCATAGGTGATACACAGGGTTCAATTACTCCCTGATATTCCAACTGAGTCAGAATTTCGGAAACGGGGCCTTTGGCTTCACGTTTTATGGGATATTGGGGTTGTGGCTGCGGTAGTGACCGCAAAGGTATTTCATGGGGGGAGAATCTTCGTCCCAACCCACGTGATTGCGGAATAACGCTGGAGCCAGGGACACAGCCCACTCTGCTGCAAGAGCCTCCGCTTTGTCCTTTGGGACATGTCGAGAAAAGCTCGGAAGGATTACCTCCTCCCCTTTACGCGCAGCAAGAACGAATGGGGGTGGCCAATCCGCCTCTGCTAACAAAATGTCATATGAAGAGGTCAGATTTTCCCAAAAAATCCCTTTAATTACACGCTGTATATCACCTTCAATTTGGATGACAATATTAAATAGTCTGTCAGGGGGTGCCACTCTGGTGTCTGCTGTTTCAACAGTAATGAATGTTTCAGTTGCTGTCGCCTCCATATGAGGACGTAGCGCCTCCCGCACTATGGTAACTTCTGCGGCGCTGTCTAGGAGGGTGTCTGCCCACGTCCAATTCAGGAGCCTCGTTCTCACCGTCTGTGGCATATTTCGCTGTTACAGCGGCAACTTTCTTCTTCTGAAATTGTGGTCGAAAATGTTGAGCGTCTTCCGCTTTTCCTCTGACTTGTTGTCGAGGCTGGTCTCGTCCCTGGGGAGCCTCTCGGTCCCTTCCTCTATCCTGGCGGTCTCCTCCACCGGCCTGTGATGAAGTCTGTGCCTGTGAAGAACGAGGAGAATGCGCATCAGGGATCTGAAACCTATCCGGTGACTTAATTCTCGCTCTATCGCGTAAATCATAAGTGCGCTCAGAAGAAACTGAAACCGGGGATGCGCCTCTCGACCCCGGCTTCTTTTGTTGCTTACCCTGTTTTTTCAGCCTCCAGCTCTTTTTAGTGAAGACTGGTTTCTCATCTTTCTCAGATTGAGATTTGGTTTGTTGCTGTTGTGTTTGCGATTGTGTTTGCTGTTTTGCAAAGGCTTATTACCCAGGCTATTTCTACCAATAGTTTTGTAAGCCTGGGTAATAATTTTCGGTAATTCGCGAGGCTTGTCCAATTCTGGGACCAGAGCCAAAGCGTTAGCTACTTGAAAGTTCACTGCATCGCCCTTGACATTCGCAAGGATCAGCTCAGCTACTACTTCAAACACTCCCACCAGTCTCATCCCTAATTCCACAGCCGCTTCAGGGCCATGTTCATCCTGTACTTTTTAATTACAGAGGGGAGAACCGTCATGGAAGGAGTACCAAAACATTTAGAATATACTGCTGCGAATACCTTACCCCAGTTGTCACATGCTGTCAACTCGGGAATTAAGTCTTTTGGCAAACTAATCGTTAAGATACGATGTTTATCCACTGGAGTTGTATGTGGAAAAACTGCTTCCAACTGATCAAACTTTTCTGCAAGCCAATAAGGAAAATCATCCTTATTTTGTGGACGTTTGCCCATCACCGAATTCACCATGACAGGACTTATGGTCACTCCGCCTGCAGCAGCTGGTTGGCCGGCAACTCCAGGAGCGGCCCCATGGATGCTGCCTGTAACATATCGCACTAAAGCTCGATGCACCTGCACCAAGGCCGCATACATAGTGCGCAGTTCCGCGACTGGTATAGTCATATAACGCGGATGTGGGGTGTACCCGGCCAAAACAGGCCAAGTGGCCCCCTCAATTGATAAGGGGCCTAAACGAACCGTGGTAGTCGGTTGTGGGAGGGCGCCATTAAACCAAACACGGTGTTGCCAAGCCGTGAGCGGTACTTCAAGAGTAGTATACGGTCGATAGACAGCGGGGACGTTAGTGTGTTCATATTCATGGAACAGATTATCGTTCGCGTCCACCGCTGGAAAAGTGATCCAAGAGTAGAACACTTCAAAGTGGAAAGCCGGATCGGCTTGAACCACAAAGACTAGTTCAACTCCCGCGTCTGGCACTCCATACACCCGTAAGTGATCCCGGAGTGCTGTGCGGCTATGCGCCGCTATGTCTATACCCGCCATTACTAACGGGTTTATTCAACAATCGTACACGAGGCAGCACAAAAAGGGTTATGTTTAAAAAACCTTTTTTAATAACTTCAAGCTTGAAAGAACCTACAAAATCTGCAATATAGGAGGTATCGCCGTCACACACGCTTCCGGAAGCGTACGTGAGGGTGTTGTGGACAAGCACAAGTACTACTCAAGCGTCCCGCAAAGAAGCTGCCCCACTCGTTGGTCGCGCCATGTCATAAGGTTTCTGCACATACAGAGCTATGCACAGGATAATAGGACCTCGGAATATAGTGGTGAGCCAACTATAGACCTTAGCACCCAAAACCCCAACCCAACTAGCCTTAGCGTCCCATTAGCACCAATGTACCAATGATTAGACAACCCAGAACACGGTATCTCTCTCTCAGGACTCGCAGAGGCAAGAACACTCTTTCGTCACTCACTAGTACCTGTCCACAACGTGCGTAATAAGAGACACTGTATAATTCAAAACGTTTATTTCGACTTACGTGCTCTAAGATACAGTACACGTGTCAGTACTACTAGCATAATACATATGAATAATATACTCAGCATAGTTACAACTCCATAGAATACGAACGGGGAAAGCATCTCATAAAGCAGTGGATATATGTCTAACTAACATTACCACCCTCCCCGTGCTGGAAGCTAGTTTATTATACAAATAGAAGACCTTTGGGCTTTGACTAGCGAACCCCCATACCTCAGCCTCTAGATGCAAAACTACATCAGCAGACAATCACAGCTCCTCTCTCTGGAAGGATCGCCTCCAAGTGCCCTAGAGCGGGCGAACCGCATTATTAAAAGCCCACTAATTTCTCCATGGCAGCTGTACATGGTGTTATGTCTAGGTGCGAGGGACGGGCCAAATCAGTAAGAACCAGGGACGTGTTATTCGACCTTGTAACTGTTGTTCAGACTGAGCCCAAAGGGAACAGGAGAAAAGGTGAGAAACATAAAATGCAGACAGTTGTAAAATAACTTGGCAGAAGCAGAGGGCGACAGAACAACGGCTAAGAGTAACGTGCGCAAAAGTCATCATGGCAGCCAGGCCCGTGCCAACGTATCCAGGCAGGCCAGGAGGCCACAAACCACAAGACATAACATGATGTCATCCTTGTTAAGCCATTACAACATCTCTCCTTTCTTTACACACAGATAATACATGTATACCTGTAATAAAACCAACAGTGGCATACTATTATTTACATAATGGGTTAACATTACATTGCTTTATGATTTAACCTACACATTACTAACGTGAGGAGAAAAAAACGGGAAAAGGATAAGTTAAATGTTTGTTCCTAAAACTACTAATGATAACCTGTTACTTCGTAAGGTTCAATTTATAATCATTTCATTACATAATTGAACTTGACGGGCATGCGATGATTTCTGTACCATTGTTCTCTACACCGTTCATTTACACCTTTGTCCACTCTTCTTTCACTCCTTCCACTACCAACACATTCTTGCTTCTTCACCTCCCTTCCTCATCTCCCCACCATCCATCAACATAAATCTACTGCCGCTTTGCTCACTCTCATCAAGCACTCCCCATTTCCTGCAGCACTGATGACCCTTCTTACAATAAAATGCCACTCTTCTTTTGTTCCACTTATGACTATTCCACAAAACAGCATGCCAATCATGTAACTTGCATACTTCCATAGGTTTGGAAAACCTATTCACACCATCTCCTCTCCTTCCTAACTTGATTTTCACAAAGTCGCCTGCTTCTATTTTCTCTTCACTCACTGCTTCTCTCTCATTTCTCACCACCCCACTCTCCTTCAACCATTGCGGGGATAACTTTATTTTAGCACTTTATTTTAGCATCTCTTCCTCTCATCCTTTTGAACGGTGCTTCACCAGACCCCGTTCTCCATGGTATTGTAAGCGACACCATATTTTCTACCGCTCTGCTCGCATTATTTCCACTGCTCACCCCCATTTGTATGGTTCCTTTTACCATGCAATTCACACTCCCAACCATTCTAGTCCCTTTCAGGATTATATAGCGAAGTGCATACATGTTTTATTCCTTGTATTTCCAAAAACCTTTGCAAGTTGTAGATGTAAGTTGGGTTCCATTGACTGTTACCAGTATGCCTGGACACCCCTCTCTCATGAACAACTATTCCAATAAAGTTATGGCTTTCTCTCTCTCTTGATGTTCATCATAATTTCAACCACCACCCACCTTGAAAAAGCATCCACAACCACCATGGCAAATCTGCTACCCTCACCCACATAATCCATGGGACCTATGAAATCCAAACATATCTTACTCTAGGCTCCGCTTGCCTCACTAACTGAACCCATCCCTTCCCCTCCCACCTTTAAACGTTTCTCACTCTCTCTATACAATATGCACTCCTCCACCCAATCCTTCCCATCACTATCTATTCCAGGCCAGTAACATTTTTCCTTCAATCTTTTTTTTGTTAATGATTGTCCCAGAGGGCCTTTATGGGCTAAACTCATTAGCTTCTTTCTCACTCACTCCAGAAGCACATACTTCTCACTTCACAATACCAATGCATCTTTAATGCCTTCACTCAGTTTTCCTGAACTTTTACAAAACCTCTCAAAGAAGGTCTGACATCCCTTTCTCGCTTCTATCGTTCACGAATACTTCTCACCAAATCCTCGAAGCTTTCATCTTCTTTGGCCCCTGCTGCCCACTTCTAATGGGTTACTGCCTCAAATTCCCCTTCCACTGCATCCTCTACACTTGTTACAACACAAACCACCTCTCTCTCAATTTCACTCTCATCCTCCACTTTTAATGGCAATGTAGATAAACAATCTGACTGTACATTTTTCCATACAGCCACATACTCTAATACATATCTGTATTCTTGCAATCTTGACGCAAAATGTGCCACCCTGACCGACACCTTATTCGCACCTCCTGGTCTTAACACTCTGACTAAGGGCTTGTGATCAGTCCTTAAAGTAAAATGTCTACCCCATAAATATTTGCAGAAGTATTCTACCCCTCATGCAGCTGCCAAAGCATCTCTTTCACTAACAGCATAGTTTCATTCTGTTTAGCTCAGAGTCCTAGATGCAAAAGCTACTGGCTTATCCACTCCATCCTTCACCTGAGACAACACCGTCCCAATACCATAGGCACTGGCATCGACCATCAAAATGCTTCTATTCTTTGGTTCAAAAGGGATCAAATTCTCTGCACTGGCTATCTCATTCTCATTCATCCTCACAAATGCATGTTCATGTCTGTCAAGCCACTCAAATTCCTTCTCTTTCCTTAATAACTCTGGTAACACTTCAGTTTTACCTGCAAAGTTTTCTACAAACTTCGATTATTATGCAATTATCCCCATGAATGAACGTAGTTGGTCTTTCCCCCCAGGGGTGGCAGCTAAACGTATAGATCTCACAAGATCTTCTTTTGGTTTCACATCATGTTCAGAAATTGTATATCCTAGATACTCAATCTCTCTAATTAAAAATCAACATTTCTCCTTTTGTAATGTTAAACCCGTTTCACTCAAGACTTTTAAACCTTCACTAATGCTCTGTTATGGTCTTCTTCTGAACTGCCAAATATTAAAATGTCATCCTGGAAAAACGAACGCTCTGGGCATCACCAAACAACTTGTTCATCATATGTTGGAGTACACTTGATGCTGATGCCAGTCCAAAAGGCAGTCTTTTAAATTGAAATCCGCCATTCATTGTTATGAATGCTATGTATGGCCTGGACTTTATACACACCAAAAGGAGTAGGAAGTGAAAAAATATCTCTGTCTAGTGGTGGCACTTGATGTGTGTCTTAATACTGCCCTCACTCACACTGTAGTGTGACATGCTTCATCATAGGGCTGCTACTATACACCCCTGCGCATGGTGTGTATACAGTTTAGCCTGGGGGTCTGGAGTAGAGGAGTCCGTTACCCACACCCCTCCTCTTTTGTGTATTTATGGCCTGGACTTAGCATGTAGTTTGATCTGGTGATATACTGATTTTAAGTCCAGTCATGTGAAAAATATTTGCATTTTTCAATATTAACACCATTTCTGAGATATTTGGTAAAGGGACACAACCCATAACTATGCATTGATTTAATGCTCTTAAATCCACACAGAATCTCAACCTAATAATCCATTTCTCTGTAATTACCATGGGAGAGAGCCATTCCGATGCTTCCACTGGTCCAAAGACACCCTCTTGTTGCATTTCCTCCAACATGCTCTTACCTTCCCCGTGTACTGCAATAGGAATTCTCATAACTCCATGTCTGACAGGTTTTGACCCCTCTTTCAACTTTTTTTCATAGACATAGCCCTTTAGCATGCCTCTCTGATCCTTAAGCACATTTGAAAACTTCTCTAATATGACTTCCAAACCTTCATGTTCTTGTATAGTTAATACTTGTTCGCTTGATCTGGGGTCCAAAACAAGATGTAGGTCGAATTGCTGTACCCAGCCTAAAATTGCTGGACCCCCTTTTGATACATATACCTTTCCTATTGCTTTCCTTCCCTTGAATTCCAATTTAGACTCCATGCATCCTATTATTTGTATGCTCTCCCCACTATATCTTGTGGGTTGAATGTCACTCTGACGTAGTCTCACATTGGGCCATTTTACCTCAAAAAGTTCCTCGGGAATTATTGTATACATTGATCCTGGATCCACCATCAAATAAATTGCCACCCTATTCACCAAGAATTCCACCCTTGGTCTATGCATTCCCACTGCATCTTCATTCTCAATACACAGCATTATGTCCAGTGTAACGTCCTCCTCCTCAACATAAGCCGCCTGATTCCTAGACATATCTTTATACACTCTTGCCAAGTGACCCTTCCGCCCACATTTCAATCTTTGTCCTCTGCAAAACACCCTCTAAAGTCTACAGCATGCCCCACACTCCCACATCGGTAGCATCCTTAAATTCAGACTTGCCACCACTAAGCACTTTCTCCTTTACATTCTCCACCACTTGTTTGCCTTCCATACCCAATTTTTCCTTAACCACACCCTTTGTTGAGTCTTCTCTTTTATTAACTACATTAACACCTTCCTCCAGCTTGGTTTCCAACTGCTGCATTTCCTTCATGTATATATAAGATTCTTCAACTATTTTTGCAATTGCAATTTTCTCCTGAAATGTTGGATTCCTTGCAGCCCATAATCTTTCTTGCATCCTCTTATTCTTTCATTGGAGTATCAATTGATCTCTGATCATCTGGTTAGTCATTGTACCAAAGTCGCATTTCAAGGCCAATTCTCTTAACCTTATCACCAATTGATCTACTAACTCTTGGGGTTTCTGTGGTTAGGTGTAAAATTTATGGTGCTGCATGACTATATTAACTTGTTTCCCATAATATTTTCCTGACCTTTTTTGTTTCCATGTATACATTCCCCATTGCCTCACCATCCGCACCCCTTAACACTGGTAAAAACTTAACAACATGCAGTCCCTCCTTACCTAACTCATTTAGTAAAAGTGCCTTCTTCCTAGAAGTGGCATATCTTATAGAATCTATAGCCTCCAAATAATTTTCAAAATTCCAAACCCACTCTTCCCATTCTATTGAAGGTGGACCTGCCTGGGACAAAACATTTTGGGAGCTGCTACGTCTGATTGCTTACCATGACACACTTTATAATTAGGGCTCCCGGTTTTCCGTTTAAACGGATTTTTACATATAAATACAGACGGAAAACAAGTTTTCCTTTGTCTGTATTTATATTTAAAAATGGGAAAATACTAGCACATTTTGCAGTGCTGCCGTGCTCCAGCAGAGAGTTGCCTCGCCACGCTCTCTTCCTGACTTGCAGAAAACCGTGACTGTTCTTTCTTCTCCTTTCCGTCATTCGGTCCCCTATGCAATAGATCCAAAAAAAGAGGAAACACTTTTGCTGCAATGTCTTTTTCTGACATTTTTCTTTTCCAAAATGCAGCCTCAGGAGGAGAGAAAAAAGGTTTTGAAATACGAACAATAAATCTATAACTAAATAAAACGAGACAGAGTAGTCACAAAGTGGCCAGATTGGCTTTATTCACACCCAAACACATTAGCGCCCACCTTACAGAGTTTGCCAGTGAAGCGCTACTTTTCTTATTGTGCCCTTAGTTTTTCAAGCAAAAACACACATTGATTTCTGAATAATGAGTGTAAAAGCTTTAAGTTGTATTCCCTATGAGTGTTTGCTTTTTCCATAATGTTGTTGCTTTTTTCAGGCAGCATATTGTGCATAATTTGAATTGAGTTGCCTCCAGGTGTTTATCAGTAGCGGCTCGTGGATGGAGTGCCGCGGGACGGTGAGGCGGGGTGGGGGAGGAGCAGGTTCGGGGTAGTAAACTACGGCATACGGTTGAACAGAGGTAAGTAAACAAATAAATAAATAAAACTAATTTCATTGCGCGCGCTGCATCGCATTTGGCAATGCAGCGCGCGCAATGAAATTAGTTTTATTTATTTATTTGTTTACTTACCTCTGTTCAACCGTATGCCGTAGTTTACTACCCCCCACCCTGCTCCTCCCCCGCCCTACCCCACCGCCCGCGGCACTCCCTCCACGAGCCGCTACTTGTGTTTATAGCGGGTCACAATTGGGTTGTAGCTGAAGGCAGTGTGAGTTTCTCTCAGTGGGGCAGTATGGTGTTCAGTGTGGGGGAGGATGTGGCACTCTGTGCCGATGACAGAAACTGCAAGGCTCTGAGACAAATGGCTTGTGATAACACTTTTAAGCATATTTGGGACATTCTGCGAATGGCAATGTTTTCAGATGAATGTATTGTGTTGACCAATAACAACCAAGTGCATGTGTGCATTGTCAATTTAAATAAATGTGAAAAAATACTAGCGGGAGCATTGTCTTTTGCTTGTGGCAAAAATAAATGTGGATAAATACAGATAAAATGCCCAAAAAATAAATATGGATAAATACAGACGGAAATGGCAAAAAAATAAATACCATAAAACCGGGAGCCCTATTTATAATCTAACTACTTTGTATAGCAAATATAAAAACACTTTTAACTATTCCAGTATTGACACTGGTGCTCACACAGTCTCACTTCACCTTCTGAAAGTACGCTGATTAGTCCCTCCTTTCGTTTGACTAAAGCTCCTACAAGCAATTGCTGCTTAGTCCCTTCACTATTTCTACAATTCGGTGTCCTTCTCTTCCTGATTGCGACATGCCTCTCCCACGGCTAGGAAACTCACTGGGTACATAACGTACAGTGCAGTGAGTGCACTGCTTCCGGGACTGTGCTCGCTGGTATCCGCTGTGATGTGCCACTGTACTCTTGACTGGCGTGTTAAGCCTGCTGTGCTGCCCTGATGCTGATGTGGTAAATTCGCTCAGCCGCTCCAACGCTGTGACATCCGCACACTGCGCTGCGCTCGAGGAACATTTTGCAGCGCACGTTGTGTTCACTCCTTTGCAGTCACTGCCACAAATGTTTACTCTGCCATTATTGCATGCAGGGACCACAGCACACAGCTAATAAAGTACTCATGTAGCTTGTTGTGGCAAAACATTCACTCCACAGCAAGGTCGTAGATGGCATGCGAACAATGAACTGGGAACATCTTCAATATCTTGAAACACTTGATGGAGACACCTTCACGCTGGATTCAACCGCACTATCACTGCAGGCAACTGAACAGGCAATCGTCACCAAAATGTAGTAATAACCATAGTCACAGAGGGGCATATCTACAAGGGCTTTATCTCCGTTTTTCTGGCTTTCAAAGCCAGAAAAACGGAGATAAAACTATCGCCCTATCAACAAGAGGGTGCTAACATGCATAATCGCATGTTAGCACCCTTTCCTGACGCCCCCTTTGCATCTCTAATGAGATGCAAAGTGGGCGTCACTGGCGTACCTCGGATGGACTGCCTTGCAAATATCGCTGATGTTCACATCGCGATATTTACAAGGCAGCCCATAGATTTTAGCAGATGTTAGAGTTTGGCGAAAACTGCCGTTTTCGCCAAAATCTAACGTCTGCTAAAATCCTGACTTACCTATGTTAGACATAGGGGTGGATTATGCTGATACGACCACAGGGTCGTATCAGCAAGACTATCGCTGCTTTGCAGGGAACATCGCTGGAAAACCAGCGATGTTCCCTGCAAAACGGCGATAACCTCGCTATCTCTGGAATTTTTATCGCCTTGGGGAAACGCGTTGTTAATAACGCGCTACCAGGGCGATAAATACCAGAGATAGCCTGCGTTAGGGAATTCGTCGCTCAGCACGGCCAGCAATAATTATCGCTGGCCGTTGATAATATGCCCCGTAGTTCCTTCATCCAACCTTTATTTCCTCCTACAGACAGATACGTGAGCTCCCTTGCCTGCTCATGTCCAACTGACATTCATAGTCCCCCATTACATGACATCTCCCTCGTCAAGCCATTACAACAATGATTCGATGCCCCTTAATAAAGTAAGGAGTGCCTTTCGGAATGAGTAAGGAAAAGGACTTTATTTAGCCATAGATATTACCTTATGTTAGAAGAAATCCTACAGCACTCTATCAGTAGCCTCAGGGATACTGGGACCTCTCCTTATATCTCCAAGGTACCACATCAACAAGTAGTGAGCATTATTCTCCGATTTCGGATAGGAATTCACCCCGGTTGGAGAATCTCCAGTCTCAGAGGCGGAGACTCTGAAAATAATGGGTATTGCATTTGAGTGTCAAAAATAAAATATTCTTTAATGCACCTTCTTTTCAATTGCTCTCTGTTCTTGAGGGATGGAAAAAAGATTCTTCGCCCTTTTACAGGGAAGTATGGTATTAGAAAACGAAATGAAGCTCGAGTCATTTTATGCTCAGTGAAGAATTTAGGCATTGTAATTCTCAGGTATATTATTTCGATACAGGAGAAATCTTTTTAATGGGCTTACAAAAGATTTTACGAGAAGCTTTTTAGTTCAGATTGCTCTATTTTTTGGTGTTATTGTAACACGTTTTTTGTCGGAATGTTGGTTGGCTTAATTTAATATGGATAGTTACCCAATGTGCATAGTTCAAAGTATCCACTTTTAAAATATGAAGAACTTGTACGGATCTTACATCATGTATGTAATTTGCATAGATACTGTGGAAATTATTTAATATGTTTATGTTTAACTTTACTTAATGAATATTTGTGCTTTATACGTTATTTATTTACGGTAATATTTTTTGTCTTGTATTTCTATAACAATTTGTTCTTGGAAATAAAGTATTTTCTACTACTATACAGAAAAGTACAGACACACTCCACGCACACAAAGTACACTGCCCTTTCCTGTCCAACATCAGAAAACCATGTAATCAAACCACATGGTGCATGAGCAAACGAACGAATTGAAATGCTTTGGCAATGCATTTTTACAATTACTAAGGGGCCCATTACGATGACTGGCGGATGCACCTCCGCGATGCTGGCGGTGGGAGAAAACGCTGTTTTCCGCTCGCGAGCAGCGGTGCACACGTCCGCCATATTACAATGGTCAAATACAGCCCATTTTCCGACCGCCGCGGTGCGACGTGAACCGCCATCAAAACGCGCCCGCCACCGCGGCAGAGTTAACCAATCGAGAGCCACCGCCGTGCGGAATGACGTCCCTCCCGCCGTACAAATTAGGATGCGCCAAACAGCCAGGCACACCGCAGTGGAGAAACCGGCCAATCTGAGCAGGCGGAAGCACCACAGCGGAGCGCAAAAGTGAATACCGGAGCCGACCACCATGGACCCGACACTACATGTCTTACCGGCGCTGTACATGATACACCTCCAGCAAGCCATGGACCGTGGCGGACGCCGCCGCAGGTACGCCATCACACAACTCTGCACACAAACACAACCCACAACTCCATGGCTGATGTAAGGTTCCTGTCCCCACCAGACACCCTGGTGGGGACAGGAACACAACCACAGGTGTAGCCACACATGTCCTACCTGCCACTAGTTCACCCCTCCTCATCCAGGTCACCATGTCCGCAATCTTGAAATAATGTTCAGTTCACGTGACCGCAGCAGTGAATCTGCATTAAAAAATGCGCACAATGTAGTAGGCAGGGCCAGCGCAAGGCATGGGCAGTGCACAAAGTACACAGGGCAACACCTCCACACTCCACACACTAGGCCCACCCACAACATGAAGGGACATGCCATGTGACCCTCCTGTGCTCCCACATGCCCAATAACCAGCCAGGTGAACACACACACTGCACCACACAACAAACAACTAGGGAGACAGCCTCATCAGGTGTGGCTGCAGAGTAACACACAGCGTAGAAGCACAGGGCCAGGGGAACCCACACACCACAACAACACCACACTCATGGCAAGTAAACTGTGTCCAAGCACAAAATAAACACACACAGATAATGAACAAACACTCTAATGGACACACAGCCTGCCAAGTCACACAGACATACCCCACACTGACACATAGCAACAAACACAGACCACATGCCAGTGCAATGGAGGACAACAAATAGGAAACCTAAAGTGAGGTGCACACAAATGGAATGGCATGGAGCTGAACACCAAGCATGTGTACATCACATGCAAGGGAAGGAACATATAACAACAACCCCAGCCCAACAAATCACACATGGCAGTCACAGTGAGTGAAGTCAAACCACAGTCACCTCACTGCAACAACTCAGGGAGACAGCAAGGCAACCCATGTATAGGCACAGGGATGAAAGGAAGGGTATGAAGTCTAACACTGATCAGCCACACATCTGTATCCAAATACATCACAGGAGTATGTCAGCAGCACAACACACAGGGCCCATTGCAACACTCCATGACTGTCAAACACAAGTATGAACCTTCACACAACCCCCACACCCATCACACCTGCAGCACACAACACCAGTGACAAACACACAGAAGCTTGCCAATAATGTCCAGTCAATACACTGCCAAGCAAACACACCCCCTGGGGGGGTATCCACAAACATCACACACACACAGGTATGGCAGAACCACTGTACGCACAAAAACAACAGTCAAACAGAGAGCACAATCAAAACACACACACACAGAACTACTACAATAACAGACAAGACCTGTGCAGTTAAACAGTGGAAATTCAATGGGAACACAGACACAACAGGAGTACACAACCTCATTAGTCAGGATAAATGCACAGACAACATACCACAACACATATAAGAAGTGCATCCACACAAAACAATAATGGAGACAAACAGGGAGAAATGGGCCTACAATGACACACAGACAGACATACCACACCACCCATCAACTCAAAATGGTGTCATAGTGTACCACATGCCTGCACATGCACAAGAATGACAAGAGACACATCAAATATGAGAGGAGAAAACACCAAGGATGCACCTAAAACAAGCACAGGAACTACAATAGACCTCAGTTCATGTGACAGACACACAAGTAAGGCACACCACAATGGCAACACACATCTGAATCAAACACAACAAAACACACACACTGACAGGCAAATAGAACACCACACACAGAGCATCTGTCAACTGCATGAGACAACACAATGCAAACACTGCACACAGCCACATCAGACCCAACACATGCACATGCAAAGATATCAATATGCTACAACAGCTAAACATCAGGGGGTGCACACCAGGCAAGGACAAGGCAACATACACTCACAGCACTGCATGCACACCAAGCAGTGTGTGCACAACAGACATACCAGTTACAAACAGAGATGAGTGACACACCATGAACACACACAACAACAATCTAAACATCACACAGACAACAACACACCCAGGAAGTTAAACAGTCCACAGCCAACACACCTATATCTAAGCCAAAATACACAGATGCACAAGTCCGGGACACCAAAGTTGAAACAACATGATCAGAGGAAACAAGACATTGGCAATGTTGAAGTGGCATATAGAGCATGTGTCACAGTAAACCATACCCACACAGTAGCCCTTTATTTAGCAAGGACACTGACAAGGCAGACAACAGGAGTACATTTCTTTTTATTTACATTTTACACAGTTATGCAGAAATATTTAGACAAGAGCAAGGCCAGTGGCCAGTCCAAAGTGCAGATGAGGTACATGAGATCTGGCACAGGCAAGGGGCAAACAGCACTGAACAGCAAGGCCAGTGACCAGTCCAAAGTGCAGATGAGATACATGAGATCCTGCACAGGCAAGGGGCTAACAACAGTGAACAGCAAGGCCAGTGACCAGTCCAACGTGCAGATGAGGTACATGAGATCCTACACAGGCAAGGGGCAAACAGCAGTGAACAGCAAGGCCAGTGACCAGTCCAAAGTGCAGATGAGGAACATGAGAAGCTGCACAGGCAAGTCTAGAACATCAGTCAACAACAAGGCCAGTGGCCAGGACACAGTGCAGGTGAGGTACATGAGATCCTGCATAGGCAAGGGGCAAACACCAGTGAACAGCAAGGCCAGTGACCAGTCCAAAGTGCAGATGAGGTACATGAGATCCTGCACAGGCAAGGGGCAAACAGCAGTGAACAGGAAGGCCAGTGACCAGTCCAAAGTGCAGATGAGGTACATGAGATCCTGCACAGGCAAGTCTAGAACATCAGTCAACAACAAGGCCAGTGGCCAGGACACAGTGCAGGTGAGGTACATGAGAAGCTGCACATGCAAGTCTAGAACATCAGTCAACAACAAGGCCAGTGGCCAGGACACAGTGCAGGTGAGGTACATGAGAATCTGCACAGGCAAGTCTAGAACATCAGTCAACAACAAGGCCAGTGGCCAGGACACAGTGCAGGTGAGGTACATGAGAAGCTGCACAGGCAAGTCTAGAACATCAGTCAACAACAAGGCCAGTGGCCAGGACACAGTGCAGGTGAGGTACATGAGAAGCTGCACAGGCAAGTCTAGAACAACTGTGAACAACAAGGCCAAGGGCCAGTAAAAAGTGCAGAGTGAGTACATGATACCCAGCACTGGGAATGGGTGGTACTGTACCCTGCCATGGTCAGCAACACACTCAGGGTGTCAAAAATGGGCAGTCCATGGCACCACTGTGGGAGAGACATGTGTGTGAGGGGGACTAACACTCAGACTTGGCTGGCAGTATGACTGGGAGGTGGCTGTCTGTCGGGGCCAGTTGGGGTACTGGCTCGGGGAGAGAGAGGCCCAGCTGGGGTAGAGCCATCGGTGGTCTGGGAAGCCTGAGGGTTGCTAGATCCAGGTGTGGTAGAGCCATCAGTGGTTTGGGAAGCCTGAGGGCTGCTAGGACCAGGTGGGGTGGTGGCACATGGAGGTGGACTCATGCTTGCATGAGACCCAGTGTGTGTGGGAGAATCTGGAGGGGTGCCCTTCCACTTCTTGGGGATTTGATATGGCTTCCCTGTCCTGGGATTAATGCCAAGTGGGGTGTATACAACAGGCAAACTCGTCACAAAAGCAGGATCATGTGCAGATGCTGGTCCCCCCTCTGGGGAAGTGCTGGATTCTGCGGGACGCTTGGCCCCAGATTGCCTATGCCCCTGCATCACCTGTTTACCAGGTGTCCCCCCTACAGTGGCCTCCTTTCCCTGCTTCACAGGGCTCTGGATGGGAGTTGATGTTGTGGGTGAACTTGCCTTGGAGCTCTTCTTACGTGTACCCTTAGCAGGCACCTGTTTGTCACTGGGCACGGAAACTGTGTGCTTGTCTATGCGAGACACTTTTGGGACAGGTGAGTCCTTGGCTGGGGATGCCTCTGAGGCATGTGAGCCTGAGGCCTGCTTCTTGCCATCCTTGCCCTGGGTGTGGCCTGAAGGGCTTTAGCCTCTGCGCTCTGGTGTGGGTTTACCTTTCTGTGGGGATGGTGTCTGCGCCCTGGACTGCTTGGGCTGCTGCTGCCGCGTGCTGCGTGTGCCGTATCTTTCCCTTGATGTCTGGGGTGTGTGGTCACTATCATCAGATGTGGCCACTGGCAGGGTGGTGTGCCTAGGGACTGGAGCAGGACTATGGGATTGGGCAAGTTGAATGGCTGCTGTCACTGCAGAGGACAGAGACTGTACAGTCCGGTGTAGCCCACCCACGTCGGAATGAATGCCCTCCATGTAAGCCACCACCTGTGCCAATTTTTTGTCATGGTCCAGGAAGGCATTGAGAAGAGCTGTCTGACCCACACACAGCTGGCGCAAAAGGTCCACAGACTCAGCACTGATGGCAGCAGGGTGGACAGGGGCAGGGGCAGCGGTGCCTGGGATGAAGGACACTCTTCCCTTTTTTGTGGTGTGAACACAGGCAGCAACAGTGGGAGTAGCAGGGAGTGTGGGCACTGAACGCTGTGTGGTGGATGAGGAGGCAGAGTCCCCGTTTCCTGTGGCGGAAAACATAGATGCGTCACCGTCGTCGTTAGATGACGTAGAGGTCTGCGTCTCTGGCTGTGAGTCCTCTAGAAGACTATGGTCCCCCTCTGATGCGCTGGTAACATCTGTGTCACTATGCTGGTGTGCAGCAGTTGTGCTTGATGCCTCACCACTGGTGTCCATCCCTTGACCTTCCGTGCCCATGTGAGATGCTGCATGAGAGAGAGAGAGACGTAGGATCAGTACATTGGCATCAAGATTACAAATATCTGCAAGGAAGGCATCACTAATGATGAACAATCATCCATGTCGGACAACACCATGGGCAGTAACATTGTGCAACCTCAATCCAAACATCGAAATTACTGTGTCATAATGCAAACTTGGCATAATTCACCCATGTGATGAACACACAGCCAATTAGCCTGTTGGTGGCTCCGTCTAACCAGACACACATATCCCTCTGTACACACCTAGGGCCCTGAGGGGGTAAAATATTCTACTCACAACATGTTGCCACTGTCACATCTTGAGCCAGCAGAAGTGTCCAACACAGAGACAGACTCCAACATATACGCCCACAATGGCCATGAGCACATGCCATCCACCATGTCGTATCTTGGGGCACAACTACAGTTGCACATTGGTGTTAGATGTGTAGCCAGCACAAATCTGACGTCAGGCAATGCACACATTGATGATGGCACACTCAGATTATGCACTCTGCCGGACCCTGACATGGGATGTCTGTGACTACCCCAATGAAGATGATACCAGAAGGCCACAACTACAAATGTGAAGTCAAGGGCCATTACACCAATGACATGGGAAGGTACATGTAGGGGGAATGCATGACAACTGCACACAACACCGCAGCCACTTACACGCCATTGCATCACACTAGCAACATCACAGCCCTGCACTGGCCCAGGCTTGGAGCACATGCAGCCAAACAACACACAAAGTCACACTCACAGAATACTCACCACCAGCTTGCTGCTGATGCCCCTTCAGACGTGCATCCAGTTCAGGCTGCGTCACAGCTAAAATGTGTGCCATTAGTGGTGTCATGCTGCGCCGCGCCAACCTGCCGGCACGAGGGATCAGCCCCAGTGTCATCTCGGCCACGTTCCTGCTCAGCCAGCAGATGTCATCCCACCTCTTGTGCCAGTGGGAGCGCCGTCGTTTGGAGACACCCAGAGCACGCACCTTGCATGCAATGGCCCTCCACACGGCCTTGCGCTGGTTGACTTTGAGCTGCAGACAAGGGAGACAAGAGGGTGCAATAATCAGTGTAACCTATCACCATTTCCCAGGGCAGGAGCATGACACTGACTCATCCCAACTTCAGCCATAACTTTAGCAGAGACAATAAATCTGCGACATTCAAACATCATCATGTGGGAAACACACATTAATGCATGCAGGTATGAGGGTGGACACAGTACATGCCCATCTCATAGCCTTGCAGGATGCCAGCAGAGAGCAAAATGTGTATGCTGACCACATCTACTGCAAATTTTTGGGAATACCAAGACATGCAGGACATTACTACATATGTCACCGTGAATACTCACTGTGCCCAACACTGCGCAGCCCTCAAAGCACTTGCCCTTAAACTGCCACACTGTGTCATGGAGGTCACATTGAGGGGCATGACCTCACAAACGCAAACCCTCATCACAAGGCCTGTCGTGTGCAATCTACATGTCTGTAATGGCTCATTGATGGAGAGTCAAGAGGGAAAGCACAGATTTGACACTCTCTACATTCAGTGTTGTGTCACTGTCAGATTGGGCGGTGAATGTGCAGGCCAGTTGGAGTCACACAGAGGTCCAACGTGGGGCATCTGATATTTTAAATGGAGGGACTATTTGGAAACACAAACAGTGCCAACACATGCAAGTATGTGCACATGCTGGTGGTGATGGAAGGGTCTGGGCACGATAATGTTGGAATGTACAGTGTCATAGGTGAATGACCAACAAGAGTGTCACCCTGTCGGATTGAGGTCCTGAGCATAGTGCAGAACTAGAGATGAGGCACATATTGAGTCAGAAACAATTCCCTCACTACCCTCTGGACAACAACCCCTAGCTAAGGCCACAGATGGGCCTGTGAAGGACATCAGGGACACACACAGACATTCAGACTGGCAATCACTGTCCTGACTCCTAAATTGAAAAGTTGCAGCCTCACTGTATGTCTGACAAGACATTACATTTCCTCACATCTGGATGTGCAGGCAGGGAAACGTGTTGAATAGGCTAAACACACCTTCCTCCTGGAAACAGCATGCTAGGCAGTGCATGACCCAACCCCACACTCTCACGCACATACTGCAGCAGATCAACTTCATGTGTGCCCCTTGCACTCTCACTCACACTCTGAGATACTTACCATGACATTTGGTGCACCATATAGCCTTGGATACCGGGTGAGCACCTCGTCCACCAGGACCTCCAGCTCCTTGTTGGTGAAGAGAGTGGCACAGATCTTCTCAGTCCTCGCCATCACTGTGGGCAGGAGACAGCAGCAGTGGCAGTTGGTGGTGAGGGGTCTCAGGCAGCAGTCCCTGGAGGCAGCAGCAGGTGAGGGGTCTCAGGCAGCAGTCCCTGGAGGCAGCAGCAGGTGAGGGGTCTCAGGCAGCAGTCCCTGAAGGCAGCAGCAGGTGAGGGGTCTCAGGCAGCAGTCCCTGGAGGCAGCAGCAGGTGAGGGGTCTCAGGCACCAGGCTCAGTGAGCTGTGGAAATGTGTGGCTCTCTCACACACATATATAGCCACCAGGGCTCGTTTCTGTGGTTCTAAGCTGCTGCTGCAATTGGTGTTCCAGGTCTGCCTCATTCAAATACATCCAATGACCGCCTCCGTGGTGGCGGAGCACGCCTACCGCGATTTTCAAACTTGCATCTGGCTACCGCGATTGCGCTTCCCATTGGCTGGAAGGGCATGGTCCATGGCGGTGACACACCACAGGGGACAGGCGTGCGGTACTGCAGTGGTGCATCTTTCAAGTGCATCCAATGACCGGCCCCGCGGTGGCGGAGCACGCCTACCGCGATTTCCAAACTTGCATCAGGCTACCGCGATTGTGCTTCCCATTGGCTGTCAATGAATGGGCCATGGTGGTGACACACCGCAGGGGACAGGCGTGCGGTACTGCGGTGGTGCATCTTTCAAGTGCATCCAATGACCGGCCCCGCGGTGGCGGAGCACGCCTACCGTGATTTTCAAAATTGCATCAGGCTACCGCGATTGCGCGTCCCATTGGCTGTCAATGCATGGGCCATGGCAGTGACACACCGTTGGTGCCAGGCGGTAGCTACCGCGATTCCGGCCACATGCATTGCTATGAGTGACCGGGATCTGGGTGTTGGAGCATGCCAACCACCATTAGCCATGTGTATATGCCTATTAATCCCGCTATGGTGTCTTGGGCCATGGCGGTGACACACCGCTGGTGCCAGGCGGTAGCTATCGCGATTCCGGGCACATGCATTGCTATGAGTGACCGGGATCTGGGTGTCGGGGCATGCCAACCGCCATTAGCCATGTGTATATGCCTATCAATCCCGCTATGGTGTCTTGGGCCATGGCGGTGACACACCGCTGGAGCCAGGCGGTAGTTTCCGCGATATGTGTGGCATGCATTGCTATGAGTGACCGAGATTTGTGTGGCGGGACATGCCAACCGCCATTTGATCATGTGTATATGCCTATCACTACGGTGAGTGTGTCTTGGGCCATGGCGTGACACACCGCTGGTGCCAGGCAGTAGTTTCCGCGATATGGGTGGCATGCATTGCTATGAGTGACCGTGATTTGTGTGGCGGGACATGCCAACCGCCATTTGATCATGTGTATATGCCTATCACTACGGTTAGTGTCTCTTGGGCCATGGCGGTGACACACCGCTGGTGCCAAGCGGTAGTTTCCGCGATATGGGTGGCATGCATTGCTATGAGTGACCGTGATTTGTGTGGCGGGACATGCCAACCGCCATTTTATCATGTGTATATGCCTATCACTACGGTGAGTGTGTCTTGGGCCATTGGCGGTGACACACCGCTGGTGCCAGGCCTTCGCTACGGCGAGGGTGCAGCATGACATTGTTGACTATGGGCGTGATAGTGTTGTTTGAGCACATTTAAGGTACCAATGGACACATCGTGCTGTGTCAATGTCATGGGTCATATCTGTACTTCGAACAGTAGTCACTTACAATATATCATGGCACTGGATGTAATTTAAATGGGCTATAGTTAGTAATGACAGCCTTAACTTCATATCTAACACCAAATGCCACACTGAAAGAACTAATGGGGCACATTACTTCTACACAATTTAATATCTGAGCCCACATTTACACACATTTTCATATCTGTCAACAAAATTTAGCCCCAATTTCATATATGTCACCACATTTTAGCCCCAATTTCATATCTGACCCTCACATTTCTCCCCAATTTCAGATATGTCACCACATTTGAGCCCCAATTTCATATCTGACCCCCAAAGTTATCCCCAATTTCATATATGTCACCACATTTTAGCCCCAATTTCATATCTGACACCCAAATTTATCCCCAATTTCATATATGTCACCACATTTTAGCCCCAATTTCATATCTGACACCAACAACTTACCCCCAATTTCATATCTGATCCCAATATTTACACACATATTCATATCTCACACAATATGTCACAATACATTACATGATTTTACAAACATTTCAGCATTATTTTCATTACTCACCACATATGTCACACTGTTGTCTGTTTGGTAACACCTATTACAGCCTTCATGTAATGTTATTGTTCACAGTAGCAAATCCAACAGTATATGTCCACATGGAGATGTGTGTGCTCTACATACTCAAGGATGTTAATTACATCACCGGCACACTTGGCATTCTGTACATCCTTATTATTTTTCACTTGTATCTATGCCTTTGGGTATGTTTTGTCTCCATATCTGCCAAATGTTATCACCATTACTTGTGTCATTGTGTCTGATATGTGCTCATGTTGTTTCCTGTCATATGTGATTTTGTTACATGAATATTTCCACAGTTGTGCGTATGTTGATAGTGGATTTGATGTGTGTGGTGTGTTACGTTGGTACTCACCAAGGACAGGTGCATTGACCTTGTTCACATAAAGATTGTTGGCTTGGATGATGGACTGTAGCCAAAAGTGGTGATGGTGCTCACTGACTGGTAACTTTGATATGGAATCTGTGAACAGTAGACGGTGTGCCACAATTGGCTGCACATTGAAGTAATGCGTGTGCTTTCATTTGCAGTAATTGTGTGCAGTGTTGGCAGGGTGCACAAGTGGGACACGTGTGCAGTGATTTTAAACCAAACACGAGTGGATAAGCCTGCTATGGCGTAGTAGCCTTTCTGGGGCACAAGCTGTTTCTGCGCAGTGTGGGTGAACTGAAGGCGCTGTTGAATTAAGCTAATGATGGCATCCAAGACAGGTGAGATATACCTTGATAGGGCTGGCTGTGACACTCATCCAACTCTAACTTTTGTTTTTTTGAAGGTACCAGAGGCCAACAAGTGATGCATGTGAGAAGTTGGCCTGGCATATGCTGTCCACTAGTTATAGTGGGCACCTTGCACCAGTCCAAACAACCCCTTATGGATGATAGGTTAAAGACAACCTTTATAGAAAGCTATCCTAGTGGTAGCTATGGAGAGCAGCCTTCAGGCTAAGTCTTAGAGGAATGTAAAGCAGCTTGTTTTACCAGTCTATAATCTCTTGAGTGACCAAATGAAAGAGGACCACACCAGGTATATATAAACTTTATGTATTTAGTCTTAAACACACCCCTCTAGTCTCTTTATGAGGCTAGAGTTCGAAGTACATAAGTTACAAGTCAAATATCAGCAGTATTTAGCACAATACACGTTTGAGCCCTAGGGGTGTACCAAACCATATACTAAAATAGTGGTATAAGAACCACGACTGAACTAGACACAAGGCCTAGAGCCTGTAGAAGTGCTTGGACCCCAAGGAACCACCCAAGGTAGTGACACAGGGGACACACGGGGGACGCGTGCAGTGTGAGAACACAGCCGTGAGCCGCCGTTGACTTCTATGGGGAAAGTCGCGGTTGGATTTTTAAAGAAAAAGGACACTTCGGAGAGGACTTCCAGTTAGCCCCTTAAAACTTAAGAGTTTCTAGGGCCCACACCCACGTGAGTACCGAAATACTCGAGTTACCTCACCCAGGGAAGCCGGTGCATACGTGTAAAAGGTGTCGGGAATCGTCGTCGTTTTCAATGGCGACCTCTGGAAAAGTGCTGCTGCCGTGGAGAAGAAGAGTGATCCGGAGCGATCCAAGCCTGGATCGAGGAAAAGGAAGACCTGAAAGCAGAGGGGACAGAGTCTGGGTCACTAGCCAGTGACCAGGGGCACGATAGTCGAATGCCCTCAGATGTTGGGTGCTTCAGGTGAGTTGATGGGTGCCTTGACTCTTCAGCCACGAGGTCCAGGAGGTGTCGAGGACAACCAGGAGCTGGATTCGAGCTGTCCCACAAAGTTTGTCGAGTGCTGCGGTGTCGGCGACCAGATTGGACCTAACAAGCCTTGACAACGGCAAGTCACGGGGAAGTGAAGAAAAGGCTGTGGTGCAGACCAGCAAGGTCTGAGGGACTCACCCAGCGAGGGTAAGTCAGGGCACTTCTGGAGCAACTAGAAAATCCCAAGCAATTGAAGAGTTGCCTTCGTGGGGACACACTAGCCAACAGACTAGAGATTGCAAAGGAGCCTTGAGCGGTCACACTTGGAGCTGGCCCACGGGACACACGTGAAGTGTAGGCCAGTGATCTTCACTGCAGTTGGTGCTCGGGCTAGGGCTACTTGGAACCCAAAGCACAGCTTCGAGAAATGTCAGAAAGTTGATGCACTTTCAAATGTGCTCGGTGTCCAGGGGTCACGGTTCCACATTACCCACGATAGCTACGGGCCTCAGCTTTGCTGTGGACTCAGGGCAGCCTCAAGGAAGTCTGGAAATCTACCTCTGGTGATGTAAAGACTACGGCATCTGGCGGAAGCTTCAGTGATGCAGACCAGACAGATGCTTCATTGGTGCCTGCCAAGCAGGGGAGTCACTCCTTGACCCCAAGGGAGATTCTTCAGTCCTCTAATCTTAATGTAGAGCGTCGAAGGTCCAGGATTCAGCTTCAGAGTTTTGTCCAGGGATATCTAAAGTCCTGTTGCCAGGGTTCCCTTACTTATACTAAAGAAAGGGGTTGGACTAACTCTGGGGACCCACCTATGGGAGGGTTTGGAAAGAGGGGTGGCTACACCCATTTCCTTTGTCCAGTTTCGCACCAGGCTGGCAGCCCCTGCAACCGGTTTGAACTGGGGTATGCACGAGGACACCAAATGTGCCCCCAGTGCAGGACTTCAAAGCACTCAGAGAGTGCACCACCCAGCCCCAATCCACTAAGGCCTGTCTGGGAGGTGGTAGCACCTCCCGAGACAGGAAACCTATTGTCCAGGCCTCCCCTGCCGGAGTTTCGGTCAGCAGCAGGAGGCCAGACTCGTGTCTGTGGCTGCAGCATCCATTTTGTGATGCCAGGCTCCGTTTAGTTTGTACCGGGTATAAAGTGCTGTCATGTCTCTCCCTCTAGAAGGGTGGGATCATACTCCCACACCAGTTGATTCCAAGGTGTTTCACACCAAACACGACATGTTTATGTGCAGCCATCCCAAAGTTAGCATTTACCGTTTAGATATAATGCACTTAAGAGTATATGGTCAGGCTGCACCACAGACAACCCGGGATAGGAGATTCCGAGGGCTGCAGAGTGGCTCTGCTCATGCATGGGCACCCTCTCACATATAACCAAGCACCCTGCCTTCAGGATTGCTAAGGCCTGCCATAGCGGTGACTGATAGGTTTCTATGTGCAGTGTATGGTGAGATATAGTGAACCTATATCTCTGTAAGGGGTGCATGCACCACCTCACTCAGGCTGCAGTAGCAGTCCTGTGGTGTCATTTTGGATGGCCTTCCAGGGGTGGCACAATACATGCTTCAGCCCCTGGTAGGCCTCTGGGGTACCTATGCCCTGGGTACATAGTATACCATATACTAGGGACTTGTAAGGGCACTCCAGAATCCAATCTGTGGTGTACCTAAAGTACAGGGAATCAATTAAGAGAGGAAGCAGCTAGGCTGGGGTCCTGGATGGCAGGGCCCCAGCCAGACTAAAAGTCGAAAAACAGTGATACACTCAGCAAAAAGTGGGGGTAACCATAAGAGGCAGATCCTACTCTCCTACACAACCCCCCAAACGCAGGGACATTAAACTAACCTTGACCAGTTAAGTCTTCATGTTCTAAGTGAAATATCTGGAGAGTCCATCTGCATTGGCATGGTTACTCCCAGGTCTATGTTCCACTGCATAGTCCATCCCCTGTAGGGAAATGGACCACCTCAAAAGTTTGGGGTTTTCACCCTTCATCTGTTTTAGCCATAAGAGGGCTTGTGGTCTGTTTGAACAAAGAAGTGAGTGCCAAACAAGTATGGCCTCAGCTTCTTCAGAGCCCAAACCACAGCAAAGGCCTCCTCTCTATGGCTGACCAATGTTTCTCTCTGGGGGTCAGCCTTCTGCTAATAAAAGCTACTGGCTGATCCTGACCTTCATCATTCAACTGTGACAGTACAGCCCCTACCCCCAACTCAGATGCATCTGTTTGCACAATGAACTCTTTGGAGTAATCAGGACTTTGCAGAATGGGAGCAGTGCACATGGCCTGCTTCAGGTCATCAAATGCCTTTTGACAGCTAACTGTCCACTGAACCTTTTGGGCATTTTCTTAGAGGTTAAGTCATTCAGGGGTGTCACTATTGATCCATACCCCTTGATAAATCTTCTGTAGTACCCAGTCAGGCCTAAAAAGGCTCTCACCTGAGTCTGGGTAGTGGGAGCAGCCCAGTCCATGATGGTCTGGATCTTGCTCTGCAATGGTTGAACCTGGCCTCCACCCACAAGGTGGCCCAGGTACACAACCTGACTCTGCCCTATCTGGCACTTTGTGGCCTTGATAGTTAGGCCTGCCTTCTGCAGGGCCTCCAAAACATTTCTGAGGTGGACCAGGTGATCCTCTCTGGTGGACCTAAAGACAGCAATATCATCTAGATATGCCGCACTATAGGCTTCCAGACCTGTAAGGACTGTGTTCACCAACCTCTGAAAAGTGGCAGGGGCATTTTTCAAACCAAAGTGCATCACCACAAATTTGTAAAGCCCACCAGGGGTAGAAAATGCAGTTTTGGCTTTGCACCATCAGCTAGTCTGATCTGCCAGTAGCCAGGTGTTAGGTCAAATGTGCTTAGATACTTGGCTGAGGCCAAAGTGTCTATTAGCTCATCTGCCCTGGGGATTGGATGTGCATCAGTCCTAGTGACTGCATTGAGGCCTCTGTAGTCCACACAAAACCTCATCTCTCTCTTACAATCTTTGGTGTGAGGTTTTGGCACCAGGACCACTGGACTAGCCCAAGGGCTATCTGAAGGCTCAATGACACCCAGTTCCAACATTTTCTGGACTTCTGTCCTGATACAGTCCCTGACCTTGTCAGGTTGCCTGTAAATCTTACTTTTAACAGGCAGACTGTCCCCAGTGTCCACTTCATGAGTGCACCAGGTGGTCTGACTTGGAGTCAGAGAAAACATGTGTCTGAACTGATTGAGCACCTGTTTACAATAAGTTTGCTGCTGGGCAGTGAGGCTGCCTGCCAAGGCTACACCATCCACTGACCCATCATCAGGGTTCTGAGAGAGCAGGTCAGGGAGAGGGTCACTCTCCTCCTCCTGTCCCTCATCAGTTGCCATGAGCAAGCCCATGTCAGCCCTGTCCACATTTGGCTTCAGCCTGTTGACATGGAGCACCCTGTGGGGGCTCCTGGAAGTTCCCAGGTCTACCAGATAGGTAACCTCTCCCTTCTGTTCAACAATTGTATGGGGGCCACTCCACTTGTCTTGGAGGGCTGCTGGGGCCACTGGCTCCAGCACCCCACACCTTCTGTCCTGGCTGGTAAACAGTCAGCACAGCCTTTTGGTCATGCCAGGCTTTCTGTAGTTCCTGGCTAGCCTCAAGGTTTTTGGTTGCCTTTTTCATATACTCAGCAATACAGGAGCAGAGACCAAGTACATAGTCCACTATGTCCTGTTTAGGAGTTTGAGAGGTAACTCCCAACCTTCCTTCACCAGACACAATGGACCCCTGACAGGATGGCCAAACAAAAGTTCAAAAGGGCTGTAGCCAACCCCTTTTGAGGCACCTCCCTGTATGCAAATAAAAGGCAGGGCAAGAGTATGTCCCATCTTCACCTAAGCTTTTCTGGGAGCCCTTTAATCATGCCCTTCACGGTTTTGTTGAATCTCTCAACTAAACCATTGCATTGTGGGTGATAGGGTGTGGTGAACTTATAAGTCACTCCACACTCCTTCCACATTGCAGTCAAGTAACTGGAGATAAAGTTTGTACCTCTGTCAGATACTATCTCCTTAGGAAAACCCACTCTTGAGAAAATTCCCAGGAGGGCCCTTGCCACCACAGGAGCTTTAGTGGTCCTAAGGGGAATGGCTTCAGGGTACCTGGTGGCATGGTCCACCACCACCAGGATAAACCTGTGCCCAGATGCTGTTTGGGGATCCATGGGACCAACTATGTCAATCCCCACCCTCTCAAAGGGAACCCCACCACAGGTAGTGGTATCAGGGGGCCTTTGTGGTGCCACCTGCCTTCCCACTGGCTTGGCAGGTTACACAGGAGCGACAAAACTCCTTGGTGTCTTCAGACATGTGGGGCCAGTGAAAGTGAGGGACAATTCTGTCCCAAGTCTTGTTCTGGCCCAGGTGACCTGCTAAGGGAATATCATGGGCTAGTGTCAATAGGAAGCCCCTGAACTTCAGAGGTATAACCAACCTCCTGGCTGCTCCAGGCTTGGGTCTCTACTCTCTGAGTACAGGAGTCCATCATCCCAATATATCTTATGGGTGCCACTAGCATTCCCAGCAGCCTCATCAGCAGCTTGCTGTCTGAGGGGTTCAAGAGAGGGCAGTTCAGCTGCTCCTGGCTCAGATCTGCCCTGGAAGGGCCCCCTGTCCCCAAGAACTCAACCTGATCAGGGTCAAGCTCCTCTGGGACAGTTCCTTCTTCAGGCCTGAGATCATCTTCCTCAAAAGACTGATCTTCCTCCTGAGCCAAGGGGGAAGGCACTGCCTTAACCCTACTGCTCCTCCTCTTGGGAGGCACCTGGTCCATTCTTACAAAATCCAGGGCCTGTTCAGCTTTTTACGTTTTTGCCTGTGACCTAGTCACAGCAAAGACATGTGCAGGGATACCTAGCATTTCTGCATGTTTTCTGAGCTCCACCTCTGCCCAAGCTGAGGTTTCAAGATCATTGCCAAGCAAGCATTCCACTGGTAGGCCTGCACTCACCACAACCTTCTTAAGGCCAGTTACCCCTCCCCAGGAGAAGTTAACAACTGCCAGAGAATGGTCTGTTCTGACATTGCTAGCATTGGTCACTTGGTACATTTCACCAAGTATAATCTGCCCAGGATCCACAAGATCTTGTGTCACCATGGTGACACTTGCTCCTGTGTCCCTGAATGCCAAAGCCTCCCTTCCATTAATTAAAGGCTGCTGTCTGTATTTGCCCAAATTATTGAGATTCACAAAGGGGGACACAGACTAGGACAGCCTGAGTTGGCACTCTGACTAGGCCAGAGTCCATCTCAGTACCCAGGGTCAACCCTACTAAACCCTTATTCTGAGTGTTTCCACCACCACTTGTAGCTGGACTAGGGGAACAGTTGCCTTAGGGGCAATGGTGGCTGGAGTGGAGTCTTTGGACTCTGGTGCAATCACTGGTCCAGTGAGTCTTTTGCTTACAGACTTTGCACCATGGTTTCCTTTGGCCTTTTCCTTTATTAGATTGGGATTCCCCACCAGATGCAGATTTTTGGGGACCTTGAGAAGACTTCTGGTCTTTACCCTTCTCCCCACCCTTATCGGAGTTTTTGGAATCTTGCTTCTTCTGGTCACCACCTTGGTTCTGTACTTTCTGTTTCACCCTGGTTCTGACCCATTTGTCTGCCTTCTTTCCCAATTCTTGGGGAGAGGTCAGATCAGAGTCAACCAGGTACTGATGTAGCAACTGATTCTGACAGTTATTAAGAATCTGCTCCCTCATGATTAAATTACTACAATCCTTTGAAGTCACACACTCTACTGCCCAGTAACCAGCCTTCTAGACCCTTGGTAGCACAATCTACAAAGTCCACCCAGTCCTGTGTCTGTGCCTTTTGGGTATCTCTGAACTTTAACCTGTATTGCTCAGTGGTTAGGCCAAACCCATCTATCAGGGCACTCTTCAGGACTTGGTAATCATCAGCATCCTCTTCTCTTACAGTGAGGAGCTTGTCTCTACCTTTGTCTGCAAAGGAGAGCCACAAGATTGCTGCCCACTGCTCCTGGGGGACCCTCTGAACTTTACAGGCCCTTTCCAGTGCAGTTAACCATTTGTGGATGTTATCCCCACTCTGGTAGGGAGGGACAATCTTGCTCAGGTTTCTATGGTCATAAGACCTTTCCCTACCACTAGGGAAGCTGCTGCCACCATGGGACTCTAGTCCCAACTTTCTTCTTTGTCTATGAAGCTCTAGGGACTCCCTGTCTATAGCCAACTGCTCTCTTCTGATTCTACACTGAGCTTCCTCATACTTGAGCAGTCTCTCTTTCCTTTCATGAGAGGATTCCCTCCTATGAGAAGAAACAGAGGTCCCTACTGAGGTGTCAGAATGGTTAGACTCCTGAGAAGGAGATCTGGACCTTCTAGGCACACTCACAACTCTTCCTGGTGGGACAAAGGGGAGGTCATTCTGAACCTCCTCCTCATCTGCAGGAGGAGCTGCATTATCCAGGGCAAGATCATTGTCATCTTCCTGGCCAGTTTCAGAGGTCAGGTCCTGGGTATTTTCACCCCTGGCCCTTCCCTCATCTTCTGCCCCACCCTCTCTGCCTACCCTTGCAGACCCTAGGGGTCTTCTGAGATCATCCAGCAGAAGCATCTCCATGAGACGTTGGGTGTTGGCACTTTTGCCTGTCTTCAGCTTCCTAATCTTGCACAACTCTCTCAATTCCAAGAATGGGAGGTTGTCATATTTGGATGGCAGGAGCCCACTGGTTCCTGGCAGTGAAGACATTACTAGTGAGGTGTGGTGTATGCACTACCTACTCTAGTGTGGCCTCACTAAACTCTCTTGAGTTGTAGAAAGGGTGTGCTAAGCCCTTGACACACAACTCTAAAGTTCAGTAGAACTTACTGTATTTCTAAGCTTGAATTTATATGTACCTTAGGTACCTTTAGTGGTTTTCAGTTAGTCACACACTTGAGATTATCTGGTAAAACAATAGCAAGCTGGAATCCCACACGCTGCACACCAATGTGAGAAGTTGGCCTGGCATATGCTGTCCACTAGTTATAGTGGGCACCTTGCACCAGTCCAAACAGCCCCTTATGGATGATAGGTTAAAGACAACCTTTATAGAAAGCTATCCTAGTGGTAAGCTATGGAGAGCAGCCTTCAGGCTAAGTCTTAGAGGAATGTAAAGCAGCTTGTTTTACCAGTCTATAATCTCTTGAGTGACCAAATGAAAGAGGACCACACCAGGTATATATAAAATATATGTATTTAGTCTTAAACACACCCTCTGAGTCTCTTTATGAGGCTAGAGTTTGAAATCACATAAGTTACAAGTCAAATATAAGGCAGTATTTAGCACAATACACGTTTGAGCCCTAGGGGCGTACCAAACCATACACTAAAATAGTGGTATAAGAACCACGACTGAACTAGACACAAGGCCTAGAGCCTGTAGAAGTGCTTGGACCCCAAGGAACCCCCCAAGGTAGTGACACAGGGGACCCACGGGGGACGCGTGCAGTGTGAGAACACAGCCGCGAGCCGCCGTTGACTTCTATGGGGAAAGTCGCGGTTGGATTTTTAAAGAAAAGGACACTTCGGAGAGGACTTCCAGTTAACCCCTTAAAACTTAAGAGTTTCTAGGGCCCACACCCACGTGAGTATCGAAATACTCGAGTTACCTCACCCAGGGAAGTCCGGTGCATACATGTAAAAGGTGTCGGGAATCGCTCGTCTTCAATGCGACACTCTGGAAAATGCTGCTGCCGTGGAGAAGAAGAGTGTCCGGAGCGATCCAAGCCTGGATCGAGGAAAAGGAAGACCTGAAAGCAGAGGGGACAGAGTCTGGGTCACTAGCCAGTGACCAGGGGCATGATAGTCGAATGCCCTCAGATGTCGGGTGCTTCAGGTGAGTTGATGGGTGCCTTGACTCTTCAGCCACAAGGTCCAGGAGGTGTTGACGATGACCAGAAGCTGGATTCTTGCTGTCCCACAAAGTCTGTCGAGTGCTGCGGTGTCGGTGACCGGATTGGACCCAACAAGCCTTGGCAAACGGCAAGTCATGGGGAAGTAAAGAAAAGACTGCGGTGCAGACCAGCAAGGTCTGAGGGACTCACCCAGCGAGGGTAAGTCAGGGCACTTCTGGAGCAACCAGAAAAGCCCAAGCAATTGAAGAGTTGCCTTCGTGGGGACCCACTAGCCAACAGACTAGAGATCGCGAAGGAGCCTCAAGCGGTCGCACTTGGAGTTGGCCCATGGGACACACGTGAAGTGTAGGCCAGTGATCTTCACTGCAGTTAGTGCTCGGGGCTAGCGCTACTTGGAACTCAAAGCACAGCTTCGAGAGATGTCAGAATGTTGATGCACTTGCAACTGTGCTTGGTGTCCAGGGGTCACGGTTCCATGTTAACCACGACAGCTACGGGCCTCAGCTTTGCTGTAGACTCAGGGCAGCCTCGGGGAAGTCTGGAAATCAACCTCTGGTGATGCAAAGACTTCAGTGTCCGGCGGGAACTTCAGTGATGCAGACCGGACAGATGCTTTGTTGGTGCCTGCCAAGCAGGGGAGTCACTCCTTGACCCCAAGGGAGATTCTTCAGTCCTCTAATCTTAATGTAGAGCATCGAAGGTCCAGGATTCAGCTTCAGAGTTTCGTCCAGGGATATCTAAAGTCCTGTTGCCAGGGTTCCCTCACTTATACTAAAGAAAGGGGTTCGACTAACTCTGGGGACCCACCTATGGGAGGGTTTGGAAAGAGGGGTGGCTACACCCATTTCCTTTGTCCAGTTTCATGCCAGAGCAGGACCTGGCAGCCCCTGCAACCAGTTTGAACTGGGGTATGCACGAGGACACCAAATGTGCCCCCAGTGCAGGACTTCAAAGCACTCAGAGAGTGCACCACCCAGCCCCAATCCACTAAGGCCTGTCTGGGAGGTGGTAACACCTCCCTGAGACAGGAAACCTAATGTCCAGGCCTCCCTGCTGGAGTTTCGGTCAGCAGCAGGAGGCCAGACTCGTGTCTGTGGCTGCAGCATCCATTTTGTGATGCCAGGCTCTGATTAGTTTGTACCGGGTATACCGGTGCTGTCATGTCTCTCCCTCTAGAAGGGTGGGATTATACTCCCACACCAGGAACTGGTGTGGGGGTACGATTCCAAGGTTTTTGACACCAAACACGACAGGTTTCCATGCAGCCATCCCAAAGTTAGCATTTACCGTTTAGATATAGCCTGCCTCACGCACAAAGCCCTACACACAGGCAAACCGGAATACCTAGCCGCAAACTCAAAAGGGCCGGCCAGTCCAGGAACCTCAGGAGCTCCAACACTCTGCTACTCATCCCGCTGAAAACTCGCAAACAAAAAACTGCGGCCAAATCGTTTGCTGGAAACGCCCCCAAAATCTGGAATTCCATCCCCCCCACATCAGAACGATCCCCTCGTTTCCAAAATTCAAAATCCTGCTCAAAGTCATCCTCCTTGACCGCTCTCGAGCGAACCGATAGGAGCCAAGGAAGTACCTTAGCCGGCATTCCACCTAACTTCAACTATGTGACCGGTGACACTGACTCTGATCAAGAAAACTTTTTGGATACTCGCATTGCTTGATCAAGAAAACCTTTTGGATACTCGACTTAAGGAATGTGGATTATTATTTTCATAACCAAGTCACTTTCCAGGACACTCTGGGGCATATTTACGTTCCTGGCGCATCCCTGCATATCAGCAGGGATGCGCCAGGGAAAATGCGTCACGCAAGCTTACCCTTGCGCCACGTCCGATGCGCCGCATTTACAATGCGGCGCATCGTGGCACTAAGGATAAGCAGATGCGTGACGCATCTGCCGGCGGAAGGTTGGCGCAGCTGAAGCTGTGTCGCAAGCGCGACACAACTCCAGCACTGTTCCAACCTTCCCTATCCCTAACATGGTGCGTCATCCTTACGCCTGCTAGAAGCAGGCGTAAGGATCTGACGCACCAGCTGCCGGAAAAGTGACTGCGTGAAATCTTGTAGATTTCACTACGTCACTTTCCGAGGCGTTCCTGCACCGGAACGCCCCTCCTGCTGCGAGACGCCCACATGAAACCTGATGCAGGTTTCATGTGGCGCAGGGGTTTACTACTTGACGATCTCCCTAGATGCGTCACGTTGTAAATATAGCACAACGAGAGCAGCATGGTTTGCGCCGCGCGCTGCGTCCCATGCGGGACGCAACGGCGGCGCAAAGATGGCGCAAGGGGCTTGTAAATATGCCCCTCTGCATATCTTTTCTTGTGTAATATGACAGAACTGTAATATGCTCTGACGTTATAGGAGCATTTTTACTGATATATCTATTGTATTTGTTGCTTATATGTTCATGTAACATTTGTGGTTTATATGTGCATGCAATGCTTGTTTGACCTGCACCCTCCATGCTCCTTCTGCTCGATCACTCCTTTGTTCGATCTTTATCCGGCACGAACCCCTATGTTCTTCTATATTCTCTGTACTGCCGATTTGCACATAAGTTACTTGCTGTGAAGCACTCTGATACCCTCGGGTCCAGCTAGCGCTATATAAAACTCCTTAAATAAAATAAATAAATAAATAAAATAAATAAATATAATGCACTTAATAGTATATGGTCGGGCTGCACCACAGACAACCCCGGATAGGAGATTCCGAGGGCTGCAGAGGGGCTCTGCTCATGCATGGGCACCCTCTCACATATAACCAAGCACCCTGCCTTCAGGATTGCTAAGGCCTGCCATAGCGGTGACTGATAGGTTTCTATGTGCAGTGTATGGTGAGATATAGTGAACCTATATCTCTGTAAGGGGTGCATGCACCACCTCACTCAGGCTGCAGTAGCAGTCCTGTGGTGTCATTTTGGATGGCCTTCCAGGGGTGGCACAATACATGCTTCAGCCCCTGGTAGGCCTCTGGGGTACCTATGCCCTGGGTACATAGTATACCATATACTAGGGACTTATAAGGGCACTCCAGAATCCAATCTGTGGTGTACCTAAAGTACAGGGAATCAATTTAGAGAGGAAGCAGCTAGGCTGGGGTCCTGGATGGCAGGGCCCCAGCCAGACTAAAGTCGAAAAACAGTGATACACCAGCAAAAAGTGGGGGTAACCATAAGAGGCAGATCCTACTCTCCTACAATGCACAGCCAGCATCTTTGTCTGCGGAAGGATGTTGATAGTCCGCTGTGTTGGTCCTGACAGCCTGTGGGGAATGTGGCTCAGGATGCTTTTGATGTTTGCCCTTTATTGCCTGTGTTGTGAAATGACATCCGCTGGTGTTATGTGTATGAGGCTGTTGTGTTTTTGTTATGTACTCAGTATATTCATGCGCTGACTTGTAGGTATACTGGTGTGGGTTTGTCCTGGTGGTGTTGTAGGTTGTTTTTGGTGGCACTGTTGTGTCTCCAAGCAGCTGGATGATTAGCTCCATGGCAACTGTTGTACTTCAGTTGTGTGTTTGGGCAGTGCTACCTTCATACTGCATGTCATAGTGCAACTTAAGTGCAGATTAACGTTTGTCTGCAGTCTTTTTGGATCACGTACCTTATCCACTTTTCGTCTGCCACATTGACAATCTGTATGCTTGTTGATGATATTGTGCAGTGGTGTCATTGTGTCTTGATCCACAGTGACACAGAATCTGCAAATGCTTTTCATTATTAGTCATTGACTGACTTTGAATTGTGATTGCCAGCATGTATGGCATGTCTACTGATGACAGTGGATATTAGCACAGGCTTGTGAATATGTATGTGAATGTCTCTAAACTTGTGTGGATTTGAAGTGGCTCAAATTCCATAATGAGTCCTTCAGAACTAGACAAATTGTGTTGTTAATGTGTCCCCTGTCATGATTGCACAAGAATGTGTGGCAGGTACAGCAGCCACTTGGAAGCCAGCAGTGTTTCTGTTTCACACATGTCCTGTATCATTTACTGTCAGGGCTGTTTACACAAGAGTTTGAAATGTGACTATTAGCTTTCACAGAGACAGTTTCCATGTTGGTTGTTCTCACTGTGCGAATACTGAACAAGTGTACATCAATGTTTTCTCAAGGTGTCACGACATTTGACTTGCACTGTATGCTGCATTGTGATGCCAGTCAATGTTTGCGCTGTGTCAATCAGAAGCTACAGATTTGTGCACCTCTCATGTTCTGTTGGAATGACGTGTCCCCTTTCATCTCACCTAGGAGGCGGCCTAATGTGTATCGTCCAGTCACCCTGCTGGCTAACATTGAGGATGATGATGTAATACGCAGATTCCGTCTGGATCGCACAAACATCCAAGACCTGTGTGCCATGTTGGAGCCACACCTACGGGCTGGCAGGACATACCCAACAGCATTAACAGCTGAATCAAAGGTGATGGCGGCACTGCATTTCCTGGCTAGTGGGTCATTCCAGGAGACGGTGGGCATTGCAGGGGGGATGTCTCAGCCCACCTTCAGCATGGTGCTACGGGATTTCCTATCAGCCATGATGCAATACAAAGACCGATACATAAGTTTTCCAAGGAGGGCGGCTTTGGCGGCTGTGAAGGCGGATTTTTATGCCCTTGGTCACATCCCTAATGTTGTAGGTGCTATTGACTGCACACATGTTGGCCTGGTTCCACCACAGGCACGGGAACACATATATAGGAATCGTAAACATTCACATTCCATCAATGTGCAGGTGGTGTGCCAGGCTGATATGATCATATCGCATGTCTGTGCCAAGTTTCCCCGGCTCTGCACATGATTCCTACATCATGCGCAACAGCATTGTGCCCCAGCTGATGGCCAATCTACTTCCGGAGCGGGCATGGATTGTGGGTGAGTTGGCAGAGTCAAGTTGTGTGCTGTGTGCCATGCTGTCCTCTGCCACAGTTGTATCACTTAATCTGTATGTGTTTATCCCACCTAGGTGACTCTGCATATCCCAACAGACCTTGGTTGCTGAGCCCACTACGCAATTCTAGGACACCGTCTGAAGTCCGCTACAACAATGCCCATGAGAGAACACGTCGGGTGGTGGAGCGAACCTTTGGTCTCCTAAAATCGAGATTTCGCTGCCAGGACAGGACCGGAGGGGCACTCATGTACTCACCCAAAAAGGTGTGTCAGATAGTGGTAGCATGCTGCATGCTGCACAACCTGGCCTTACGGAAAGAAATCCCCCTGATCCTGGAGGATGATGACCAGCCAAGGCCCCCACCTGCGATCCCACAAATGTCCAGTGACGAGGATAGTGGAGAGGAGGAAGGTGTCGAACAGCGTCAGCAGCTCATCAACCGCTACTTCACTTGAAGGTGAGTGACAATGTACAACTGGTCCATTGTCTGTTGATGTAGTTGTTTGCGTAAAGGTCTATGTGATCTTTGTGACTGCATCCTGTTGTTGACTCAGTGCTGGCTGCCCATGTGTTGGGTACAGGGTAGTTTGGCACAGCTACAGGATGTCTATGTTGGTACTGTTGCACATTGTAATGTGTGCACATTGGAGTACGTTGATGACGTGTAGTGTGATCGCTGTGATGCCACCACCTGACTAGTGACTTTTGTTCTGTTGTGTTTTGCTAGGTCCCTTCTGCCTCTCCTTGCCTACAGAGAATCCATGCTCCTGTGACATTGTAACCATGGTAAACATTGCACATACTGCGATAAACATGGAGCAGACACAACTACATTGGTGCGTTATTGTTGTTTATTTTCAATGGGTATATGTGAGAGGGAAGTGGATATTTACATAAGTGTGAATGATGAATCAATGAGTTGGAAGTGATGGTAGATGAGACAATCGAGTAGGCACCACATTGATGTGGTGACACAGTCCAACAGACGGATGCCATTACCATGGCAGTGTGGGTAAGGACAGTGTACAGAGTCAATGGCAGGGTGAAGAGTGTTGCCATCATGGCTGGCTCTTTGACTGGCGTTTGGCAGGTGCTTTGCCATGGGTGAGTCCCAAGTTTTTCTTTGGACGGCCCCTTCTTCTTTTGGCAGGGGGGCATCGTCTGCTGGGCCAGCGGGGTCTGAGGAGTCACCCCTCTCCGTGCCCGCAGTGGTGGATGATGAACTGTCATCCTGCGTGGCAACGGGGGGAGGTGGAGGTGTGGTATGTGGCACTGGCCTATCCCTCTGTACCACCAAAAACTGGCCCATGAGTTCCACGATTTGTCCCATACGGTTGTCCATGGACCTCAGCAGACGTTGGAGCTCCAGGGCATCTTCGTGGACCTGGCCCATTTGAGCCTGTGTGTGTTCATAGGCACCAACAACTCTGGTGATGTTAGCCAGGGCTTCGGTCACAGTGTCCTGTGGTGTTGGAGTCCCACTTGTCCTCCCACCTGCCCTGCTATCACTGACCTGTTGCCTCACCACTCTAGGCACACGCCTACTCTCCCTGCCCTCCGCAGTTGTTGGTGTGGGCTGGGCATCCTCTGGGGCAGGGCGAGTGTTGCAGGCAGCAGTGGTAGTGGTGGTGGTGGTGGTGGCACAGGTCGTTCCAGCAGGGGTCAGCGTTGATGTTGTTGCTGAGGGTGGGGGGGCAGTGGGGTCATGTGACCGGTTGCGCCCTGGCACACCAGATGGGCAGGCTTGGAGCTCCTCATCCAAAGAATCCAGGAACTCCGCATCAGAGTGTCCATGTTCCGGGGGTGGAGACTGGCTCTGCAGGTTGAGGTTGTCGTCCTCTGCAGTCAGTTGTTGGTCACCTGTGGAACAGAGGGTACATATTCATTGACTTACACCCATCAGGCTTGCTGTGTTTGATGTCTCTTATTTACATGTTATGCAACACACAGTTACGTATTTCATAAATTGTATGTCTGCACAGTGATGTGCGTCATGACATGATGTGGAGATACATACATCTTTTTCCATGGTGTGACAAGTCATTGGATACCATGCCCCACGTGGAGCTTTTAGTATTAAACTGAAAGGTTGTCATCTGACAACTGGCTGCTATACAACTTGATGTGATGCATCTTTGCTGATTACTCTTCCTGGCAGATGTTACATATGCACATGAACTAGCCAGTGTACCATTGTTATCTCATGCGTACCTTTGTAATGTTCTGTGCTTGGATTTCATTGTTCAACAGACCATGCCTGTTTATTGTTACTATGGTCCTTCATGCTCAGCACCCATGGAATTTACAGATAGCAATCGGTGCAGTGCATATATGGTCCCTGATTTGCTTACACATGGGTTTGGTTGAGTCACAGTTCTGTTTCTGTCACAGTTACATACGCTTAGCTGTCTGCATACTATCAATTGCTATTTTATTGGGGTGTATTTTGTTGTGATATGAGGCCTTGTGTTGTCATTAGCTCAATGCTTTTGTTGAGGAATGGTGGGGTGCATGCACTGTCTGCTTACCTGTCCAGTTGTCATTTTTAGGTGGACTTTCTGACACATGCTTCTGGGTGGGGGGAGTGCTCCTCCTTCTGATAGGTATGACAGGGGTGGCTGGTGGGAGTTGTAGTGCAGGCCTCCACCCCCCAAACAGCCCTCCCTGGGAAGATAGATACCTACCTGTTAGGTGAGGGTGAAGCACACAATGGCTGCCACATGGTTCTGGGTGGGGGGAGTAGTCCATCCTGCTCAGCTGTGGGACAAGGGGGCCTGGTGGGAGTTGTAGTGCAGGCCTCCCACCCCCAAACAGTCCTCCCTGGGAAGATGGATACCTACCTGTCAGTTTGTTTGTAGTGATACAATGTCTACCACATGCTTCTGGGTGGGAGGGAGTGCTCCATCCTGCTGAGGGATGGGGCAGGGTGTGCCTAGTGGGAGTTATAATGCAGGCCTCCCTATTCCAAACACACCTCCCTGGAAAGATGGCTACCTACCTGTTAGGTGATGGTGAAGCACACAATCGCTGCCACATGGTTCTGGGTGGGGGGAGTAGTCCATCCTGCTCAGCTGTGGGACAAGGGTGCCTGGTGGGAGTTGTAGTGCAGGCCTCCCTATTCCAAACACACCTCCCTGGAAAGATGGATACCTACCTGTTAGGTGAGGGTGAAGCACACAATGTCTGCCACATGGTTCTGGGTGGGGGGAGTAGTCCATCCTGCTCAGCTGTGGGACAAGGGGGCCTAGTGGGAGTTGTAGTGCAGGCCTCCCTATTCCAAACACACCTCCCTGGGAAGATGGATACCAACCTGTTAGGTAAGGGTGAAGCATACAATGGCTGAGACATGCTTCTGGGTGGGGGGCAGTGCTCCTCCTTCTGAGAGGTAGGACAGGGGTGGCAGGTGGGAGTTGTGGTGCAGGCCTCCCACCCCCAAACAGCCCTCCCTGGGAAGATGGATACCTACCTGTCAGTTTGTTTGTGGTGATACAATGTCTACCACATGCTTCTAGGTGGGAGGGAGTGCTCCATCCTGCTGAGGGATGGGGCAGGGTGTGCCTGGTGGGAGTTGTGGTACAGGCCTCCCTATTCCAAACACACCTCCCTGGAAAGATGGCTACCTACCTGTTAGGTGAGGGTGAAGCACACAATGGCTGACACATGCTTCTGGGTGGGGGGAGTGCTCCTCCTTCTGAGAGGTGGGACAGGGGTGTCTGGTGGGAGTTGTAGTGCTGCTTGCCTGGACACATACAACACAGTTGATGTTGTGTACCTTTGTGATGATTCAGATGGGGTGAATGTTAAATCAGTGAGACCTGTGTTTGGTATTGGGGTGCAGATGAATGTACTTGTGCCTCAGAGATGTAGCTTTGTAGTTGTGCAAGACAGTACATGGCAGTTTCATGGTATACATTAGTTGGTACTTACCAGCCTCCACTCCCCCGGGTATTCCTTCAAGACTCTCTGGATGCAGTATGGCAAGCACCTTCTCCTCCCACGCAGAGAATGGTTTTGGTGGAATGGGAGGGCCTCCACCAGTCGCATCAGCCAGCTCACGGTTCTTGGCCCTCTTCTTCTTGACAACACTCTTCAGGTCATGCCACCGCCTCTGGATTTCATGCTTGTTGCGGGGCACGTTCCCTACTGCATTGACCTTGTCCACTATCCCTACCCACATGTTTGTTCTTGTGGCTAATGGTGTCTGTTGGACCATGCTACCAAAGAGTTGTGGTTCTACTCTAATTATCTCATCTACCATTACTGTCAACTCCTGTGAATTTTGGCATTTTCTGTGGTGCCATGGTGTGTGCTGTGCTGATGTTTTGGGGTGCAGTTGTGAGGGTGGTGTGGGTGGTGTAGGTGGTGTGTGTGTGTGTTGTGGTGGTGGTGCGATGTGTGCAGGTTTGGCTCTCCTTAGTGCTCTGGTGTTGTTTCCTTCTGTTGAGTCGTTTTGCAAAGGATTGTGGTCAGGGAAGGGGCTGGTTTTATGCTCAGCTATGTGGGTGTGTCAAGATGGTGTAATACTGTCTGGTGTAATACTGTCAGGTGTGCTGTGTGGGTTGTCCTGTGATTTGTATGTTTGAATTTTCCATGGGGATGTGTCATTGGGATGTTTCATGTTATTTTGGGGACAGGGCTAGTTGCCTGTGTGCATTTGGTGGCCTTATTGTGTGTTTCTTTCCTTGGCCGCCATTTTGTTGACGGAGCATCCGCAGCGATGGCTATGCTGCAGGCCTTCCGCCGTATCCTACATTCATTACTGTTAGCGACTGCGGCGGTCGGATACAGTGGAACGTACCGCTGTGACATCGGGGATATCATAATATCATTGGCGGTCACTCCGCGTGCCTGGCGGCGGTTTTGTGTGTTTACGCTGTGAACCCAACCGTCGCGGTTGGATTTTCCCCATCTCCGCCGTCTACGGGCGGTTTTTCGATGCCTCCTACCGCCGCATTTGGAATATTTTGGCGGTTGATCCTAATAGGGTCGGCGGTGTTTCCGCGGTACCTGCGGACAGTAATTTTCCGCTACCATGGCGGTTGGATTTTTTTCCGCCCGCCATCTTAATGACCCTCTAAGTTTGTTGAAGTAATCAATCACCATCAAGATTGTGTTGAATTTCAAGTGAGGGCAAGTCAAGTACAAATTTGGAGTCCAGGTTTGCCGTGGAATGGAAGAAGAGGAAAGTAGCTGTAGCAAACATAGCACACAGTTCTGTGAACCCTTTTCCTTCAAGCACAAGCTGCATAGTCCCAGATAGACTGCCATGCATTAGTGTCTATGCAGATAAAACGCAATGCTCCTATTAAAAAACTCTGTTCTCTCATGGAGATGAGTATGGGTATTATTTGCTGAAGCCGCAACAATGAAAATGTTATCGGTTGGCTACATTTTCAGGCAGTATGCAAAGTCCTCAGTCAGAATCTGTGGTCACACACAGTGTGTACCTTTATGAAAGAGAATTTAATTGATTTAAGTACTTGGAAAGCTTATGAAATCACATACTGTGTGCCTCAGATCTTCAAGCTCCTCTTGATTCTAAGTAGGGTTCTTGAACTCTTTTCATACTTCTGTTTTCTGAGGACACTGCCATAAAATTGCAAAGCCCTGCACCGGCCTTCTCCTAATACCAATAAAAGGTTCTTTCCCATCATGTCCACCTTCGTTATTCTGCTGCAGGACACAGAGGTAACTCTGTGATCTAGGATCACAGAATGGGTTTCTCTGGGAATCCCATAATATCTGCTAGAAAATCTTCTCACAACTAGGAAGTAGATGTTTTGATGTATCACATAGTGTCCATGAATATATTCTCTGCATCACCGCAAGCCTCCCTGCAGACGTATAAATCCTGTTGTTCCAATATGTCTGCAAAGAAGGTTGTATTGGTTATGGTGATCTTATGAGAGTGGTGACCAAGGCCCTTGATTTGCTGTTCAAGTCCTGATGCTGACTCTTAGGGTGAATCTTTCTAGCAAGAAAGAGAGCTTCAATTGCTATGAAGTAAAAAAGTTCACAGTGATCTTTTTCCACGTTGTAGCCAGCAAACTGATTCTGGTTACTAGCCAGTAAAGTAACCATTAAGGTTTTGACATAATGTAACATTAACTTAGTGTGGGAGACCTTTGGGAGACTGCTTCACAACATTCTATAGCTCTTGGAAAAGAGCCATTGATAATAGGGAGCAATATAAGTATATCTGGCTGAAGTGAAAAACTGTGAACGGAGGTGGTGTGTGCTGAAGGAAATTGAAGAAGGACCATAATGGTTGGAGGAGCAGGCAAGTTCAGCATCAAAATAGCAAAGAGATAAAAGAAGGCATAAGCCATGGGATTATTTGAAGAATAAAAAAGCACAGCCAATGTTAAAGGCAAGAAGGAGGCAGGGATATTGGTCGAAAGTTATAACTCAGGGCACCCCCTCCTTTATCTATGCATTGCCTGGCCATACTCTACCCTGGCTATGATTGTGTGACCCCTCACCTACCAATTACGATGGGAAAACATGAAGAGGACCTTTCCATAGACATATGCCATTTGTTGAATTAAGGTTTGTCCTCAAATTTTTCAGACCCACCAGACTTAAAGTCATGCCAAACCCTTGTTCGATCCTCTCTTGAAATTTCACAATTTCCAATACACAGCAAGAGTTTAGAGTAGTAACTGGCTTTGTTGCCAAGGCCTCTTCTTCTTCCTACCCTGTTAATCCTGTTTTCCCCAGTTGACTACTCCTGGAATTACTGTCTACTCCTTTTTTCTGTGTGTGCATTTTTTCTCATCTTTCCTACTTACTGCCTGTCCTGCTCTGTGCCCTACAAGCTGTCCAAAATATATTTGGCAGGTTATTTTGCAACATTGATATGGCCAGCAGAGAATTTCATTACAAACCAAATCAACAAGTGCAAGCAAAAGTTCACTCAAAGATGGCTATGTGACCTGAATCATCTAAAGCCTCCATGAGATTCAATAATATGCAATACAATGTAAGGCACATTTCTCCTTCTCCTTTCTCCCTATTCATTGATTAACCATCCTTTGGTTCCAATATCCTTAATACCTTGCATTTGAGGTGATTGGGAACTGGAAATACAAATGTCAAATAAGGTTTGCAAAGTTTGCATTTGCAGGCAGAAAGCAAAAGAAAATAGACTTATTCAGCAGGTGTAAGTGTGTGAATCTGAATAGATGGGTGGATGAGTTAAGGAGGGCTTCCATGCCAGTGCTTAATTTGTGCCGGGGTTTCCGGTGCTCAACACCGGCACTTAATTATCGACACTTGCACTTATGACAGCCTGCCACATGTTGGTGCAGTTTGTGTAATTTGGAGATGAGCACAACAACAGTTGTTTATTAGTTCAATGTACATACAAATGGCTAATATATGCTGCCCAAGCTGCTCTTATATTTTTGGGGCCTGGAATAGTCCAAATTGTCAAACTTGTAGAAGTGTGATGGTTAATAGTTGTATTGTTATTGGCATTGACTGCACTGGCAAGGGCAATGTTAGGTGCAAGCTGCAATGACCTCCTGACGAAGGCCCTAGCACTTTTTTTGTTTTTTACAAATTAAGCACTGCTTCCACCATTTGCAAGTTTAATCACAACTTCCTTTATTTTATACTAGGCTTGAGAGGAGAAATGAATGAAGGAAGTAATTAATGGTGATGGTCTGTGATCAAAAGTATAATGAAGGAGAAATATGATTCATAGGATTTTGATAATGTTATATATGTGATTCGTATAACACTGCCTGCATCACACCCGCTAAAATACTTCATACAAAAAAAATGACACTCCTTCTCAAGCAATATAGAATCACATTAAGTCATGGGAAAAGGTTATTGAAGGCTTGCCCATGCTCTGAACAAACTGGGACACTTTCAAATGTGTAAAGACACACTGTCTACATATTTTGCAAGGTATGGGAAACTGCACACATTTGTGGTTGCTGCAAGCAATTTTTGTGGTAATATCAAGAAAATCAACGTAAATCCAGCCAACCAGACCACAAACAGGTGGACAAACAGCTGAAAACCGTCCCACACACTGACCTGTCAGACCAGCAGTTCCTGATTGCACTATAGACTAGTCTTACATTGGCCATTAGTCATGTAAAAATAAGAGCATCAACACAGCATGGAACAGAAACACAGATTTTCTCAATCCATACATTGTACACACTAAGCAATTGTTTCTGGAGTCTGTTAATAATTTCTGTGCTTTTGATTCCACAATTGTTGACTGACACTACATGGAAATATGATCATGGAGGTAAGAAATTACGATAGATAGGTTACTAGCCAGTCACCTCCAGATCTAACTGTATTTATGCAGTTTTTTATTATTTTTAACCAGTTTCACTCAAAGTTTGTCTGCCAGAGTCCATTAACTGACATTTGACGCAGTGCTCTAACACCGGTCTCTTAGGCATTAACCAGTTTATTGTGATACATCTTTTAGTTAGCAACAAAGTAAATTAATAAAATCGTGTTTTAGTTTTGTTTTTTGGGCTGGGTGCTTCTTTGCCTAGCAGGCACATATGTGGGAGCATTGGTATTGTGATCTGTGCATGGCTTGCGTACCTTTTGATCCCTTTCCTCCAGCTATGTGTGGGCATTCCCATACCAGATTGGAAGTGTGTGGTCTCCCTGTCATTGTACTTAAGACAGCAAATATTCCTATGTGGGTCAATCATAAGCAGCATCACAGGTCTTACATAGATTCTATGCACGAAGTTAAAGCAAAAGAGGCGAAAACTCATGTTGCTGGATGCCTCATGAATAAGTGCAAGGGCACTCAGCCACTGTCTGTTTGTGTATTACACCCCACAATCAGTTTCCAACTTTTCTCTAGTCCATAGCTTTTGCTTAGGCGGGGCGTGGCTTGACCCCAAAGAAGATGGCAGCTCGATGAATGAGCTCTGAGGCGCTCGATTGGAGTGTCGGCCTCCTCGCAGACTCGGGGAAATGGAGTCCTTCGCGGTGTGAAGAACTCCGGATGAATTACTTACAGTTTCTGTGGCACGGTGAGTGCTTTTTTTCGTCCTTTGTTGCCGGTGTATTTCTCTCACGGGACTCGCGCCTGCCATTTTGTCTCAAGTGCTGCTCCACCATTTATTAGAAATGGGGCAAAGTTTTATCGTTTCTGCTCCCGATATGCAGCCCAATTTGCGTTGGGTCTGCTTTTCTTGATTTTAATGGAGTTTTTCCTCATGCTTAGCAGCTACTTTTATTTCATTGAAGATTTTATCTGCAAAGAGAGGCATATTATTTTTAATTGCTTGTCATTTTTTGTTTGTTCTCTTCTCACATCCTCATCTTTTTGTTTCCCAGAGAATGTACTTCGGCCTCACAATTTTGAAGTATTTTGATGAGCTTTAAGGTTTTTTTAATGGAATTTCTACATCTTCTTGACTATTCCTTTGCTGGCTTCTTTTCCGAATGCAATATCTCTGCTTGTATGACCTTTTATTGTTGCTGTGCTTCCATCATCAGAAAGTCCCAGTCTGGAATTTTATGGGGAGAACGAAATCTACATGTTGTGCTTCTGCTACTTCCTTAGTGCCTCCTCTTTGACAGATCATAATTCTTTTGCTACCATTCAAACGCACATGGAAGGATTTGAATGCAACACAATATCTCCCCTGTAGATGCACCAGCAACGTCGTCCAATATTCCGCTTTCCACTAATAAACTTACTTCTAAATTGACTACTTCCTCTATACTTTCCTCTAGCAAACATATAAAAAAAAACTCCCTCACCTGTTACATCTCCTCGGCCAAGTGCCATGGAGTTGCTTCTTGAGGAAATTCATGCTCTTCAGCTCTATATGGAGGAAACTAACAAATGTCTTCAAGCCTTAGATGACAAGTGGTCAAGTATGGAAAATAAGGTTATGCAAATTGAGCAATGTGTGGATTCTGTTCAGGCTGTGGCGAATCCGGTTCCCTCTTTAAATTTGAAATTACACACCTTATAAAACAAGTGGAAAATCTTGAGAATCGTAATAGGTGCAACAATTTGCGATTATATGGTTTGGCAAAAGGTTTGGAGGGCTCAGATCCTATTTCATTTTTTAAATCATTTCTTCCACAAATTCTTGGTATTCCTGACTCTCCTGTTTTGAACATCCAAAGAGCACATTGTCTGGGTCATGGTCCAAACATGGCAGCATCGTTTATCAAACCCAGAGGTGTTATTATCTATTTTTTGGAGTATACTGACTTTTTGAAAGTTATGCAAGCATCCAAACTTAAAAGACGAATCTCATGGCAAGAATCTACTCTTTTCTTTTCTCAAGACTATGCTAAAGAAACAGCGGATAGAAGAAAGAAACTTTTGGACATGAGGCCAGTACTTCGAAGTCTCAACACCAGATTTGGTCTCTTTCAACCATGTCTTTTTAAAGTCACTTATAAAAATAAAATTACGAAGTACGAAGATCCTGCTTTACTACGACATTGTTTTGATCACCTCAGAGAAGATATGGATGTTTCCAGGCTCTCTAGTTTTTAAATTAATTGTGTTGCTTTAATATGCTCTGTTTCCTATTTGTTTGTTGTCAGTGCATGTTTTAGTTTTTGGTGCCTTTATGCGTTATTTATCCTTCATGTTTTCCAATTTTTGTTAGGTGCGGTTTTCATACATGATCATTGTGATTCCCGGTCTGCTTTGGATGGTGTCCTCTACCCCGATCCGCCCTGGGTTGCCTGGTTATTTGTGTCACCTTCCTTATGTGTCTTCACCACCCTCATCTTGTTTATGTTATTAGTAGTTGTTTAACTTGTTCTCGAAACTTGTGGTTCATGTTTCTCCTTGTTGTACATATTTCTCCTTTCTTTTCTTCACTTCCCTGTCTTGTTTTGGATACTCTTCTTTCTCTACTTAATATCTTTCTCTTTTTTCGTCTTTTCTGCTCTTTTTCTTCTTCATACTTAACTTTATATTCATTTGCTATTTCTTCCCCTTTTATAACCGCCTATTTCTTTTTCTGTGCTATTCAGTTTTGCTGCTATTGCTCTGCAAGCTCTTTTTTAGCTGTTATTGCTTATACAATGTTATTGTTTATCAATTATTGTGGTTTTTACTCTGGCATTCAATTGACCAGGTATCAAATATCAACCTTGCTCATCCACATGCACTTTCTCAATTGCAAGTTGCACATTTGGGCAATCCAGAATCCAACCTCTCTTGCAGGTGTGTTACATCCTGCATGACAAAAGAGGCTTTTCCGCTTATGTTGTATCTTAATCAACTCCCCAATAATTAGGCACATCTCTTGTAAGTATGTTATCTTAATTTATTGCCGGTGCAGGTAAGAACCCACCCTTTTTCTTTTCTTGTAATTATTAAATCCCCTTTCATTCCATGTTAACATTCTGATTAAATTCTGTTCCATCTATTCCCGTTTTCTGTGTGTACAGTAGCATCATGTTGATTTAGTACACTGTGTACATTATGACACCTCACTATCTTACACCTCACTAAAATTAAGTGCAAACCAAACATGCAGGCGCAATGGACTTTATGCCAGCCATCCATTTAGAGGCAGAAACATTGTGCTTAGCTCATGTCTCGTAGATACAGTTATGGCAGCTAACACATTTATGTCCAGCATCTGCAAAAGGAATGTATATAAAAGAACTAAACAGAACAATTAGTATCATAGTGGGCAATTAAAATCCTAGAAAGCAAGCTATTTTCCACTCACACATGACGGCAAATTACTTTTCCTTTCCTAATTCAATCACTACAACAGTAATTTCTTCATTTTATCCATGACCCTTGATGACTCCCCTGGTTTAAACAAAGGGACTGGTGGTTCTCTTGGTATGTGCATGCCCTGCCTCATCTCTGAGCACGCCCTTCCTATGTTGAGCCCTGGGGCGCCTACTCCCTGGAACACCACGTTTTTATACCCAGTCCTAGGCCTGTCTGGGCTCCATGAAAAAAGTGTCCTTCCATCATGTAATATTTTGATACATGCAGGGAATAACATAATCAACTTCATATTTTTATGTCTGGATTCTTATTTCATGGCCTCCAATGGATGGCTTAGTCTCTGTGCTTGCTGCATGTAATCTGGGAACAGCATCAAATGCACACCTTCCATTTGAAATTTGCATTGTCATCTAGATGTCTGCACTTCAGTCCTCTGCTAACCATTATAGTTGACACTTTTCAGATTTTGACAAAATAGATTGTGCCATCCATGGCATTTGAAATCGTTGAGTGCAATATCTTGCTGAAAAACTAATTTAGATTTGGCCTGAGTGGAAGTGTTGATATGGGTGAATATGATGTCATTGAATACCATGATATGTGCAGGTCCGACAACGGCAATACCAATAAATACCAATAAATGCAATGTCAATTCATGCCATAACCTTAGCCGGCATGACCATGCCAATACCTGTTTATGCAATCAAGCATAACCGTGTTAATACCATTAAGGACATTAATGATGTACACTATGACAACTGTATGGACAATGTTAAGAATGTTGTTAAAATGATACCAGTAACTGCCATATTAGTTTCAGGATTTCTAATGAACTCTCATCATTGCTGTCAGATTCACCCAAGGTGACCTCCCCATCAACCCTGAGTCAGCGATATGTGGCAAGGCAGACCTTACAACCCACACCCATGTCTATCGAGTACCAGGTCACAGATGAGGTCTCTCTTAACCTAAAGACAAACGTTCGCCTAGGAAATCGATTCTACAGATAGATAGTGGCACCACAAAGAGGTCAGAGGCAAATGGCCCCAATAAAACACATTTGGCAAAAGGCTCGCCTTCCCCAAAAATACCACAAAGCTAGATACCACATGTAGATAGAAACACTCAGCCAATCAGAACACGACATGCATACCACACATAATGATCACACGCGCCTCATACCGGACATCTGGACACACACACACACACACACTGGCCCACACTAGCTCTCCCCGAGGACGAGAGCCATCTGTGTCCTTATTAGATGCCCGCTCTTGCTACTTTATGACTGAGATGCTTTTTGGAATGTAGAAATTGTTTTATTGTACCTCATGAACAGTATATAATGACGTCCAAAACTTTGAACACTGAGAGACTTTGACAGACGCACTCTGTTGAGGCTCTCCAAGCCGCAGCATGTAATTAAACCCCTTGTCTTTTCATTTATTGAAGGTAAATTGATATCCGAGCAACAGAAGAGTGCAAATCTTACTTAATACAACAACATCAATTGGTACAAATCAATCAATGAGTAATGCACATTTAAATATTAATGCTACTCAAAATATACTTATTGCAAATATATAAATAATATATAATTCTAGAATGCACAGATATAATTATGAGCCACATACATCAAATCTCAGAAAGGACATTGTTTACTGACTCACATGTGATATACTTAGTCAAGAAAGTCCAAAACAGTGGAAACAAATGCACTGGAAATGTACAAAATATTAATTGAATGCACGTTATGTGAGGGCTATGACTGCAAACTAAATTATAGAACATGTTAGAGAGCACAATCACCCACCAAATGCCTCAGGAAAAACAACCTAAAAATGTATTTCAAGTACTCAGGAAAGCTAGCACTAGTTCACAAGAACCTACAGAAATTATTTTAAGAAATATCATACCAAAAGTTCCTGTATACATTACAGACCAACTCTCGGGTATCCCAATCCTAAAAAGACTCACAGCCAGAGCTAGAAAAAATGTGAAACCCCTGCTGCCCCACAAATATTGCAAGAGATAAATATCTCCTTTTATTTCACTAAAATACATAGCAAGGAACCCTTCCTTCTGTATGACAATGCCAACAATGACAGACGAATATTAATTTATGCAACAGAAAACAATCAGCTAAAATGAATACAAAGCAACATGTGGATGAGGGACGGTATGTTCAAATCATGCCCACCACCATTCACAGAAATCTTCACGATACAAGTTGCATAAACATACCTTTAGCGTATGCACTTTTATCTAACAAACTGCAATGTACCATAAACTACTAACTCAAATAACATCCAAAAGTAACAAATACTATCCTCAAAAAAGAATCATTGACTTTGAACAAGCAATGATAATTACCATTTTAAAAATATACCCACATACAGCTATACATGGCTGGCACTTTCATTTTAACCAGAGTACATGGAGACACCTCCAAAATGCCGTACAATGTGTTAAATACAAACTCATTCAAAGGGTGGAACATCACCTTGCAAGGGACATTTGACCAAACCACCCTACACTCAACCAATTCTTAGAAATATTAAAAAGGAACAAAGCTACCAACAACTTAGAAAAGAACAATCAATAATCCAACTAAATCCTAATGTATAAAAGCAAATCAATGAAATACTACAATGCAAAGTAGAAGCATCTGCAGCAACCAAAGCCTACCATACCTAGAATCTACAACACTACTCTGAAATATTCAAATTAAATCTAAAATAGAACTCTAGACAACAAAAATGTACCAAGTTATTAATTTATTAATATTATTTTAATACTTTTTGCTAATCAGTTAAAATATTAAATTTTATTTAAACAAAATCCAATCAGTCTTTAATGTTAAAATTGCTAAAACAAATATTAATATAAAATTCAATATGCAGTAAACCACACAATAAAATCTCTTAAAACACACACCTAATACAAATTACCAAGAAGTAACACATGGCAAAACATTATAAAAATTGAAAGAAATTGAAGCAAATAAACATTTACAATCAATTAAATTAAAAATAAAGTGTAACTGTCATTTTTGTTGCTGAAGTCCATGATCTTTAAATAATCGAGAAAATAATACATCCACGAATATACTACAGGAAAACTGAAAAATAAAAGAATTTAAAAAAAATGTATTAACTTATAATCAATACTATTTCCTCTATAGTAAAACAAAAGTATCCAAAAGCTCGAAAAAAGTTGTGAGTCCATTGATAAACCTGTAAAAAAAAAAACACAAACCACCACAACATACATAATCAAATAGGCATAACAAGTGAAATCACAATAACTCTAAAAATATGTACATATAATAGAGTTTACTAAAATATTATATTAAAACATTATAGTACATGAAGACAACACACTAGATGGCAAAACTAAAAAACAAAACACTAAAACAGCAAAATACTAACCTCTAATAACTATACCAATCGTAAACACATCCCCCAACTTGTGCATCTCCAAACAGTATCTTACAAATACTCATTTCACATCCGTAGAGCAGCAACTGGGAACTGTGACAACACTAAAGCTGCCAAAAATAAGGTTGATAGACTAAAAAATAGATATAGCAGTAAATAAAAATTGTCATTAAATTAACATTAAAAAAGTCCAACTGCCAGTGGAAAACAATAGAAAATAACAATAATATATATTTAATTAACTTTCTATTTAAAAAAGAATGTATGAAAATGTTTATGGATGTTGTAAACATTTTATAAAATGAGCAAAATTAAAAAAGGGAAAATATATTATTAATTACTGAGACTATTATATTTATTAATTTACAGTACCTGTTCATGTATAAAAACTAAATGGGTGTGTAAAAATTGGTAAAAAGATGTTTGGGAAAAATATCTCTTATGTTTGTAAAACCCTATTATGTAAAACATAATACAAATTGTACTTTATACAAGAATGTAAAGCATATATGTAAATGTTTTGTTTAAAAAGTAAAAATATGAACATGTAATTCAAAAATAAAAATATGTAAACATGTTTGTTTATTATATTAAATGTAAAAACATTGGAAAAGAAATATTCAAAAAATTCAAAATATGGGAAAAGTATTAAAACTGTATAATGTCTGTAAAAAAATAACTAATAATATAAAAGCAAAACTGGCATTAAAAAATCAATGTGTCACAATTATTTTACTCTCAGCTACATTGAGGAAAGTGTTATACTTTAAGGGGGGTTTATTTACTATTCCTGCTTCAATCTAATCTACATTGGGGAACTAGTTTGACATTGAGGGGGTGGATATACTATTGCCACTCCAATCTACGTTACATTGGGGATGGTGTTAGACATTGATAGGGGTAGATCTACTAATCGTACTACAATCTAAGCAACATTGGGAAACCAATGGATATTGAGGGGGATACATTTACTATTCCCATTCCAATCTAAGCTACATTGGGGAAGGTGTTGGACATTGAGTGGGGTAGATTTACTACTCCCACTTCAATCTGAGCTACATTGGGGAAGGCGCTGGTCTAATAGGGTAATAGATTTAGTAGTCTCACTCCAATCTAAACTACATTGGGAAAGGCACTGCGCATTGGGGAATGTAGATTTTCTATTCCCACTCCAATCTAAGCTACATTAAAGAAGGTGTTGGATGCTGGGGGATAGATTTTCTATTCCCACTCCACTTTTATCTGAATTAGGGAGGCATTTGATGTTGAATGGGTAGATTCAAACTGCAATCTAAGCTGAATTGGGCCATGCATTGTACGCTGAGGGGCGAAGATTTACTATTCCCAGCTCAATCTAATCTACGTTGGGGAAAGGGTTGGACATTGTGGTGATTACATTTACTTTTCATACACCAATAAAACCACAATTAGAAAACACTGTAATTTTAAATAGTATTACCCCAAAAATATGTATATATGTAAATTAAAAAAATAAAATAGAAAAGAAATGTAATTGATGAATAAATAATAAAATAATTGGTTGGCCCTGGCCCTGTTTGCAGGGTTATCCCAGAACTTTTTGCATTCCTCCTGTATTTTTTCTGACCTGTTTTTGTTGGCTTTCTGACTCTGGGCACTTTACCACTGCTGGTCTGTGCTAGAGTGCATGTGGTCTCTCCTGTAAACCTGGTAAGATTTTCTACACCTGTTTGGCATTTTTATTTTACTTGAAAGTCACTTGTACAGCGGTATCCTCTATACCCAGGGCCTGTAAATTAAATGCTAATAGTGGGCCTACAGTGCTGCTTGCGCCACCCACAGAAGTATCCTTTCAAACCTGTCTCAGGCCTCTGCCACTGCAGGGCCTGCGTGCGCAGTTTGCTGCCACAGTGACGTGGCATTTAGAGTGTTTGCCAAGTCTGAAACTTCCCTTTTGCTACATATAGGTCACCCGTAAGGTAGGCCCTAGGTAGCCATATGGTCAGAGTGCATTGTAGGTAAAAGGTAGGACATGTGCCTTTGTTGTGTGGCATGTTCTGGTAATGATAAACAGCCTATTTGGTTTCTCACTGCTGTGAGGCTGCTACTCTCATAGGCTTGCATTGGGAATTCCTTGTTATGTGTTTCAGTGGTAATTTCTGATATGAATGGGGTAGTGTGGCCATGTTTGCCATGTTTGGAATAGTGGTGATAAATCCTGCTTATGGGTGAAAGCTGTTTTTTATTACTATTTTAGAAATGCCACTTTTAGAAGTGGGCATTTCTGTGTGCTTATTATATTTATTGATTTATTTTATTTATTTCTAAAGTTTTGTATAGCGCAAACATGACCCAAGTGAGTATCAGATCGCTTCACATTTAGAATAGGAAGGATACAATAGAGGGAAAAGAACATTTGTTACATAAATGTGTAGAGCATGCTAACGCTGGGGTTCCCAGGTGTACAACAATGTAGTAATCAATCAGGGCATCAGAAGAGAGGGCAGGAAAGTAAGCAGTTGAACCAAGGCCCTTCAGGGCAGAAATTTGTTCATTAGTATTTTTTTCACTTCCTTTTTGAAAGAAGTGGTGAATGAGATTCAACGGACTTCCGGTGGAAGAGAGTTCCAAATCTTCGGGGCAATGCCTGAGAAGGCTCTGTGACACGTTCTCTTTTTGTGGAAGATCTGTGGTTTCAGAAGCAGTGAACTTGCACTTTGTGATGGTCTGCAACCCCCTGACTCTTTGTGCCCTGCCTGGTTGTGTATTCACCATCTGGTTTAGACTGACAGAAGCTGGGGATGTGCATTCACTGTAGACAGTCACAGGGGGGTTGAGGTGTGCCCTGTGTTTCCAGGGTGACTCATAGCCAGGCTGAATAGACCTGGTCTCCATTTGGAGTGGTAAGAGAAGTTGTCACATGCACCTGAATAGGGCTGTGCCTGCCTTTCACAAGGCTGTCTCCGCTCCTCTGTAGTGTGTCTGGAGCCAGTGCTGGGGGTTGAATGGGGGTGTTGTGCACTTCTGAAGTTTGAAATACCCCCAGAACAAAGAATTTGTGAGTATAAGTACAGGGGCTGTGACCCCACGATTTTAGACACGCTGCTGGCTCTGCAAAACTGCCCATTGCCAAGAGGAGCTGTTATGCTGCAGGGAGGAACCACCAGGGGACTTTACTTGTTAGGCTAACCAGCTGAGAAGGACCATGGGTACTGGACTACTACCTGCACTCCTGCTTTGGTACCCCCAGCAGCCGCGGCCTGGGCAGGTAAGAGCGGTGGGGCTGGGTGGGAGGGGAATTCGACAGACGACCACAAAGGAAAATCAATTATTTATTTAATTTTCTCTCATGGTCGCCTGTCGAATTCCCCAACCCAGCTCCACCGCCCAACCGCTCTTACCTGCACGGTCCACGGCTGGCCCCCAGTGCTCTCCAAGGAGTGCTGTCATGCCCCTTGCCTCTGCAAATTCTAGCGCATGGTGAGCGCTTCATTTCCCCTTTACCTTGGTGCCAGGAAGTGCATGTTGATCATGGTGGCCTGTTCTCTCACAGGGCAATGCGTGGAGGACTGCTCCCTGCCTTTTCTTGGACCTAGAGCAAGGGGAGGTCGTTTTGCCCTGTTGAAATCCACACCCCTCGACGCTGGCCAGATTGAGCATTCAGCTCCGATCTGGGTTTACCGGGGATTCCATTGTGGGAGACACCGAATGCGTTAGGAAGCGCGCCGGGCCGTTGCTGTGCCCGCATTGCCTGCCACACTGTGAGAACACCCCTCGGAGGGGCCTAGCTGCACGTCGAGGAAAACTCCCAGTGCAGCCCTCCCTCTCGATCGGGAGAACAGGGAGACACAGTTGAGGCCACTTGTCACAAGGGAGAACGAGTGTCCCAGCAGCTGCACCGGGCACTCACGGGCAGCTGCCTTTATTTTCTCAGTTCACGAGGGACCGAAGGAGGTCAAATGGATCATTCCTGTCGTGATTGTGTGCCCCTCCCGTGTTGGTGCATACCTGGTGGGGGCACCTGGCTACCGTGAAAGTAGCTGCATGCGGTAAACCTTGACGGAGGACCCCGCTCATAGAGTAACAATGAGCAGATTACCGTATTGTCCCTAATAGGAGGGCAGGGGTTCCTACACTCTCCATTTTGAACCTGGTGTGCACCATATTCACAGTAGTAGCTAGGCAGATGCCCTATAACCTACGCTTGGTGTTCACATTACCGCAAAACATATGAAAGGAGCACCAGGACGCTATGACTTACAGATTTCTGGTGATTTCGGTCGTGATGTTATGATTTTGCATTACCTGTCCTGAAAGTATTGGTGTGTGCTGTTTTTGCCTTACCTGGGTCCAGATAAGTGCTAATTCAGGACTGTAACGTATGCACAGCATTGATGATTCATATGTTTTCACTCTCTAACCTAACTCCTGCCTTTTAGGCCCTGATGTGTTCTAATGTATGTAGTTTTGCCTTGCATTTGTCAGGACAACAAGCATTATTTAAGGATTCGCCTTGTGTGCGCAGTGTTAGGGGGTTTTCAGGACAAGAGCAATCTATAAGTAGTTACTTTCTTGCACTAACTATGATGTTATGCCTAATGCTTCCTAAGGTGTGCAATCTATGAGTATTTACCTTAGTGCACTACATATGCTGTTATGACCATTGCCTAGTGGCAAAGTGATTTATGATCTATGTGAGGTTATGACAATCGCTTGGGTGGCAAAATGATTTATGTGGTTGTGGTCTAATGTGTTTTATGTACAATACAAGGGATATTTTTATATAACCTTGTGTGGAGTCGCTTTTTGTGTTGTCCCTTGTGTGTTACTGTTGTGTGTGTGTGTTGCACAAACACTTTACACATTGCGTCTGGGATAAGCCTGACTGCTTTGCCAAGTTACCAAAGGAGTTAACAGGGGTGATCTTATGTGTGTAACTCCCTTACCCTGACTAGAGTAGTGGGTTCTGCCTGGCTTAGGTGCATACCCTAGCCAACCAGAAACCCCATTTCTAACGATAATTATAAAATTTATTTTAAATTAGCTAATAAAATGTAATTATTTGTAACTATTAAAAATATTATTCAATATATAATTTTAAAATATTAAATATATTTGAATTGGCCTAGTAACTAAAATGTCCTCCACTACCTAGGTAGAGAACTCTCCCAATAGCTACACAATAAAAATCTGATTGTAAAGTTACTAATAGAATCATAATGGTATGCAATTTTGGTCTTAAAGGGCTCTACCCATTCATGCACCATCATTGGTGAATACCATCTGGTTGGCCATTTCTGCCTAGGTGTAGGCGCAAATAACACATGTGAAAATATCTGCATGAAGATTTCCCTTTGTGAACCAGACGATAATAAAAATAACAGTAGACTTGACCAAATAGCTGATAAATATTATAGCATACACAGATATTAAGGGCCTTAATACAATGTCGGTCGGATAGCATTCCGACCGACTCGGTCTCGAAATCATTTCCGAATGAATCGGATTCGGGGAGTCTGACCAACCGATTACGATGTTTCCGAACACCGTTCGGTCGGACTGTCGTGTAGTTCCTACAAATCTATATAGGATCTGCACGTTTAGACAACATAAACTTAGGGATTGGTGTCCAGACTGATTCTAGCCACCCCCAAAGAATATATCAGTCTGAAGACCAGCTAGCTCACAGTGCCACTGTGAGCCCCTCTTACCAAGGAGCGAATAGTTTCTGGCAACCATCGAACATGACAACTCTGACCCTCAGGGATCATGGAAACAGTACAGTACTTTTCACTCAGTCACTCGTACTCACTTTGTCTCAGAGAGATACACAGAATAAACGATTGGGACGTTTTCAATAAGCATTTATTGAACCAGCGTCATTCTAGTGTAAAATACATGTGCTTTGACAACCATAAGACAGAAACTGATATATACGGGTATTAGCTAACCCTGGGCGTAGTTTGCGTAGTAGCGCTATGCGTAGCTACGCGAAGTGCACTTCGCACTACGTGAGCTACGTGTAGCACTACGCGAACTGCGTAGTTTGCTGTTCGCAATGATTGCACAGTGCCGGATGCTTGTCCGCACTGTGCAATCATTGCAAACGGCATCTTGCACAGTGCAAGCGGTCGTTTTCTGCCGCTCGAGTAGATTTTTACTCGAGCGGCAGCTTTCTCAACGCGGACTGGTAGTTTCTCATTGCGAGCGGTCGCGAGCAGACGTGACCACTCGCAATGAGAAACCTGACCTTCCCGCGTTGAGAATCTCGCCAGGAGGTTTATTTTCCATGCTCGCGATCGGCAACTTGATGTTGCTGATCGCGAACGAGGAAAACGTCTCGCCGGGATGTCATTTTGCTCGCTCGCGGTCGCCAACTTGACGTTGAGGACCGCGAGCAAGCAAAAAATGCCCGCTACGCGTTTTTGCACTGTGCTACGTGCAATTCGCGTAGTGCGAAGTAGCGCAAACTACGCAAACTACGCGAGCATAGCGTAGTACTACGTCCAGGCCTAGTATTAGCATCAACAACGTAAAGAAAAGGTAGAACTATACCATAATGCTAAAACAATTAATATATGCAGGCATATAGATACATAACAGTAAAAACGCGTACTCCTCCGATGCAAGCCCTAACTAGATGTACCTAACTGTACCTAACATGTATGTAGGAGTATAGCCAAGAAACCCCTTAGGATAGAGCCAACCCCATTACCTGATGTGGGAGAGTGAAGGACCCCATCTTGGTCTCAAGAAGGACACCTGCGAGGGATGTCAGACCACTGCGTGCTGGAGTGTCTGCATTCAGGAACCTCAACGTCTCGCGTCAGCATGGAAGTTTTTTTCTCCTATGAGCTGCCTAGCGAAGATGTAGTGCTTATATATCCAAAAAGTACCCTCAGGGGTTCTACCTGGACGTGTACTATGTGCATGTCGGGCAAGGATGACAATCGAGGTGACCCTTAAACAGAGTTAATATGCAGAAGATGGTAATCCTGCTGAAATAATGAGAATCCTCATGCATAATACATGAGGCTAGTTTTCGGAGAAAACCACACGACAGTCATGTAGCACCTAACTAGGTAAAAGGTCAGCGTCAGACCCGTTATGTAGAACAATGGTAGGACAGATGTAGGCAAAAGGTTGTGTAACTACCCAAGCCTATATTGGGGTACATTGGGGTTCATAACACCCACTCTTCATCCGACTGGATGACATAATAATGAAATGCCTGTTTAAAAAAGCATAAAAACATTGCTAAAATATAGGTATAAAAACATCTAAAAAAACACAGTATATGTAAGGTAAATGATGTAGTAGTAACAAAGTCCAATGAGTCCTCTAGAAAGTCAATATACTGTGAGACTAATTGAGCATGCCGAAAGCCATAGTGATCAGTGAGAGCAGAATAGGAAAAATCAAACAAAAATGATGTTAGCGAATTCCAGTTTCATTTGTTTTCGAAAAGGGCCAAATTATTCCCAGCACATGGAGAGCCAAATGTTTATGTGTCCTGTGCGGGAGATGCAACATAACTGGTGCCTGCCTTCGCAGACGACGGTCCCTGTAACACCTCTCGGATCAGGTCAATGGAGCAAGGGTGATCTTCTCCTGTTCCCACAGCCTTTGCTGTGGAAGCGCTTGATGCCTGTAAGCCTGTGACAGAGCCGGTCTCCATCCCAACAGGAGCTGAAGCATCCTGTGGTGGCTCTAAGAATGCCGTCATCAGGATTGGAATACACTGAGAACACTGCACTACATGGGCCTTTAGCAGGTCCAGCAGTACATAAGCGTCCGGGGGTGCAACTGATGAAAGTGTTTGACAGATGTCCAACATGCATTCATGTCCGTCGAATAAGCAGCGGAGTACAGGCAAGACGCAGTCTATCCAGACTGAGCTGAACAATAGGAACCAATGCTCGCTTAGCTCCCAAAGCCGAGGTGTTCCCAGATGGAGTACCATGCGTTCACGGCAACGTCGCTCCAAGAGCGCTTTTTTCATCTCCTTGGAATTGGGGACGTCCATTGCGTAGCAGAAAAATTTTAATCAGGATACCCACTACCAGTAGCAGGATCAGTGGAAGCCCTCCAAAAATGCTTCCAAATACGGAGTGTATTGAAGATGCAGTAACTCCGAAAACCGTCTGAAAGGTGTTTAATAGCCCAGAATATATGGTCTTAAATAGGTGTACTATCCCACTCGTATCAGACATATTAAAGATACGATGTACCATTTCTCCAAAATGGAGCGGGAAGTTAGTTCGGACGAGAGCCTGTATCTCAGCTGAAGACCTTGCCACCTTGAAATCAAAAGTCTCTCGAGCTGAGGTTAAGGTCACTTTCTTCTGTAAAAGTATGGCTTTCAGTCTGCTCAGAGAATCAAACCGTATAAGGGAAACATTCAGTGAAGGCCATAGCACCGCCTCCCTGACTGTGTGGGTCGTTGGAAACAATGATTGCATACAACAAGTAACCCTGTAACTTACTGTGACCAGATATGCGATACCCGGTAGCATCCCACAACAACCTTGATCATTCAGCATTAAATAACTCCCATTCGAGAGCAGTTTGAACACCAGTTGAATAACGGCAGCTGGTGATCCTTTCAAGTGGCAAGATAAGTTTGCAACCGAAGCGTTACAAGCTCCGTGAAGCATAATATACTAGCAAATTCGAGACCCACTTAACGAATTCTCACAGTTTGAACCGCTGAGAAATACTTCAGTGTCCCCATTTCTGCATCTAAATCTGTACGGTAATTTCCAAGATTCATGGATGTATGATCGCTTCATACCTGCCTACCTGGTGGTATTCTAGGCAATATTGAATTTGGAATGTTGTTACAGGCAATGTTATATGGCCATGTATTAACCATTCTGTGGAGGGTGACTCAGCCACGGTAAAAGGTAATTTATCTAATTTTTCAATGTGCAGCATTGTATATTTTGCATCTCTCTGTGCCATTGTTGTCTGCCTTGTTGTTAAATTATAGGCTGAAAACATAGACGTACTGTTTATATATTGCCAAGGCACGTGGCCAGAGCGCAATGATTGTAGCGTCCAGCTTAACAATAGAATGGATCGTAACTGTGATTGCCCATGTTGTAGGATGGACAGATTCTGTTCCATTATATCTATAGCAGAAGAAACAATGTTGCCCAGTGAATAAATCCTGGATGTTAGTGTGTTCATGCCATTATCGACCACTGCCGAAGCCTTTTCTAAGTTAACTCTGTCAGTTTCACACAATCTCTCTGAAGCTTCCTGTAGATTTTCCAAAATTCATTGTAAATATCGTATAAGAAGCGTTTATGACGTGGCTTCCGGGGACCCAGCGAAAAATCCCTTAAATCCATGTCATCTGAGAGTACAAGTGTTCTTTCACCTGGGACAGTGTTGAGGTGCTTAGCTAATCTAGGCATAACTTTCCAACACTGTACGATGTCACCACCCCCGGATGTTCTCCTTGTACATAACGTTGGTCAGGCCTATGGATACTAAACCCTTTCGTGGTACCCTTGAATCTTGACTGACACTCATCTGTGTCTATAGGCCAATCTAACCATCCCTTCCAATTAGGGTGTGAAGAATTGTATGAACCCTCACGTATAGTGTCATCAAGTGTATTCTCACTATGTTGTGTATAGTTTTTCCATCCCTCAAAGTGTGAAGGCGAGGAAATCCGAGGTGTGTTCAAGTCCTTAATCTTGGCTAGTCCAACACAGGAAATTTGTTGCACTGTTTCGTTCAAGAAGATAATCTGCTGTGGTATGAGGCCTGCTCTAAATAACGCCTCAGTTCCCTGGACTTGCTAATTTTTAGTATCCCAGGCAGATTTTGTGTCTATAGTGTCCCTCCAAAAGTCGAAACCTTGTAAAAGACAGCTGGGAGAAAAAGGGAGCAGAGTATATCTGTTTCGTGTTGGTGAGCATATTTTTCTTTGCAGATGTAGGTGCAACCTTATAATAATATGAGGTCGGGTCTGAAGTGTTAAACCCTGAAAAATATGCAAACTTTTGTGCAAATGTTTGTGAACTACCTTTTGGTTGTTAGTAAGTAAAATCATTACATGGAATACTTGTCTTGTGCAAGAAATGATGACCACAATGTAGGTAACAATACATGGTGTCAAAATCAGACGTTTCATCATACATTTATTGAAAAAAGCAGCACTTTGTTCTAAATCAGATGGATCACTGACAAAATTTCGAGTGACAGAATATCGTGTTCCCAAAATATCAGGACATAAATATCGATGTCAAAATTATCGATATCCTATCTTCATAATGGTAAGTACTAAAATATCGGAAAAAAATATTGTTGTTAAAAAAATCGAAGTACAAAATATCATTTTTTTAAATAATGTAAAATAAATTAAATAATACATATAACTTTAAAAAATATTTAGAATTATTAGAAAATGTTAACAATTATAAGTAATAAATGTAATGTAAAAATAAATTAAACATACATATATAAAATGTAATATATATATTTACTTAATAATAATTAAGTAATAATTATTTTAATAACATATAAAATGTTAGAAATATAATAAAAATTATAAATGCATATATATATATATATATATATATATACATACACCTGTAACATAAAAATAAAAATATATATATATATTATAAGTTAAAATATTAAAATATTTATTATTTTTTAAAACTACATTTTACACTACATTGAGTACAACAGTAGAGAAAGTGTTGGATAGCGGAGGTGACTAAATTACTATTCCCACTCCAGCTTGTGCAACAATAGGGAAAGTGTTGGATAGTGGAGGGGAATAATTTACTATTCCCACTCCAGCGAGTGCAACAGTAGGGAAAGTGTTGGATAACGGAGGGGTAAAAATTACTATTCCCACTCCAGCAAGTGCAACAGTAGGGAAAGTGTTGGATAGCAGAGGGGTAAAAATTACTATTCCCACTCCAATGAGTGCAACAGTAGGGAAAGTGTTGGATAGCGTAGTGGATACAATTACTATTCCCACTGCAGGGAGTGCACCAGTAGGGAAAGTGTTGGATAGCGGAGGGGTAAAAATGACTATTCCCACTCCAGCAAGTGCAACAGTAGTGAACGTGTTGGATAGCTTAGGGGTAAAAATTACTATTCCCACTCCAGCTAGTGCAACAGTAGGGAAAGTGTTGGATAGCGGAGGGGAATAATTTACTATTCCCACTCCAACGAATGCAACAGTAGGGAAAGAGTTGGATAGCGGAGGGGAATAATTTACTATTCCCACTCTAATGAGTGCAACAGTAGGGAAAGTGTTGGATAGCGAAGGAGAAAAATAACTATTCCCACTCCAGCTTGTGCAACAGTAGGGAAAGTGTTGGATAGCGGAGGGGAATAATTTACTATTCCCACTCCAATGAGTGCAACAGTAGGGAAAGTGTTGGATAGCGAAGGGGCTAAAAATTACTATTCCCACTCCAGCAAGTGCAAGAGTAGGGAAAGTGTTGGATAGCGGAGACATAAATATTACTATTCCCACTCCAGCGAGTGCAACAGTAGGGAAACTGTTGGATAGCGTAGGTGTAAAAATTACTATTCCCACTCCAGCGAGTGCAACGGTAGGGAAAGTGTTGGATAGCGGAGGAGTAAAAATTACTATTCCCACTTCAGTGAGTGCAACTGTAGAGAAATTTTTGGATAGCCTAGGGGTAAAAATTACTATTCCCACTCCAGTGAGTGCAACAGTAGGGAAAGTGTTGGATAGCGGAGGGGAATAATTTACTATTCCCACTCCAATGAGTGCAACAGTAGGGAAAGTGTTGGATAGCGGAGTGGTAAAAATTACTATTCCCACTCCAACGAATACAACGTTAGAGAAAGTGTTGGATAGCGTAGGGGTAAAAATTACTATTCCCACTCCAGTGAGTGCAACAGTAGGGAAAGTGTTGGATACCGGAGGGGAATAAATTACTATTCCCACTCCAATTAGTGCAACAGTAGGGAAAGTGTTGGATAGCGGAGGGGATAAAACAAAACATTACAGCTATTGAACCTAAATCCCCAAACAAAATAAAAACAAAACAATTACTAACAATATTTATCAATTAATAAATGAATATTAATGATCAACTAATGATTAATTTATTTCAATCAATCAATAAAACGTTATTCGATTTGAGAACAAATCATAAAAGCATATATAAAACACAACATGCATAAAATATCACTCCCAGATACAATTCAGTACTTTAGAGCCGGCATTGGGAGGATGTCACATAAATACTACAGCCCTATTAAAACAGACATTGCGTGCCAGTGACCCACAAACCCTTCCTCTCTTCTTTAATCGCCCCTGGTTTTCCTTAATTTAACAGCGACTCTCAGGAAATTAGCCACACAGAATAGGGTATGTACATCAGAAGAAAGCTTTAAAAACAACAAGGCTACTCGCGCCTGCCTAAAACCAGCTCGATTTAATAAAAACTTTCCTAGGAAAAGCATAGTATGGGCAGAGAAGAACTAGGTGGAGGGTATCCTGTAGAGACCTGTTGTCGCAGCCACAGGGCCCTCTCTCTTCAATATTTTTAACAAAACCTGCCGGTACCGCTAGTAAATGATGGAGAAGATCTAGTCTAATTTATTTAAAGTATATTACTTTCAACCCTCTACCCCAATAAACACAAAAACACACACCTAAAAATATTTACACAATTTCCATAACTAATTTTACATTAATAAATTAATAACAATTACCAACAAATCATTAATTAATTAAAAAAAAATTCTTCCCAACATTTACAACTATAAACGCCACAACTCACACATCAAAATTATTCCACAATTAGCATATTTAATATTTAATTAATTAATTAGCATTAATTAACAAATAATTAATTAATTATAAATATTTTACATCCTGCCATATTCCCCTATAAATGACTCCACCAATGTCGTAAAACATGACACAATTAACATAATTTATCAACAATGAATTAATTATTTGAAAACAACTAACAAGCAAAATAAAATCAATTTATAATAAATTTATTCAAACAATTAACACTATAAAATAACATTAAATACATATTATATTATAAATATTAAAAAATGTATTAAAATTAAATTACTTCCCACCCTACTCCCCTATCAACCCACAACGTACTGCAAAAAAAATGACACAATTAACAAAATTAACAATTAATTAATAATAAACAACAAATTAATAAATAATTAATAATACATTAATTACCACAATTGACAATATAAAATATTAAATACATAAATATAAATTAATATTTTTTTTAATTAATTAATTATAATTAAATTACTTCCCACCCTACTCCCCTATCAACCCACAACCTGCTCCTAAAAAATGACACAATTATCATAATTACCAATAATTATTAATAATTAACAACCAATTAATAAATAATTAATAATAAATTAATTCCCACAATTAACAATATAAATTATTAAATACATAAATATTAATTAATAAAAATTATTAATAAATTAATTATAATTAAATTACTTCCCACCCTATTCCCCTATAAACCCACAACCCGCTACGGAACTAAAACGCAAAATGTAATTAAAATAACATTAATAACTTCTGAAAATTTAACACATATATTAAAAAACAAATGCAATACTTGGACAAAAAATAGAACACATACATTTAAAAAACATACTAAAATAGATAACACTAACTAAAAAAAAGATATTTTTTAACAACTATATTTTTGCAAACGATATTAATGACTTTGATATTTTTTAAAACGATATTAATGACTTCTATATTGTTAAAAACTATGGGGCCCATTACGATGGCGGGCGGAAGCACAACCGCCGTGCTGGCGGATGCAAAAACCACCAGTTACCGCCGGCACGCAGCAGTCCACACGCCCGCCCAATTACGATGCGAAAAGCAGGCCAAACACCGCCGGCAAGCCAGCAACACCGTCCGCCATCAAAGTGCGCCCGCACACGTAGCGGCGCAGCACAACTGACACACACCGTCCGACGAAACACGTCCCGCCCGGCGCATAAATTACGATGCCGCAAACAAACGGCTCCCACGGCAAAGAGACACCGCACGTGAAAGAGAGGCGGAAACACGGACGCCGAGCACGGACAACGAAGAAGCGGCACCCCGGGCATGAATCCAGCACTGCAGGCCCTTCCCATGCTTCTGCTGATGAACCACCAAGGACGCAACGTACCGCGGAGACGCAGGTAGGCACACACACAACAAGTGCACGCAAACAGCGCACACAGTGCAAGGGCGGAAAAAGCGGACAACCCCCCACCAGCGCGTGCACACTACACATCCACCATTGCATCCACATATGACACACAGGCCAAATCCTAACATCGCAGAACACATGTGTACACACCACCTGGGACTAGGAACCAACCACCCCGTCACGGCCCCAAAGCGGCGATGACGCCGCCACACATGCGCACAACGCAGAGGCCAACCGCAGCGCCATGCATGCGTCGCACACAGACACAGGGACACAACCAAGCAGCACACACACCAGCCCCACCCCGAACGCACATGACACGTGACAGGCCGGCCACAGACATGTCCCCAACGCCCAATTCACGGACAACACCCAACGCCACACAACCGACGCACACATGTCAGTGAAGTCACGCAACAGCAGGACACACCCCAGTGTAACAAACATGGCGAAGCACACAGCGGCGGCAACACCAACTAGGAGAAGCAGGGCCCCTTCGGGAAGAGGAACGCCAGTACCACACTGAAAAACCCATACCACCCTGCACATATGAACAAGACACATGAAACGGAACACCAAAGAGCCCGGTGACCGACAACAGGTGGCCCAAGAATTACATCCACACACAAGGCCCAACGCAGAGCGGAAAGGCAGCCTGCCGCCCACACAAGGGAGAGCAGACAGCACTGAATGACCTTCCATTCCAACACCGAAACCACAGCCCTACGACAGAAGCCGGTGAATACAGCCATTGTCCAAGAATAGACCAACACAGGCATGCCGAGGAGACCGACCACAGGGCAGATAGCGCATATCACAGAAGCACACAACGGACGGGGAAGAAAGAAGAAAACACTCCCCCATGTCGGCCACATGCAAGTTAATTGGAAGGAGTCACACAGCACTGACCTTGAACTGTCTGAGAAGCATGTGGGAAGAGGGCCCGTGTCCTCCAAACAAGCCAACAGAACACAAGTCCTGTCTCCCCACGACTACACAGAGCTCACAGCAACCCCGGAGCGTGCACATTGCAGACTGCACACACAGCCGGAGCACGCCACCTCTACGAACCGCTGCGAAATGGCAACCGCAACACACCTACCCAACTACGCCGAACAGCTCAAGCTGTACCAAACCAACACGATACATACATTGGGATGCGATCTCCTGTCCCTGCTGAACGTAAGTTACCGACTGACTTACCGCATCACATTGTTCAGCTGCGTCATGCCCGTCTTCTACTGTCGGAGGTGTCCCTACCAGCATCCCGTCGAGATATGCCTCTCCAACCCGGCATGTCTGAAGGCGGACCTGCTACCACTACTCCTCCCTCTGGACGCACACGACAGGGCCTGCTCTGCCTATGGGGGCATGGCGTATGTGGCCAACATCGCACGCGCACTGAAATGGAACCACTGTGCCTCCACACGACGGATCATCGAGAACAGCTACATCGAATGTCACCCAGCATGCCCCATCATGGTCCTCCAAGGGACAACCTACGAACAACACCTTGACAGCCACCATCCGCTTCATTGGCTGGCAAACATGTACACCACCAATGACATGGAAGCCCTGCTGGACGGCATCGCATACCTGACAACCTGTAAATACGTCGGACCACAACGCAGGTTCCCCGAGTGACCTATGAAGTCCAACCCCGCACCCATGCTCAGCTTCCGCACGGACTGGCCAGTCACCACCACAACAGCCATACCAAACGACCGGCAACTGTAACCACACCATCAACGACATCGCCATGACATCGGATATGACCGGGACATGCACACTGTTCCCCATCACATCCAGGAACACCGCATGCATCGTGGGAGGCAGTGGCATGGGCTCTGTGCATCGCACCCACATGGACGGAACTGCACGAACAACCAGGACACGACATGGATCCAGCGCACATGGACACACACACCGCTCAGTGAACATGAATAGGTCGCCTGGAGTCTGTGGGTGCTGCACCCCTCCCACCCCCGCCCCGGGAATCCCATACCAGGACCTTTGCATGGACGACAAGTGCATACAACAACAACACGACCCCAGTGACTGTGACATGTCCAGTAACCACCACAGTGCAACAACAAGTGGCACGCCGCTGCATGCACGCAAGCACATGCCCTGATGTCATCTCACATGCACGCGTGCATGAGGAACAACCGCAGCAAACCTGTCACATGGAACTGAGATGGACTGTGCCCATGATGCCGAGCGGTCTGGTAGGCTACATGTATACCGTCTGTGTCAAAGTCCGCAGCTCCGCAGCTATACGTAAATGTACATTAGCACAGCCTTGGCCAAGCAGATGTAACCCCACACCCTATCCCATTTGTAATCATGCTCAGTATATCCTCAACATGTATTCCGCTGCCAGTAGTGTCCACTATACTGCATCACAGAGGACAGAAGACTCAATATAATGTTTGAAACCAAAACTGTCTCCGCTGACTCATTTCACAAGTACGAATGAGAGAGGATGAGAGTATGTGAAGTACACGGCAGTCGTGACATGACCATGTAGTCCACTGGTATTGGATGTCAACGCAAATGAGTAGCACTACTGTGGAAGACACACATGTGTCGTGTGAAGTCGTATGGACGCAGTGCTCAGGTGGGTGGGTGCGACGGGTAGATGCGCACATGCCAAGTTGGAGCACGCCGTGTTGGGAGGGCTCATGAACAGTACACCACCGCTTCCCTGGGCATTGTGAGAGGACACCTGTCGGGGGGAGTGAACACGTGTGTGCACAGCAGCCGGGCACACGTACAAGGCGGTACCAGGCGCACCTCAGCCCACCCTCTGTGGACAAGCTGGATCCTGTTGTGCGCCCGCCATGCCCCTTGACAAGGCACACACAGCCCCAGTCGACCAGGTGTAACCCCAACATAGTCAATCCGCACAGGCGATACAGGGCACGGGATGGCAGTGGAGCATGGTGTGTGAGAGGTCTCCTCGCGCTCCTCCTGGTCATATCACGCAGGCAATAGAACCTCAACGTCTAGCATGGCACAAGTCAAATGGAAGTGTAGGGGGACGCACCACAGCACGAGCAGCACTGACGTCACGGGAGGTGGCTCGCACCATCCCATCCATTGCCCATCATACCAACCACGCCACATGCCATTGCGACTAAGTGCAAGCGCGTGCGCCACCACCCCCGAGCCCTCCCCAGAGAGGCCAAAGAGTGAATGTGTGGGCCATCAGCCACAGACGGACGCGGCATGGCCGCAAGGGCAGCCACAGCCACTGGGTGTCGCAGGTGGCGGATCCGGAAGGCGAAGACTGTGATGCATAGTCCATGCAGGCCGGGTCTCCATTTGGGGCACCACGCAGGTGGACGGCGTCCCGCCACACATCATACCCTGAGACAGCCCACTCGTGCAACTGGACCCACACATACACTCCTTGCCCTCTCTGGTGCGAGCTTGGGGCTGCCTGTGCAAGCGCTAGCCTCGCAGGTGAGCATGCATATTGGGGGGCAATGGGAGGACATGAGGGCTGGGGCGAAGATGACTGTATCACTGTCAGTTAGTACAAGGGATGACCCAGATGTGGAAAGGAAGAGACGTGTCCCGTGTGTACTGCAACTAGTCGCCAATCCAACTACCCCCCATGTCCGGAATGTAAGCCCGCACCTAGGCCCGCCCATCCGCCACATCGAACATACCACCAGCACGACAACCTTCCCATTCGAAACACTGACTGGGGGTGGCGACCAGTGAACAATCATGTGTAGCCTACCCACGCGTACATGTGGGCCCTCCATGATCCATGTCACCTGCGGCAAAGACATGACATGCGCAATGAGGGAAGTGAGGAGAGCTGTCCGCCCCACGCGCAGAAGGTGCATCAGCTCCACAGACCCAGCAGCGAGTCCAGCAGGGGTCACATGTGCAGGGGCAGCTGTGCCTGGTGTGAAGGCACATGCATATAGACAGCACATCGACCAATGTGTAGTCTGCCCACATCCACAGTCCATCATCATGCGGACATAGGAATTGAACACAGGGCAACACATCTTAGTTGGTGCACCCACCGTGACCAACAATGCGCAATCATCGACGTACCCGCCCTGTGCATGGCCCCCCACCCAACGGAGGCACATCCAGTGCCACCATCCCACACACACAAGCCTTCCACGGAACATGCTGTGTCCAATGGTCAGTACAGAGTCAGCGCCCATCTGGTGGATCCTGAACAGGAGACACATGCACACACATGCCAGCTCCCACTATGTACGTCTGCCACCTGGCACGTGCAATGTAACCTCTCACCTGTGACTGCAAGCACACAGCCGTCTTGGCATGGGGCTGTCAATGTGGACACCAGTCAATGTTTCGGGAGCTGTGATCCGTACAGTGCTGTACATAGGGTGCAGTGCTGACACCTACTACTGTCTCATATCCCCTCGTGCCACAGGTCCCACTTGTATTGGCCGCTCAGCCCGTGCCCACATCGTCGTCGTCGTGTGCCATACTCATCCAGCCTCGGAAGCAGTTCCATGCTCAGCAGACACTCATGTTGCCGTGGCGTTGCCGCTTGACGAATATGCAGTCAGTCCCCATCAGCACGCCCCGCAAGTCATTGGGGCCTAGATCACCATGTGCATGCACATGGCAGTGGTATGTCTCACTTGCCATTGCCATTGTTGGGAGACCTGTGTAAGTGTATTGTGGCCGTGCCGTCCCAGCTTGACAGCTGGGCTGTGGCTCATGTGCTTGCTCAGTCATGTCAGTGATGTGTATGCGAAATTGCTATGTGCCGTGTTGCTTTGACATGTGTCCTCTGCCATTTAACCCAGGCGGAGACCGAACATTGACCGCCCATACCAATTGCTGGCGGACATGGACGATACAGAGGTAATCAGGAAGTTTCGGCTGGACAGGCCAACTCTGCATCGACTGTGTGCCATGTTAGAGCCCCATCTCCGTCCCCGCAGGGTGTATCCGACTGCTGTCACCCCCACGGCTAAGGTGATGGCCGCCATGCATTTCTTCGCCACTGGGTCATTCCAGCACACAGTGGGCAGTGGAGGAGGGATGTCCCAGCCCATGTTCAGCAAGGTGCTGAGGGATGTACTGGCAGCCATGATGCTGTACCGGAACAGGTACATCCGCTTCCCCAGGGCTCGTGAATTGGCGGCAGTGAAGGGTGCATTCTATGCCCTTGGCAGAATCCCACACGTCGTGGGAGCCATTGACTGCACTCATGTTGGCCTTGTTCCACCACAGGCCACTGAGCACCTGTACCGCAACAGGAAGCACACGCACTCCCTGAATGTGCAAGTGGTGTGCCTTGCGGACATGGTGATCACCCACGTGTGTGCCAAGTTTCCAGGCTCGGCCCATGACGCACACATAATGCGCAACAGCATCTTGCCACGACTGATGGCCAATCTGCAACAGGATCGTGCCTGTATTGTCGGTGAGTATGTGGAGTGGTGTAGCGTGCTGGTTGTGCGATGCTGTCCCCTGTCCAGTTGGAATAGCTACGGTTCTCTGTGTCCCTCACACCCAGGTGACTCTGCGTACCCGAATGGGGCATGGCTGCTCAGTCCATTGAGGAATCCTCGCACCCCAGCAGACGATCGATACAATGAGGCACATGGGAGGACCAGACGTGTGGTCGAGCGTACCTTTGGCCTCCTCAAGTCCAGGTTCAGGTGCCTGGACCGCACCGGGGGTGCACTGGCGTACTCCCCACAGAAGGTGTGCCAGATAGTGGTGGCGTGCTGCATGCTGCACAATCTGGCCATTCGGAAGCAGATCCCCCTCATTGTGGATGACGGAGATCAACCAGGGCCCCAGCCCGCAGACCAGGACAGCTCGAGTGAGGTGGACAGCGGAGAGGAGGAAGCTGGGAATGTGCGCCAGCAGCTCATCGCCCGCTACTTCACTTGACGGTGAGTGTCCATGTACGACGGATGATGTGTCTGTATCTATGCAGGTGTGTGTGTGCTGTGTCAGGGTGGCCGTATGTTCACTGCGTGCAGTGTGTCAACGCTCCATGGCCAGGGTAGTATGCCACTGTTGGTGACTGTGGCATTGTGCCCTATTGCTCTGTGCGGTGTGTGTACATTGCTTGTAGTTGTTGACATGTACTGTGTGATGGGTGTGTGACACACTCATTGAATGTGCTCCTGTTCTGTCTCCCACCCCTAGGTCCCTACAGGCCCTCCGGATTCCATTGCCATGCCACGCATCAGGTGCCCTTCCGCCCAAGGTGGCCGTTGTATTCCGTACAAATAAAACACAGGGCACAAACAGCAGTTAGTGAAAAAGGTGCATTTATTACAAACTGTGACATGTGATTGTGTGTAAGGTGATGACAAAAGTGGTGCGTGCAGTGACAATGAGCTGTCGGTCATGGCTGCGTGATGATCAGGGTGTACCCACTGGTTCTATGTCCATAGTCCAACACACACATGCCATCCAGATGGCTGTGTGGAGTGGGATCGTAGAGCAAGTCAATGCAGTGGCTGGTCAAGGAAGGCTGGCGGAAGGCTGGCTGGCTGCCTCACTTGCGACTGGAGCGTGCGAAGTCCTCCCGGGAGATCTGTTTCCTCTTCGGACGGCCCCTTCCACGTTTGGGAGGGGGGTGTGTGGTGGCGACCTGCTGGTGGTGGGTGAGGTGTGCTCACTGGCTGTGGACGCAGGGGAAGTGGACACTGCTGCCCGAGCCTGCGCCCTAGCAGGTGGTGGCGGAGGTGGTGTTGCTGGCCTTGCCTGTGACCCCACCGCCACCACCAGCTGGCCCATGAGGTCCACGAGTTGGTCCATACGGGACACGAATTGGCCCATATGGGCGTCCATGGACCTCAGCACCCCCAGCACCTCCCGCGTGTCAGTAGCAGACCTGGCCCATTGTCCTTGGGCCTCTTCATAGGCCCCAAGGACTCTGGCCATTTGAGGCAGGGCATGGCTCCCAGGGGAGGCTGGCGTTTCCCTGACCCTGCTCCTCCTACCAGTCCTGCTGCCACCGGCCTGCCCACTAGCCACATTGCTCACCACGGTCCTCGCTGTGGCTCCCAGGGTGGATCCAGTCGGCCGGGCCACCACCTGCGCTGGGGCTGGTGCCAGCGAAGACGTGGTGGTGGTGGAGGCGGTGGTGGTCGGTGCGGCGATGGTGGCGGTTGCGGCAGTGGTAGTGGCCGCAATGACCGTGGGTGTGGCCGCAACGACAGTGGCAGCAGGGGACTGGGACTGTTCAGCATCCCTGGATGATGGGTTGGTGGGTAGGAGGGGTCCTGGGGAGCGGCTGGGCCCTGCCACGCCAGATGGGCCAGCTTGGTGGTCCGTGTCCGAAGAGGTGGACAGATCCTCCAGATCCGTGTGTCCTCGTTGGGGGCTTGTAGGCTGGCTGTGCTGGCTGCTGTCTCCATCCCCAGCGTCCAGCAGTTCGTCACCTGTGGAGAGAATGAGATTTGTTATTGTGTTGCACCTGGCGAAGTATGTATTAGTCGTCTGACATTGGCAGTTCGTGCAATCTCGTACATGGGTTTCCCGGAGGTGAGTGTGTGGCTGTGGCATCTGTAGTTGTGTGTGCTAGGCAATGGGACTGTGTGCTGTGCACATGTGGCATGGGACGGATTGGCCATGCCGATGGGTGTGTTGCTTTGCCCCTACTCATTGTGACTCTGGTGTATGCGGGCTCCTGGCCCATCCTGGGTCTGGTTTGTACTTTGCTTTTGGAGTTCAAATGGAACGCTTTAGGAACGCATATGGCAACATGGGGGCCATGCCCCAGATTCGCATTTGGGATGGAATATGCTTTTGGGGTTCAAATGCTACGCTTAGGAACGCATATGGCAACATGGGGGCCATGCCCCAGATTCGCATTTGGGAGGGGATATGCTTTTGGGGTTCAAATGGAACGCTTAGGAACGCATATGGCAACATGGGGGCCATGCACCAGATTCGCATTTGGGAGGGGATATGCTTTTGGGGTACATGCTGTGAGCCATGGGTGCCGAACGTGACATGTGTTGTGGCAGCATGACAGTGCATGGTCTGAGGTGTGTGCATGCCTGACATGCCCTGCATATTTGCTGTCTGTTGTGGTTACTGGACATGGCATTGGACGCATCGTTATGAGTGAGTGATAGTTGTGTGCCAGCCAACGTATTGCAGTTGTCCCATCTCCTTGGTGTGCGTGCTGCCCTGTGCCATGTGCATCACTGCAGTGCTCGGGGGGGTGTGGCCCATGTTGTGTGTTGTTGCTCACAGTGTGTCGTGCGCTTAATTGACTTCTGGCACATGGTTGGTCATGGGCATGTGTCTTAGCGTGACTGCTGTATGTGTGGCAGCTGTGCGGATGACATGCCTTTCATGTGACTGGGGCTGACGGATGGGATGGATGGTATGTTGTATGTGCATGGTGTGTCTGTGAGTTTGATGGGTTCAGTGGTGTTCGTGTGCATTTCTGTTGTTCCGCTCTGTTGCGTCTAGTGTTGTTTGTCTTACATAGGCGTAGTTGTGGGGTGTGGGGTTGACAGGCAGTGGGGGCTACATGGACAGGACTTCAATGGTGTTTCGGTTGTGTGTGATGAGTTGCACAGTGGCTGCCGTGTGGGACTATATTCAGTGTGGCTTGTGCATGCAGACGTGGCTCCTTGGGTGTTGCTATGTCTGTGATGGGTCATGTGGGGTGTGAGTCTGCTGTTCATGTCCGTGTGCACATTGTTCACTTGTTCGTGACAGTGGGCGGTGCTGCGTGTCCGTGTGCTACGTGACATGTCCCATGTGTTGGTGGTGTTATGGTCCTCATGCCTCCAGTAATCCAGCCCTGTCCAGTTTCCCACCTGCAAGTTGTTCGTGCGTGCACTGTACTGGATGCCACATGGCTCTAAGCGGGGGGTGCTCCATGTTGCAGGTCTGTGGGGGTGGGGGGTGTAGTGGGTCGTGGGGGTGGCTGTACACCCACTGACACCGATTGCTGTGGACCGTGATGTCTGCCTTTCGGCTGTCGTTGTGCACTGCGGTGGCTGACACGTGGCTGTGGGGTGTGGGGATGCTCCTCCTTGCTGTGCTGTGGGACTGGGGCCTGGTGTGTGTTGTACTTGGGCTGTCCACCCTCCCACCCACTGCACTTTGTGTTCCTGCCACTTACCTGTTACTTGTCGGTTAGTGCAGCTGTGGCGGACACATGGGCGTGGTGGGTGCTCGTTGTGGCGCTTCTGGCATATTTGGGGACCTGTTGGTGGTTACGTGGCTGGCTTAGTGTACACATGTCCCCACGCATCTTACAGTTGTTCGGTTTGGGCTGTGTGTGGTAGTGTCTGTTGCATGTGTGTGTGATGTGTTGTGTATTGTGTGCTGGACATGGGGGTGTTTGTCCCTGGGAGCTGTGGCATGGTGGTAGTGCATGTGAGTACATAGCGGTGTGCTGGTATACATTAGTTTGTACTTACCAGCCTCCACTCCCCCTGCTAATCCGGCGAGGATCTCCGGATGGATTACGACTCGCACCTTCTCCTCCCACGCTTTGAAGGTCTTTAAGAGCGCGGGATTCCCTCCGCCAGTGACGGCAGCCAGCTCTCTGTTTTTGCCCTCCTTCTTCTTGACCAGGCTCTTTACGTCATTCCAACGTTTGTTAATCTCGACCCTGTTCCTGGGCAGGGTCCCGACTGCATTGACCTGGTCTACGATCCGGTTCCACATTCTGTTTCTGGTGGCTAGTGGTGTGTGCTGGACCATGTTCCCATAGATTTGTGGGTACACCTTGATGATCTCGTCGACCATGACCGTCAGCTCCATGGGCGTGAACTTGGGCATCCTTTGTGGTGCCATGGTGTTTGTGGTGCTGGTGCGGTGTGTGTTGTGTAATGTGCAGGGGGTTTGTGGTGCCGGTGTTTGGTGGTGGTGGTGGTGGTTGTGATGTGTGCGTTTCTGTGGTGTGCTGCTGTCCTTGCTGTGTCACTGTGTCCTCTCCTCTCCTCTCTGGTTTGCAATGTAGCAAGGGGTTGTGGTCTGTGGGAGTGCTGCTTTTGTACTCACCTATGTGGGTGTGTCCTCATGGTCTGTTGTTTTCAGGTGTGTTGTGTCTGGGGTTCTGGCCTTTGTATTTTTTGTTTGTCCGGGGGTGTTTTCGGGATGTGTACTGTGCTTGTGTATTTGTGTGTGCCTTGCAGTGTGGACTTGTTGGCCATGTTGTGTGCTATTGGTTTTGTGTGCGGATGGTTTCTGTGCAGGTACGTGGGCGCCATGGCTTCTGCCGTGTCGATTCTCATCGGCGTTGTTTGCGCTGGCGGGCGGTATATTTGTTGTTTTTCCGCGCTCATGTCGGTGCGATCGTAATTTCACGTGCGGTGTGTCGGCCGTGTGGGCGGGCGGTTTTGTGTTGTCGTGCGTGTTTCCGTCCGTGGCGGGCGGTTTGACTCCGACTCGGACGATGGCGGGCGGTATTTTGTGTGATTTTTCGCCGATGGCGGTTTTCGGTTTGTGTACTCATAATGGCGTGGTCGGTGTTCAGGCGGTGTGTGCGGGCGGATTTTTGCCGCTTCCATGCCTGGCGGATTTTTTTACGCCGGGTATCGTAATGAGCCCCTATATTACTTACCTTAGACTCAATATTCTTGACCACGATATTCTGACAGTCGATATTTTTGTATCACAATATTCTGCACTCAATATTAGTGCAAGTCGACATAAAAACTCGATATTTAGACTGTTTACCAAATCAGATAGCATGCTATTCACAGTTTCAACGTCCCAATCATTAGAGAATGTACTGGAGGTGATGATATCATTTAAAGAAATGTTAAATACATGTGGTTATTTTAAATGTTCAGTGGGACCAAATACATCATATGAAACCCTATCCCAAACTATTCCCTCAGGATTTGGAACTGCTGTAATGTTTACAATTGACAGGTCTCTTTATTGATGATGAGCTGACGTATATGGTTTCAGGACCAAGTTCACATGTGCAACTACAGAGCGTTCTGGGAGGTAATGTCCATTCAGAAGCAGGAAAAAGACAGTCACTACACCTACCCATACGACCAGGAACAGTGACCAAATGCAATCCAGAGCTGTAGCAAGGGAAAAACAAAGTAAGGGGCCGATTAGGATGGCGGTCGAAAAACCATTCTGACCGCCATGGTAGTGGAAATTCACTGTCCGCTGGTAGCGTGTAAAAAACGGCGGTCCGATTAGGATCAACCGCCAGAAAAACCTGACCGCGGCGGAACGATGCCACGAAAGACCGCCGGTAGCGGGTGGAGCAGGTGAAAATCCGTCCGCGGCGGTCGGATTCGTGGCAGAAACACCCATAGACGCCGCTAGGCCAGCGGATTGACCGCACGTTAAGTTAGGATACCATTGAAGTGACAGCGGAACGATCCGCTGTTTCCGGCCGCCGCGATCGCAAACAGTGATGAATGGGAGAGCCGCGGAAGGACTGTTGCATAGCCACCGCCGCGTCCGCTCCGGAACAAATACACATCAATCTAGCTCAGCCCCCCCAAACACCCAACACACACAAATGACACACCCCCATGGCAACTAAAGAAATACAAATCCCAGGACAACCCACACAACCCACCTAACAGCAATACCACATATTGACACACCCACATAGCTGAGTATAAAACCAGCCCCTTCCCTGACCAGAATCCTTTGCAATACTCCACCCCTTAGGAAATAACCCCTCAGCACAAAGGAGAGGCAAACCACCACACATCCCACCAGCACAACAACACACACCCACACCCCACTTACATCACCCCCACTACCCTCACACTCGCACCTCAAACCATTTGCACATCACACACCATGGCACAAAAGAAAATGCCCAATTTCACTGACAGTGAGTTGTCAGTCATGGCAGATGAGATAATCAGAGTAGAACCTCAATTGTTTGGTAATCTGGTCCAACAGACACCATTAGCCACCAGAGCACAAATGTGGAGAAGGATAGTCAACAAGATCAATGCAGTAGGGACCACCCTGTGCACCAAGAAGGAGATCATGAAGCGGTGGCATGACCTCAAGAGGCTGGTGAAACAGAAGAACTACAAGAACCGTCAGCTAGCTCAGATGACTGGTGGTGGCCCTCCCATCCCACCAAGAACATTCACTGCATGGGAGGAGAAGGTGCTTGCCATACTGCATCAAAAGAGTCTCACAGGAGTACCCGGGAGAGTGGAGGCTGGTAAGTACAAACAAATGTCTACCATTACACTGCTATGTACTGTCTTGCACAACAACAAAGCTACACCTCCTAGGCACAAATCCATTCATATGCACCACACACTACCCAACACATGTCTCACAGATGGAACATTCACTCCCTCCTAATCACCCCAAAGGTTGCCAGCAACATTCCCAGGGTTGCATGTGTACAGGCAGCCAGCACTACAACTCCCACCAGGCCCCCTTGTCCCACCCCTGAGCAGGAAGTAGCACCCCACCCCACCCAGAAGCATGTGGCAGCCATTGTATTGTTCACCTTCACATAACAGGTAGGTAGCCATCTTCACAGGGAGGGGGGTTTGGGGGTGGGAGGCCTGCACAACAACTCCAACCAGGCCCCCTTGTCCCACCCCTGAGCAGGAAGTAGCACTCCACCCCACCCAGAAGCATGTGGCAGCCATTGTATTGTTCACCTTCACCTAACAAGTAGGTAGCCATCTTCACAGGGAGGGGGGTGTGGGGGTGGGAGGCCTGCACTACAACTCCTACCATGCCCCCTTGTCCCACCCCTGAGCAGGGAGTAGCACTCCACCCCACCCAGAAGCATGTGGCAGCCATTGTATTGTTCCCCTTCACCTAACAGGTAGGTAGCCATCTTCACAGGGAGGGGGGCCTGGGGGTGGGAGGCCTGCACTACAACTCCCACCATGCCCCCTTGTCCCACCCCTGAGCAGGAAGTAGCACTCCACCCCACCCAGAAGCATGTGGCAGCCATTGTATTGTTCACCTTCACCTAACAGGTAGGTAGCCATCTTCACAGGGAGGGGGGTTTGGGGGTGGGAGGCCTACACAACAACTCCCACCATGCCCCCTTGTCCTACCCCTGAGCAGGAAGTAGCACTCCACCCCACCCAGAAGCATGTGGCAGCCATTGCATTGTTCACCTTCACCTAACAGGTAGGTAGCCATATTCACAGGGAGAGGGATCTGGGGGTGGGAGGCCTGCACTACAACTCCCACCATGCCCCCTTGTCCCACCCCCGAGCAGGAAGTTGCACTCCACCCCACCCAGAAGCATGTGGCAGCCATTGTATTGTTCACCTTAACCTAACAGGTAGGTAGCCATCTTCACAGGGAGGGGGTCTGGGGGTGGGAGGCCTGCACTACAACTCCCACCATGCCCCTTGTCCCACCCTTGAGCAGGAAGTAGCACTCCACCCCACCCAGAAGCATGTGGCAGCCATTGTATTCTTCATCTTCACCTAACAGGTAGGTAGCCATCTTCACAGGGAGGGGGGTCTGGGGGTGGGAAGCCTGCACTACAACTCCCACCATGCCCCCTTGTCCCACCCCTGAGCAGGAAGTAGCACTCCACCCCACCCAGAAGCATGTGGCAGCCATTGTATTGTTCACCTTCACCAAACAGGTAGGTAGCCATCTTCACAGGGAGGGGGATTTGGGGGTGGTAGGCCTGCACAACAACTCCCACTATGCCCCCTTGTCCCACCCCTGAGCAGGAAGTAGCACTCCACCCCACCCAGAAGCATGTGGCAGTAATTGTATTGTTTACCTTCACCTAACAGGTAGGTAGCCATCTTCACAGGGAGGGGGGTCTGGGGGTGGGAGGCCTGCACTACAACTCCCACCATGCCCCCTTGTCCCACCCCTGACCAGGAAGTAGCACTCCACCCCACCCAGAAGCATGTGGCAGCCATTGTATTGTTCACCTTCACCTAACAGGTAGGTAGCCATCTTCACAGGGAGGGGTGTTTGGGGTGGGAGGCCTGCACAACAACTCCCACCATGCCCCCTTGTCCCACCCCTGAGCAGGAAGTAGTACTCCACCCCACCCAGAAGCATGTGGCAGCCATTGTATTGTTCACCTTCACCTAACAGGTAGGTAGCCATCTTCACAGGGAGGGGGGTCTGGGGGTGGGAAGCCTGCACTACAACTCCCACCATGCCCCCTTGTCCCACCCCTGAGCAGGAAGTAGCACTCCACCCCACCCAGAAGCATGTGGCAGCCATTGTATTGTTCACCTTCACCTAACAGGTAGGTAGCCATCTTCACAGGGAGGGGTGTTTGGGGTGGGAGGCCTGCACAACAACTCCCACCATGCCCCCTTGTCCCACCCCTGAGCAGGAAGTAGCACTCCACCCCACCCAGAAGCATGTGGCAGCCATTGTATTGTTCACCTTCACCTAACAGGTAGGCAGCCATCTTCACAGGGAGGGGGGGTCTGGGGGTGGGAGGCCTATACTACAACTCCCACCATGCCCCCTTGTCCCACCCCTGAGCAGGAAGTAGCACTCCACCCCACCCAGAAGCATGTGGCAGCCATTGTATTGTTCACCTTCACCTAACAGGTAGGTAGCCATCTTCACAGGGAGGGGGGTCTGGGGGTGGGAGGCCTGCACTACAACTCCCACCATGCCCCCTTGTCCCACCCTTGAGCAGGAAGTAGCACTCCACCCCACCCAGAAGCATATGGCAGCCATTGTATTGTTCACCTTCACCTAACAGGTAGGTAGCCATCTTCACAGGGAGGGGGGTCTGGGGGTGGGAAGCCTGCACTACAACTCCCACCATGCCCCCTTGTCCCACCCCTGAGCAGGAAGTAGCACTCCACCCCACCCAGAAGCATGTGGCAGCCATTGTATTGTTCACCTTCACCTAACAGGTAGGTAGCCATCTTCACAGGGAGGGGGGTTTGGGGGTGGGAGCCCTGCACAACAACTCCCACCATCCCCCCATGTCCCACCCCTGAGCAGGAAGTAGCCCCCCACCCCACCCAGAAGCATGTGGCAGCCATTGTATTGTTCACCTTCACCTAACAGGTAGGTAGCCATCTACACAGGAAAGGGGGGTCTGGAGGTGGGAGGCCTGCACTACAACTGCCACCATGCTCCCTTGTCCCACCCCTGAGCAGGAAGTAGCACTCCACCCCACCCAGAAGCATGTGGCAACCATTGTATTGTTCAGCTTCACCTAAGAGGTAGGTAGCCATCTTCACAGGGAGGGGGGTTTGGGGGTGGGAGGTCTGCACAACAACTCCCACCATGCCCCCTTGTCCCACCCCTGAGCAGGAAGTAGCACTCCACCCCACCCAGAAGCATGTGGCAGTAATTGTATTGTTCACCTTCACCTAACAGGTAGGTAGCCATCTTCACAGGGAGGGGGGTCTGGGGGTGGGAGGCCTGCACTACAACTCCCACCATGCCCCCTTGTCCCACCCCTGAGCAGGAAGTAGCACTCCACCCCACCCAGAAGCATGTGGCAGCCATTGTATTGTTCACCTTCACCTAACAGGTAGGTAGCCATCTTCACAGGGAGGGGGTCTGGGGGTGGGAGGCCTGCACTACAACTCCCACCATGCCCCCTTGTCCCACCCTTGAGCAGGAAGTAGCACTCCACCCCACCCAGAAGCATATGGCAGCCATTGTATTGTTCACCTTCACCTAACAGGTAGGTAGCCATCTTCACAGGGAGGGGGTTCTGGGGGTGGGAAGCCTGCACTACAACTCCCACCATGCCCCCTTGTCCCACCCCTGAGCAGGAAGTAGCACTCCACCCCACCCAGAAGCATGTGGCAGCCATTGTATTGTTCACCTTCACCTAACAGGTAGGTAGCCATCTTCACAGGGACGGGGGTTTGGGGGTGGGAGCCCTGCACAACAACTCCCACCATCCCCCCATGTCCCACCCCTGAGCAGGAAGTAGCCCCCCACCCCACCCCACCCAGAAGCATGTGGCAGCCATTGTATTGTTCACCTTCACCTAACAGGTAGGTAGCCATCTTCACAGGGAGGGGGGTTTGGGGGTGGGAGGCCTGCACAACAACTCCCACCATGCCCCCTTTTCCCACCCCTGAGCAGGAAGTAGCACTCCACCCCACCCAGAAGCATGTGGCAGTAATTGTATTGTTCACCTTCACCTAACAGGTAGGTAGCCATCTTCACAGGGAGGGGGGTCTGGGGGTGGGAGGCCTGCACTACAACTCCCACTATGCCCCCTTGTCCCACCCCTGAGCAGGAAGTAGCACTCCACCCCACCCAGAAGCATGTGGCAGCCATTGTATTGTTCACCTTCACCTAACAGGTAGGTAGCCATCTTTACAGGGAGGGGGGTTGGGGGTGGGAGGCCTGCACAACAACTTCCACCATGCCCCCTTGTCCCACCCCTGAGCAGGAAGTAGCACCCCACCCCACCCAGAAGCATGTGGTATCAATTCCCCCAAATGTGTCACAGAACAGGTAGGTAGACAGTGCATGCACCCTGACACTCTCCTCAAAAAGCATGGAGCCATATGACCACACCAGCCCTCACATGTCATCCAACTTGGCATACATCAAATAGCCACTTCCGGTGTGCAGACAGAAAAGCGCATGTAACAGTCACAGAAACCAAAGTGTGACTCTCAAAATACATTTAGAAGAAATCCAGGGCACAACCATGCACAGCACTGAATGCTATCTTGAAGTGCCATGGGGGCAGAGCATCAAGGCCCATATGAAAACAAAACAAGCATGGTCAGTAGTAACAAGAAAGCAAAGCACATGATATGACAAAGGTATGCTTGAGACTACAATGGCTAGTTCATGCCCAGTTGTAATGTCTTCCATGCAGAGTGAACAACAAAGATGCTGCACATAAAGTAATTGTGCTGCTAGTCGTTAGCTGATGACATGTCCACGTAATCACACAATCTGCACGTTGTGCATGGTACCTATTGACATGTCAGACCATGGACAAGTAAGGTATCTACCTCCACATCATGCCCAGATGCTCAAAACTGTGCAGACATACAATGTAATATCAATGTAAACTGTGTGGTGCATAACATGTAACAACAAAACATCTGACACCAAGCTTGAGGTGTGCACTGCAATGACCATTTACCCTCTGTTCCACAGTGACCAAGAACTGACAGCTGCAGATGACCACACCAACCTGCAGAGCCAGTCACCCCCCAGAACATGGACTCTCCGATGCAGACTCCCTAGATTTCTCAGATGCAGGGCCCGAAGCTGGCCCATCAGGCATGCCAGGGCACAACAGGTCCCAGGAACCCACTGTCCCCACCGCCACCACCTCAGCAACAACAACTACGCTGACCCCTGCTGTAACGACCTGTGCGGCCGCCACCACCACCACCACCACCACCACCAGCGCTGCCTGCAACACTATCCCTGCCTCAGCGGATGACCATCCCACCCCACAATCTGAGGAGGGCAGGGAGAGTATGCGTGTGCGTAGAGTGGTGAAGCCACAGGTTCGGGACAGCAGGGAAGGTGGGAGGGCTACTAGGCAACAAGACCAACCGGACACTGGGACCGAAGCCCTGGCCAACATCGCCAGAGTCCTTGGGGCCTATGAACAAGCCCAGGGACACACGGGCCAGGCTCTGGAGGAATCCCGTGAGCTCCGCCTGCTGCTGAGGTCCATTGACACACGCATGGGCCAAATTGTGGACCTCTTGGACCAGCTAGTGGGTGTCCTGAGAGACAGGCCTGCGGCCCAAACAACAGCTCCACCTACCTCCAGTGGCCCGCAGGATGACAGTTCCCCCACCTCCCCTGCAGGCACAGAGAGGGGTGAGTCCTCAGACACCGCTGAGCCCGCAGAAGAGGCCCCCCTGCCATACGCCCAAGGGGCCGTCCAAAGAAATCCCAGGGAGGATCACGTGGCAAAGCACCAGCCAAACACCAGTCAGGAACCAGCCATGATGGCAACCCTCTTCACATTGCCATTGGACTTTGTTGACTGTCCTTATCCACACTGCCAGGTTTAATGGAATGCGTCTGTTGGACTGTCACCATAACAATGTGGTGACTACTCTATTGTCTCATCTACCATCACTGACAACTCATTGATTCACTTTTCACCTGTTTGCAAATATTCACTTCCCTGTCACATATACCCATTGTTAATAAACGCTCCTTACACACCTATGTTCACGTGTCAGCTCCATGTTTATTACAGGATGTACAATGTTGACTGGGCTTACAGTGCACCAGGAGCACGGATTGTTTGGAGGCATTGAGAGGCAGAAGGGACCTAGGAAAACACAAAAGAACAATATTCACTTGTCAGGTGATGGCATCACAGCCACTACACAACACTTGTCATCAAGGTACTCAAATATGCACACATTACAATGAGCAACAGTACCGACATAAACATCCTGTAGCTGGGCACAACTACCCTGTCCCAGAAACCTCAGCACCCAGCACAGAGACAACAACAGGCAGCAGTCACAAATCCCCCCTAGGCCTTTCCAACAACAACACAATCAGCAGACAATGGCACCGTTGTATGTTTCCACTCACCTTCAAGGGAAGTAGAGGTTGATGAGCTGTTGACCCTCTCCACTGTCCTCGCCACAGGACATGGGTGGGTTTCCAGGCGGTGGCCTCGGCTGCTCATCAGTGTCCAGGAGCAGGGGGATCTCCTTGCGCAAGGCCAAGTTGTGGAGCATGCAGTATGCAACTACGATCTGACACACCTTCTGTAGAGAGTACATCAGTGCACCTCCGGTCTTGTCCTGGCAGCGAAATCGTGACTTCAGGAGACCAAAAGTACGCTCCACAAAACGACGGGTCCTCCCATGGGCATCATTGTAGCACACTTCACCCGGGGTCCTGGGATTCCCCAGTGGGCTCAGCAACCAAGGTCGATTGGGATATGCAGAGTCACCTAGGTGTGAGACACACAGAACAAACTTGTAACATTACTGTGTCAGAGGACAGCATGTCACACATACAGCACGCTACTTCACCCTGCGTACTCACCCACAATACATGCATGCTCCGGGAGCAGATTTGCCATCAGCTGGGGAACAATGCTGTTACGCATGATGTACGAGTCATGAGCAGAGCCGGGAAATTTGGCACAGACATTTGAGATTATCATATCCGCCTGGCACACCACTTGCACATTGATGGAATGGAAATGTTTCCTATTCCTGTAGATGTGCTCACGTGCCTGTGGTGGAACCAGGCCAACATGTGTGCAGTCAATGGCACCAACAACATTAGGGATGTGGCCAAGGGCATAGAAATCAGCCTTCACATCCGCCAATTCATGCCTCCTGAGGAAATGGATGTATCTGTCCTTGTAGGTCATCATAGCGGACAGGACATCACGTAGCACCATGCTGAACATGGGTTGCGACATCCCACCTGCGCTGGACACCGTGTACTGGAATGATCCAGTTGCCAAAAAATGCAGGGCCGCCATCACCTTAGACGCTGGTGTGAAAGCAGTTGGATATGTTCTGCGAGGCCGCAGGTGGGGCTCCAACAGAGCACACAGGTCTTGTAGGGTGGGTCGATCCAGATGGAATTTTCGGATGACGTCCTCATCCTCCATGTCCGCCAGCACTGTGAAGGGATGATGCAGATTTGGTCGCCTCCTAGGTGAGATGAAAGGGGACACATGTCAATGCAATCCACCATGAGATGTGTGCAACATCCTATGTTTTGACTGACACAGCGTAAACAATGACTGGCATCACACTTCAGCTTACTGCACAACTTACATGTGGGGACACCTTCAGCTACACTAGTCATACACCTGTCCAGTTTTCACACAGTGAGTACCTCCCAAACAGATTGAGACCATGTGAATGGCCAAAGGGACATGTCCACATCTTGCATAACCAGCCCTGAGAGTAGTTCATACAGCATTGGGTGTGAAACAGCAACACTGTCGGCTCCTACCTAGCTGCTGTACCTGCCACACCTTCTTGCGTAAGTCGAACAGGGCACACATCAAGAACACAATGAGCACAGTCTGTGCATTAAGATCAAGTATGTACATGAGCAAAGCAAACTACACAGTGAAGTATGCACATTGTGTAGTCAGACCTTCATCAGTGTGTGTTGCGTAGCCAGATCACACATTGACTTGTGTACACATTGGAGAGTCCATCACACCACTGATCTGTGTACATGCACAACAATATCATAAGTGACATGTGAGGGAATACATGCCAATGTTTGCAATCATGTGCACTGACATGGCATGTGTAGTCAGCAGTGGGCTAAATGTTACACTGGCACTGTTTGCACTATCTTCTGTCATGAATCAGGTGTCTACTGTACACTGTTGAGAACTGGCCATTGCCATTGACACAGCATGATGTGTTCATAGGTGCTGTTAACGTGCTCTGCCACCCAAATCACGGTCATAGGCACCAATGTATGGCAGCCATATCGCGGTACTGACCGCCTGGCCCCTGCGGTGTGTCACCGCCAATGCCCATGCCCTTACAGCCGATGGGAAGCGCAATCGCGGTAGCCAAATACAATTTTGAAAATCGCGGTAGGCGTGCTCAGCTACCGCGGAGCTGGTCATTGGATGCAATTGAAAGATGCACGATCGCGGTAGCGACCGCCTGGCCCCTGCGGTGTGTCACCGCCAATGCCCATGCCCTTACAGCCAATGGGACCCGCATCCGCGGTAGTGACATACAGATTTGGAAATGGCGGTTGGCATGCTCCGCCACCCAAATCACGGCCATAGGCACCAATGTATGGCAGTCATATCGCGGTAGCGACCGCCTGGCCCCTGCGGTGTGTCACCACCCATGCCCTTACAGCCAATGGGACCCGCATCCGCGATAGTGACATAAAGATTTGGAAATGGCGATTGGCATGCTCCGCCACCCAAATCACGGCCATAGGCACCAATGTATGGCAGCCATATCGTGGTACTGACCGCCTGGCTCCTGCGGTCTGTCACCGCCAATGCCCATGCCCTTACAGCCAATGGGAAGCGCAATCGCGGTAGCCAAATACAATTTTGAAAATCGCGGTAGGCGTGCTCCGCTACCGCGGGCCGGTCAATGGATGCGTTTGAAAAAGCTGAGCTGGAACACCAATTGCAGCAGCTTAGAACCACAGAAACTACCCCAGGGGCTATATATGTGGGGGAGAGAGCCTCACATTTCCACTGCTTCCAGACACTGCTGCCTGACACTCTTCACCACCAACTGCTGCTGCTCCTGTCTCCTGGACCCAGACACTGCTGCCCGACACTCTTCACCACTAACTGCTGCTGCTCCTGTCTCCTGGCCCCAGACACTGCTGCCTGACACTCTTCACCCCCAACTGCTGCTGCTCCTGTCTCCTGGACCCAGACACTGCTGCCTGACACTCCTCACCACCAACTGCTGCTGCTCCTGTCTCCTGGACCCAGACACTGCTGCCTGACACTCCTCACCACCAACTGCTGCTGCTCCTGTCTCCTGGACCCAGTGATGGCGAGGACTGATAACATCAGGGCCCGTCCCTTCACCACAGAGGAGCTGGAGGTCCTGGTGGACGAGGTGCTCACACACTATGGGAGGCTATATGGTGCTCCAGATGTCCTGGTAAGTGTTTCAGAGTGGAAGTGAGAGTGCAGGGAGTGCACACATGAAGTAGATCTGCTGCAGTATGTGCCTGAGAGTGTGGGTTTGTGTGATACACTTCCTAGCATGCCGACTTCTGGAAAATGGGGTTTGTAGCCTATTTCACACACTCCCCGGGCTGCATTTCAGGATGGGAGGGACATGCAGTCTTCTTGCAGCCATACAGTGACACTGCAAGTATAGAAAGTGGGAGTCAGGACAGACTCTGCCTGTGCTAATGGATCTGTGACTCCATGAGGTTTTTCACAGCCTCATTTGTGAAATGAGAACGACTTTACGTCCAGAGGGTACTGATGGAAGTGTGTCTGACTCTATATTGCCACCATGGATATGTAAGCATTATGCACAAGAGTGAAATGCCTGAGGGTGACACTCTTGGCAAATCATACACATATGACACCTCAGATTGCTGTACTTTGCAAATATCATCCTCCCATTGCTTTCATCATGTGTTCAGACTCGCATGTGTAGGCACTGTTTGCCCTCTCATATTGTACCTGCATGTGAATGTTCTTATGGCCCACGTTAAACCACAGTGTGAGCCCCCTGGCCTGCACAGTCACTGCCCAATTTGACAAGACCCATCACTGAATGGACAGAGTGAGACATATGGGTTGCCTGCTACCCTATCCATCAAAGAGCTATCTCAGGGGTAAATAGACATAATATCGAAATAAAAATATCGAATGGACAGAATATCGAATCCAAAATATAGAATGGACATAATATCGAATGGACATAATATAGTCGTTAAAAATATCGAAATTAAGGTAAGTAATATCGATTGTCAAAATATCTAAGTACATAATATAGGCATTAAAAATATCGAATTTTTAATAATATCGAATTTTTTCAAAATGTTTTGTATGTTAGTATATGTGTTAAAAGTTTATATTAGTTTTTGTAATGTATGTTTAATTTTTTAAAGCAATGATTTTTATGTTATTTAATTTTTGCGTCATTTAATTCCGTAGCGGGTTGTGGGTTTATAGGGGAATAGGGTGGGAAGTAATTTAATTGTAATTAAGTAAATATTTATTTTTATTTATTGGTATTGATAATTAATTTATTGTTAATTCATTATTAATTGGTATTTTTTTATTATTTATAAATTTTTGGTATTGAATATTAATTGGTTGTTAATTAATTATTAATAGGTAAATAATTCTTAATAAATAAATTGTATTCATATTTATAATTAATTAATTATTAAATATTTTGTAATTGGCAATTAATTTTAATAATAATGTTTATTAGTATTGATAATTAAATAATTGTTATTAAAATATTAAAATATTACTTTCCCTACTGTTGCACTCTTTGGAGTGGGAATAGTAATTTTTACCCCTACGCTATCCAACGCTTTCCCTACTGTTGCACTCACTGGAGTGGGAATAGTAATTTTACCCTCCCGCTATCCAACGTTTTCTCTACTGTTGCACTCTCTGGAGTGGGAATAGTAATTTTACTCCTACGCTATCCAACGCTTTCCCTACTGTTGCACTCTTTGGAGTGGGAATAGTAATGTTTACCCCTACGCTATCCAACGCTTTCCCTACTGTTGCACTCACTGGAGTGGGAATAGTAATTTTTACCCTCCCGCTATCCAACGCTTTCCCTACTGTTGCACTCTCTGGAGTGGGAATAGTAATTTTTACCCCTACACTATCCAACGCTTTCCCTACTGTTGCACTCTTTGGAGTGGGAATAGTAATTTTTACCCTCCCGCTATCCAACGTTTTCCCTACTGTTGCACTCACTGGAGTGGGAATAGTAATTTGTACCCTCCCGCTATCCAACGCTTTCCTACTGTTGCACTCTCTGGAGTGGGAATAGTAATTTTTACCCCTACACTATCCAACGCTTTCCCTACTGTTGCACTCTTTGGAGTGGGAATAGTAGTTTTTACCCTCCCGCTATCCAACGTTTTCCCTACTGTTGCACTCACTGGAGTGGGTATAGTAATTTTTACCCCTACGCTATCCAACGCTTTCCCTACTGTTGCACTCTTTGGAGTGGGAATAGTAATGTTTACCCCTACGCTATCCAATGCTTTCCCTACTGTTGCACTCACTGGAGTGGGAATAGTAAATTTTACCCTCCCGCTATCCTACGTTAAAAATATTGAATATTTTTTAATAATATTACGTTAATATATGTATGTATTAAAAAATAAAAATGTATGTTTATTTTTTTTACTTAAATTAATTATTCATTAATTTGAAAGTTATTTAAGTATTTTTAAGTATGTTTTACTTAATTATATTTATTATCTTATTAATTTTACATTACTTTTAAGAGATTTAAAAAATTCGATATTTTGACTATATATTTTTTACAACGATATTTTTGATTCGATATTTTTGTGCTTACCTGTTTGTAGATAGGGAGTCGATATTTTGGTATTCGATATTTTTAACTCGATATTTTGTCAGGTCGATATTTTCTTCCTCGATATTATGTCAGTGATCCATCTCAGGCCTGTGTATTGCACAAGACAGACCTTGTGAGAAGGGTGTGAGACTGTAAGATCATGTCCCTAAATGTGACCTCCATGACACAGTGAGCCATTCACAGGGCAAGGACATTGAGGGGTGTGCAGTGTTGGACACAGTGAGTCTGCCCCTACACATCATTTCCAATGTGATGTATGTCTTGCTCACTCACAAACTGCATCGCAGATGTGGGCCTCCTTCACATTGCTTTCTGTGCTGCCATTCAGCATGTGTATGAGATGGGCAGGTACTGTGTCCATCCTCATACCTGCATGCATTTTGTTATGATTATCCAATGCTCATGTACTACGTGTCATGCTGTATTTTCTCTGCTAAACAGATCTGTGTAGCTGTGCTGAGTTTGTGCATTCTCCTGTACTGAGAGATAGTGGTACATAACACAGTGTCACTGAAATTTCCTCCTCTTGTCTCCCATGCCTGCAGCTCAAAGCCCACCAGCGTAAGGCCGTATGGAGGGCCATTGCATGCAAGGTGCGGGCTCTGGGTGTCTCCAACCGATGAGACACACACTGTCACAAGAGGTGGGATGACGTCTGCCGGCTGAGCAAAAACGTGGCAGAGATGACGCTGGGGCTGCTCCCTCGGACTGGCAGGTTGGCGCACAGGAGCATGACACCACTAATGGCCCGCATCTTGGCAGTGACACAGCCAGAGCTGGATGCACATTTGAAGGACCATCAGCAGCAAGCTGGGGGTGAGTATTCTGGGAAGGGTGACTTTGGTTGTGAGTGACTGCATGTATTCCAAGCCTGAGCCAGTGCTGGGCTCTGTAATGTTGCTATTGTGATGCAATGGCTTGTGAGTGGCCTCTCTGTTGTGTGCAGCTGTCATGCTTTTTCGCTACATGTACTTTCTCATGTCATTGATGTAATGGCCCTTGACGTTGCATTCTGAGTTGTGGGCTTATGGCATCGGCTGCATTGGTGGAGTCAGGGACATCCCAAGGCAGTGACCGACAGGGTGCCTCATCTGAGTGTGCTTTCATCAATGTGTGCAGTGCCTGACCTCAAAATTGTGTGAACTACACATCTGACACAAATGTGCAACTGTAGTTGTGCCCCAAAGCACGACATGGTGGATGGCATGAGCTCATGGCCATTGCGAAATCATATTTTGGAGTCTGTATCTGTGTTGTCCCCTTATGGTGACTCCATATGTGACTGTGACAACATGTTGTGATGTACATCTTTTTCACCCACAGGGACCTAGGTATGCTCAGAGGGATCTGTATGTCTGGGTACACGGGGGCACGGGCAAGCTGTTTGGCTGTGTGGACATCACATGGGTCAAATATGCCAAGTTTGCATGTTTCCATGCGGTTTTTGATATTTGTACTTAGGGGTCGTACAATGTGACTGCACAGGGTGGTGTGCAACATGGGGGTATCACCATCTTGTTTTGTGCGTTGCTTGCATGTGATGTGTGTGTGTATGGCACTAAACTGTGCCTACGTCTCTGTCTCTTGCAGCATCTACCGAGGGCACAGAAGGACAGGGGACGGACACCAGTGGTGAGGCATCAGGCATGACTGCTTCACATGAGCACACTGACACTGATGTGACCAGCGCCTCGGAGGGGGACAGGAGTGTGCATGAGGAATCACAGCCAGAGACACCAACCTCAACGTCATCTGACGGCAGCGGTGACTCCTCAATGTTGGCGGGCACAGGGAGTGGGAAATCTGCCTCCTCTTCCACCACACATCGTCCAGTGCCCACCCTCCCAGTGACTTCCACTAGTGCTGCCCGTGTTCGTACCAGTAAGAAGGGAAGAGTGTCCTTCCCCCCAGGCACCGCTGCCCCTGCCCCTGTCTCCCCTGCTGCCTTCAGTGTTGAGTCTGTTGAGTTTTTGCGCCAGCTGTGTGTGGGTCAGACGACTCTCCTGAATGCCTTCCTAGACCATGACAAGAAGTTGGCACAGGTAGTTGCCTTCATGGAGGGCATTCATTCAGACGTGGGTGGGCTACACAGGACTGTCCAGTCTTTGTCCTCCACAGTGACGGCAGCCATTCAGCTGTCACAGGCTCAGAGTCCAGCTCCAGTCCCTTCGGCCACCCCCCTGCCAGTGGCTACATCTGACGGGAGTGACCAAACACCACAGCCCTCAGGCTCAAGGTACACCACATGCAGCACACAACAGCATCACCCCAAGCGGGCAAGAGCGCATACACCATCCCCCAAACCAACCAAAGTCACCCCAGTGCACGAAGGCAAAAGCCTTTCAGGTGACACTCAGGGGCATCAAGCCAAGAAGCAGGCCTCAGGCTCACATGCCTCAAGATCATCCCCATCCAAGGACCCTCCCGTCCAAAAAGCGTCTCCCAAAGACAAGCAGACAGTTGCCGTGCCTGCTATGAAGCTGGTGCCTGCTAAGAGTCCACAGAAAAAGCCCTCTAAGGCAAATTCACCCACAACCTCAACTCCCACCCACACCCCTGTGAAGCTGGGAAAGGGGGGCACTGTAGGGGAGTCACCTGGTCAACAGTGGATGGAGGGGAAAAGGCAAGGCCAGGCCAAGCGTACCGCTGGATCCAGAAGATTCCCAGAGGGAGGGCCGCCGCCTGCACCTGATGCACCTTTGGTGGAGAGTGTGCCTGTTATGGCCGCCCCACCTCCCACTCCTACCAAGACCAAAATTACCTATTGAATCCCCAAGAAGTGGAAAGGCACCCCTCCACATTCTCCCTCACACACTGTGTCTCACGGCAGCATGTCTCCGCCTCCATGTGCCACCACACCACCCTGTCCAAGCAGCCCTCCTGCTCACAAAGCCACTGATGCCTCTACCTCAGCTGGTCATCTCTCTCCCAGGTCCAGTACTCCAACTGGGCACGACAATCAGCCACCTCCCAGTTCGACTGACAGCCACATCTGAGGCTGAGTCCCCCTCCCACACCTGTCCCTCCCACAGCATTGCCTGGACTGCCCATTGTTGTCCCCCTAGCTGTGTTGCTGACCATGGCAGTGTACGGTCTCACCCATTCCCTGTGCAGGTTCTCAAGCACACATGTGCCTACTCTGAACTGTGGACTGGCCACTGGCCTTGCTGTTTGTGACCATGGATGCCCATTCCCTGTGCAGGTTCTCATGCACACATGTGCCTACTTGGAGCTATGGACTGGCCACTGGCCTTGCTGTGTTTCACTTTGTTTGCCCAGTCCCTCTGCAGGTTCTCATGCACACATGTGCCTACTTGGAGCTATGGACTGGCCACTGGCCTTGCTGTGTTTCACTTTGTTTGCCCATTCCCTGCGCAGGTTCTCATGCACACATGTGCCTACTTGGAGCTAGGGACTGGCCACTGGCCATGCTGTTTGTGTCCATGGATGCCCATTCCCTGTGCAAGTTCTCATGCACACATCTGAACTGTGGACTGGCCACTGGCCTTGCGGTTTGTGACCATGGATGCCCATTCCCTGTGCAGGTTCTCATGCACACATGTGCCTACTTGGAGCTATGAACTGGCCACTGGCCTTGCTGTGTTTCACTTTGTTTGCCCATTCCCTGTGCAGGTTCTCATGCACACATGTGCCTACTTGGAGCTATGGACTGGCCACTGGCCTTGCTGTGTTTCACTTTGTTTGCCCATTCCCTGTGCAGGTTCTCATGCACACCTGTGCCTACTCTGAACTGTGGACTGGCCACTGGCCTTTCTGTTTGTGACCATGGATGCCCATTCCCTGTGCAGGTTCTCATGCACACATGTGCCTACTTTGAACTGTGGACTGGCCACTGCCCTTGCTCTTGTCTACTTTTGATGCTTATCTGGGTAATATGTAATAAAGACAGTTACTCCTGTTGTCTGCTTTGTCAGTGTCCTTGCTATATGAAAATGTATTATGTATGGGTATGGTTTGATGTGACACATGATCTGTATGCCACTTTAACATTGCCAATGGCTTGTTTCACTTTTTCTGAGTTTACCAGAGGTGACAGGCACTTCAGTTCTTCTTGAGTCTGAGGCTTGGGGGTGCAATGATGGTTGTTTGTGATGACCTACTGTTATCCGAATCATTCTATGGTCAGGTTTGCTAAATTGTACACATGACATGTTAGGATGCACTACCAGCACAGAGGGGAATTCAATCCACAGTATTGCAGGCAAGCTGGCCAGGGTCCATCATGTGTGTGTGATCTTTCTTGATGTGTGAACAGCAGTGTTGGTATATGGTCATCTTGTGATGGGCTGTCTTCCTAGTCACATGGGTACATTTGTATGTGTGCATTTTAGTGGTCATGAAGTGTGAAGGGGGTGACTTGGTCAGTAGTGTTGATGTGTGTGTGCCCCTGCAATGCCAACTGCACACATGTATGACCCAGGAGCTGAGTGCCTGTTTGTTTGATCTGTCAGCCCTGTGCTTGTGATTGTGTGCACATGTGGGAGTTGTAGGTTGTGCACTGTACAGTGTGTTGGTGTGTCCTTGCACTCCTGGGGGGACATCTACTTGTTGTTGCTGCCAGTTGTGAGTATGCAGAGTGTGTGACAGCCAAGTCTGTGTTGTGTTTTGTTGATCAGCCATGTGTCTTGTTACTGTTTGTGCTCACTGTGCAGACCTGCTCAGCCACACTGACATTGTTGGTGAGTTTTCTCATGCACTGCTGTCACTTGAGGAATTTTTGGCTCCAGTATGGTATGTGGAGTCATACCATCCCCTAGCTTTGCTCCTGAAGCCTACCCATTGTGAGTGACTCCTCCATGTATTTGTGTATAGTACACTCCTGACCTGTCCACTACTGAAGTACACAACACTTCACTATCATGTCACCTGTCCCCTTGGGTTGCCAGTGTGTGAGCCTCCTCACCACTTCATTAGTTGCACTGTGCTTTGTGGTGCTGATCTGTGCACAGGACCAATGTGCCACTAAGGACAGTTTCACATATGGTTATGTGTGATTTTCTTGTACTGGTTTGCAGTCATGGTTGATCATGTGCAGTGCAACTGTTTGTGCTGCACAGTCCTCTGTTCATGTTGTTTGCACCTGGGTGTCCTTGAGTTGTGCATCTGTGATTGTTGGGTTAGCTGTATGTGTGTTTGGTGAGGTACTGCTACCCTTCCAGAGTGTGATGTTGTCTGTGTGCTGTGCTGATTTGTGTTGTTGGAGTACATGGTGTGACACTGAGATGTGTGTGCTACTGATTTGGCTGGTGTGCACACACTGCTTGGCCTGCATGGAGTGCTTTCAGTGTATGTTGCCTTGTACTTGGCTGGTGTGCATCCCCTGATGTCCAGCTGAGTTTGCAATGTGATGTATTGGCATGTGCATCTGTTGTGTTTTTGTTGTGGATGTGTGCAGTGTTTGGGCAGTGTTGGCTCTTTCTGCTGACAGATGCTCTGTGTGTGATGTTCTATTTGCATTACATTGTGTGTGAGTTGTTTGTGTATTGTGATACATTCAGATGTGTGTTGCAGGTGTAGTGTACATTACTTGTGTGTGTGTCACATGCAGCAAGTTATGTTCTGGTTTCTGGCCTTGTTTTGAGTGCACACTAGTGCTATGTCCTCCTATCTTTGACCTGTCACTTGTCAGGATTCTGCATGTGCATGCATGTGGTACACTATGACACCATGCTGACTTGATGGGTGGTGTGGTGTGTCTGTCTGTGTTAGCTTATTGTCCCATTGATCCCAGTTTGTGTTCCTGATTGTTTTGAGATAATGAACTTCTTGTTTGTGTTGGGGTATGGTGTCTGTGCATTGCTCCTGGGTGACAATATGGTGTACTCCTGTTCTGTCTAGGGACACATTGCCTTTCCACTGTTTGGCTGCACATGTCTGGGCTTGTTGGACTTCTGTGGATGTTGTTGGTGAGCTTTGTGTTTGACTGTTGTTTTTCTGTCTGCAATGGTTCAGGCATCCCTGAGTGTGAGTGTGATGTTTGTAGGTGCAGCACAGGGTGTGTGGTTGGTTGTCAGTGTACTCACAGGGCCTTATTTGCACCATTATGTGTGTTGCTCACAGGTGTAGAGTGTTGCAGGTGTGAGGTGGGTAGGTGAGGGGCATGTGTGGAGGTCCTACTTGTGTTTGACAGTCATGGAGTGTGACAATGAGCCATGTGTGTTGTGCTGATGACATACACATGTCAAGTAAGTTGACACAGATGTGTTGCTGGTCACTGTATGACTTCAGACGCTTCCTATCATTCCTGTGCCTATGCATGGCTTGCCTTGCTGTCTCCCTGAATTGTTGCACAGAGGTCACTGTGATTTAATTTCACTCACTGTGCCAGCCATGTCTGATTTGATGGCCTAGGGGTGGTGTGATATGTTCCTTCTCTTGCATGTGATGTACACATGCTTTGTGGCTTGCTCCATGACTTTCCAACACTGTCAACCTCACTTTTGCCTAGCCCATTTATTGTCCTCCATTGCTGCTGACATCTGTAATGTGTATGTGGCTGTGTGTCAGTGTGGGGTGTGTCTGGGTGACTTGACAGGCAGTGTGTACAGTTGCGTGGTTGTTCATATGCAATGTGAGTGTTCATTTTGTGATTGGACTCAGTTTGCTTGACATGAGTGGGGGTAGGTGTGAGGTGAGGAATGCCCTGCCCCTGAGCTTCTGTGCAGGGTGTTCCTCTTCTCCCCACCTTCTGAGACAGGCTCCCTGGTTGTTTGGTGTGTGTGGTGCAGGGTCAGGGTACACCTGGCTGGTTAATTGGGCAGGGGGCACAGGAGGAGCACACAGCATATCCCCTAATGGTTGTGGGGGCGTAGTGTGTGGAGGGTGAGGGTGTGGCCCTATGATCTTTGTGGACTGCCCATGCCTGGTGCTGGCCCTGCCTACTACATTGTGCGCATTTTTTCCTGCGTCTGCACCGCTGCGGTGACATGACCGGGACATTGCTGTGATTTCGCGGTTGATGGATGGCCCGGATGCGGAGGGGTGATTTTGTGACAGGTAGGACATGTGTGGGTACACTTGGGGATGTGTTCCTGTCCCCACCAGAGTGTCTGATGTGGACAGGAACCGTATGTCAGCCCAGTAGTTGTGTGTTGTGGTTGTGTGCGGAGTTGTGTGATTGCGTACCTGCGGCGTTGTCCGCAACGGGCCATTATTTGCTGGTAGTGGAGCAGGTACAGCACCGGAATGGTGTGTAGAGCTGGATCCATTGCGGTCAGGACCGGGTGGCGGGGTCCAGGAGTCTGGTTTCGCGCTCCGCTGTCGTGCTTCCGCCGTCTCTGGTTGGATGGTTTTCCCGCAGCGGTGTGACGGGCTGTTTGGGGCACCGTGATTTGTATGGCGGACGGGACGTCATTCCGCACGTCGGTGGGTCTCTAATGGCTCACTCCGCCATGGTGGCTGGCGCATTTTTATGGCAGTTCACGTCGCACCGCCGCGGACGGGAAATGGGCTATGTTTGCCCATCGTAATATGGCGGGAGTGAGGCCCGCTGCTGGTGTGCGGAAAATTACATTTTCCGCCAGCACCGCGGAGGTGCCTCCACCCACCATTGTAATGAGCCCCTAAGTCTTTTTCAGCCAAAGGTAGATGTTATATACTTTTTCTTTGCAGGAAACTGAAGCTGGCGGTGACTCAGGTTCAATTGGATCCAGTGAGAAGGTATCAAAATCGATAAAGTAGCCAGACGCTGTTCGATCTACCTTTGGTAGCTCAGCAGGTTTTGTCGAGCTGGCAGATGACTCGTTTTGCGGCATATTCACATGGATGTCGCTATTAGGTCGAATTGAGATCTGTGTTTCATTTGTGCTTAGTTGTTGTTCAATTGCAAGTGGCACGAGTTCCATTCCATTGTTGGCAACTCCGTTACTTCGTAGAGTAGAATCTTCGAACGTTATCAGTCTCTCTGTCTGAACTTCCGGTATGGTAGCAAGAGGAGCCCAGGAGCCCATGCAGCCTGCTATTCAGTATCGGCCACATAGTGTGGTTTGATCAGATCAATGGAGACAAATCTCTTTTCTTTCTTGCCGGCAAGGGGCGGAAGAAGTACTGTTCTTGTTCCTTTGACAGCCAGGACAGGTACAGGCCCTCTGTAAGATGGCCCAAATTCTCTTTTGTCTACAGTATTTTCTCTGACCAGGTCCCCGATCTTTGGGACCCAGGCAGATCTTGCCGAAACAACTTTAACTTCCCCAGTGGTGGTGTGTTTTACTTGGACGTTGTTTTGTAATGCCCGAAATTCATCGAGTTCCTGTAAAACAGCCAAACAATCATTCATGTCAAATCCTTTATTATCTGCAACTGTGCTGCCACCATCGAGGTCGGGTACCCACATTCTCATTCCAAACAGCACCTCGTATGATGTACGGCCTCCCAGTGAGCTTCTTGGCATGTTATTAGGTACCCTCTGGACTCCATATAGGTGATTGACCCAACTGCCACCTGAGCCTAATACCCTTGCTGTTACGGATTGCTTTAAGTCCCGGTTTTTCCTTTCCGCAATCCAATTTCCCTCGGGATGATACGGAGAGAAGTACCACAATGCCACACCCAAACTTCCCATGGCTTCCTTGTAAGCCCAAGAGCTGAACGCGGGCCACGGTCAGAATGTAATGTGCAAATTACATATGTCCTTATGAAGACTCGCAAATCCTTTATAACAGTTCGGGCATCAGCCGAGCGCTGAGGCCAAACCCACAGGAATCTAGAGCATGAATCCACTGCCACCAAGATATACTTGTAAGCCCCATCAGACTGCAATGGGCCACAGTGGTCCAAATAGACACATGCGAGAGGTCTGTCTGATATCAGTAACGGAGTCTGGGGTGGACGTGCTACGGTGGAAACTTTCATCTGCTGACAGATGAGGCAGTTAAGGACAAATGCTTTTGTCTGTTTGGTTAGACCTGCCACCAATAATGTTGTTTCAGTAATGAAACCGCTGCAGTAATACCCGCATGTGCACCTAGTATTAAACGTAACCTACAGTCCATGTTTGGTATTACTCTATCCCCCACTCCTGGAATTTGAGCATACAGTATATTTTGTACATCTAACTTGTAGGAGTACTTGAGTGGAAAACATTTTGGCAAGGCTGTGCTGTTTTTGCGTGAAGCGATGACAGCTACCATTATCTGTCCATCTACTCTTGTGCAAGAACGAGTCATTGCAGCTACGGCAGCAGTTTGCACTGTCACCCTGGCTGCTTCATCAGCCAATGAATTCCCTTCAACATGCACGCCAACACGTTGATGACTCAGCGTATGGATCACTTGAGCCCGCAGCAAGCCTTTTATCAGCTCTTCCACTTGTTCCCTAAGCAGTTTATGCTTTATTGTTCAACCTTTTGAATCTTTGAATATATTCTGGCCCCAGTAGGGAAGATATTCATTATATGACTGGACACAGTAAAAAGAATCGCACACTATAAGCATTGGGAATTCTCGATCTGTATTTTCTAGTGCTAGTATCAGGGCTTTTAGTTCTGCCAGCTGAGCCGTGCAATCTCCTAGAGACTGCGTCTGCGTATTGCTAGGATGGAACTTGCCGTCCCGCATACGACCCTTTACAATCACACATGCTGTGCTGTATTGGTGTTTACTTCCTATGGCTGGCTGAGCTGAATCGCCAGTGTAAATGATGTATTCATACTGATCTAGAGGCATAATTTAATTCGGGAGAGGATATTCTTGTTCGTACTGCAGAAATGCTTGTGTTTTTAGTGTAGGATCATATTTGTAGTCTACATCTGTTGCAGTGAGAGAATTAGCCCATTGTTTCCATTGCGGATGTAGTGCTTTGGCGATAGGAACGCTTGCTTTTGTATCAGCCTCTAAGGTTGGTACTGGAGTCACGACAATTATTCATTTCCCCTGAGCTAGTGCTCTTTCTCTCACTACAGCAATCTGAACTGCTGTTAGAATCTTTTCCGTGGATGCAAAGCGCATCTCAGCATTTGTGTACAAATGAGATTTGTATGCAATTGGTACAGTTTTGCCTTCATTGAAGGTTAGGTAAGTGTACCCAGATTGACCCGCGACTTCACGGGTCACCAAATTCGTAGTGTTTACACGTGTGTGTAAGTGTTTGGAAGCTATCATGTCAGCTTGTAAGGAACGTAATATTTCTGTGCGTTCCTGTGTCCAATGTTGAACTGAGAAATCAGGTCTGATTAAGTCATAGAAAGGTTTTACTATTTTTGTGTAATCCAAAATGTATGTTCTGCCAAAATTTAGGAATCCTAAAATGGATTGTAGATTTTTCTGAATCTGTGGAGGTTGGAGCAGGGCACACTTTTCAAAAAAGTTAGCTGCTAGGCTCTTTCCTTCACTTGTCAAATCATATCCCAAAAATAGGACATTTAGGTGGGCAATTTTTGATTTTTTAAAGTTAAATTTGTAGCCCCCAGAGGCGAACCCCAAAATTATGTTGTTCATTCTCGTCAAATGATCCAATAATTCATCATCCGTCAGATAGATATCATCTACATAGGACAATGCCGCCTCATCAAATGTTTGAAGTAACTCTGTTACTCTTGCTGAGAATAGCCTGGGGCTATTCTTATACCCTTGGGGCAGTCGACAGAATTGACGCTGAGAGCCTAGGGCTGAAAATGCTGTCAAATATCTGCTTTCAGGTGCTATATTCTGGCAGAAGAATCCATTTGAGATATCTAATGTTGTTTTGTATTTTTTCTGCGCAATGTTATTTATTAATGCAGCGCTGTGTTAATTTTGTACTGCAAATGCCTTTGGGCATGTTTTCAAATGCATGTAGTCCAAAACTAGATGTTCTGAGATATCGGGTTTCATTACGGGAAACAAAGGATTATTCATGGAAGAGGTGCAATTCTCTATTACACCTTAGAATTCAAGTTGATCTAAGAGCTCACTGACATGTTTCTTCGCGTCATGCTTTATTGGGTACTGTCTCTGAGGGGTTGGAGTAGTTTTCACTGGGATTACATGGTGAGGTGACTCAGCATCCCACCCTGCATGATTGCGGTATAGTGCAGGAGCTAGTGCTACCACCCACTCCTGCGCATATGAGTATTTCAGTGGTTCTGGAACAAAGTCAGAGAAAGTTGGTAAAATTACTGTTTCTCCTTTTAGGGAATCCATAACAAACTCAGGCGGCCAATCTTTTTCTGCTAATAGAATGTCATATCCAAAAGAGAGGTTCTCTCAAAAGAGACCTTTAACTTTCCTGAGTTTGTCTCCCTCCATTTGGAGTGTATGTCATATAACTGGTGTAGGACACTTACCCTAGTATCAGGTGTCTCCACCGTGATATATTCATTCAACACCGCTGTCACCAGAAATTCCATCAGGGTCTGGTGAGCTATTGTTACTTCTGCTGCACTGTCTAGCATCGTCAGAGCCTATTCACCGTTCAGAAGCTGAGTCCTCAGTAGCCTGGGCATTTCTTAATTTAAGTCCTGCTACATTCTTCTTCTTAAATTGAGGTTTTGATTTTGGTTTATCTTCTTTTTTGATATTAAGGTCTGAAATGCGTTGTGTGTCCCTTGACTTTGTTCGTTCTTCAGATCTGTATTCTGACCATCCTTCCCTCTCTGAGTTTTTTGATGAACCCTGAAAGGAACGAGAGGTGCGTATATCAGTATCCTGATACCTTCAGGTTTTTTAATACTCATTCTGTATTTGTCTTAATACTTCTGGTATCACTGCTATTGAAGGGATACCATGAGTTCTGGTAAAGATGGCAGCGAAAAATGTACCCCAGGTGGTACAATCCTCTATCGGGGGAGCTATTCCCATCAGCAAGCAAATTGTCAGTATTCTGTGTTTTTCTTGTGGGCCTGTGTGTGGAAACACTGCCTCTAACTGTGCTATTTTCTGTGCTATCCAGAAAGTAATTTGCTCGCGTTTAGTGGGCATTCTTCCCATAACTGTGTTCAGCGTTTGTGGGGTGATTTTAGTTGCAGTTCCTTGTAGTTGACCTCCTGGGGTAATTTTAGTTGGTTGAAGTGTGAGTGTTCTCATCACAAACTGTGTCAGATTTCTGTAAAGTCTTATTATTTCCTCGTGACGTGGACGTAAGTCTGCTGTTGGCAATGTGTCAACGTCTGGATGCGGTGTGTAAGCCGCTAGGACCGGCCATGTTGCTCCATCTCTGCTGAGCGGACCGAGTCTTACTCTTTCTGTGGTGTGTGGGAGGGCGCCTTTAAACCAGTTTCTATGCTCCTGGTAACTGAGCGGAACTTCAATGTCCTCATATAGACAGTATTCATCCGGTGTTTCATCCGGAGTATATGAATAATATATATTAGTACGTGCATCTGCAGGTGGGAATTTAACCCATGATTAGAATACCTCCGTCCTGAATGACTCATGTGCATCAATCACGAATGTCACAGTCCCACCTAATGCTGAGTCTCCAAACTCTGCTAGTTTTAAAACAAAGTGCATTTCTGACATTTTATGAATTGTTTATAGCACCTTCCTGCTCCCTTTCCCCCGCTGCATTCGCATGTAATGCTGGCGCAGCGTGCTCTTTGGCAGACATTGTTGAAAGCGTTTCAAGGAAAATTAGATAAGGTTTTATGCACAATAGGGAACTAATATCCTTCAAGCTTGAATAAACCTACAGCCATCACATAGGATATGCCTACTCAGCTGCGGCGGATGTTTCCCTCCCCACTCCAGATGTCTCTGGAATAATGTGAGTAGGGGGTCTCTGAGAAAGCACAACTGAACTACTCAGATGTGACCGTTAAATAAGAACCAAACCAATGTTGGCGGTGCCATGTCATGTAGTTCCTACAAATCTATATAGGATCTGCATGTTTAGACAACATAAACTGATGGATTGGTGTCCAGGCTGATTCCAGCCACCCCCAAAGGATATGTCAGTCTGAAGACCAGCTAGCTCACAGTGCCACTATGAGTCTCTCTTACCAAGGAGTGAATAGTATCTGGTAACTATCGAACATGACAACTCTCACCCACCAGCATCATTCTAGTGTAAAATACGTGTGCTGCGACAACCATAAGACAGAAACAGATATATACGGTTAATAGCATCAACAAAGTAAAGAAAAGGTAGAATACTACCATAATGCTAAAACAATGAATATATGCAGGCATATAGATACATAACAGTAAATATGCATAAATATACATACTCCTACAATGCAAGCCCTAACTAGATGTACCTAAGTGTACCTAACATGTATGTAGGTGTATAGCCAAGAATCCCCTTAGGATAGAGCCAACCCCATTACCTGATGTGAGAGAGTGAAGGACCCCGTCTTGGTCTCAAGAAGGACACCTGCGAGGGATGTCAAACCACTGCGTGCTGGAGTCTCTGCATGCAGGAACCTCAGCGTCTTGCGTCAGCATGTCAGCGTGTCAGCATGGAAGTCTATTTCTCCTCTGTGCTGCCAAGCGAAGATGTAGTGCTCATATACCCCAAAAGTACCCTCAGGGGTTCTACCTAGAAGTGTACTATTGGCATGTTGGGCAAGGATGACGTAGAGGTGACCCTTATACACAGTTATTATGCTGAAGATGGTAATCCTGCTGTGATACTGAGAATCCTCATGAATAATACATGAGGCTAGTTATCCGAGAAAACCACACGACAGTCATGTAGCACCTAACTAGGTAAAAGGTCAGCATCAGACCCGTTATGTAGAACAATGGTAGGACAGATGTAGGTAAAAGGTTGTGTAACTACCTAGGCATACATTGGGGTACATTGGGTTTCATAACAGGACTCGCATTGACTTTAATGGGAGCCTGTGTTCCGACCGACAACACAAGCTCCCATTGAAAAAAGGGGTGGTTGCGGAAAACCTTGCACCCTGTGGCGGGCACCCCATGGAAAGGCAGCTCAGACTACTAGAGGCCCAATATATTATTAACCTCGATACCAAACAACCCAGAGGCCTCAATGCCACTGAAGAGTTACATACCTGTCTGTAACAAATAAAGTTTATAGGACATTGATTAAACGGAATTAACAATACAAATCATGCCTACAGGCCCGTGTCATTCAAACTTGTAAATATTTTGTTAATATCAATAATTCCTTTTCTATATGCTGCCACTGCAAATCATAAATTCAAATTTGAATTTTACACATAGGGTTAGGTAGTTTTTTTAAACACAACATTTTAGCGTTTTTACCACAGGTTTTAGCACTCCCTTTTTTTGTAATAGCACTAGCACTTTAAGCATCAAGTTTAGAAGGTAGTCGGCAGACCCATTACACATTACTTACGGATTCCGCCCACAAAAAACTGTTAGATCCCCAAGAAATATTATTGTTCAACAGGGAACTGAAATGAGGCATTTATGCCGGGATTTAATAGACTACGGTTTTAATAACTACCTACCTCAATTTTTATTAATAATTTTTATTATTAATTTTAAGGGCGGGATTCAAGCCATATTACAAATCAGCAAAGTAATTTTGACGAATGCTATGTTGCCATCAACCACACAATATGTTAAGGTATATAAAAAAACAGTGAGGGTATTTTACCGACATTGATGTACTGTATATCCTTTTAACATTATTGGTGTGATTATAGCATATGATAATTATTTATGTATTTAAACAAGTATGTTTTGTACCTTCTATGTCTATGATTTTAACTTGATGCACCTGTCACTTTAAGCAACGCACAGAAAAGAGAAAAAAATATTACAAAAAAGCCACCTACCTGACAGAGCGTGTCATGTGATTAAGACCCGAGGTAGGGCTGAAACGCGTCATGGCTGTAGAGGTTGTTGGTGAACAATAAACAACACCTTGCTGCATTACTCTGTGGTCTGTGCTCCGTTATTGGAAGAAAGGAATCCAGCGTGTTAACGGAGTTGCCAGTAAAAAAAAAAAAAATATATATATATATATATATATATATATATATATATATATATATATATATGTTATAGTTATATATATATATATAGTTATATTTATATATATATATATATATATATATATATATATATATATATATATATATATATATATAGTTATAGTTATATATATATAGTTATATTTATATATATATATATATATTGATATATATATATATATATATATATCATATATATATATATATAGGCATATATATATATATATACTGTTTACAAGCATACATGCATATCTAATTATACATACAAGTTCTGCAGATTTAAATATGTACCCTGTTAAAAAAACATAACGTTTACATGTTTTAAAAGGAGTTTTATTTTGACTCATATTATAATCTAAAGTACCTTATAAAGACATAGACATTTTTCTTTCTTTAAAACAACACATTTGCTTGTATGAAACTGTATTTATTTAATTAAAATCAAATCAATTACAAAATAAAATATATCATTTAAATTTGCAAACCTCTTTCCCTGAGATTCGTAAGAATAACAGGAATACCAATCATGAGCGGAAGCAAAATAAGCTCCCTGTGGCCATGTTCCTAATTTACACTAGGAGAGAGTGATTACCACTGTTCCTCTCCCTGAGCATGTGAGATTGATAATGTCATATATAAATTCTTGAGGAGACTGCTTTTCCTGTATACTTAATGGGACTCATATGAAGATTACAAACAAGATTGTTCTTTCCAGGCTAGCACATGAGAAGGAGGACCCAGACGATCATTCAGTACAAACAGGGACATTCTGACCTTCATTTAGAAAGAATATTGCACATACATTTTCACTTTATGATGTAACACATAAACATATCAAGCGAGGAATAGTTGAACTAGAGTAAACATCACCATTTTTGCAAAGCCATGATTTGTGTTATTCTTTTTATTTTCATTTGATACTTTTAACGAAAATGTAGCTGTCTTTTGGGAGAGCGTCCAATTTATATAGGAAACGTCTTTTCTGAGATTATATCCACATTGAAAATCTGATAAAGAACTGACAGATAGAAAAACATTACAAATTCAATACCCTTATTTGCTACTCTATGGGAATTCACTATGTCGTGATTAATTTTGGAAAAGGTATGTGTTGCAAAGTTGATCAGCGGCGGAAGAAGCACAAAATCCAGATGGGTTCAAGTAAGTTTATTCACCATCTCCACTGCTCCAATCTTGTCACAGCCTAGAGGTGCCTCACAAGCCCAACATTCTAAGGTAGCTTTCAGAACCCCACAGTGGGAACATTCTATTTAACCATGGAGAGGAGGGGGGAGAGGAAGGTACCAAGTGGGAAGAATGAAATTACAACAGTATGCAGGTGGTTTTGTTAAATGAAAACAATGAAGATGAATGCACATTTCTCATCGGTAGTGTTTGAATGATGAAGCTATTAAGGAGCATTTTCATCTTCATTGTTATTTCTCTTTTCATATCTTTTCCAACTAAACAAAATGCACAATTACGCAGATAATACAATATAAGACTTTTATTTTTTTAAATGTAACAAACAAAAGCATTTTTTGCGTAGACAGTTTCTAAATAATTTGATTCACTTTATTGAGATGCTGATTTAAGTTAATTCTGAATGGAGGTAGGCCCAGAGCCTCTTCTTTTTTAGCAAGGTATACATATTTAATTGGCAAACAATGTTAGTGACTTTCACTGGAGCTTTGCAGAGTTACGAAGTTCACATAGACTTTCTAAACACATCCCTATCTTTGCCAAGTGAAAAGTAGACCCAGAAAAGAAAGGTGAAATGGCAGTCCGTGAGACAGCAGTAAGAACTTTTCAAAGCCAGTTTAGGCTCCTAACTGCTTCACTTAACCCTGCAGCTGCTCACTTTTTGAAGTCTCAGTGCATGGCTGTTTTCCACAACAGCTAATTATGGTAAGACATCTGGAGGGTGAGGAGCCACTTAGGGCTAAGACCATCCCAAAGGAGATGTGGACAGATCCTGTCCTTCTCGCCATGACATGTGAATGCAGAAATTAAAGTCTGCTTGGGGAAGTTGTGCATTATTGGAAAACCTTCCCCACAATAGCAGAGTTAGAGTTTGAAGGATAGGATACTCTGCTAAAATATTGAGTCTATACCACCCACCATATTACAAGTGCCAATGCACTTTTAATAGGGTGGATGGGGCATCCGTAATGCTTGTGATGGAGTATCCTATCAGTCAAACTCTAAGGCTTAACGTCTTTGCAAACTTTTTTTACTCTATTAGACTATTCAAGAACAGTTTTCCAGCTATGAACACTACAGGGGTCAAGGTGCCCTGTAAATGCTGTCAGTATTTGCTATGCCCCTCTACTCCAAAAGTGGCCTCAGATGCATGTGTGGCTATGTGGTTCAACTTCTGCAGGAAGTGGGGGTTATGGGAAAGGCCTTGCAGCTTCACTACTCTTTCATGTCAGGGAGTACGAAAATCGTTAGCTGCGGAGGGTTCAAAGCTAGGGCCTCTATCCTTCCTTGTGGGGTTTCCCAGGGTTCCTCACTGAGCCCCACCCTCTTTAACATTTATGTGACCTATCTGGCCGTGTTGGTGAGATAATTTGGGTTCCAGGTGATTTCCTATGCGGACGACACAGAAATCATTGTTTCCACCTCATATGATTTGCAATTGGTCGCAGAGAAATTCAACAAGTGCATGGCAAGCATTATCTGCTGGATGAAGGGTAAATCCCTTAAGATCAATGCCGATAAGACCGAGATACTGGTATTTGGTTCACAGAATTCCATCTGGTCGAATGCCTGGTGGCCGGCAGACTGTGGTCCCCTTCCTGTCCCGGTTAGGACAGCAAAAAATCTGGGGGTCACTTTCGACGAGGGTCTGACCTTTGGTGCTCAGGTCAGCCGAACTGTGAGCACCTGTTTCTATATCTTAAAAACCTGTAGAAAGGTGCTTCCGTACATTCCGTCCGAACTGCATTGGTCCACCATCATTGCACTAGTCACCTCCCGGCTTGATTACTGCAATGCTCTGTACCTCAACATCACTGCGGCTTTCCTGAACAAGCTTCAGGTTGTCCAGAACGCAGCAGCCAGGCTGATCCTTAACATTCCGAAGCACCAATCAGCCAGGGAGGGGATTTGTGCCTTGCACTGGCTCCCCATTAGGAAGTGCATCTCCTTTAAGGTCCTTAGCACGGTATATAAGGCCTTGCTCAGTAAAGGTTCGCCACAGCTGAAAACCATGTTCCAATGGTATACCCCCGGGAGGACCTTGAGATCCTCCTCCCAGAAAACACTAATCTCTCCAAGATACCGCAGGGCCAGATGGGGCAGTCGCTCCTTTTCGGTAGCGGCAGCCATATTCTGGAACTCCCTGCCCTCCTCCATTTCCAACGCGGAATCTCTTCTGGCTTTTAGAAAACTGCTGAAAACATGTCTATTTTCATCCTAGTTGGCTGATCCGTGCCTCTCTCCACTCCTCCATCTGCCCAGAACATTGACACCCTCTGGTATAAGTGCGCTTTATAAATTGTATCCTATCCTATGTGACTTGTATTGCTATTTGTGTAATACTCAATGCATAGGTGCACATCTTGCTTGTACGCAATTTGATGTATATTTTTCACGATTTGCATAGAGTTCTCACTCCATAGTTCAGCCCCCTAGGAGCTATGGCACAGAGCAGACAGGAAAATGTGTAAAATATCTAGCAGTAACAAACCAGTAAAAAGTAAAAAGAACAGTACAATAAAAATCCCTCAACCAATGTAAAACAATACAGAAAAATGTAATGAGCAAAATGGCACCAAAATGGCAGAAATTCAATAAAGGGAACCGCAGGTATGAATTTTAAAATATTTCTTGCAAGAAGTGTGAAGAAAAAGTAGAGAACCAGTCAGTATTCCCTGTTCATGTTAGACTGGAACCTAGGCATGATTTCAGGCTGACCATTATGGAGTGCTGGTCGAATACACCAAGCGGATCGTAAGCGGTAAAGATTTCACCTTCTGATGTAGTCGCTGAAATTCAAGTTGAAATCCTTTCGAGGGACAACGTTGCTGGCTGTGTCTGCCAAAATCCCCTAAAAGCCAGATAGCCACTGATGGAGGCCCCTTTGAAGCCATGGATTTTGGCTGGGAAAGCTTGGAGCAGGGGAAATTCAAATTTTATGGCAGCTGAAGTCCTTGTGTTGTGCAAATACTTTTCATGCCTTCTCTGGTCAAGATTTCTACCCTCACACTTAATGGTTTTTATGGATCAAAAAAAATCCTCTAGCTGAGCAAGTCTGACATTGTAACTGACAGAGTCCCTTGTAGCAGCTCTTCCTGGTCACTTCTAAGGCTCCCAGGACCGCTGATACAGCACTAATGGGCCACAATTCACTCAATAGAGGACACCAGCAGGATCAGTCCAGGTCCAGTTGCTACTAGTCAACTGGACACTTCAGGAAAAGAGCCCCTAGCAGCTTGTTGTAATCCCTGTAGCTGCACAGGCGGTAAGCCAACGGACGCTTGAAATCAACTTCTTAGTTCTGGGTACAAGTGGAAGCAGGTCCAGCCCTTCAGGCCTCCACATATGTCTCAAATTAAAAGTACAGTAAGTCTTCTTCTGTTCTTCTGCAGGTTCAAAAAGAATTCTGTTGAGCTGTAGGAGAGGTGCCACATTTGTAGACGTCACTAGCAGTTGGTAAGGGTGACTCCTGAACACTCCTTAGCCAATAGGAAAAATGCTCCCAGTGGCAAATCTTCTCACTTTTGCAACAAATCCTGTTCACCTTAACGCTAACTATCCACAGTGCACTATTCTTTATTTTTTTTATTTTTTTATTTCAATCCATCATTAGACAAGTACACATCATAATTCATTAACACAGTCTTAGTAAAAGCTGGTAAAAGAAGATACAAAGTCTAAAATTCCTCCGACATTTAAAAGTAGACAAAAAAGATGTTACATGTATATGAATAAATACACCATACATAGCTATTAACAATAGGTACTCAGCCCTTCATATGTGCAACCATGGGGCCCCATATCTGCATACCCAACGTTCTCCTACCAGAGCCTTTGAGAACAGATAAACTGTATTCAAGATTGAAAATGGTATAAAATCTAGCTCTCCACAGCTCAAAGGTGGGGGCATCCTTCTGAAGCCACATAGAAGCAATACAGAGCCTAGCTACCGCCGTCGCCAGGAAGATTATGTAGCAATGCTTATATGTTGGGTGCCCCACCCGCAGGTTCACATCCATCCCTAAAAGCATGGCAGAGGCTGAAATATTTATGAGTGCCCCAGTTATTTCCCCGAGGAATTTCTCAATATGCTCCACAAGGTTGGACAAGCACCCACATGTATAAAATATGTGTACAATATCTGCCGCATCTACCCCACACCGAAAACACTTCCCATCATTAGCCCCTCCCCATTTTAGCATTTTGGCGGGGGTATGGTACAGATTAAACACTGTCTTATAGTGCTGTGACCGTAGATTAGCCGATAATAATATCTTCCCCGCCACATCAATAGATTGCTCAACACGAGTGCCCTGGCAAGATGGCGACCACACAGACGGTTGTGTGAGCTCGAGCTCGCAGATCTTCATGCCCCACACTCTACACTGACGACAATGCGCTGGGAAGTTAAGCACGGCAACTAAAAATCAAGGAAAAGACTTACCCTGCGCAGCGGTATGCTCTGGTGTGCCCGGTCTGGCGCAGCGGCTTCTTGTATCTCCGTGTTGCGGCTCCTGGAGTTGATTTGGCAGTCTTCCGGGTTTCTGCACGCAAGGAGCCTCGGGACTGGAGGCGGGTCTGACCTGGCTGACTTGGCTGCGGCGATGCCTCCGATAGCGGACGCGGAAGAACCCGAAATCTTGTGGAGGTTGGAGGCAGTGGCGGTACAGCAACGGGGAATACCGGACGAGCTGGAAAAAACGCCAGTGTGGGAGACCTAGCAGCTGAAAGAAGCGAAAGAAGAGAAAGCATGCGCGGTGACAATACCGGTAAGCGGACTGTGCCCTCTTTATTTCTATCGGGGAAAATGAAAAAACAGCCCACCCCTCCATACACTGGCCCTGGTAAGGAGGCAGATAGACAGATTGGCAAAGGGGGAACCCCGAATGCTGGTTGGGGACAGAAGGATGCGGATGCAGAAGGGGGCTACCAAACCGGGGACACGCCTGATAACATTAATATCCTAACAGAAGGGAAATGGGATAAGGAAAGAGACAACAGGGAAGGTGGCTGCACTACTTGGGATATAGGTGAGCCTGTGTTTAGCCAGAACACATTGGTTGGTAAAGACTCTGTTAAGGACATTTCAGCAGTAGTTAACACAGCGAATGGTCAAAAAGGCGAACCGTCCTATGTGGATAAGCCAAATGGGCAAAGTGATATTACCATTCCGAGGCTGGTAAAGGAAATTGATTCAGGGGATACATTTTTTTCCCTATCGGACCCCTCGGATACTTCTGAGGATGAGACTGATCCAACGACCAGTTCAAACCGGAGGAGGGGTTCCCCAGACAGCGGCCATAGTGGAATTAGCAGCTCCCATCTAGATGACCTGGGAACAGGTACACCGGGCACACCAGGAAGCAGTCCAAGAACGGTACGCAAGAGGGGTGAAGCAGTTGACAAACTCAGAGCTATTGAAACCGCTGAAAGCACCAATGCCTTGCAGTGGGACTATTCTTTTTTGTCTGAATCCGGGCCAAGAGGTGAGGCCATAGGGGCACAACCATGTGAAAAGCCATTAGAGAGATCAGAGGACATCTCATTAGCGGTCATATACCAGAGCACATATGGCCCATAGGGAGGAGACCCGGATAGAGAGTCTGTGTACGCAAGGGGCTTGCCGGAAACTCCAGAAATCAGTTCGAAGGATTGCAAAATCGTGCACAGAATTTGTGGAAAGATTCAATGAGGCAGAAACACGGATCTCCAATCTGGAGGATGAACTTGCAGCGCAAAAGGCGGCCACGGAAGCACTGCGGTCATCGAAAGATGATACTCTATGGAAACTGACGGACCTTGAGAACCGACTTCGGCGCAACAATTTGCAGGTTTTGGAAATTCCAGAGGGTGTTGAAGGACTAGACGCGCGAAAATTCATTATTGAGCTCTTTTCCGAAGCCTTCCCAGGGTTGTCGCAATGGGATTGGAATCGGGAGATTCAGAGGGCGCACAGGTTTCCATTTACTCAGCGTATAAAGCCAGGCCAGAGCACTCCTAGAACCAGTGCAATTTTGATCTCAATTAACAACTTTCTGGCTCGAGAGTCTGTCTACGATCTTGCACGTCCAGACCGAAAGAAAACAGGGAAAGGGATTGAATTTTTTGTACGTCCTGATTATGGTCCTTTGACGGTGGAGAAAAGATGGCAACTACGTCAACTTATTGCCCCCTTTCAAGGCAAAGGGGCTCAAGCCTATTTATTAAGTCCAGCCAAACTCAAAGTTATATTTAACGAACAAGTGCGATTTTTCACCACAGAGTTTCAAGTTAAAGAATATTTGCAGTCCTTATAAAATGGCTACAGTGTTAAATAATTTTGGTATATAGGTGGTGGTAATAGGGAGGGGGGGTTTCTTTCTTCTATGTTTGCACCCCTATGTTGTCTCTTTACACTGGGTATTTGTTCCCCTCTCTAGTCTTGGCAATAGGGGCATGGTAGTTAAAGGAATGCACTAACTGGACGGGGCGGGGAGATCGGGGGGGCAGGAACTTGATCCATCTCAGGGACCATCGGTCCTCAAGCCTCTTTTCCGGGTAAGGGTATGGGGGGGCAGGGCTTCGGCTGAAGCCCTGCACAGGTGGAGAAGGTGGGGATATGGGGTGGGGGTGGTGGGGGGGCACTTGGGTGTGGGGGGCATGTAGAATAAAACAATCCATGAGAGTTCAAGAGTCAAAAAAAGAGAAGTGTACACAATTAAATCATATGGCCTTCGATCAGTTAGAAATATCGATCTATGATTCGGGATAGGAAATGTCCTTCGGGATTGCGGATTTGTTCCTTTAATGTATGTGGGCTGAATAATTATGGGAAGAGACAACGGGTGGCTCCAGAGCTGCGGATGATTCAGCCAGATTTGGTCTGCATACAAGAAACTCACATCCCATGGTGTAAACGCAACCTGTTAGCCGAGCTTGGATATTCAGTGTTGATAAGCACACAACAATCTACCACAAACCGAGGGGTAGCGGCACTGGCTAAAAGCACAGTGCAGGGGACGGGAAGAGCTTTAGCAGATAAACAAGGGCGGTGGGTCATTATTGAATGTACAGTAGGGAATGTCAGATCTACTGTATGTTCAGTATATGGCTCCAATTTGGATGAATCAGAGGTGTTAGAGGGGTTGAATGTCAAATTAGCATCATGGCCGACTCCTCTGATTCTGTGTGGCGACCTTAATATACATTTGGAGCCCCAGGGTTTACAATTAGACATTAAAAATTACAAGGGTAGGAAGCCCAAAGTGTTTAAGGCTCTCCAGCATTTGGTGGTGGATCACGGGTTGGCAGACGCTTGGACTACTTTACGAGGTCCTGGTCCAGGCTATACATTTTATTCACACCCACATCAAAAATGAGTTAGGTTAGATTATTTTTTTGTTCCAACAGTGTTATTGGCAGCAGCTAAAATACAAGTCTTCCCTCGGATTACGGCGGATCATGGCCCCTTAGTACTTGATATACAGGCAATTAGTACAGGATCAAAGGCTAGATCCTTCACATTTGATAGGAAATTGTTGCTGGATGAGACATTCATTGTGCACATGAAAGAGTGGGTCAGGCAGTTTTTACTCATTAATCGTAATTCTACCACATGGGGCTATATATGGGATGCTCTAAAGGCTGGGTTCAGGGGAGAGACCCTTAGTTTTGGGCTACACAAGCAGAGGCAGCTGAAGATGGAGGTGCAGGAATTGTATTCAAAACTTACAATAGCTGAAGAGACGCTCATGCAGGGAATACAAGCAAAAGCGGATATTATATTATTGCAAACTGAGGTCGCACGGTGTAAAGCTAAAATCAACCTGCAGTGGAGTAAAGCAATAGCCATCAAACACACTCTTAATAAAGAACAAAGGTGTCCATTACAATGTCGGGCGGAGAAAAATCCGCCATCAACCACAGTGGCGAAAATCCGCCCGCCTACACCGTCTGAATACCGACCGAGCAATTACGATGCCGCGAACCGAAAACCGCCGGAGGCGGAAAATAAACAGAAAAAACCGCCCGCCCATGTCCGAGTCCAAGTCCATCCGCCTGCCACGGACGGAAAGACGCACGACAAGCCAAAACCGCCCGCCCTGACGACCGAGACACCGCCCGTTAAATTAGGATCGTACCGACATGAGCGCGGGAAATCCACAAATACACCGCCCGCCAGCGCAAACAACAGTGACGAAAATGGACATGGCGGAAGCCCTGGCGGCCACGTCCATGCACAGAAACCATCCGCTGACGAAAACAAACACACACAACATGGCTAACAAGTCCACACAGCAACCCACGCACAAAAACCCAAACATAGTACACATCCCTGAAACACCCCCCCTAGACAAACAAATCAACTACAAATCCCAGAACACCAGCCACAACACACCTGAAAACAACAGACCATCATGACACACCCACATAGGTAAGTACAAAACCAGCCCCTTCACAGACCACAACCCCCTGCAACATTACAAACTGAGGACGAAAGCACACAACACAGCGAGACAGAAAGGACAGCAGCACACCACAGACACGCACCCATCACACCCATCACCACCACCACCACCACCAAACACCGGCAACACAAACCCCCTGCACATCACACACCACACACCGCACCAGCACCACAAACACCAAAACACACACCATGGCACCACACAGAATGCCCAAGTTCACTGCCACCGAGTTGACGGTCATGGTCGACGAGATCGTCAAGGTGCACCCACAAATCTATGGCAACCAGGTCCAACAGACACCACTATCCACCAGAAACCGGTTGTGGAGCAGGATCGTAGACCAGGTCAATGCAGTCGGGAACGTTCCACGCAACAGAGGAGAAATTAACAAAAGGTGGAACGACCTCAAAAGCGTGGTCAAGAAGAAGGAGACCAAAAATCGAGAGCTGGCTGCCAGGACTGGCGGAGGGAATCCCGCGCTATTCAAGACCTTCAAGGCGTGGGAGGAGAAGGTGCGAGTCATCATACATCCGGAGATCCTCACCGGATTACCAGGGGGAGTGGAGGCTGGTAAGTACAAACAAACGTATACCAGCACACCGCTATGTAATCACATGCACTACCACCATGCCATAGCTCCTAGGGACAAATACCCCCATGTCCAGTACACAATACACAAGACATCACCCACACATGCAACAGACACTCACACACACTCAGCCCAAAGCTACCAACTAACAAAACCATGGGGGCATGTGTACAGTCAGCCAGCACTGCAACTCCCACCAGGTCCCCTTGTACTCCAGATGCGCCAGAATGAGCACTCCCCACACCCACATCCATGTGTCCGCCATAGCTGCACTGACCGACAAGTAACAGGTAAGTAGCCGGAACACAAAGACAGTGGGTCGGAGGGGGGACAGCTGAAGTAAAACACCCACCAGGCCCCCACTACCACAGACCAGCAAGGCGGAGCACACCCCACATCCATGTGTCCGCCATAGCTGCACTGACCGACAAGTTACAGGTAAGTAGCCGGAACACAAAGACAGTGGGTCAGAGGGGGACAGCTGAAGTAAAACACCCACCAGGCCCCCACTACCACAGACCAGCAAGGTGGAGCACCCCTCCCTCCCAGTACCATGTGGCATCCATTGCATTGCGCACTCAGAAACAACCTGTAGGTGGGAAAATGTACAGGGCGGGGCGTCTGTAGGCATGAGGACTGTACTACGACTGACACATGGGACATGTCACATAGCAGAGGAACACGCAGCACTGCTCCCAGTCACAATCATGAGACCAATGTGCACACGGACATGTTCAACAGAGTCAAACCCCACATGACCCATCACAGATACAGCAACACCTAAGGAGCCACGTCTGCATGTACAAGTCCCACTGGAGCACAGACCCACACGGCAGGCACTGTGCCACCCATCACACACATCAGCAACACCATCGAAGTCCTGTCCATGTAGTCCTCACTGCCTGTCACCCACACATCGTACAACAATGCCCACGTAAGACAGGCCGTACTAGAAGTAACAGCTTGGAACCACAATATTGCACACAAAGACAACTGGACCCATGAAACACACAGGCACACAATGCACATTCAACATATCATCCATCTCATCTCTCAGCCACAGTGTCATGAAAGGTATGACATCCGAACAGCTGGCCCTCATACAGTAGACATGCAGAGATACCTGCCCATGACAAATCAAGTGCCTGCAGTGACTGAAGCGCACGTCACACTGCGAGTAACGACACACATAATATAGTCAACACCCCAAGAGCACAGCACTGATGCACATGTACCAGGGCAGCACGCACACAAAGGAATTGGCCCATCTGCAATACGTCGTGTGGCACACAACAAGCACGAACTCACAACATTGCTACCAATGTGATGTCCATGAATGATAACAGTCAGCAGATATTCCGGCCATGTGAGACAGACACACACCTTTGTCCATGCACTGTCACGTTGCCAGAACACATGTCACGTTCTGCACCCATTACCCACAGCATGTACCCCAAAAGCATATTTCAACCCAAGAGCGTTTAGGGGCTGTACCCCCTTTTGGCATCAGCGTACCTAAGCGTTCCATCCCTCCCCTAAACCTTCGTTCAACCCAACATCGTCGATGGTCCTGGAGCACGCATACACACGAGCCACAAAATGTAGGAGCATAGCAACACACACCCATCGGCATTGCTAATCCGTCCCATGCCACATGTCCACATCACACAGACCCATTGCCTAGCCCACGCATACACACATCGTACATCCACACACATGCCACTGGGAAACCTGTGCACGACAGTGCACGAACTGTGAATGTCAGACAACCAATACATACTTTGCTAGGTGCAACACAATGACCCATCTCATCCTCCCCACAGGTGCCGAACTGCTGGATGCTGGAGAGGGTGACAGCAGCCAGCACAGCCAGTCCGCAAGCCCCCGACCCGGACTCACGGATGTAGAGGAGCTGGACACCGCTCCGGACACGGACCACCCAGCAGGCCCATCTGGAGTGGCAGGGCACAACCGCTCCCCAGGGCCCCTCCTGCCCACCAACCCATCACCCAGGGCTGCTGACCAGTCACAGACCCCTGCTGCCACAGCCGTTGCGGCCACCACCACCGCCGCAACCACCACCACTGCCGCAACCACCACCACCACGCCATCCCTCGCCACAGCCCCTGCGCAAGGGTCGGCACGGCCGTCGGGCTCCACCCTGGGAGCCAGAGCGAGGACCGTGGTGAGCAATGTGGCTAGTGAGCAGGTCGGTGGCAGCAGTACTGGTAGGAGGAGCAGGGCCAGGCCAACGCCAACTGTGCCTGGGAGCCAAGCCCTGCCGCCAATCGACAGAGTCCTTGGGGCCTATGAAGAGGCCCAAGGCGAATGGGCCAGGTCGGCAAGCGACACGCGGGAGGTCCTTGCGGTGTTGAGGTCCATGGACGCCCATATGGCCCAAATCGCGGCCCTCATGGGCCAGCTGGTGGTGGGGGGGAGGGCACAAGCAAGGCCAGCAACACCACCTCCGCCACCACCTGCTGTGGCGCAGGCTCATGCAGCATCGCGTTCCCCTGCATCCACAGTGAGTGAGCACTCCTCAACCACCACCAGCGTAACATCAACACCCCCCCCTACCAAACGTGGAAGGGGCCGTCCAAAGAGGAAACAGGTGTCCAGAGAGGACTTCGCCCGCACCAAACGCCAGTGAGTCAGCTAGCCACCTTGACCACCTACTGCATTGACTTGTAATACAATCCTACCCCACACTGCCATGTGAATGGCATGTGTCTGTTGGACTGTGGACATAGAACTCCATGGGTACACCTTGACCATCACGCAGCCATGACCGTCAACTCATTGTCACAGCATGCACCACATTTGTCATCACCTTGCACACAATCACATGTCACCGCTGTTAATAAATACACCTTGATCACAATCGGCTTAATGTGTCCTGGGTTTATTCCACGATGTGCAATCGCCACCATGAGCAGAAATGCATCTGCTGTGTGGCATGTCGATGGGACAGGAGAGGCTGCAGGGACCTAGGGGTGAAAAAAGGAACAAGAGTACATTCAATGAGTGTGTCACACACTCATCACACAGTACTTGTCACCAACTACAAGCAATGCACACACATCTCACAGAGCAACAGGGCACAATGCTACAGCCACTGTCAGTGGCATACCAACCTGGACATGGACCATTGACACACAGCACTCAGTGAACAAAAGGCCCCCGTGACAGAGCACACATACACCTGCACAACTACAGCTACATCAGCCATCGTACATGGTCACTCACCGTCAAGTGAAGTAGCGGGCGATGAGCTGCTGACGCACATTCACAGCTTCATCCTCTCCACTGTCCTCTTCACTCGAGCTGTCCTGGTCTGCAAGCTGGGGCCCTGGTTGATCTCCGTCATCCACAATTAGGGGGATCTGCTTGCGGATCACCAGATTGTGCAGCATGCAGCAAGCCACAATTATCTGGCACACCTTCTGTGGGGAGTACGCCAGTGCGCCCCCGGTGCGGTCCAGGCATCTGAACCTGGACTTGAGGAGGCCAAAGGTCCGCTCAACCACACGCCTGGTCCTCCCATGTGCCTCATTGTAGCAGACATCAGCTGGGCTCCCAGGACGTCGCAATGGGCTGAGCAGCCAGGGCCCATTCGGGTAAGCATAGTCACCTGGGTGTGAGGGACACAGAGAACCGTTGCAATTCCAACTGTACACAAGACAGCATCGCACAGCCAGCACGCTACACTACTCCACATACTCACCAACAATCCAGCCACGGTCATGTTGCAGATTGGTCATCAGTCGTGGTAGGATGCTGTTGCGCATGATGTGCGCGTCATGGGCCGATCATGGGAATTTCGCACACACGTGTGTAATCACCATGTCCACAAGGCACACCACTTGCACATTCAGGGAGTGCGTGTGCTTCCGGTTGCGGTAGAGGTGCTCAGTGACCTGTGGTGCAACAAGGCCAACATGGGTGCAGTCTATTGCACCAACGACGTGGGGGATTCGTCCAAGAGCATAGAATGCACCCTTCACTGCCGCCAATTCACGAGCCCTGGGGAAGCGGATGTATCTGTTCCTGTACAGCATCATGGCTGACAGTACATCCCTGAGCACCATGCTGAACATGGGTTGGGACATCCCACCTCCACTGCCCACTGTGTGCTGGAATGACCCAGTGGCGAAGAAATGCAGTGCAGCCATCACCTTAGCCGTGGGGGTGAATGCTGTTGGATACACCCTGCGAGGACGGAGGTGGGGTTCCAACAAGGCACATAGACGATGCAGGGTGGGTCGGTCCAGACGATATTTGCGGATGACCTCCACATCCACCATGTCTGACAGCAATTGGTAGGGGCGATGAATGTTTGGTCTCCGCCTAGGAAAGATGGAAGTGGACACATGTCAAAGCAACACGTCACATGACATATTCACATACACAAAACATAAATGACTGAGCAGGCAATTGAATGACAGAACGGCTGACAAGTAGGGACAGCACAGCCACAATACACTTACACAGGTCCCCTACCAATAGCAATGGGCAGTGACACACACCATTGCTATGAGCATGCACATGGGGAGTTAGGCCTTAACAACTTGTAAGGCATGCTGATGGTAACAGAATGCATATTCGGTAAGCTGCAACACCATGGCAACATGACTAGCTGCTGTGCATCACACTGCTTCCGAGGCTGGGGGTGTAGGGCACACACCAACAACGCTATGGACACAGGCTGAGCGGCCAAAACAAGTGGGACCTGTGGCACGAGGGGATATGAGACAGTCATTGATGTCCCTACTGCACCCTATGTACAGCACTGTACGGATCACACCTCCAGAAACATTGACAGGTGTACACATTGACAGCCCCAGGCCAACACGGCTGTGTGCTTGCAACTACACATCACAAGTGACACGTAACATTGCACGTGCCAAGTGGCAGATGTACATAGTGAAAGATGGCATGTGTGTGCATATGCATATCCCATGCTCCCATGCCAATGTGTACATGATGTGCCTACAGACATGTGGAGGCTGAGCACTGGCCGTCCCTGCCTATGCACACAGCATGTTGTGGCCCTGTCCATTGTGGACCTGCACCCACACGCAAATCATGGCCACACCTGCAGATGCATTGCGCACATTATACTGTGTGGTGCACATGGCATCAGCGGACTGTACCCGGCATGGGCCAGGCCCTTACGGCCAACTCCAATGACCCTCGCTGTTGCACCCTGCGTGTTCCACTGTGGAGGTAGGCGTCCATGTCCAGCTGGGAGCAGGCCAACGTCTGCAATTGAAGCTGCCAGACATGGTACACGAATTGCAGCAGCTTGTACCCACTGAAACGGCCCCAGGGGGTAATATGTGTGTGTGAGTGGGACAGGCATAACCACAGCTACCTGGCACTGCAGCCTGGCACCCCTCGACAACACCTGCTGCTGCCACCACTCCACCTACACGTGGATGACGCTGAGGACATGTCCAGGTCCACTCACCAGCGAGGAGCTGGAGAACCTGGATTCCGTGCTCCACGCACACTGCACATGGCTATTCCTTGCGAAAGTTGTGTGTGAGAGACAACTGCAGTGTGTGTGGGTGTACATGTGGGGGACACACATGTCGTTGCTCCGCAGCACTATGAGTCAGAGCCTGTGGAGTACAAACATGCACTGCTCACCATGCTGGCTGCAGGTGGCATGGGTATGTGAGCTCTCGGGCGCTTTGACCTGTCTGTCCCTCCCGAGTGGTGGTACATGGCAACTTCATGTCAGACATCCAGTGACACAGACAATTGGCAATGCAGGTCTCAGTGCACTTGTTGGTCGTGTGGAAGTCAGGCTGGGGCCATGCTGCCCTTCTCAGTCCCAGCAGGCCTGGCCTGCACATTGACTGCACAATGCCAGTAGGTGCCGACACAGACTGCCTAGTGGGTTACATGTGTCTCCTGTTCAGGACCCCCCGGATGAGCGCTTACTCTGCACTGTCGATTGGACACACCATGACTCGTGATAGGGATGTGTGTGAGATAGTGGCACTGAATGTGACCTTCGTTGCGGGGTGGGCCATGCACAGGGCGAGTACGCTGATGGTTGCGCAGTGTTGGTCACAGTGGGTACACCCACACAGATGTGTTGCCTTGTGATCTTTTTCTAGGTCAGCCTGACAATGGACAGTAGATGTGGGCAGGCTACACATTGCTCGATGTGCTGTCTATATGCATGTGCCTTCACACCAGTCACAACTGCCCCTGCACATGTGACCCCTGCTGCACTCAGTGCTGGGTCTGTTGAGCTGATGCACCATCTGTGCGTGGGGCAGACAGCTCTGCTCACTTCCGTCATTGCCCATGACATCACTTTGCCGCAGGTGACATGGATCATGGAGGGCCCACATGTACGCGTGGGTGGACTACACAAGACTGTCCAATGGTTGTCACCCCCAGTCAGTGCTTCGAATGGGTAGTATGTGGTGCTGGTACTCATTTTAATGTGTCGAGTGGGCGGGGCTGGGTGCGGGGCTACATGCAAGACATGGGTAGTTCATCGGCTGATCTACTAGTTGCAATACACACGAGACACGTCTTTTTCCGACCACATCAGGGTCATTCCTTAAACTGGCTGAAAATTAAACAGTCAACTTTTGCACTGTTCTCATGGCCTCCCCTCGCTCGCCCCAATATGCGTTTGCACCTGAGCAGCTAGCGCATGCACAGGCAGCTCCAAGCTCGCCCCAGAGAGGCCAAGGAGTGTATGTGTGGGTCCAGTTGAACAAGTGGTCTGTCTCACGGTATAATAAGTGGCAGGACTCCGTCCACATGCGTGGTGCCCCGACTCGAGACCCGGGCAACATTGACAATGCATGACAGGCTCCGCAGTCCGGATACACCACCTGCAACACACAGAGGCTGTAGCTGCCCTAGCGGGCCAGTCCGCGTCCAACTGGAGCTCATGGCCCCACACATTCACTCTTTGGCCTCTCTGGGGCGAGCTTGGAGCTGCTTGTGCACGCGCTGGCTTCTCTGTTGCAATGGCATGTAACGTGTGTGGGTGTATTGTCAATGGGTGGGATGGTGCGAGCCACCTTCCGTGACGTCACTCCTGCTTGTGATGTGTGCGTCCCCCACTACTTCCATTTGACTTGTGCCATACTACACATTGTGGATGTGTTGCCTGTGTGATGTGACCAGGATGAGCGCGCCATGACCTCTCACCCACCATGCTCTACGGTCATCCCGTGCCCTGGATTGCCTGTGCAAGTGGACAATGTTGGGGATACACCAGGTCGACAGGGGATGTGAGTGCCTTGGCAAGGGCCTGGCGGACGCGCAGCAGTATCCGGCATGTCCACGGAGGGTGGGCTGACGTCTACACTTGATGCGGCATTGATCGTGTGCCCGCCTGTTGTGCACACACGAGTTCACATTCATCACCAGACAGGTGGTCTTTACAGATTCCCAGGAGTGCGCCAATGTACTGTTCCTGAGTCCTCCCAACACAGCGTGTTTCAACATTGCATGTGCGCACCTACCCGTCACACTCACCCACCTGAGCCATGCGTAACTCCCGCTTCACATGACACATGTGTGTCTCCCACAGTTGTGCTACTCATTTGCGTTGACATCCAATGACAGTGGACTACATGGTCATCTCACGACTGCCGTGTACTTCACACACTCTCATCCTCTCTCATTCGTACTTGTGAAATGAATCAGCAGAGACACATTTTTGCTTCAAGCCATGTATTGGGACTTATGTCCTCTGTGATGCAGTATAGTGAACACTACTGGCAGCGAAGTGCATGTGGAGGATATACTCAGCATGATTACACATAGCATAGGGTGTAGGGGTACAGTGATTAGTTGTTGACTGTGGGATGTGGGCTTCAGAGTTACAACTGCTTAGCCGTTGGTGTGCTAATGTACATTTGCTAATTACTGTGGTGCTGCTGACTTTGACACAGACAGTATACATTTAGCCTACCAGTCCGCTTGTCATCATGGGCACAGTGCATCTCAGTTCCATGTTACAGGTTTGCTGCTATAGTTACTCATACACACGTGCGTGGAGGTGACATCAGGGCATGGGCTTACGTGCATGCAACGGCGTCCCACTTGTTGTTGCGATGTGGTGGGTACTGGCCATGTCACAGTCACTGGGCTCATGTTGTTGGTGGATGCACTTGGTGTCCATGCAAATCTCCTGGCACGGACGTTCAGAGGGAGGTGAGGTGACAGCTCTCACATACTACAGCAGGACGATTACTGTCCACTGACCGGTGCATATGTTCATGGGCGCAGGATCCATATCATGGCATGGTTGTACGTGCAGTTCTGTCCATGTGGTTGCCATACACAAATCCCATGCCTCTGCCTCCCCCTATTCATGCAGAGTTACTGGATGTGATGAGGAACAGGGTGCATGTCCCGAAAAGTATCAGATGTCATGGCAGTGTAGTTGTTGATGTGGTGTCAGTTGCAGGTTGCATGGTATAGTTGTTGTACTGGTAACTGCCTAGTCCGTGCGTAAGCCAAGCATGGGTACGGTGTGGGACATCATTGCTCAATTGGGGGTATGGCGGCGGGGCCCGACGAATTGACAGGTTGTCAGGAATGCAATACCTTCCAGCAGGGCTTCCATGGCATTGGTGGTGGACATGGTTGCCATCCAATGTAGCGGATGGTGGCTGTCAAGGTGTTGGTCGTGAGTTGTCCCTTGTAGGAGCATGTTGGATGGCATTCGATGTAACTGTAATCCATTATCCGTCGTGTGGAGGCACAGTGGTCCCATTGCAGTGTGGGTCCGATAGTCGCCACATATGCCATGCCCCCATAGGCTGAACAGACCCTGTCGTGGGCGTCCAGGGGGTTGAATAGTTGTAGCAGGTCCGCCCTTGGACATGCCGGGTTGGAGAGACATAACTCCACAGGATAGTAGAAGGGACACCTCCGACAGTAGAAGACGGGGATGACGCAGCTGAACAATGCGATGCAGTAAGTTAGTCGGTAACTTACGTTCAGCAAGGCCAGATTGTCACATCCCAATATCTGTATCAGGTTATGTTTGTACAGCTTGATCTGTCTGGCGTAGTTGGGTAGGTGTGGTGCAAGTGCCATTTTGCTGCAGGGCGCTGTGGTGGCGTGCTCCGGCTGTCTGTGCAGTCTGCAGAGTGCAACCTCCGATGTTGCTGGGAATTCTGTAATGGTCGTAGGGAGGCAGGACTTGTGTTATGTTGGCTTGTGCGGAGGACACGGGCCCTCATCCCACATGCTTCTCTGAATGGTCAAGGTCAGTGGTGTCTGACTCCTTCCAGATAACTTGCATGTGAACCACATGGGGGAGTGTTATCATTTCTTCTTTCCGTTGTGAATGTTCTTTGGTGTTATGAGCTATCTGCCCTGTGGCCGCTTCCCTCTGCATGCCTGTGTTGGGCTTTGTTTGGTGCAATGACTGTTGTCTCCGGCTTGTTTAGTCGGGATGTGGTTTCACAGTGGGAATGGAAGGTCATTTGGTGCTGTCTCCTCTCCCGTGTGTGGGCAGCAGGCTGCGTTTCCACTATACGTTGGGCCTTGTGTTATAATTGGTCCCACCTGTTGTCTGTCCCCGGTATCTTTGATGTTACGTATTGCATGTCTTGTTATTGGGTGCAGGGTGGCATCGGTGTTTCTGTGTGGTACTGGCGTACCTTTTCCCGACGGGGTCCATATTCTGCTGGGTGATGTTGCCTCCGCTGTGTGCTTCGCCGTGTTTTGCACACAGGGGTGTGTCCTAATGTGGCGTGACGTCACTGACATGTTCGGGTCACTTGTGTGACGTCAGGTTGGCAACGGTGAATTGCCGGTTGGGGACATGACTGTGGCAGGGCTGTCATGTGACATGTGCGTTCTGGGTGGTGCTGGTGTGTGTGGTGTTTTGTTGTGACCCTGTGTTGTTTGTGTGCGGCGCATGCATTGCGCTGCCGTTGGCCTCTGCGTTGTGCGCATGTGTGGGTGCAGTGGTGGATGTGTCGTGTCCACGCAGGGTTGTCGGGGGGGGGCCATATACAGTTTTCCCGCCCTTGCACTGTGTGCGCTGTTTGCGTGCCCCTGTAGTGTGTCTGCCTACCTGCGTCGCCGCGGTGCATTGACTCCTGGGTGCTGCATCAGGTAGAGCATGGGGAGGGCCTGCAGTGCTGGATTCATGCTCGGGGGGTCCGCCTCTTTGCTATCCGTACTGTGCATTCGGTTTTCCGCCTTGCTTTCACGTGCGGTGTCTCTTAGCCGGGGGAACTGTTTGGTTCTGGCATCGTAATTTGTACGCCGGGCGGTACGTCATTTCGTCGGGCATTGTGTCTCCATTAGGCCGCGCCGCTCTGTGGACGGGCGCACTTTGATGGCGGAGGGCGTAGCTGGCTTACGGGCGGTGTTTGGCTGTCTTTTTGCATCCTAATTGGGCGGGCGTGTGTGCTGTGGCGGGCGGACGGTAACTGGTGCTTTTTGCATCCGCCAGCACGGCGGTGGTGCTTCCGCCCGCCATCCTAATGGGCCCCAAAGCTATGAATATGGTGAAGCAGCAGGGCGCTGCCTGGAGCAAAGGTTACGCTCAAGGGAAGTGGGACAAAGAATTAAGGGTATGTTAGATAAACATGGTAATGTGGTAGATACCCCTGATGGGATCCTTAGTGTTTTTCATGATTTTTTTAAGGGATTATACACCGGAGATGGTTCAGCTGCACAGGCAAGTGAGAGCTTGCTACAGAATATTAATTTTGAAATATTATGTCAACAGGATGTAGATATGCTAGAGGCACCAATAATTATGGGGGAGCTCGAGTTAGCCATCAACAGGCTTTTTTTCAAGAGATAAAGGATGATATGTTGATAACATTTCAGCAAGCACAGCTAGGGGCAACTCCACTATCATGGGGTGAAGCAAGCATAATCGTTTTTAAGAAAAAAGATAAGCAACCCGGTCTCCCTGGTTCCTATCGACCCATATCATTGTTGAATTGTGATGGTAAAATTTATGCCAAAATACGCGCGACCCGGTTGTCTAAAGTTATCTCTCACCTGGTGTCAATTCGGCAACACAGGTTTATACCCGGGAGGAGTACAGTTAACCATATTAATAGGGTGATACCTCTACTAGACGCTGCTAACACTCGGGGTAATAAATTTAGTTTGATTCTTTTAGACGCAGAAAAGGCGTTCGAACGGGTCGCGTGGGATTTTTTAGGGGTAGTTTTACGACGGTTTGACTTTCATCCCGGTTTTGTGAAAGCGATACAGGTTTTATACCGAACTCCTACTGCTAAAGTCTGTATAATGGGCTTAGAGTCAGAACCTGTTTACATCACCAGAGGTACAAGACAGGGATGTCCGTGCTCCCCTTTGTTGTTCTCATTGTATATTAATCCCTTTTTAATTACGATATAGCGGTGGTAACATCTAACCCTAGTACTGCTATGCCTGAGATAGAACAGCTAGCTCAGAGATATGGCTCGGTTTCAGGGTATAAACTTAATGTGTCTAAAACACAGATCTTGTGCATAAATCAAGACTGCAGCAATGATCCTAGGGTCATGGACGAGGTATCATATCTGGGTAATAAATTAAGGACATGCTTGAAGGCACTAGTGGAGGTTAATTGGGGGTCCATTTTAACAACAGTCAAACAACAACTAGATCGCTTTGAATGTTTACACTTGTTGCTGGTCGGGCGCTGTAATATTCTTAAAATGATGAATTTTACCTCTGGTTTTATATTACTTTAGATCAGTCCCATTAGAACTCACCCGCCTTCAGCTGCAATCACTTCAGTCAATCTGTGCTACATTTTTATGGGCCCAAGGGAAATCCCGAAGAGCAATGCGCTTAATGACGTTACCCCGGGAGAAGGGTGGGTGGGCAGTTCCGGATTTTACGCTGTATTATTATGCCTGTATTCTTCAGAATATGCTCATTTTATTAACGGGAGAAGAGGTTTCTAATTTTGCTGAATTACCATCTATCTATCAAATGCTGTTGGGTTCTGATGCTAAGAGCCGACTATTTGTGATGTTGGAATTCAGCTATTATAAAAAAAACTCGGTTCAAGGTGTTAAGCGCCGTTTATAAGGTTTGGAAGGTTATCCGGAAATATTATCAAATTGAGGGTGTCTCGTATTACACTCCCACATCCGCTTCGGGTTTACTCCCGGCAATCTTTTGGGATAGAACTATGGACAGATGGAGAAGCAAAGGGATCCTGCATGTTGGTGATTTTTATACTAATGGGAGTTTGGCATCATATGCTATGTTAGCAGATAAATATCAGTTGCCTAAGACTGATTTTTTTAAAGTTTCTGCAAATTCGTGACTTTTTATGTAAAAAGCAGCGGATACTAGGGTCAAATACTGTTGTAGAGGCTATTAGAAAAAACTCCCGCATTGGGACCTTATATAATATCTTGCTTGATACTCAGAAGGATGATTTAGAGGCCCAAAATCTCAAATGGGACCACAGTGCACTATTCTGAGGCAAATCCTACATGGCAGAATCTTTCTGCCCCTGGAGGGAGCTTGTGAGTCAGACAGTGATGTGTTTAGGGAAATGTGCAGTCCCCTACTCTTCAGCTACAGCAAGCTGATTTTTGACCAGCTCTCCATCCCACTATCCAGGTACCAAGTTGATGAAAGATGACCTAAGGAACAAAAGGCTTCCCTTCTTCAGGTCTCTCTTTACATTTAATTATGAATGAGCAGCACTCAACGTGGTCCCTTTCAAGTTAATGAAGTCCCTGGACCCTCCACAGCTGTTCTTTCTGAGATGAGAGGAGTCATATTACTCACCCTCAGGTTTTCCTGCTCTGGAAGCAATTTTCACACATCGTTAAGAGGAAACACTGACAGGGTCAGCTGTTGGCTAATACAAACTTACTAGAGGTTCAGACAGGTATATCGTAATTTTTCAAAACTTACATTTCATAAATATTTACAAAAATCTGACTTCAGCAATAAATTAGATTTTGCAATTAATATTAAAAATAGTGCTTTAATCAGCTCCTTAGCTTATCTCTTTCCAAAGTTAATAAAAGTATAAATTGATCTGAACGTTAGTGTTTCTCATAGGATACTTAGAGTGAAAGTAGCTTTTGGGAGCTAGTCACTGAAGGCATATGCCAACATTAATATATTACATGTACCACTTTTAAAAACTTATGTGTGACTAATTTAATATTCAAAAGTAGGGTACTTTCCTGTGAAAGGGTAATTTTGGCAGATTCACCAGCAGTTTTAAAAACTGTATGAGTCAGCCTACACAGGGAGGCCTGAAGCCCTGTTTTCTTTGTTACTTTAGCAGATAGCACAATAAGAGCTGCAGTCCACTGGTAGCATTTAAGTTTCCATGCCATTATTGTATTCTCCTATAACATGACCTTGCTTAGAGTTGCCAATTGGGCTGTAGCTAATTTTCAAATACACACATGGTGACAGGAGCAACGCTTGTAATTTATCTCACCACTGGCAATCGCTCGGGTATCATTCCAATCCATTGTTCGCTTGCCCACCATGCCACCTCGGTTTAGACCCATCCATATGCAAATCAGTATTGACTCTGCTCCAATAGGAACAGTGCAGCCCAGTTAGGTCCTCTCTAAACCATAACAGAAGCAACCCAAGACCGGTTTCACTCTGATGAGGCTCTTCAGTTGTGTGTAGCTTGGTTCCAGTGCCACAGTAAGCAAATTTTACCATGTTTTAGGGGTCAAATCACATACACAGGTGCCTGGACAAATGAGCACTAGCATGCAGAGGTAAATAAACCTGTAAAACCACTCAACAAGAAGTATGGGTGAATATACAAAAAAGGCACTTTCTTACAATAGTCATAGACTGAGGAATTGAAACCAATGATAAAATCCACCCCTCTAAGTTGTATCATGAAACGTGTGCATGTGCAAAGATTTTATTAATGCCTCAAAAATAAGCACATAACATATTACCCCTATCAGTAATTGCTTAATTGCAATACATTTCATTGCCATTTAATAAACCAGTGCTTTGTTAGGAAACCAAAACACAGTGCAATGAGAAAACCTGGGCTTAACCAACAGTGGCAATGACACAATGAAACAGAAACTTCTCCAGAGAAAGTTAGGCATTTAAACAGTACCAAACCAATACTAAAGTCATGAAACAAAATAATAAAATCCCCAAACCAATTTAGTAAAAAAGAAGAAATACTTAATTATTAATTAAATAAAATAAAGGAACAATGAAGTCAAAGGGTCTGATTCACAAAGGTAAGCTACACTTTTTAGTGAATGTACTATTTTCAGTTTTTCACAAGCTCAGGGGCTTGATTCACAAAAGTAACTTACACTTTTGAGTAAGTTTGGACTTTTGAGTAAGAAACTACTTTTCAGTAGTCACAAACTGCACTTTCGTAGTAGCTTAAATTTTTGTAGTAACATAAACTTTTGTACCTAATCCAGCACTACAGAGTACTGGACCAAGCTCTCATAGAAAGGAATGGAGGAAGGGACTTACTACTAAAGTGTAATTTACTACAAAAGTGCAAGTTACTACAAAAATCTAGGGGCAGATTTACAAGTCCCGTGCGCCACTTTTGCGCCGCCGTTGCGTCACTTCTGTGACGCAGCGGCGGCGTAAAGCTAGCGCCATGCTGCGGGGGATATACAACGTGATGCATCTAGGGAGATGCGTCACGTTGTAAGCCCTGCGCCACATGAAACCTGCGTCAGGTTTCATGTGGGCGTTCCGGCCCAGGGTGGGCGTTCCGGTGCAGGAACGCCTCGGAAAAGTGCCTGAGTGAAATCTACAAGATTTCACTCAGTCACTTTTCCGACCCCGCTGCGTCAATACCTTGCGCCTGCTTGAAGCAGGCGTAAGGTGTGACGCACCATATGGAAGATAGGCCGGGTTGGCACAGTGCTGAAGTTGCGTCGCGCCCGCGACACAACTCCAGCACTGCGCCAACCTTATGCCGGCAGATGCGACACGCATCTGCCAATCCTTGCGCCATGGCGAGCCGCATTGTAAATGCGGCGCATCCGTGGTGGCGCAACGATGGCATTGTGTGTCGCACGTTTCTTGGTGCATCCCTGCTGATTTGCAGGGATGCGCCAGGAAACGTAAATCTGCCCCCTAGTTTATTAATACCAAACCGTAGTAAAGTTATTCAAAGTGTAAGTTGCTAGAAAATAACACTTTATCATAGGTTTTGTAGTACTATTTTAGTATTGTAGTACCATTTTAATGCTACAAAACTTACTACAAATTGCAGTTTGTGAACTGGTCTCACCACTGTAAATTTACTTCAAAAGTGTAAATTACATTTGTCTACCCCCGTTGTATTACAAATGGCTTACTCTTGTGTGGGTGGGTGACGTCGCTTCCTAAACACCTTTTAGTGCTCCCTAAACCCATCCCCGTTAGTAATAAGTCTGCCCCTTTTCCCATATACTCCCCTGCGTCCATCCTAAATGTACTACTAAAATCTATACTTGCATATGCAGAGACAGCACAGTTGGGGCGGAGAACTCCGCACAGGCAGTCGCGGTCGGTGTAGGTGTGCCGGCCGGGCGGTGACGTGGGACGGGGGAGGGGCAGGGTGGGGGGTAGCAAAGTATGGATTACGGACCTATACAGGTAAGTAAACATTTAAATCAATAAAACGAATTTCGTTGCGCGCACTGCATCGCATTTGGCGATGCAGTGCGCCCAACGAAATTCGTTTTATTGATTTAAACGGTTACTTACCTGTATAGGTCCGTAATCCACTGCTACCCCCACCCTGCCCTCCCCGCCCACGTCACCGCCCGGCCACACCTACACCGACCACGACTGCGCACAGGTCATTCTAGGCAAAACGTACACTTTTTAGTATGTTTTGTAGTACACTTTGTATTACTCAAAATATACTATTAATTGCAGTTTGTAAATCAGTCCCAAAAAGTCCATTTTGCCAGATTTTTATGATTAACTTAAATAAAGGAAGTCATTTTGGACAAATTTCGCCTGATTGATTGACTTCACATCGAGTGCACCTTCCTCATTCTTGATCAAAAAGTCCATTTTAGTTCATGTGCATTACAAGAAGCAGTCATCAGAAACTACTCTTGCACCAAAATTTAAAATGGCTTGTTAATATTAGTGTTTCAACCTCTTATCTGCAGAAGATTAGGCAGAGGTTTGCTATTTTCAATGCTGAGCGAAACATGCAAAGCTCTTTGGGGAATTGTTCATATTGTGATGGTATGTCATGGGTAATTATGCGAACACAGGTAAATGAGAAAATTGAATAGTGTCTTTTAACAGTAAGTGATCAGAAAGAGAGTAAAGAATTGTGCAAACTGTAAAATTATGATTTATGGTTGTTATATGAGAAAGTGTTATTTTTTGAGGAAAGAGCACAATATTTAATGTACATTTTTTGGCAAGTTTAAAAGTGCACTTTAACTTTGATGCTGCATATGCACTATAATATTACCCACACAAACAGATGCAGCTTGCATGGTATGTGCACACATTCTTACAAATCAATCATAAGTTCAGTGTTTGGCTCAAAATAGTGTCTCACACACAAATATTACAGGACCGCACAATCATTTAATTTCAATAGACAGTAATTCAAAACTTTACTTTGTTGTCATCTCTGTCCATTCACACTCCTGTGTATCAAACCACATTTGTCATTGACGGGGTCAGTGGAGAAAGTATGGTACTTTTTATAATGGTTCCCAGGAAAGAGACATATAATAACAGAAGGCAGTTAATGGAAGAGAAAATGAGGGCTGTGAACCTGAGACAAGACTGGTAAAAGGCCATCCGGAATGCTCTCAGAAATTACAACAATTTAAATAGGGGTATTTCCAAATTTGAGTTATTTGCTTTTGTCTAATTAGGTGAAATGTCGGCAAGATGACATGAAATGCTATGAAATTGGAATCTGTCATTTCATGCTATATTTTAGCAAGAAATGTGTTCTCAAGTCAGTTTTTGACGTGAGGACACATTTATGCTAAAAAATGTGCAAAAACAAAAGCACCCCCAAACAGCTGCTAACGTTTTGCTGTTCCTGTACATTTGCGATAAACTTTATCACAAATTGTGCCTTCAAAGTAATTTTTTTATTGTGAATGCCATGAAATTACATGAAGTTGTGTAATAGCGTAATTTCGAGAATTTCACGTATAAGGCCGAATCCTAAATTACCGAAATTACACAAAGTATGCTCATAATTTAAATTTCACCAAGGCCTAAATAAAAAGAGACAGGTAATAAAAAAAAGGCAAGAACAAAGATAAAAACAAACAAAACAAATACGTCATAGTGGCATGGCAGAAAAGCCACTGATAAGTGAAAGAAAGAAAAGTAACGAGAAATGCTTAGCCGTGGTCACAACCCAGAAAAACGATTGGAATTTCTTTTAAAAAATGCATGCACGGCAAAAAAAAATAGCAGCAAAATATCATGCTCTTCGGGAGATAAATTTCCTATCCCTGTTTGAAATGCAAAACCGTCCAAAATCGCAGATGATATGCTTTTACTGATAAAGATAAGTTTTCTCAGAAACCTTTTTTCATTTGTCATCAGATCACAAGTCCTTTTCCCGTAGTGCACAAAAGGGCATGGTCAGTGTCTTGATCTCCAGATCACAGGTGGCTACTATTTTATCAAGTTCTATTCATGCTCATTCACTGCACCAAACTCTTGGTAGAGAGATTCTTATATCAGATTTTCAATTTCTGTGCATAGACTCAGGATGGCCCAACCAATGGGGCATGGCAGTGAAGGAACCCAGGGACAAAGCTAAAGGAAGAATAATATGCTTAGCTACAAGGGCATGGCATCAGAGAGGATACTGGGAGCTACAAAAAATACAAATGCACAGCAAATGCACTCTGATGTGTGGTGGCTCAAGCCGAGTGCAAGGCTGATGGCACTCATTCAGCCACAGAATTTGCAGCTAGGCGATTTTGAAGGAAACTTGCCAGAAGCTAAACAATAAAGAAATGTGCAGTTCAGTGGCACAGCAGCAGAGAAGTCTTAAAGACCTGAACAAAAAAAGAACATTTATGTGTTCAACAGCAAAGCATAGAGGGCAAAAGATCTCTAAATAAATACATTAGAAGACCTTCCATGAAGTTTCGCCAGATTGCAGCTTTTGATGTTGAGCTCATGCAACTCTGAACACAGAAGACAACTTGGGAAGATGGCTGAGTGTACGGAAAGCAAAATAAAAATAGTTTAATAATGAAAAAAATACTTAATGACTTGGGGGCATATTCTCAAGAACGTGTGATAACCACCACAAGTTTAGCTTAACGCAACTTTGCACATCGCAGTCTATCGCGGGAAAACAACGCTGTGTTAACGTAGTATTCCCAACCTGGCGGCACCATGCGAAAGCCCCACGATAACGCGTCAAATGACCACGTTAAAATTAACGCAATGCCGCAAAAATGGGAAACACGAACGTGAATAAAGTTGCGATGAGGCCAACCGCAATACAAAAATCAGCGATAAGCAGCGACAGGCCTGCAATCCCCACGCGTCATGCGGGAAAATGCACTATAAAAGCTGAACAAGAAAAACCCACCATAAACAAAATAAACTGCGTAGCAACATGGAGGCACCCGGAACGAGTGCCCAGGTCAACGCGAACCCCACAAGCCCCACAGACCACCAGCAAGGAACCTCGGGGTCGGGGAAGGCCAAGGAGAAGAGGAAGAGGAAGACGGGTACAGTCCGCATGACAACCGGATCATCGTCACGGAGGTGACAGAGCACCAACAACAACTGTCCGTCACCTCCACCGTGTCATTGGCAACACAGACGGAAAAATGGCATTCCATCGTGAATGCAGCCGGAGTGTCGAGGAGGCCAAGATGCGCTGGCACGATCTGAAAAGCCAAACCAAGCAGTAACCCACTGCCAACAGGAAGGCAGCAATGGCGAATGGAGGTGGGAGTCCTTACCCCACAGGAGGAGCAGGAGCAAATGGCGGCCACAGTTATCAGTGTGGAGACGGTGCAAGGAGACGGGAGTCCGGTCACTGCCCGACATGATCTGACACAACAGCAACAGGGTGAGTAATGAACAGGGACTGTGGGGACGGGCACAATGGCACACATGCACAACAACGTGTAGCACACCGCACACCCACAATAGCCCCTGGGTCATGTCCCTGATCCCCGTGGCACACTGCAGCACACATACAAACAACAAGTAGGCCCCCGTTCACCATGTGCCCAACGGGGTCCCACCCCACACATCACCAATTACACAACACACACATGCACCCTTGCGAAACACAGCAAAGATGCGTATGTGAGAGCCACACTGACAATGCAAGTGACACCACATGACCAGCAGCATGGCTGGAGTACAATCACCATGACACTGTGCACACCACGAGACTGAGGTGGCTGAGTGTGGACCACATCCGGAAAGGAGCAGGTCACACTCTGACACATCCACCTGCACAAATAACCACTGACGTCAACAACACATCTGCAGACAAACAATGCACAAGAGTACAAAAACCGTCCAAGAGCACAAATGACCCAAGTCGCCAACATCACAGCACCTCAAAAGCACAAAAGCCAAAGGCACACCTCCTCCAAGGGATAAGAGGCAGCAAAATCACAGCTGCAGGTGCGACTCCCACACAATGCAGCACACACACATAGCAATGACAGCACACCCACATGGACGACAATGTGGTACACAGTCCAACATCTACACTGCAGAACAGAGGACACAACTGGGTCCACCAGTGCGTAGAAAATGGCCAATCACATCTGACATAGCAGGAAACTGTGAGATGCAAATGTATGTGTACAACCTCACCTACGTCATGTAGTCCAAATGTCCACTGTCCCGCATCAAATAGTCCGCCCCTCCCAAACAGTCACAATGTACATTGTCATGAAGTCTGTATGTAAACTTGAACAATGCGGCAACATACATGCCAACGCAATGTCAACAAGCATTTCCCCTTCACATTGCAGAGGGACAAACAACACCTCCAGCAGAGCAGACCGGACAACTCAAAAGTGATGCTGAAGAGGACCAGGGCCGGACTGGCTACCGGGCGTTTTGGCATGCTGCCGAGCTGGGAGCTGATGTCACTGTGGTGGGGACTAATTTCGTTGATGGAGACCTGCGTGTGCTTCGAAATAAACAAAGCAAAACGAATTTAGTTCAGCACACGCAGGTCCCCATCAACGAAATCAGCCCCCAGCTCGGCAGCATGCCAAAACGCCCGGTAGCCAGTCCGGCCCTGAAGAGGACCACCACACTTCCAACACCTACGCCCCACAACAGTCAATCAATCAATCAATCAGGGGTTTATATAGCGCGCTACTCACCCGTGAGGGTCTCAAGCAATGTTCCCTCTAATTATTTTCCTCTGTGTGCGGCAGAGTAAGGTCTCTGTGCGCTGGCTATGTGCGCCAAGAACCTGACCGCGCGTGTAGACCAGGGCTTTGAGTGGGATGAAAATACTCTGGGATCTTTCAAAGGGGCGTAACCGATGCAATTAAGGGTGTGGCTTAAAAGCAATTAAGCTAAAAATATGTGCATCGCATAGTGTGCCACCTTACTGATATTTTGCTGCTTCTGTCATTGCATCCAGATATATAATACAAGTAACATTACACCTACAAGAAGCCAAGACTATTGGCTTTGTCAATGGTTGTTTTTTGCATCAAGTTGTATATAATATTGAAAATGCTTCCGCTCTTGTGGTTGGGGTTGTGGCTTAATGCTCGAGCTGTCGATTTAGGAGATGGGTTTTTAGTCTCAGGTCTGCCTAACATCCTGTGATTCTGGGCAAATCAATTAATCTCCCCATGCATACAAAAAAATATATAATAATAAATCATGTAAAGCGCTCCAATACTTTTGGGTTGAGTTCGCACTATATAAAAACTTGCTGCATTTCTTTTCTAAATGCGGGGTAGAAACCATAACAGATGGAGAAAGAATGAGGAAAATAGAGGGAAAGAGAAAGGGAGGGCAGAAAGGAAGAATGAAATATAGGAAATATGAAAAGAAGGAAGAAACTGCGACAAGAAGGAGAGGTCAATAAAAGAATGGATACAAAGGTGAAAGGTTTGAGAGATGGAAGAGTAAAGTTATATTTGCATGGGTGGGTGCACGTAAAAATGGATTGAAGGATGAATGTTTGGATAGATGGATGGAAACCTGGATGGAAGGGTGAAAGGATGGGTGATTGATAAAAGGTGGGTGAAATGATGGATGGATGGATGGATGGATGGGTGGATGGATAGATGGATGGATGGAATGGTAAAGGAAGGATGGATGGATTAGATGAAAAGACAGACGGATGGGAGCATGAATAGACAGGTGAAATGGACGCTGGATGAAAGGCTTAAAGGGTGGAGAGATTAATAGATAGGAGGGATAAAAGGACTTCTTCTAGGGAGGACAGACCTTACTAGCTTGACTCTCCTGATGGCATTTGAGGTACCGATCGAATTGGGGGGTGGGTATTTTAGTTTGCTTTTGCCTACCCCTGTGTCCACAATACGTCTTCGACAACAGCTAAAGGCTGTCTATAGGCGAGACCTGGAAAGGCCTGGCTAGGGAAAGGTTTAAAGTTAGTGGCCCCTAAGCCCAAGGGCATGAGGGGCCCACAGCCATCTCTCTCTTACTACCAGATGACGGTTTTGGGAGTAAATCATTTAAATGTAAGGGGGTATTGGTTCTAATCTTGTGGAATGATTACTTCTGGCTTTTCTTATGAATCATATGGCAATAAAAGCACTAATTTATTATTTATGTCTTTTGATCTTTTAAACAAAACAACCGAGGGGATGAAGGAAAGGCAATGTCTTTCGGATGTACAACACATGGAGCTTTTAGAGAAATGCATAGCTGACAATTTACGCAGCTCTCTGATTCTTCTACATGCGCCGTTGTAGCTGTTGTAACATGGTGTTTACTCCTACGTGTCATACTGGAACCATTTGACAAACCTTCATTTCACACATTACCCTCCGCTTCCTCTTATCTTGAATGTTGGTGCTACAACTCTATCTGGCTCTGTGAATTGAATGACGTTAATTCACTTACGAGTTTGATGAAGTGAGTGTATAGTGCTTTTTGAAGAAATTGGTTTTGAGCTTTTTCTGCATTCAGTATGGGTCATCTGGATTTACATGGACATTGCATGTGAATTATGTGGGCATTTGTGAAAGGATTCCTGTTAATCACAGCGCCCGTCATGCGCTGCAATTAACTGGAATATTTTCACAATGGCCCACAGTGGCGTAACGAAATTTGAGGGGGCCCCCCTGCAAGGTGCATGGAGGGGCCCCCGCTCCGGATTCTATCAGGAGCTCTCGAACGAGAGTACTGTGCTGAGGGGGCCCCCCTGCAACTCAGCCCCCCCTGCACCTTGGGGGCTGCGGGGGCCTGTGTTACGCCACTGCACCACCATCCTGCAGGCCTGTGCCTTCAGCTGGGTGGGACTTCCAGTGCATCTCTGCCTCCCTCTTGCAGATCTCTACCTCCAGTGGGGCTTCAGCTGGGTGGGACCTCCAGGGTATCTGGGCCTCCTTCCAGCCAGCGTTTGTTTCCACTGAGACTGTTCCCAGGTGACTCCAAGCAGTGCTGCTGTGTCACACAGATGCCCTCAGAAGATGCACTCACCCCCAGGGAGTCTCACTGAAGTCCAAAGCACCTGTGCCAGTCAGTGCCAATGTCCTTCTCTCCATCACCCTCTCTGGTTCTTTCCAGATGGACTCAGTTCTATCCCCTGGTTGTAGGACAGGCTTGTTGTGCTAGGGCACAGCTGGGGCTGCCATTGCTGCGAAGGAGAGCGCCCGAAGCCTGTGCCAGCACACTGACAATAGAGGCTTGTGCATATACTGGCAATAGAGGCTTGTGCATGCCACCATCTCTTCAAGAGCGGGCAAAGGGCATTATGACACAATGAATTGCCAATTAAGTTTTGATAAAGAGGGTGAAGCAAGTTCAACTCCACCAATGACCGGGTGCATGACCCTAGCACGCGTAGTGAGTCCTCTGCACTGGGGTATCACGGCAGGTTCGGACTACAAGCCAAGGCTGGTTTGTGCCCTCCCTGGGCTGTTGTTTTATTTCCAGCGCTAACACTCTTGGCTCACTTCCCTGGCCTTGGTTCACCTGCTCCGCCGTATGTCTAAAAAACTCATCTACACTTTATTTAGAGACGTAGTTTCCTGCTCTCCCTCCACTCACCCGGAAGTAAAGGTTAATAAGGCTTACGTGCACTTCTTAGTATTCTCCGGTGCAGGCCCTTCGTCTCACAGGGGCGTTTCTGCGAGATCATATTCATAGCTATTTTACCGACCTGCTCTCCAACCGAACATGATGCAATGCCACAAGACAAGTGAGGCGGAAGCTATACCCGTATTTCTGTTGATCATGCTGCTGGAGAAATAACCCCCTCACCAAACAAAGCAACAACGCAAACTCTTTTATTTCTCATAGCCATGTCATTGCCCTTGGAATTTCCAATGCCTCCCCCCCACCCGACCCTTGGCCTGTTTTGGATCGCAATTGGGCCACTATGTAAAAACCCCAGGTTTCTTAACCAACCCCCCGTCCCCCAACTTTTTTGCACTGTTAAAATGTGTACGGATATAATAATTAACATGCTTAATCTCGGCCCGAATCTCTTAAATATTGTTAGATATTTACAACGGCTTTATGGGCGGTGGGGTGTCTTATTCAGCCTGAGGAGGTCGGGGGTCAAGGGTCACATTTGTCAGGATGGAGAAGCAGCACGTGCGGACTTGCACCTCGCCAGGTACTCAGCCATTAGCCTCCACCCCGAGGCGCCCGGCATTAGCATGAGAATGCAGCCGTTTTGGGTTTCTGGTGGCCGGGCATTCACTGGACTGTGCTGAGGGGGCCCCCTGGAACTTGGGGGGCCCCCCCACAATGCGGGGGCTGTGGGGGGCCTGTGTTACTCCACTGCCCACAATCAGCACCCAGCCGCGCTCTATTTAGAAAAGAAATGAACCAAGTCTGAAAGCACGACGTGTAAAGCACACGTCGTGCTTTTGGACTTGCTGCATGTCTTTTCTCAATAGAGAGAGGCTGCGGGCTGATTGTGGGCATTTGTGAAAGTATTCCTGTTAATTGCAGCGCATGACGGGCGCTGTGATTAACAGGAATCCTTTCACAAAGGCCTCAGGCAACCGGTAAATTGCCGTTTTTCGCCGCTCGCGTTTTAAAAGCGGGCGGCGGCGAGAACGTGTGCGCGCTTCACACGGGACACTGCGCGCTCGGTGCCTTAAAGGGGCGCGGGCGCGCAGGCGCACACGTTAGAGGGAACACTGGTCTCAAGGCGCTGGGGGGGGGAGAGCGGCTCCGGGTCAGTCAAAAAGCCAGGTCTTGAGGTCCTTCCTGAACGTGTGCAGGGTCGGGGAGCGTCTGATGTTGACGGGGAGCTCGTTCCAGGTCTTTGCTGCGATGTGGGAGAAGGCTCTCCATGGACATCTTAGGCAATTGACCTCCAGGAGCAGGGCAGCACTACTGCATCGAGGATACCCCACCCCCTGCACAGACAACACAGCTGGACGCACCCACCACCCCGGCTGGCTCCCAGCAGCCCACCGAAGCACACATCGCATTCCAAGGCCAGGTGTCAGACTGCCAGAAGGGGGTGGCCGCACATGTGCGGGTGGGGCACTACCTCATAGAAGCCAAACTAGATCACATGCGTGGGTGTCTAAGTCCCATCAGGGCCCACCTACACTCCCCAAAGGAGACCCACACTGCAACAGAGACACATGCCTTTGCACATTTCCAGTACTGAACCACACCCAGAGCCATGGGATGATCATCCACACCCCCACGCTGGACTGGCATACGCCGGCCCAGTCCACTCCCCTTACGTATTGAGTGGGGGACAACAAAGCTACATGTGCAATGCCCCACCCGCTGCCTGCGGTGACATGGCTGCGTCCTCTGTACACGGCACAATGTAATGTTGTAGTGCCCGGGGCACAAATGCATACATCATGAGCACACGGACACACTCAGATAGTTCGTTGAACTGGCTACGGGCACGCGAGCTTGACACCTTTATTGGCATGGTCACATGTATAGTGACGCATGTGCTGGATGTGTGTGGGGTGAGTGTAAGCCAGCCCTCATGGAGTCGTTGGTGCTGGCAACAATTTGAACAGTGATCACAATGAAAGTGGAAACAGAAAACACCAGCATAACAGAAACAACTGTGAAGCATCATGGTGGTAGCCGGAGAAAGTACAGTGTTCACCCAACATGCAAGCAGAATGGTCCATGATTTGTGGTGCACTGAGTTAGTGGCACCTGAAGAGCTGAGCAGGGAACAAGCTGATGATGGCACCCATGACTGGTGTGAGCAACTCTGATAGTCTGGCAGTAAGACACTTACGACTCTGGCACCTGTTGTTTGGAGTTGGTCCTGGCGGTGGTGGCTGGTGCATCCTGCGGTGATGCGACATCCGGGCAGGCCAGGACTCGATTTAATGTGTGAGCCCAGGTGGGCCACAGTTGAGGCCGGAGGCAGCGGAGAGCGCAGGGCCACAGACACATGGCGTTGATAACCCCCAGTCCATCGACCCAGAGGCCATCCAATATGCTATCAAACAGTGGCCATGACTTGAGCTGCACAGAGTTAGTGGCCCCGGTTGCACTGTGGCCGGCACAGGCACACCGCCACGGGATGGTGACTTGCGGTGCAGTGATATAGGGCCACGTGAGGTGAGCGGGTCCTCGTCGATGTCGAAGGTGAATGTAGCGGAGGTTTGCGGGGGACAGTGGAAGGTGTCCTCCAGGTAATGATTCAGAGGGCAGGAGCCGGCCGGAAGCGTCAAATGGAGGAGTGGAATGCTACAGCCTCGTTTTTGCCACAAAAGTCAGTATCACCGACATGATGATGAAGACAAGCCCCAGTCCATAGACTCAGTCGCCACCTAAGTTCAACCAGAAAGTGTCCATGGATGTCGGGGAACAGACTTAGTGGCACCGGAGCTGAAAGGGGATGCAGTCTGTGGTGAGGCCAGTACAATGATGTCAAGTCTGCCATAAATGATTCATGACTGAATTCCCAATGTGTTACCTACTCGACCACAGTGTAGGCCGAATGCGTAGTCATCAAGGGCCCACAGACACATGTGGTTGGGATGCCATGCACATACTTTGTGTCACCACATCGAAGGGAGTATAGTGATATAAACTCAGCCATAAGGTGTGTAATCAAGACTCAGTTCCAAATGTGTGACCTACTTGACCGCAGTGTAGGCCCGAGGCATCGGTCAGCAGGGGCCCACAGCCACGTGTCGTTGGCCCGTGATGCACAGAGTTAGTGACACCAGAGCAGTTGTCGGCAGTGTTCGATCACCTACGTAACGATGATCCTTTTCTCCTCCGGACTGAACCGCGTCTTCCTCTTACTCCTCTCCTTGTGTACAATGATATGAACTCCGCCATGCAGAAATCAAGACTCAGTTCCACATGTGTGACCTACTCGACCGTAGTGTAGGCCAGAGGCAGCGGTGGAGTACGTCAACGAAAAAGGAGTAAAGCGGGCCTGTGTCAAGGAGGCCGTGATGGTCTGAGGAGGCTGCCAAGGTCGCGGGATTCGGGCTTGGAGCTTGCGCCGGCACGTGGTGGACCCTCTTTGTCGGCAGGTGAGTAGTGAGGCCTGGCTGCGCAGGGGTGGGCATGACGGGTTCGGGGACCAGCGGCCCGGGGTGCAGCAGGCACACATGATCGCAGGCCACACCACTCAAGGCGACGGCGTCGGCCTCGTGGCGGGGTGGGAGGCGCCGCCCTGGCAGACACGGGCATTCCGGAAGAGAACCACGCCCAGAGCTACGTGCTTTTTATTCACACCCCTACGCTGGCTTGGCGTACGCCAGGCCAGCCCACTCCGCACACTCTTACAGGGGGGGATGTCACAAGCTACATTTCCTTGGGCTTTCCCACTGGCTGGGGTGACATGGTTGCGTCCACTGTCCACTACACTCCAGACACCAGCAGTGCATGTAGACATGGATATGTCTGTGGTCTGCATACTGCAGTCTGTCCAGCACATCTCCGCCACCCTTGGCATTGTGTACATTCTCATTCATGGGTGACTTGCCTCCTTCGCACATGCCTGGTTCCCACCTCTCCCCACATTCCGGTATTGTGTGGCTGATGTGCCATGCCGTTGATGGCTCATGTACATGGCTAACCAAGGTTGGCACAGTAAGTTGTGCTGTCGTGTGTGGTGGGTGGGCATGTTGTTTGGCATGTTGTATGTGATTTTGTGACGTGTGCAGTGCCAGAGTTGTGAGTTGCATGATTGTGGAGTTGAGGGGTGTGGTGTGTTCATTTGGTACTTGCCAACGTGCAGTGCATTTCCATAGGTGCCATCCTGGAAGCGCTGGCTGATGTTGGACTGTCGGAAGATGAAGGGATCATGCACACTGCCTGGGTAGTTGGCTACGACATTGGTGAAAAGTCCCCTGTGGTCCACTATTGCCTGCACGTTGATGGGATGCGTGTGCTTTCTGTTGCGGTACTTGTGTGCGGTGACGGCAGGGGGCACAAGTAGGACATGTGTGCAGTCGATTGCCCCCAACACGTGTGGGAAGCCATCTATAGCGTATAGTCCTTGCTTGGTCTCCAGCTGTTCCTGCGCATTGTGGGGGACGTATAGGTACTGGGGTACCTGGCTGATGATGGCATCCAGGACAGGTGTGAGGAACTTGGATGGGGCTGGCTGTGAGACTCCTCCGACTCTGGGGGTTGTTGGTTGGGAGGTACCAGAGGCCAACAGGTGCAGCACAGCCAGCAGCTTTGTCTGCGGAGGGATGTTGGTTGTCCGCTGTGTTAGTACAGTCAGCCTGTGGGCAATGATGTTCAGGATGCGGAGGAAGGTTGTCCTTTTGAGCCTGTAGTGGGCATTTACATTGTCTAGTGTTAGGTCTGTGAGGCTGGTGCATTTCCTGAAGGTCCGCTGTCTTTGTCTGCGCTGCCTCTGTGGTGGTCCGGGGAGGAGCGGGGGGGTCTGGGGGTGGGTGGCGATCCTGGGGTGGTGGCGGTGGGTGTTGTTGCTCACTCGGGGCTCCGGGATGCATGGTGTGTGGCTCCATGGCATCTGTTTTTCTTCATGTGTGGCTCTGGGCTGGGCTCCCTTTGATGGTGCAGGTTGTCGTCCGACTTTACACCAGGTCAGAGCAGGTGTTAATTTCCTGCTGCTAACGCGCCTTATCGCCTGTTTTGTGGTCTTATCGCCGATGTGGCTGGTCGTTGAGAATGTTGAGGTGTGGTGTTGTCACAGCTTTTTGCTCGGGAACGCCTACTCTGCATCTCATTAGCGATAGTTGCCGGGGTCATCTGTGGCGATGTTTTTTGCGGAGTAAACTGGTGGTATCGGCTGTTAGCACCAGCTTGTGAATGGGGCAATAATTTTATCGTGACTTTGGCTGAGATAAAGTGCTGTTAACTCGGCAATAGTTCCTTGAGAATATGCCCCAAAGATTTGTATGTGAATATATTTGTTGTTAAGTTTTTATTTTTATTTTTTTATTTAATGCAGTTTTTTTACAAACAAAAATAACAAATCATAATTATTATTATGCATTTGTTTACGTATTTAGGTTATAACTCACTTAGGCATTTCATTATAGTGTAAAATGTGCACGTTTTGTGTGGAAATGATTTCCAAGATAGAATCTGAGTTTACCCGATAATCTCTGCCCTCTTCTGAAAACAATGCACCTCATGCATTGGCAAGGAAGCACTCCCTAAGGAATATCTTTCTGAGTGTAAAAGGGATTTTACGACAATCTCCAAATTGCAAATAGGAGGGGGCATAAAAAGGGCACCCCCTCCTAATTATTTATAACGGTATATATTACTGGTTTGTGGCCGCAAATGTGGTTGAAAATTATTGATTAATTACCAGCCACCGATTTGGGGTGCTACCTGGTTTACAAAGGGAAATCTTATCCAGTGGTCTCAATGAGAGATCAGTGGTTCAGACGACCATTGCATGCTCCCTCCAATGTTTTCCAAACGAAGAAATATTTTTTTCAGATAGCAACTTTCTTTTTAATGGGCGCAGGCTGCTTTAAAGAAATAATATTTCCTGTTTGAAAATGCAAATCCAGGATGGACGTCCGTTGTCCTTTGTTCTTTGTAGAACTCCATGTCTGCATTCTTAGCTAACCATAGGGGTTTTCAAATTGTGACCTGCCTAGCTTATATTCATTAGCTAGGCAATTTGTGAACTCCTGAATATGAACAAATTGTGATATAGAGCCTAACAGTTCATCGTTCGCGTTGAGAATTGCACATGAACTTACAAACTAGATGCTGTGCAAATTGCACATCCTAGTTTGTGAATGGTTTGTGAAAGGGTTTTAATTCACTAGATCCCCAGTTACACGCTGTGCTCATACAAAATGTAATCATTCTCATGATGAAAGTTGCACAGTCAGTCCAGGTGAAATTTCTTTTATGCTGGAGTTCCAGTATTATGCATTAAGGAAGTGACAAATAATGCCTGATATTAAGCCATTATGCACTGTCGTATAAGTGAGATTTCATTTGGGTAAAATGCCTACCGTGGAAACATGGTAACCATACTAGAAGACTTCACTGAAAGCAGGAAGCTGTTGTGTTTAATTCCTGGCATAGATAATCCTTATAAAGTTAATTTTACCCGAGCTGACTATTTGGATAACTTTTTTGGAACTAAAATTTTATTTTATTTTGTCTAGTCTCATATAGAGTAAAGCTACTGTACATACAAACATTATAAATGCCTCTTTGTGTTTGAAGCCTCCTCCCTGCTTTTTGTTGAGCACCTGGTGATTTTGGATTAGAAGTCTGGATGGATGGCATCACTCATCCATTGCCTGCAACCTCTGCTGCATCTTCCACCCCTGAAATTTGTTCAGTGTTTTGGAAATCAAGTAGGTTCAGTTCTGTACTTACCAAAATCTTTGATGTTTGAGTGAGGGCAAGCACGTTTTTGGATTGTATTTTATTTTACTTGTTTGTTTCTGGATGGAATGGAGTTCGCACTAGGGACTACAGGGCAAGCCCATGTGGGGATTAAAGGATAATAGTGTAAGGGCAATGGAGACGTGGGGTTATCCGTACTCTTTTTCCTTGTGTTTTTCTTCAGATTTGTGATTATAATGTGGTGTTTTACTATTTGGGGCCAAGCCTGCTGAAACCCACTGATGTTGTTTTAAGTGGATTCCTCCCTGTCTTATTGCTCATGTGCTAGTCAAAATGTAGGGGTTTGTGGATGTCCTTGATCTCTTAGCTAATGTAGGTTATGTTTTTCTGCATGTTCCAATTGGTGGCTGTGGTGGCGGTGGCTGCCAGAGTCCAGGCCCATGAAGCCAGTTTTCTATCTTCTCAGACTTCGTCTTCCCCATGTGCTTGCCCATCACTGTGTGTGTGTGTGTGTGTGTGTGTGTTTGTGCATGCGTGTGTGTGTATGTGTGGGTGAGAGTGTGTGTGTGTGTGTGTGTGTATGAGGGAGAGGGTGAGAGACAGAGAGAGGGAGAGAGAGAGAGAGAGAGAGAGCGAGAGAGAGAAATGGTCAAGCCATCATCTAAAATGTTCCAATAGGGTTTGTATACTCACTACACCTGTGAAGATTTTTTTTTATTCACCTTAATGGGCTTACACCACAAGTCTCGATGTGCAAATTTCTCTAAAATAAGGCTGGTTTACTTCATCCCCAGAAATGTTAGTGACACTGGATCCCAAACATGATTATCTTTAAAATCACCCCGTTTTCCCTGTTCCACTGCTAAATCCCCTGATTAACACTGTTCTAAAGTAGTCTTGTTTAATGTCATGTACTCAGCAAACACAAGGAGTCGATGGAGGGAGCACTGAAACTTTTCAGACACTCACCCTCAGTCAAAGATCTGGGTTGAATCCATCATCACTCTTTAGTTCACTTCGCCACCCCAGTTCAGAACCAGCCATATGCAAATCAGTCTTAACCGTGTTCCCCATGGGAACAGTCCAGCCCAAACTGCCAAGCCAGGTCTTCCCTGGAACAGAAACAAGCATCCTGAGACCGGTTTTGGGGTAACACCCCTCATCAGCCAGGCTAGCTTGATTCCAGTGACAAAGTGAGTTTCAGTGCTCCGCCTATCATCTCCTTGTCTTTGCTAATGTCATTTATTCACCTGGTCCCAATGTGGCGATGACACTGGAGCTGATACTGGACCTCCTATCCCTCCCGCGGACAGCTATTGCCAAGGAACCAAAACCTTAGAACACAAACTGGAGAAGGGAAAGGGATAAAATAAGAAAAGAGAGACTTGTGGAGTTGGATCTGCTTTGCGGCTGTGCAACACTGCATAACAATATTTATCGCTCCAGAGACCTTCTATGTCTGCGAGGTATATACACATGGGACCAGAACATCTAGTTTTGCGATGATGCAAATACCCTGGAAATAACAAGAAGAAGCAGTAACCATCAGTACACAAACAGCTGAAGGAAATGACCCGATTGGGGTCACTGGGGTCACTAATGACCACCTCTCAGCCTTCCATACCAAATGAAGAGTTGGTCAGACAGTAAACCAATATCTGTTTATTCAGGTACACTCAGAGTGGAGCCCAGTCTGCTCAGTCGCTAGGAGTGCTGCAGAGGGACTGAAATCGACAAGCATAAAGATACATTATGTACAGTTCGTAACTGGGCTAGAACACGCCCATAATGGAATTTTCCAGGCAGGTGCTGCAAAGCAATGGAATACAAGAGAAAAACAATCTCAATGCTCATATCTTACAAAGTTACAAGGTTCAAGGTTACTCCAGGCGGGCCCGTCACCAGGCAAGTGGGAGAAGACCTGTATCTAGTGATAAAGGTATGCGCTAATAAGAACAGTCTATTCATTAGTGAAGCAAAACCCAATCTTGGAGAAGTGAAACTCAGCAGAAGCCTTTTCTCAGAAATAGCAAAGGATTAGTTTCGATCATGATACAAAATGGCGTCTTAACAGAAAACGGTGCCGTGAATGCTAACTTACATAGGGTAATGCGCAAGCAGAAACAATCTCATTTTAACACAGCCTCCTATGTAAAGAGGCCATACATTACTTACAGGTTTCATAAGCTGCACAACATGAGAGCAGAATAACCAAAATCAGAGATTGGAGTTTGGGACACTCTGAAGGATTAATCTTAGAACACAGATTTCGGTACAAAGTTCATACATATTTCAAAGACTCTGAAGTGCTTTCTCTAGGCACTATTGTTCATCAGAGAAACATAGAATTCAAGTCTTTAATCCTTGTGCAAACTCAGATCTAGCACCAAGGTTGCAGGTAGGGTCCAGAGTATAAACACACAAGAAGCACTGGAACAATTCACAGGGAGGGCACGGGGGCAACCTCTATAGTCTTTGAAGACATGGATACTCGGTCCTGCTTACTACTAAAGGAGGATTAGTGTGCAATAACCTGGTATCAAGTACTTAACCTATTTCTTTCACTTGACTGAAGTTCAAAGAAGATCTGAAGGCTTTGAATAAGGAAGACCCGGCGGAGCAGGAGTAGCTGTGCAGGAGCAAAAGAGGGTGAAGATGTCAAGGGAGCTGGTACCACGGGAACCACAGGTGCAGATAGACTTGAAGGAGACTGGAGCGCTTCTCAGTTCCAGCAGGATTCCTCAGGTGAGTGGGAAGGGTGAATCTTATTCCACAGGGAGCGAGGCCAAGCCACGCTTCGGGGTTGGGCGGGGTTTATATACCTTCCTGAAGACTCAACTAGCTAGATCACATGTAGCTATATCACGTGCGGCACGTGGGGCACATGGCTGTCTGGAAGGTTCTCGAACCTTGGAGAAAACACGTGTTAGTACACTCTCTTTGACCTTACAGAATGGGAAGGTTCAACTCCCTGCGCACGCATAAAGCCGCACCCTACCCCCTCCCGCCTGCCAGCGCTGGCTGTCCGCACTTGCGCACCCCGGGCCCACTACTCACCTGCCGCCAACAGTGTGTCCACCAGTGGGCACACCACGTGCCTGTGCAAGCTCCAGGCCCCGGTCCTGCCACCATGGCATGGTCCTCATCATGCGGACCCGCCCCGCGGCCCAGCAGGTCCCACACATGATGCTGAGTCCTGAGGCATCAATGGCAGAGACCACATCAGTGCACACGTCATCGCAGGCTGCACACCCGCTCAGCTGTTTTGGTGCCACTAACCCTGTGCAACCCCAGTCAGCGCCACGTGGTGGTAGGCCTGTGACGGGCACAAGGCCTCAGGTGCGACCAACTCTGTGCGCCACAACTCATGGGCCCTTTATGATTGAGAACTGTGGAGCGTCCGTCATCCAGTCACCACCAGCAGTGGGGAATGTGACGTTGTCGGCCCCTTATATTGGCGGGGTCACATGGCCTGTGACGCCTGTGCCGGATGGGTGTGGTGTGTGTGCAGATCTGGCCTCAGGGAGTGGCCGGGACATGCTGACAACTAGACCAGTGACCTGCATACCACCAGCGTTTACGCCTGCGACATGTAGCTATGTGGGCCCCCCCTCGGAGCGTAAGCGGAGTGGTCTGGCCTGGCATACGCCGGACCAGTGCAGTGCTTGCAACAATGACTCAGGGGCTCTGGGCGTGGTTCAGTCCATGTCCGGACAAGGGAGTGACTAATGCGTGTGTCCCTGTTGTAGTGTCCACGGCAAGCAGAACACAATAGGCAATGTAGCACACTGTGACTGGCATCCCACTAGATGAGCATCATTGACGTAAGGGAAATCACTGTCCCTACATTCATCCACACATTCATACATGAATGATGAAAGCCATGACACAGCAGTGCATTTCTGGATGTTTATTGCACATCCAGTGGAGTTTTGCAGCTGGAGCGGTACAGGGCCATGCCAAGCACACTACACAATATGGGCCCGTGGAGGGCCAGCCGGAGTCCATCCGGGGATGACAAGTAATGCGGAAGAGGAAGGGTACAGTCCGCAGTCTGGTCGCCGTGTCATTGGTCATCAAACAGGATATGGCAGTCCATGTTGTGGTCCAAGGTGAGTGCAGCGGAGTGTATCAGGGGTCAGTGGCAGATCATGGGGCCATGTGCGGCACCAAGCAGAAACAGGCAAGGTGGCGGAAATGAATGCTAGTGCCTCCTTCTGAACTCAATCCCATCCACGTCCTCGGATGTGTGCTCTGCCCCACCTGTGGGTGTTGCAGTACCGGCTGCGGCACTGTGTGCCACTGACACATCAGGGGCCGGAGGAGGATTGTCGGCCGCACTGTGTGGCAGTGACACATCAGGTGCCGGAGCGGATACGCCTGTTGCACTGGGAGGCACTGACACACCAGGGGGCGGAGATGTGGATGGTGTGGGGGCAGCAGCATTCATCTGCGCCACGCCTTGTGGCAGCAATGCCATGATGAGGATCTTTAGGGCCTGGTAGATCCCAGCTACATTTTGCTGATGTGCAGCGGTGGCTGCCATCCTTTCCGCCTCCATCCGCACCATGTCCTCCATGAGCCACCGCATGTGTGCCAGTTCACGGCTGGGATCGCTGGAGACACTCTGAGCGGACAGGTGTTCTTGTCTCTGAGTCATGACTCCAGCGATGTCAGCCAGGGCTCGTTGGAGACAATGGAGCGGGCCGTGGGTGTCCGTTAGGGACTGGAGCTGGTCCCTGATGGGACCTAGAAACCCATGGATGGCGTCCAGTTTGGTAGCCATGAGGTCGAACCCCACCCGCACCTGCTCAGCCATCTCCCTCTTGCCCTCCAGCACACGGCGTTGGAAGGCCATGTGTTGTTCCTGGGGGTCTTCGGGGACTGCCGGGGCTGTGGGTGCCTCCTGCTGGGTGGTTTGGGGAGTGGGTGGGGTCTCCTCGATGCAGCTGGGCTGCCCTGATCCTGGAGGTGAGTTGCGGATGATGTCAATGATGTCTTGGAGGGCTTGGGTGTCGATGCTGGGGGTGTCCTCCTCGTCATCAGTGAAGAGTGGCTGGGACTGCTCTGCAGGAGGTGTTGACGGTGCCCCTGCAATGTGAAGGGGAGATGGTGTATTACAATGTGTCCGCATGTATGTAGCCACATGGTACAGGTTCACATTCAGACAGCATGGCATTGTACATTGTGATAGTCTGTGGATCAGGGCCAAGATCCAGAGTCATTGTGGGTGTGCACTGTGCTCTGCTTGATTGTGCATGTGTGCCATTGTGGCCATCTCCACCCGTCCCCCCAGTACCTGGTGGTCACTCACCCTGTTGCGTTTGTGTTGTGTCCTGTCGAGCAGTGTCCGATCCCCCGACTCGGGCCACAGTCTCCACACTGATGACTGTCGACACCAGCTCCTCAATGTCATCCAGCTCCAGCTGTGGCGCTGGGCTCCCACCTCCAGTCTGCATTGCTGCCTTCTAGTTGCCTGCGAGTTTCTCCTTGGTCTTGCGCTTGATGTCAATCCATCGCCTCTTGACCTCGTCCATTGACCTCTTGTGCTCTCCGACGGCATTCACCTTGTTCACGATGTCCCGCCATATTCCATTTTTGGTGCCCAATGACACGTTGGAGGTGACGAACAGTTGTTGATGGTGTTCCATCACCTCCGTGACCAGGATCCTGTTTTCCTGCAGACTGAACTTTGTCTTCCTCTTCTTCTTGTCCTTGCCCTTCCCTGTCCCTGAGGTCCCAGGCTGGTCGTCCGGGGTGCTTGTGGGGTTGCGCTCGTCCTCTGCGCCTGCTCCGGCTGCCTCCATGGTGGTTGGGTGTTGGTCATTTTGTGTTTGTGTGTTTTTTCTACTTTTATAGTGGTTTTTCCCGCCTGCCATGTGTGTATTGCAGGCCTGGGGCTGCTTATCGCTGATTTCCTCATCGCGCTTTGGCCCATCGCAAGTTTTTTCACGTTGAGGTTTGTGTTTTTATCGCGGTTGTTGTATTGCGGACATTGGCCGCGTTTTCGGGGGACTATCGCATGGTACCGCCGTGTTGTGAATTCCAGGTTAACACGGGGTTATTTTCCCGCGATCGGCTGCGATGTGTATTGTTGCGTTAACATTTTTTGGAGATGTTTAGCACACGTTCTTGTGAATATCCCCCTGGGAGCGCATGAGGGGGTCGTAACAATTAATGTAACAACTTTCTAGTAGGCCTCCTGTAGCCAACTCTTCTCATTTCTCTGCAAAAGCATCCTCTTTGCTAACTGCAGGTTTCAACCTCTCTAGGTATAAACTTACTTCTCCTTACAAAGACCAAACTGGCTGAATTCCCATCAAACAAAGGGCACTTTTTAAACTACACACTCTTGTCTTCTAGGCAAAATATGATGCTTCATCTTTTCCCTTGTTGTCAGATTTCGAACAATGAAATCACAAAAATTAATCACCTGGGCCAAATGTACTGTTTCTAGTAGCATAAAGTGGTGTCAATTTGTGACTTTACTTACAAAATTAGGAATTGGAGTGAGTTGCAATGTGGTGAGCTTAATTAATATTATTTGTTAGGTCAGTCGCAATTTAGAAGGCACATCCACAATACATCCCTCTGGAATTGCTATTGCTAATCCATTTATAAATCAATTTTAGGAGTCGATAAAAAATTACCTACTCCTAAAATTGTTTTGGTACATAGGGAAAAACTTTTCAGTGGTCACAAAGAAACAAATTTAGCAACTTGCTGGGTTTATGACTGCTGAAAGGTTTTGCACATTTGACCCCTTGATCTCAAACTGCATCAGCCATGTTTGGGTCTTTTAAAGTACTAACAGTCCTCCACTGCCATACCTAGCCCAGAGTACTTCAGCTGAATCAAACCTTCCTTCAATTAAGTGTGACCTGAAGGGCCATCTTTTCAAAGTTGTGAACATTCGAGACTCACATTCAAGAGTGCAGACCCTCACACTACCTCAGCAAGCCATAGATTAGCTTTTGTAATATTAGGACCTACTCACAAAGTAATTAAGGAATACATAAAATAGCACTCCTGTAGTACTCTTTTATGTCCCCTTGCATGCCGTTGAAACTGGCCCCAAAACATATAGAAACAACTGTGTTCACTTTTACTCAAAGAGAGTTGGACGTGGATTCACAAAGCCAGGTAAGAGTATGTACAAGAGTACTCCTGAAGTACTACTTCCTCTACTCATCAATGTGTTTGTTATTTGACCCACAGACTGCACTGTACTGATATTTTGTTATCCATTCCTCTGCAATCATTTACACCATGGACAGTGTTGGACTGGGACAGAATAGTGGCCTGCTCATCAAAATAAAAGAGGCCCTCATAAGCGAACCTGATAGCCACATTTTCAAACCGAGGCAGTTTTTCACTTTTAAAGACACCCTGCACAGGTGTTTTGCAAGGAATTGAAGAGCTTGTGCATTTGTGATTGCTGCAGGCAAAGATTTTGGCAATATCAGGGAAATCAACAGAAAACACCGGCCCACTAGACCATAAAACAGGCCCACAAGCAGCCTAAACATCGCCCGCACACTGATTGATTGCCACATTGCCCTGTTGTCCAGTCGAACCCTAATAACCACGTACCCATGTCATCGCTGTGTAACCCCATAAAAGCATATACAATGTGTCTGGCAGAGATGCTCCATTGATTAACTAAACAAAAGTACCTGTAGTGATAATCAAGTTCAAATAAAAATCAACGTTTTTAAAGAGCTGAAACCTCTGAGTTTTAAATTCTTAATGAGAATAATGTTTAATTTCTTAAAGAGTGTTACGGTGGCAGTTATAGCTTTGTTTTGGTTTCACTAACACAGAATACTTTGATTTTTCGAAATGCACTCCACAAGAAGAAGTGGCAAAAATGACTGTCTTTAACTGATGAGCGCCTATTAAAGTAAAAAGAAAAAATACCCGCTCGGCTCCCTTCAGCTCATTCCTGGTGCTAATGTTTCTAATCTCCCTTTGAAATTGTGCGCAGAACAGACTTGTATAAAGGAAGCTCATTTGACGGGTTTGATCAGAACCCCGGCACTTTGATCCCCCTTGCTTTGAAGATCGCGTCAAATGAAATTTCTGCGGAAGTCAGGTAGCAGTATTTGCATGTAAGATCCAGACCCACTCTTGCCACAGTGTATTAAGGCAGCACACAGAGAGGGAGAGGGGAATATTTCAACCTCCTCTGGGCTCATGGAAGAAAAAAATGGGAATCAAAAGGCGCGGGTCCCGTGAGATACAAGCCATTACGTGTGAAAATTCATCAGCTAGAAGGCAGGGCGCTGACAAATCATAATAGCAGAGCAGCATTAAAGAAAAGTTTTTGTTCTGGATAAATTAACAAAGGTGGTGACTTTTCTATTACATTTTGGTTGATAATTGCGCAGCAACTTTTATAAATATTGGTAGCCTGGAAAAACTAATATCTCTCGTACAAGAAAGTAAACTAATTGATCTGAGCTGTTCAAGTTCTCTTTGAAATCTTGGCAATCGCATTTTTTTTAAATATACATTTGACTTCTTTGCTGATTTTGCTTCCGAAAAGATTTCTGCAAGCAATATCATAAGGCTTGGAACTATGTAATGCCTGAACAGAAATTTGATGTCAATTACAGATAAAAGTGTCATTTTTCATGCCTTCATCTTTTTCTCCTAACTACACTGAATGAGGTCTTAGTACTTTTTTTCCCTTCATATTTCTAATCTTGTCTGCCTATAGCTTTGAAGAAGATAATGTAATATCTTCTGACTATGCACCGTACATGTATGCCGAATTATATTCTTGTTTATATACTTTATCGAAAAAATGAATTGATGGCTTTCGACTTTTTGGAATTCAGCTAAAATACTTGGGGGCAGATTTACAAGCCCCTTGCGCCACTTTTGCGTCACTTTTCCCATGTTAAAAGTGACGCAAAAGTGGCGCAAGGGGCTTGTAAATATGCCCCTTGGAAACAAAACTTTGCACCTTAGAACCAATTTTAGACATTAAAGTTGGCTTCGGATAAACCCCAATATACAAAAAAAAACAGACAAAACACCTCAGTAGTGTGCAGACCAAGCTTCACATCCTGCTCCATGGAACTGGACTAAAAGATATTTATTGGTAGAAGCAGGACATGAAGGGGCCCTATGTACAAAGAAATGACGCAGCGCAGCGCTGCAAGCAATTCAGCTGTGCAAGACTGCGTCATATCGAAAACGCAGGGATGCGCCCGGTGCTTAGTTTGTAAAATAATAAGGACCAGGATCCTGACCTGGAGGTCACTGCAGATTGCTCTACCCATCGCCCCTGTCATTGCTGCCAAAACAACTACTAACCATCTCTCTCGACTGCAAGTTTGACCGTTCAGATTATTACAGGACCCCAAAGTTAAAGGAATGGCTGGGGAGGCAGGTATTAGTAATTTTTTATGTATATTGTATTCATAAACAACCGTTGCTCTGCTCTTCTCTAGCAGCGCCACCGTTTGGCAGACTGTCATAAGTGTGGTATTGACAATTAAGTCCTGGTGCTGAGCACTGTAAACCAATTAAGTGCTGGTGCTGAGTACTGGAAACCACTGGCTCAAATTAAGCACTGGATGCGCCGTATTTACAAAAATACAGCGCACACTTGTGTTTTCCCCTGCGTTGGTGCTGAAAAAAAAAGCTGCCTAGCGCCAGCGCTGGCACCCTTGCACCATGCTGTAAGGGTGCCTGCGTTGCAGGGATGATTGTTTATGTGCAGGAAGGGACACCTTCCTGCACATAAATAATCTGTAATGGCGATTTGCTCCTTCTATGTGTGCTGCAGAATGAGGAGAAATTCAAGTATTTCTCCTTGTTGTGTCATTCTAACACCACACTTTCGAACTGCATCAAAGAGTGCGATATTTACAAGGCAGCGTTAAGCCACGCAAAGTGGCTTAGCGCCGCCTTGTAAATATGGAGAAGGGCATTGCGTCACAGCAGCATCGTAAAAAGTGACTCTCCGGTGGCACAATCCCCATGTAAGTTTGCCCCCAAGTATTAACACATTTGAAGGCAACTGAGATCAAAGAAAATATTCTTAGCATGTCTGTAGTGTGCTTATATTTACGCCATATATTTTTTGAGGAAACAAACTTTATGAGTTCGAGAATTGGGAAGTTTAAACTGTATAGGTTGAGGTGAGCTTGTGAGTGACACAAAGTTTTGATTTGTTGAAAGTGAAATTAGTTTCTCTACAAATGAGTTATACCTCTCCTTTTGAGGACTTTGCATCGTGGAACACCTGATTTTCATTGCAAGTGATGAAAGGCCAAGGAGTAGGCAGTGACAGAGGCATGTAGGTAACATATGGCCTGGAATTAAATATGAGAAATCCGGGGCGAAGGTCCCCAGGACAATCAAAAGTTACTGGTCTTCATTTGTAACAACTGGGATCTTTAGCTTCATGTGTTCTGGGGTCCCCTTACTGTGGACCCTTATGCTGGGAAGCAAGTGGCCTTTTTAGCACTTGACTCTCAGGGTGGTGAGACAAGGAAGTCTGAAGCTTATTCGGGGTTGCTCAGGGTGGTGATGTTGGCTAGAAAACTCTGAAAGACAACAAATATGTTCAATAATTCAATGTTCAGACAATGTTTCTTTTTTTTCTTTAAAAAGAGAAGCACTTTAATTCACAACAAACAAAATTAGACCGCAGGGCTTGCATCACGCACTGGGAGCAGGACGTGCTGGAACAGCTGGGAATGGAAGTGGCAGGGCTAGGTAATTGATGTTTTATAAACTTTGTTTTAATAGCATATTCATTACTTTTCAGGCAGCATTACATCAGAGGTAAATCTATGTGTGTGTGTGTATATATATATGTGAGGAGTTTGGTGCGTTATATGATATGGTTGCGTGATCTTCCTGTGTAATACACTCGCTGTTAGACCTGGACCTTTTGACAGGTTTATCCCCAAACCTTTTGCCTCCTATTTTTCTGACCCTGTTTTTGTTGGCTATAGAATTCTGGGCCCATTACCCCTGCTGATCAGTGCAAAAGCGCATATACTCTCTGTATAAATTATGAGGTGATTGGTTATACATGATTGGCATATTTGATTTACTGGTAAGTCCCTAGTAAAGTGCACAGTGTTTTCTAGGGCCTGTAAATCAAATGCTACTAGTGGGCTTGCAGCACTGGTTGTGCCACCCACATGAGTAGCCCTGTAAATGTGTCTCAGACCTACCACTGTAGTGTCTGAGTGTGTAGTTGTAAACTGCCATGTTCTCCTGGCAAGGCCACTTGCCAGGCCCAAAGCTTCCCTTTCCGTACATGTGAGGCACCCCTAAGGTGCCCAAGGTACCCCCATGGGCAGGGTGCAGTGTATGTGAAAGGTAGGACAAGTACTGGTGAGTGTGACATTTCCTTATAGTGAAAGACTCTGTATTTAGTTTTTCACTATTGAAAGGCTATCTGTCCCATAGGCTTATCATTGGGGTTGCACTGTAACATTTTTACATGTGTAACTTCCCATAGGGACTAGTTTGAAAAATGAAGTTTAGGCTCTCTGAACTCAGAATGTATTAACGCACCTTTTGGTAAAGGTGGTTTTTAAATTTTGTCTTTGAAAATGCCACTTTTAGAAAGTGGAAAACTAAATATCCCAGTGGTAACTGGGAGAAATCAGTGCACTACTGTGAAAGTCACTTATAAAGAAAGTGGGCATTTTCTTACTTTACCATTCTGTGTGCCTCTGGTTGTTTGTGTATTCAGCATCTGGTGTTTGAGTGACAGGAGTTAGGAGGGGCATTCACTCTAGACAGTCACTAGGGGGGTTGAGGTGTGCCCTGCCTTGCCTGGGTGACTCATCGCTGGGCTAAATAGACCTGGTCTGCATTTAGAGTGGTGGGTGGAGGTTTGCTTGCACCTGAATAGGCTGTGTCTCCTTTTTCACAATGCTGTCTCCACCCCTTGTGGTCATGCTGCACCAGGGAGGACAGGACAGGTTTAGACTGGGTTCAGAGACTCTTACAGCAAAGAGAACAATGACAATTTGGGGTATAAGTATAACACCTAAAACCCCAGGACTTTAGATTACTTCAAGGAACAAGAGCACCCTGCCAAGAAGAAGAGCGGAAGGACTGTGTGAGGAGCGCTGCCTTTTATGTGTGAGGGGTGGATTGGCTTGCAATTGCTGCTTTTGTCTGTGGTGGAGGAAAATGACTGACTCTTTTTGCCCTGCTGTGGTATCCTGCTTGTGAAGAATCTCCAAGGGCTTGTGTGTGCTGGCCACCTGTTGGAAATCTCAGGGACATAAAATATTTTAAGAAAGATCTGTGCTATACCCAAAAGGACCTGCTTAGTTCAGGAGAAGGACTGAACTGTTCTTCCCCTTTTTTAAGAAAGAAAAAAGCCTGGAACAGTGCTTTTATTGTGCTCTTCCTCTACAAGTGCATGTGAGCACTTTGGCTCTCTAGCCCTAAATTGAGGGGTGAGTGTTGTGTACTGCCTCTAATCAAGCGTGTGGTGAGCGCTTTACTTCTGTTGCTCTGGAGTACCCGGTGTGTGTTTTTGCCCAGAGAAGTCGTGCAGCCGTCCTGCCTTTCCCCGTGGTTCCAGGAGTGCAGCCTTGTTCTCCTCCCCCTCCTCCGTGAGGTGGGGCTGGAGAGAGAGAGAAGTACGCCGTGGTTAGCCTGTTTCCTTTTACAAATCTTTGCGTGGTAAGCGCTTCAATTCCTTTATGTTTTTCCCCCAGGTCAGAGAGGCACCGGCAGCACCACGGGAAGCCAGCTCGTTTAGAGAAGGAAGTCCGCACTGCACCTGTTTTGCCTTGGCAACCAGGCCGACGTCGCTGACAAAGGAGAGAAGGCCGGGGAGGAGTACAGTGGTGACTTGTAACCGCGGACTGAGCCCCCCTAGGTCTGTTCCCGCAGCAACTAAGGAGATGCCAGAGACGTCAGCAATGAGTTCCTGGGTGAATCCGGGGCAGGCCATGCCCAGTCAGCACCAGCCCTGCACCCAGAGCATCGCCGGGTGAAACAGGCTGGGGCCCTGTCCCGAGCTGCCACGGCCACCCCAGGAGCCCATCGAGTGAGTCAGGCCCAGGGGGATCAGCAGCCAATGTGGAGGCTGGTCTTGCAGCGTCACTGCACGAACGTGGGCAGCTGCAGTTTCTTAAGTAAAGCGGTAGAGACCCAGCAACATCTCCCCACTGCCTGTGGCACTGTGGGGGGGAGTGCAACCACACCTAGTGGTCACAGACCTGGGGACATTGTGGTGTGGAGCCTCGATGGAGGTCTCCTTGTAGGAACTTGCCGAGGGAGTAGAGAGCATACCTCTGTGAGGGGATCACGAGGTACTCTCCCTGCACATAGAAACTGCTGTGTGTGGTTTCTTTCATGGGGACTTTACCAAAATGACAGTATAAAGTGTTATAGTAGTGCAGGAAAGCTGCAATCTATGTGTTTTGGTAATGTTGAGTGATTTATGCTCTACCTCTAAGCTATTGCATTTTTATGTCCTGATGAATTTATATATATTGGGGGGTATACTATGTACAGCAATAGTGTTGTCCTAATGTTTTCATGACAGGTGCAACTCACAAGTATTTACTGATGTGCACTACCTGTACTGGGATGACAATTGCCTGGATGGCAAAGTGAATTTTGTGGTTGTGGTCTAATATGTGTTTGATGTGTAATACGAAGGATATTTTTATATAACCTTGTGTGGAGTCTCTTTTTGTGGTGTGCCTAGTGTGTCGCTGTTGTGTGTGCTGCACAAATGCTTTACACATTGCCTCTCGGATAAGCCTGACTGCTCTGCCAAGCTACCAAGGGGGTGAGCAGGTGTTATCTTGGGTGTGTAACTCCCTTACCCTGACTAGAGTGGTGGGTTCTGCCTGGCTTAGGTGCGTACCCTAGCCAACCAGAAACCCCATTTCTAACACTCACAAAAACTGTCTTGGGTCCAGTCAGGCTCATTTGGAAAACCTTAAGCTCCACCCTGGGCAGCTATGGCTTCAAGAAGCAAGGCTTAAACAAAAGATCAGTTAATAGTACCAAACAAAGAACTAAGAAAGCCACACAACACAAAAGAAATCTGACACCATTTTATTAAAATAGATTATATATTTTTGAATTTTTTGTGTTGAAGATGAGTTAGAGTTCAAGATGAGAAAAATCCACCATTGGGTTCCACATTTTTAAAGAAAACTTAAATCACAGTTTAACTGCAAACAAGCAGTGGAACTGTAAAGATTGTAAACTTCTGAAAAGTTTGTAAGAGTTATGTTTGACTACTCCGCCCCAACTTAGGCAACCAAATCCAACAGGAGAAGGTCTGAGGGATGAAATAAGGAGTATTTGGACAGTTACCTGGCCACCAAAGTGCTTTCCATTCCAGTTCCAAACTTTACAGCACTACTGCCACTGACTTCAATGGAGTGGCCCTGATGCTGAAGATGCAGGACCTGGAAGCAGCTCAAGGATACTCTGGGTGCTGTGTGGTCAACAGGAGTGCCTCTGCAGTTATTCCTCAGTCCACAGGTCAAGTGGGGCAACTTGGCTACAGATGTCGGGGTCCCTTGAAGTCCTCTTTGAGACAATAGAAGGCCAGATAATGCTAGGCAACCATCTCCGTCCACAGCGGTCCAAGTGATATCCTTTGGTGGAAGTTGGTGTCCCTCTTGGGTGACCAATCTGGACACAGAGGACACTCCCAGGTCTGGCAGACTCGGTGCAACTTTTGGCCATCAAGGATTGGTCTCTTGGAGTGCCCAGCAACAGTCAGCTGTGATTTTCCAGAAGTGGCTACTAACTTGCTGATTTGGGCTTTTTCGGCTTTGGTGGTCCTTGTGCTGGTTCCAGGGGGTCAGTTGACTGATCCTTTTGAGTCACTTCCTTGGTCTGAAACTTGAGAGTGACATTTCCCCAAGCCAGGAGCCACAGTCCTCTCTTAGCTAGCCCAAGGTGCAGCAGGTGCAGTCCAGCAGATGGTGCAGCCTATCTTTGCCAAGTCTAGGGGTCAGCAGGGCAGTCCTTCTTCAGTTCTTTCTCCAGTTCCTGCATGATCGGAAGTTCAGGGTACCAGGCATGCCATATTTTTGTCCAGAACGTGCCCTGGGGGGATGATGTGGTCACTAGGCAATGGGCTACCAGGTACCCTCCTACTCAGTGATGGCTTTTCAACTAGGTGTGGCATTTAGCAATCCCATATTGCATGATTCTGTCCATTCTCAAGATGTCTGAACCCTTCCATGGATGTTAGGAGCCTGGTAGCCCCATCTAGAGACGTGGTTACCTGTGAGCTACACATCCATGGGAAAATCGGTATGGGCGCTTGTCTCATCTCTCTGTTTCTGCCACCAGCCTACCTACCTGTCCAAAATGCAGTCCTTCAAGAGTGTGATTGTCATTTGCCCACCCAAGGCAAATTCATCTTTGAAGCTCGCCTTTAGGCTAATACCCTGAGTGGCTTCCTGTGAGGGGGAAGTAGCACCTCACCCAGTAACAGGCTGCTATTGTTCCTAAGCCTATGAGTCATTCACACTACTTTGCAGGAGGGCAGAAAGCTGTCTGGTGGCCAGTGACCATGCAAGGCCACTGGACAAAATGGGTCACAGAATGTCAACTTTCTAAAAGTTGCATTTCTATAATAGTGACATTAAATTTGTCAGTGGCATCGAGTTGGGTTTAATGCCACAATTAAGTTGATACCTTACAGTACCCATCTCAGTGTTCCCATTCAAAAGTTAGCCGGGCTGAGGGGTCAGCCAGTAACTCTGTGTTAGCCAATGGGGCTACTAACTCTCCCACAGCAAAACAACAATTTGGGAATGTTGTTGTCAGGACATATATATAAAATACATATCCTCCTTAATAATATACAGCTCCTTGACTTAGGGCTTGATAGGCCTTCCTTTGGAGATACTTAAAATGGGTGCTGTACACTACTAGGAGGCTTATACGATCATAAGAAGTAACACATCTAAATACATTATATTTGCCACTTCTGGGTTCCTGTTATGGTCCTGGAGACTTAGAGCTAACAGGTTTGTCATAGAGGGTCAGGATCCCAGGGGGTGATGGTTTGCCTTCTCCCAACCAAATCATTGCTGCTATCTCAATTGTGCTCTTTTGAGTCCCTTCTGCTATTACTACTGTCATTTTAATGAAGCTCATAATCTAATGATGTTTTTTAATGCAAAGCTTTTAAACTCACAGATTTTAAATGCTGTGCTTAAGTCTTTTAATGCAATTATCCTTTTTATGACACGATTATGACAAATGCTCATATTGTTATTTTGTACCTATTGTGACAATGTGAACTTTGAGAATTTGATCGATTTATCTTCTCGTTTCTTCATGGTCAACATTTGGGGTGTGGATATGTATAGTCTCAATCATAGGACATGACAGACCGTGGTAGGTTTTTGACCATGAATGCTTCTTGCCTATCGACCCAGCACTATATGATGTTAAAGAACTTTTGTGCTGGCACTTTGTCTGTCAAATGCTCGCCAAAGTAATGTGCAATGAATGTGATGTTTGTTCACAATAAAAAGGGAATGTGGTTTATAATTGCTTTACTTGCAACATTTATGACCACTTGGCTGAAATACAGTTGTATTATTATATTATGACGTACATATATTGTTAAGGGAAGTGGGTGCTTTGCCATTGGTTTTAATGAGAAAGCCAAGTTAGCAGTATTTACACTGTCCTTCCAGTCTTATAAGTAAGTCAGCCTCTGTCAATTAGGGTAGCCAATTCTATGTACTCTTTGCATAAGGAGTTAGAACGATGGCATGGAGGTCACCAGTAGGTAGTTCTAGTTAGAACCTAGTTTCCATAGGAAAAGCATTTTTTGACTCAAAAAACAAGTGAGAAAGGTAGGTTCTGTGTGTCATGGAAAGTTTGGGGATGATCCGTTCAGTGGGGACCAAGAAATTGGGGTGCAAAATAAGGGTGTATTTGTAATGTTAATTCCCATAGGAACCTTTAGCCACAGGTACAGCCCGAACCAAATTTGGCGGGGGTAGATGTCGATTCAAGGAAGTGCCTTTTGCTTATTTGGTGTAAATCTGTTCAGTAGTTGTTGAGGAATTTAAGTTGAACATTATAGAGACTTCTCTGGTTGTGAAGCCATCACGAAAAAAAACAAGCTCGTGCAGGGAAATGCGCAGCCCTGATTGGCTGCCAACAGTTCAACCAGGAAGTGTTGGCAGCCATCTTGGGACTCGGTGAAGCAGAGTCCCCCCAAAAAAAGTGAAACTAAAGAAAAGGGGGCCGGGTAGGAATACCCTGACCCCCAAGCCATGGTTTTGGGGTCCCTCTGGGACCCATCCATGGCATAAAAGTATATATTTTTTTAATTTTGCTGCAAAATCAGGATATTCGCAAATTCTGGGAATGTTTTCCCCTGAAACGTTGCGCAAGCCCGGGGCTCCCCTCTAGTGCTTATCAAATCCCTGGGGTCTGCCACATCCCCCGGGCACTTTTTATTATTAATGCAGACGGGCCCAGTGGGCCTGCCTGCAGCCCCAGGGACCACCGCCTCCCCGGGGCTATTCACAATTATGTGGGGTGGCTCTTAGACCTCCTGCCTGAGGGACTGCCACCTCCCTGGGGCTATATAAAACAATATGGGGGGCCTCATGGACCCCCCAACCCCGGGGGACTGCCACCTCCCCAGGGCTAAAATAAATAACAAAGCGTGGGGGGGGCCCTAGCCCGCCATGCAGCCCCTGGGACCAACACTTCCCTGGGGCAAACATACACTAATTAAAGGGGGTCTGTTACGGACCCCTGGCCCCAGGGACAACCACATCCATGAGGCAAATTTGAATAAAGGAGGGGGCCACGAGGCCCCCCTCCAGGAGCCCTACATGGCCATGGGGACCGCAACCCCCAGGTCCATCTCCAGCAATGGCCCTGGGTGCCCACCTTCAGGACATTGCAGTTTGCTCTGCAATGGCAGGAGCATCACTCCCACCATGCCATAGCAAACAGTGTGCTCCACTTTGAGCAAGCTAGAGCATTATGCTCTCACTTGCTCAAGGCGGAACACACTTTGCTTTTGACACACAGGGAGCTGCATGTCAGCAGCTCTCTGGGTGTAAAAAGCAATGCCGGCTCCCGCAGGAGGCAGGAGCCGGCTGCACCAGGAGATGGGTTCCTCAGGGCCGAATATGGCCCAGAAGTTCCCTTTAAGGATTATAAAAAAAAAAAGAAAAGGTCTCGCCCCAGGGAATGGGGTCCCCGGGGCCAAAGTCAGCCAGGGGAGGAGGGCGCGTGGCCCTCTCCCCTTTTTATAAAAAAAATATATAAAGGCCTGGCCCCCAGGGGATGGGGTCCTCGGGACTGAAATTGCCCTTGGGAGGGAGACCGCAGTGTACCCCTCCTTTTTATAAAAAAAAAAAAAAAAAAAGAGAAAAAGGGCAGGCCTTGGGGGATGGGGTCCTTGGTGCCGAAAATGGCCTCCCTCCCTTTAAATAAAAAAATGAAAAAAAAATAAAGATCGGGCCCCGAGGATGGGGTACTTGGGGCCCAGAATGGTCCAGGGAAGGGGGGCCACACGGCCCCCCTCCCTAAAAAAGAAAGAAAATCAAAAAGAAAAGCCAGCAACTCACCGGAGACCCTGCCCCCTTTCTCCACTGCTCTGCAAACACACCTACTGGCGTGTTCCTGGTTGGGGGATGAAGTCCCCTTGGCTGCTGAGGGTCATTAGGGGCCAAGAAGACCTCCTGTTACCTCCAGTAATCCCCACACAATGGAATTGCTGAGAGGTGGTCAGAGGCCACGCCCCCTTTCTCCACCACCCTACGAACATGCCTCTCGGCGCACTGCTGGTGGGGTGATGAGATCCCCTTGCCTCCTGAGGGCCTCAGAACTAGCAGTAGTGCACCATGAGCTGCGTTTTAAGAGTGATGGAGAAAGGGGGCCTCTGACGACCTCTCAGCAATGCATATTTGTGGGTCTTACTGGAAGTAACAGGAGGGCTAGTTGGCCCCCAAGGACCCTAAAGAGCCAAGGGGACTTAATCCCCCAACTAGTAGTGTGCCAAGAGGTGCATTTGCACAGTGATGGAGAAAGGGGGCATGGCCACTGAAAACTTTTCAGCAAACCCACTGCGTGGGACTTACTGGAGGTAACAGGAGGAATTGTTGGCCCCCAAGGACCCTCTGGAGCCAAGGGTACTTCATCCCCTAACTAGTAGTGTGCCGGGAGGCACCTTTGCAGAGTGGTGGAGAAAGGGGGCATGGCTTCTGACAACATTTCAGCAATCCTGCTGTGTGGGACTTATTGGAGGTAACAGGAGGGGTAGTTGGCCCCTCCTGTTACCTCCAGTAAGTCCCACACAGCAGGATTGCTAAGAGGTTTTCTGAGGCCACACCCCCCTTTGTCCACCACTCTGCAAATGCGGCTCCTAGTACACTTATGGTTGGGGGATGAAGTCCGCTTTACTCCTGAGGGATATTGGGGTCCAAGAAGCCCTCCTGGAACCTCCTGTAAGTCCTAAACAGCGGAATTCCTGAGAGCACTCTGCAAACGTGACTACTACTTTAAAAAACATAGAAATTCACTGAAAAAATGAAGATCACAGGGACTTTATAATTAGGAATTAGCATTTAAAATACCTTATAAATGTACTGAAAAAAACAAAGGTTACAGGGATGTTATAGTTTGGAAATATAATTGGAAAACCTTAGAAATTCACTGAAAAAAACAAAGGTTACAGGGACATTCTAGTTAGGCTGACATTTCACTCATGCAAAACCAGAGAAATTCCACAGTTATAGTTAGCTGAGCTAACTATAACTCGCGCCCTCGCAATGCACCGCTTATCACCTCACATATTACATCACTTATGACATGGTCATTAACATCTCAAATGACATCACTGATGACATCATCCACGGAATCTCTGAAGCACCCACTCAAACCCAATAAAATCTTTCATACACCCACTCCAACTTCCACACTACCATTCTCAAAACCATTGACACGCCCATACCCATACTTACACTCCCACTCACTGATTCATAGGACTACACCACATCTACTCAGTCACCCATACAGCCACACATACACCAAATCACCCAATAATACAGCCACTGATATATCCACTCATACTCCCATGCAGCCACTCACATACTGTCAGTTACCCATAGAGCTCCTCACACCCATGCTCACTCACCCATAAAATCAATCACACAGCCATTTACTCACCTATACAGTTATACATGCACCCACTCACTTATTCATACAGATACTAACACATACTAACCTATACAGTCACTGACACAAGCACACAATCACCTATACAGCCACTCATAACCAACTCACTGACCAATACAGTCACTGATATATCCACTCATAAACCCATTGAGCCACTCACACACTGTTAGTCACCTGTAGAGCTATTCACACACCTAGTCACTCACCCATAGTCATTTACACAGCCACCTACTCACTTATACAGTTATACTCACACCCACTCACTTATTCATACAGATACTAACACATAATCATTCACCTATACAGTCACTGACACAAGCACTCACCCATATGGCCACTCTCTTAATCACTCATTCACACATACAGTCACTCATATACTCCAACACTTACCTATACTGCCTTTCTCATATGCAGTTACTCAGCCACATACCACTGACACATCCATTCAATCACCGACACATACAGACATACACTCAGTCACCCATACAGCCCCTCACAGATACACTCACTAACCCATACAGCCACTGACTCACCCACTCACTCATCCACACATGTGGTCACATACAGGTACTCAGACAACCAATCAATCACCCATACAGCCACTCACATAGCCACTCACTAACCCATATAGCCACTTAGAAACAAACACATACTCACTCATCCATACTGTCAGTGACACAAGCACACACTCACCCATATAGCCACTCTCACAATCACTCACTCACACATACAGTCACTCATATACTCCAACACTCACTAATACTGCCTTTCAATTATGCAATTCAATTAAATTATGTTATTGTGATTTGGAGCTCCAAGGAGTTCCACATATACAAACAACTCCAAATTACTGAATTAATCCACACTTAAAAACAAATTGATAAAAGACATAAAACATCAGCAATTACCGTTTTCATGAATAATACAAGAATCATAGTTGCATTAAGATTACAATGAGGTAGGATGTGATCGCAAAATCAATTTTGGGGTCTTTTCAATTAGAAGACTAAAAAGGGCAGGGCAAAGCAAATTGTACTATAAGATTCTTAGATGACTTTGGCTGTACATTACAAGGATGCTAAAAAGAAAAAGTGTGTTTGATTCAATGAAGAATAAAATGCAAAAAGTTTTTAAAGTTCTAAATTGCTATATACAGTACACCATAAGTAGCAGCATAAAAGATAACAAAAAGTGCAAGTGCTCGAGCAAGATAACTAATTCAATAAACCTTTGGGAGTACTGATTAATATTCAGTTTACATGCAAAAAGCCTAACAGTTAAAATAGTTCTGACTAAATGGTATTCAGTTGTACATGGCAGTATTCATAGCAGCATACGAGGAGATGGAAGTGCAAAATCGCAACTACAGTACCAAGTTCATAAACCCTTTGGTGTATAACCATAACCTAATCAGTATGAGAGATGTCATATCATTAAATACTCTAACAGTTTCAACCATCTGATAAAAACGACCTGATTATACTACTTATAGGATTTATTAGAAATTTCCCAGAGTGAAACCTAAGCAAAAAACTTCAACTAACCGGGTCAACATAGTCCTTCTCTAGAATATATTTAAAAATTGTTAAAAATACCAAAGATTTTGAAGCAAACTGGTTCGGGGGGGGGGGCAACAGACAATTTCGGGCCTCCTTAGCAATGTTAGACTTTAGGAACACAGGTCTTAAAAAGCGATGTCGTGTAGGTTGTAGTAGGGGACAGGCAAACAGGACATGGTTTAGATCCTGTACCCAGGTACCACATAAATGACAAAGTCTATTCTGTCTGGGAAGACTCTCCCATGCTCCAGTTACTATTCGCAAGGGAAGCAAATTCAGCCGTAGCAGCAAGATGGTTCTACGCACTCCATGGGGGAGATTACAAATAACGTAAGGTTGGGGCTGTTTATAAATACTACTCCCCACTATAATGTCATTATTGGAGTGCGTTGCGCACAATGCTGTATCTCTTTTGCGAGAGACTTCGTAAATAGTTTTTTTAATTTGAGTTTTCAAAACTTGTTTAAGAAGAGAGCCCGTGCCATTATTCTCAAAATCAAACAAGTTTACAGCTTTCTCGTGATTCCTAAAAAGTACGCTTTTTCCCTTCAGGGAGGAAAAGATTTCCTCACGCAGTGCTGCCCATAAGGGGTTCTCAACACTGTTCAGTAGTGCGTTGCTCCATCTTAGACACGCAGCCATAGCGAACACATATGTAGAAAGTAGCCCAAATTTGAGGCGAATCACTGCTATAGGGTCTGCCCAGCTCAGATTACACATTTGGCACCATAAACGCCCCTCTACTTTCTCAAAATTATCCCACTGCTGTTCATCTACAGATTCACGGCGTAACTCAACGCAGGAGGAATTTTAATTTGATAAACTGATAGAACATGTGCGAAATGTCTTTTCCCGCAATGTTTATAGAGTTTACCAACTGCAGAAGCCTAAGAGATTGACTTACTTTTGCATTGGTCAATGTGATCACTACTGGAGCAATTGCTTGTAAAAATTCTCCCTAAGTATGGGTAGAACTTTACCACATCAAGTTTGTCTTTCCCCAAGAACCAGTGCATATATTTTTCTTAACTAGGCATCCTCGATATCTAAAAACCATAATTTTACTTTTTGAGATATTTATTTAAACTATAGCTATTTGTAAGTCATCTGGGCCCAGCATGCCTGAATATCTTGCCCCTTTAATATAGCACTCTATTTCCTTGTACGAATTGGGGCCGTAATCCCTCCTCACTGGGGAATCAAAGGCTAATTCTGGATTCAACCCCGCCATGGGATTTAATGCATACAACTGGGAAATGTATGAGGTCCATTCTGCATTGGATGTTAAAATGGCATTTGCCTTAGTTCTATCATCGCAGTACTTGGCTATTACAGCCCAAAATTTACGTGAATCACCAGACTGTGCAGCCTCTCTTAATCTTATCCAATTAGCATCTTCCATCCCTCTGCGCTCCGATGCCAGATTTCGTCTCCTTGCCTGCTTTCATCTATTAATTTCCCTTTGTCTAACCATCAAAGACTGCTTAAATTGTTCCCTTATTAGGGCATTGTTCTCACAATTTAATTTTTTTCCCTCCCATGATTTAGCCACTGGGGGCTTATTGCTGCTAACTTGCTTTTTGCTTCCACATGATCTAATTAGGGCCAGAATCTTCTCAAACCATGAGATGGGATTTTCCTGACAAGGGCCAAGGCTCACTTTTTCAATAATCCTCCCAAGACATGGGAGGTTTTTGTTAGACCAAAAAAAGTGCCTGTTTCTTCTATTATACAAAATGCTATCTTCCCTTCGATTCTAGGATTCCAGCAACTCATTCTCCAGGCTGACATCCAATGACAGAACACTGTGATTGCACAAACTTGTTCTCAGTACCTTGAATTGTGTACATGCACCAAAAAGCTGATAGGATACCACCATATAATCAGTCAGTGACTGCCCCCGTAGAACGTGAAAGGTAAGAGAGGCTGGACAATATTCTGGGAATCTACCATTCAATATAATAAAATAGTTCATTCTCAAATTATGCAAGAAATACAAGCCCCGCCTCTCTGATCTAATATGACGGGGCAATGATGATTCAGGAATGGACAATACGTACTCCAATTCTTGGTTAGAAAAAGCCATGGAGGAACAATTTGAAATTTTAGCATTACAGTCACCCATTAGCATTAAAGTCACCCACCATCAATATCAAGGTGCAATCCTCTGAAATACTCGTCTTATGCACAAAGGAAAAAAAAGAGTCAACCAGAAAGTTGGTTGCTCTCCAAGGTGGAATGTATACATTTACCAAAAGAAGGGATACATACTGTCCTAGGTCCCATTACCCAACCTGAGTTTCAAAACCATGCAAAGCTTAGATGGATGAAGAAAAACCACAGGATTCCAACTTATAGTACAGCTGAGTAAAATAGCTAGACCTCCACTAGCGTGACCTTTTGTTGAGGGTTTTGCTGCACAATAGAAGACAAAAAAATTCTCAAAGTCAAAATCCACACAGCTTCATGTTTCCTGAAGTCAAAATATTTTAGGATCATGCACTAGTAAGGAATTTAACTTAAAGTTATGATTTCCAACAACTGCTAGGTTCCAGGACAAGTTTTTTCCCAGGGGGCTACCTCCGCAACATGGGAAGTTTTGCATTTTCTTTTAAGCCATTCAGAGAGCCTGCCACCCAGCACCACTGCGCCATCTCTTCATCCTCTCTATGTTTGATGGCCCTTTGGACCTCGGGACCTATAATATGAATCTCTCTTTTCCCTGTGAACCCACCCAATGAAATGTTAATATCGTTTGGGTTAATGACACCCCTTATGTTAGATAACATACTACCTAGCTCCTGGCAGTCTTTTCTATGGGATTCAAGCGGGCCAAAGAAGGCACCTCATATGGGAACACATCAATCCCTTTTTACCTAAAATGATCAGCGTTAGCCAGACCTAGCATTGCGATTATCCTTGAACTGAATGTGACTCTAGAGTTTGGAGACCCACTACCAAGGTCAAGGTAAACCCGCTCAATGTATTTACTAAATTACTAATCGCAAGTCCTCTATTTCTGAAAGAAACTGCAACAGGGAGCTTCTGTTTACTGGAGCTGATTCTATATCAAACAGGGAAGCAAAAATCAGAATATTAGATGCTTGCCCTAATCTATATCCACCACAAGTATTATTGCTTAACCTTAAGTCAATCCCCGACTCTAACATTTGCCCTGTGCGAGAAGCATGGACGGGACCCCCTTCCAAAAACCTCCCTTGGCTAGGATCAATCCGTACTTGGAGAGTACCCCCTCCCAGAAGGACAGGAAGGACATTATCCACGGCCTGCCCTACATCTAGCATGGCATCATGTGTTTTTACTGCTAAGCTCACTGAATCCTGGTCTTTCCTGATTCCACAGGGCGCTAGAGCCAGATCAATGTTTACTTTAAAATTCTCCCATGTATCCCCCCATTAAATCTGAGTATCCCTATATCTGCCTGCCTTTCTGTCCCCCCTAATCCCTCCCATGAGAGGTCATCTATCATAGTGGGCGGAGGGAGAGGATTTAACTCCGAATGCCCCAAGTTCTGGCCATCGTTTAAGACAGTAGGCCTGGGTTAATTCCTACTTTGGAGCGGAATCAGGGTGTCTGGCTCCTGGGATGCCGACTCCTGTTCTTCTTCTTCCTCCGACCTTTTAATCTATCACTTTCTTTGAGTGAGGCACCCTCCCCACAGCAGCATCTAAATTATCCATGGGCCATTTGACAGGGAGTGGGTCTATTGATGATCCAGTGGCACAGGACATAGTGATGTTCCCTTTTTTGAAAATAGGATAAACTTGCAATGGATTCGTGGGCGCAGTTACTTTTGTGCTTCCCCCGGGACTGACATACGAATGAACCCCTAGTACTAGTTTTTCAGGGGCAATGCATAATGTGGGACTATCTCTAGACAGTGGTGTGGGAGAGACCCCTTTGTCTTCCCAAGCCTCCACCTGGATTCCCAACTCTGATACCCCTATATGTGTCTGGCTTGCCCGAGATTTTACCTCAATACCCTTTTCTCCCTTACATATAGGGACTGGCAGAATTGAGCTTCTGGACCCCCATTAAAATTGGTGAAAGAACATCCAGCATGTGATCAGAATTGACAGTGGTTTTGTCCAGTAGGGATAAAATGGACGAAAGTATCCTCTCTAATGCATAAAGTATGTCAAGATTGCCCCCCTTCCCCCAATCTGTTATCCGCTACATTTAATAGTTGCCAAAAATCTGTCATTTGAGATGTCATCAGTGATGTCACTGACCATGCCATGAGTGATGTAATATGTGAGGTCATAAGCAGTGCATTGGGGGGCTCAAGTTATAGTTAGCTCAGTTAACTATAACTTCTGAATTTCACTGGTTTTGTACAATTGAAACTTGAGCCTAACTATAACGTCTCTGTACTGGCAGTAGGTAGCTATAGTTAGGAACATGTTTCCATAGGAAATGTTTTTTTTGACTTGCCTATATCTTTGGCGCTGTTTGACGAATCTTCATGGAATTTTCCAGATTCTTAGTGATTTTTATTGTGCATGGAAAGTTTGGGGGTGATCCGTCAAGCAAGGGCCGAGAAAATGGGGGGGTCAAATAATTGTGTGTTTCCCATGTTAATTTCCACAGCACCTTTAGTTGAAGCTGCAGCCTAAAGCACTGGATGGAATTTCACCAAATTTGACAGAAAATAAGATTTGGTTACGCAGATCACGTTTTCAGTTATTTGGTAGAGGGGCTGAAAAAAGGGGGGTCCCACAAAAAAATGTTAAAAAAAGAAAAGGGGGCAGGGTAGGAATACCCAGACCCCAAATGTTGGTCTTGGCGACTTCCGGGGACACTGCCATGGCATAAAAGCATTAAAAAAAATTACAGCAAATATCGCAAAATAGTGGCAAAAAAATAAAAACAAAAACAAGTGTGGGCTCCCGCACTTGTTTTCATTATAGCCCCGGGTGGGCCAGGTCCCGAGGGCATGATGGAGGGGAATGCACAGGCCCCCCCTACATGGGCTTAAAAATGCCTTCTAATGAAATGCTTGGGGGAGCTTCATGGACCCCCTTTGCCTCGGGGAACCACCTCCCTGGGGCTTTTAAAAGAATACTTAAGGGGCTGTGCGGAACCCTCAAGGTCTGGGGTCAACGACCTCCCTGGAGCTAAGTTAATTATGGAGCAGGGGGACCATGTGGACACCCATGCCCTGGGACCACGACCTCCCTGGGGCTTTCTTTTGTTGAAAGAAGGAAGGGGGTGTCCTGGCCCCCTCCCCCTCTTCTGTGCTGTTCTCAGCCAGTCAGACCACCACCTCCCTGGGGTGGCCCATGCAAAGAGAAGGAGGGGGCCCACGTGGCCCCCTTTATGGAGCTGTACATGGCCCTAGGGACCCCCATCCCCCAGGGACAGCTCCTGCTTTGTCCCGGGGTGGCCACACCTGGGACATAGTTGTTTGCTGTGACTTGGCAGGACCTTTGACAGCTCCCGCCAAGTCACAGCAAACACTCCGCTTCCAGCAAGAGAGAGCTGAGAAAAAGCTCTTGCCTGCTGGAAGATGAGGTTTCTTCTGTTTCCCTGCCTGCTGCAGGCAGGGAAAAAGACAAAAGGATTGCTTTCACAGACAGAAAGCTGCATGTTTAGCAGCTCCCTGTCTGTGAGAGCAATGCCGGCTCCCGCAGGTGGTGGGGAGCCGGCAGGGACCACAAGGGCATTGAGCCTCCACCCATGGTCCTGGGGAAGGTGAGAAGGGAGCAGAAAGAGGCAGATTAAAGTTCAGACTGAAGCAGAGAGAGGCAAGATAAAGGTGAGAAATCAGCAGAATAAAGGTCAGCAGTGTGCTAAAAGAGGGAAAATAGAACTCAGAAATGAGCAGAAAGAGGCAAAATAAAGGTCAGCAACAAGCAGAAAGAGTCAAGATAATGGTGAGAAACGAGTAAAAATAGGCAGTATAGAGGTCAGAAATTAGCAGAAAGAGAGATGATAAAGGTGAGAAACGAGCAAAAAGAGGCAAAATAAATGTCAGCAACGAGCAGAAAGAGGCAGGAAAATGGTGAGAAACAATTAGAAAGAGGCAAAATAAAGGTCAGCAATGAGCAGAAAGAGGCAAAAAAGCAAGAAATGAGCAGAAAGAGCCATAAGAAAGGTGAGAAACGAGCAGAAAGAGGCAGAATAAAGGTCAGAAATGAGCTTGCTGAGACCCCGACGGAGGCCCCGCCCCTTTCTCAACCATTCTGCACAGGAGCCTACTTGCCCACTTCTGGTTGAAGGGTGAAGCCCCCTTGGCTGCTGAGGGTGAATGGGGGCCAAAAAACCCTATTGTTGCCACAAGTAGGTACCCCACAGCCGGATTGCTGAGATGTTGTGAGAGACCCCACCCCCTTTTTCAACCATTTGGCACCGGGGCCTTCTGGTTTACTACTAGTTGGGTGATAAAGTCCCCTTGGCTGCTGAGGGTCATTGGGAGTCAAGAACCCCTCCTGTTACCTCCAGTAACTCCCACACAGTGGGATTCACGAGCGCTCATTGGAAGCCCCACCCCATTTCTCCACCATTCTGCAAATACACCTCCTGGTGCACTACTGATTGGCACAAAAAAATTCTGATCCATTGAGGAGTGTGCAGTCTATCTGTAATTCCGCATTCTCCACAGAGATCCGCAAACTCTGCGACCGAAGCGGAATTTTACTCCCATGCCTATTTTCCATTCACAGACCCACTCAGAGACTCACGCACTCACTCCCAGACCCACTCAGACACTTACGGTCCCACTCACAGAACCACTCTGAGACTCACACAGCCATTCACAGACCCACTCAGACATTCATGCCTCACTCACTGATCCACCCAATCTCAAAGGTTAAAGGTTATAGTTAGGAAATAATATTTTAAAAAACATCTAAATTCACTGCAAGTATAGTTAGGCTTACATTTCGCTTGTACAAAACCACAGAAATTCAGTAGTTATAGTTACCTGAGCTAACTATAACTCAAGCCTCGCAATGCACTGCACTGCTTATGACCTCACATATTACATCACTCATGACATGGTCAGTGACATCACTGATGACATCTTAAATGACATAATTGATGACATCATCCAGTGAGTGTAAGTTTTTCTAACAGTTTATGTTTGTTAAACATATACAATAAGCTACTACAAATACCACTAGGTAGTTATAGTTCGGTCTGCTTTTCCATAGAAAAAGCATTTTTTAGTTTCCGAATAACTTTGGCCATTTTAACAAATCTTCATGAAATGTTCCCCAAAAAGTGAATCATTTTCAGCTCCCTTCTTTCTAAGTGATCCATCAAGTGGGGACCAAGGAAAAAAGGGGGTCTCGAAACTTAAAATCCCCAAGCATTTTCCATAGACTTCTTTAAGAAAGGTTATTGCAAACTCTGTTGAACAGAATTACACCAAATTCATCAGGAATCTAGATCTTGGTCCATAGATTGTGCTTTTTGTGATTGGTGTAAATCCAATCAGTAGTTTTGGAGACATTAAGGAGAAACACATTTGTATATTTTGGCAGTTGGGCTCACAGGAGTTTCCAAAACTCTTGCACGATTGCCAATTTAAAAATAGAGTGTTCTGATTGGCCCAGGGAGTCTTAATTTCCCTTGGACCATCTTGCTCATGCTGGAGTCAGACTCCTACGCTAGAGAGTGCTCTATCAAATGCTGCTGGCAGTCATTACAGGACTTGGGGACTTAGTCCCCTTTCCTAAACTTGTAAAAATAAAAAGGTATATGGGGCTGGGTAGGCATACACTGAAACCCTAGGCACCATTAGGGGGACCCAGAGGGACCGCCAGGTGCCCAAAAAAGAAAAATAAATTGCAAAAATACCATGATACCCCAAGACTTGTGGGATCTAAAAAAAAAAAAAAAAAGGAATCTGCATTTATTCATTATAAGCCCCAGGGAGCCTACCCCTGGGGCCCCAAAACATTTTTATGGGTGGGGAGACATGTCCCCCTCCTACACTTTCCTTTAGTGGCCCTGAGAAGCCACCCCTGGGGCTGGTCGTATTATTTAGGGGAAGGAGGCCACTTGGTCCCCCCTCCCCATGCCTGAAGAGGCGCCAGGGAGCCCGCTTCCAGGTCTGACATAAATTTTTATGGGGAGGGGGCCACGTGATGCGGGCAGGGAAACAAATCTAAATATTGCTCGCACCCACAGTGAGCAGCATTATTAGCTGCTCTCTGTGGGTGGGAGCAATGCCAGTTCCAGCTGGATGGGGGGAGCTGGCTGGGGCTATGTGGGCCTTAAGACTCCCCCTGCAGCCCCCAATGATAGTGCACTAGGGCACCCACCCTTTGTTGGCCGAACCCCGGGAGATGGGGTCCTCGGGGCAGAAATCAGTCTAGGGAAGGGTGCCCCCTTCCCCTGGAAAAGGGTGCCTGGCCCCAGGGGATGCAGTCCCCGGAGTCAAAATAGGCCTGGGGAGGGGAGCTGCATGCCCGCCTCCTCTAAAAATATGGTGCCAGGCCCAGAGGATGGGGTCCCCGGATATGAAATCGGCCTGGGGAGGAGCACAGTGTGCCTTGCTCGCTGCCCTACATCAAAGTAAAAGTGCAGGAATGCATCATATTTATCTAATATAGTACATTCCTGTCCTTTCCCCTTCATTTCTAAATGTAGGTTGGGTGATGGTGTGGGGTACTCACAGATAAAAGCTGTTAAAATTTAGATAAAATATTGGAACAAATGTTGACTTTCTTGAGGAACTTGTCTTTTTCTGGACAATTGCATACATATTGAATGCCATGTTCAATGATGATTTCCCATATATCTGTGGATGATTTTTTATGTGAACTAGGCTACCCGTGAAGTTTATGGTATAGGGTCAATGTTGCACATAACATATGCTTCCTACACCTAAGAGAGTTGTGTCTGTGATGTTATTAATGATGCTTCATTTTATTACTAGCTATTTTGCACTTACTTTTAGCCATACTATTTTATAGAGGTATGAGAATGAAAGAAGCTTGGAGGATGTAACAAATTATGTAATTTGAAATGTCATCACTGATATCATAAATGATGTCATAGAACACTTCCTGGTTGTGTAATATAAGAGGTCACAAGCAGTGCATGGCAGGGGCGCAAGTCATAGGTACATTTCTGTCTGTTTTTCAGTTCAAAACCTTCATGTTGTGACTGACATGTTCACCTAACTATAACGTCCCTTTAACTTTTGTTTTTGTAATTGAATTTCTATTGTTTTTTTAAAAAACAAAAATAGATCTATTTTTCACACCTAACTATAACGTTACTTTAACCTTTGGTTTTATCCAGTGCATACCCTGCACTACAGCTGTGTAAAGGACAACTAGGTAAAGCATCCAATGACCTTGTATACATGTAATTTTAACAAAGTGATTGTTCATCAAGCGTTTTCATAAAGAAATCAGTGACAAGATGAATCCTTGCCTAGAGAAGACATCAAGACTACAGACATAGTGTTGAATGTCCACCAAACAATGTTACTTCCTCATAATTAGATGAAGTAAGTGCTTCTTTGTTTGGTAGAGGTGTTGTCATATTCCTCAGCATCAAGAATGTGCCATCAAAATCAATGGGAAAGGCGCTCGGGTCCCTTTGGTAAGTTGTGCTGTCCATCAACCTGGAAAATGGTGGGAACACCGCTGCATACTGACATGGAAGGGGCAGGGCCAAATGAGCATAGCTTATATGTGATATAGCTCCTTTTCGTACTCAGCAATTAAAAGGGAAAACAATGGAATCTGCTGTTAGACCAGGAGCGATAAGAAAGAACCCACTCGTCTTGGACAGTCGCTACAGAAGAGATTGTGCTCCAATAAATCAATGATGCATTTGCCGCCATCAAGGATTTCCGATCATTTTTCAATGTGCATTTGTAGAGACAACACACGGTCCATCAGCCCGAAAACGCCGGGAACGCTATTTCATACTACTAATGTGGAAGGGGCGGGGTCAAATGGGCGGAGCTTTTTGGTGATTTGATGCCTTTGCATATTCAGCAGCAATTAAACGGGAGAACTGTGGACTCTGCCCTCTGACTAGGACACAACTAGAAAGGACCCACTCGTATTGGTCCATCACTGCTGGATGTTCCATTCACCGATTTCCGCCCCGGGGACCCCATCTTCCGGTATCCCTGGGGCCAAAAGTTGCTCAGGGAGGGAGGGGGGCACATGCCCCCTCCCCTAATTATCTAAATCGGGCCCCTGAAAATATGAATTAAAAATAGATTCAAAATATCACACAGTACACAGGTTCCTATGTGTAAATTAGGCAGATTCATGTATAAAAAACTCAAAGTGTAAAGTGCATCACATATTAGCAGCAGATCAAGTATTTAAAAAGAGAGAGGAAAGATGTGAGATAAATTCAAATTAATTGACGTTTAAAAGATGACTACCTGCATAAGTTCGTACCCTTTCTGGGATCTCGGTCTAGTTAATATAAATGAGTAATTAAGGGGGGAGTGGTCTGGCCATGAAAGGAAATGGCCGCCTGAACGCGGAGCTCCGCTTTGGGAGGAACTCCAAACAGAGCCGGCACTCTTCCCAATGCGGCCGGGACTGCAGTGGTGCTCACTTTGAAGGCACAAGTGCTCCGGCGGTGTTTGGCTCGAACCTCGTGGCTGTGTGAACCCTTTTAGGGTTTATTCTGACAGACAAAGTTTTCACGGCGGCTGGCGCCCGTCCGGCCCTATGACGCATCAAAAGCCCCGGCCCTTGCGTGGCTGGTGCGCCACGCTCGCTGCCCTTATGAGGAGACTCTGCTTACGACGAGATTGAGGAGATAAGTGCCCTCTTTGGTTTTGGTTTCGGCGCTTTTCACACAATAGGAACTGTCAGCGCCTTTTACAAATCAGCATGAGGGGTTATTTACTTGCATTTTGGGAACTTTTATAAACTGAGCTTTTTGAATGCAGCACCTCAGAACAGTAAATTACTCTGGGCACTTCTGGGAGTTGTGTCTTTTTCAGAATGTGACAGACTAGAATGGCACTCTTCATATTACTGCTTTGCCTAAAGATATTTTTCATTTTACCTCAGTGACAAACACCTGATGGTCGGAGCCTTCAGCGCTTTCAAGTGAACTGTGATAATCTAGACTGGTGCCATTTATATTGTCACTGTTACTTGAAGATATTATCCATGCCACCTCAGCATTAAAGATTCAGTGGTTGGGGCCCCTAATTACTGTTCGCTTGCAGCATTTTCTAGACATCTGCTGGCGATCATTATGCGTCTTGAATGTGAGGAGAAATGTTTGTGACGCATTACACGCCAAGCACCAAGTGTTTCGAACATTTTGTCAACCCTATACTGAATCTTCAAGTGGCCTTATATGATATTGTGTTCAATGTAATAAAGGGCAGAATACTTCCCTCACTGCTGATAACTATAAATTGCTATGCTTCTATGCTGATATTGTTTTAACAAATTTTGAAGTGCAGTGTGAAGGGGAAATTTCTGCGATACATTTCGCGCCAAGTATCTCAAGTAACTCTGTCAGTCCTACATCAACTCTTCAAGAGGCTTTTCATGACATAATTGTACACAACGTACTAAAAGACAGTATACTTCTTTCATTAATGTTAATTGTGCATGGCTGCGCTTATATGCTGATATCATTCTAACAGCTTTTAAAGTAAGGGGGAAATTCCTGCGAAACATTACATGCACGTGTTTTGAGCATCCTCTCAGCCTAGCATTGACTTTTCGAGTGACTTTCTAGAATATTGTATACAGTATAACAAAGGCCAAAATACTTCCCTCACTGCAGCTAAATTATAATCTGATGCGCTTGTTTTTACAAAATCTCATGAATAGAATGTGGTAAATTACAAAGCCTCAACACTGCAATATTAAATATAGTTATTTCAGGAAATCCTGATTAACATTTTGTGAAGGATAGTGACTCTAGAGCCTTCTTAATCCACTAAACTAATTCTGATTTACAATTCTGCATTAACCATGTCACTACTACGATAGTGCTCTCTACAGAGTGAAGCAGACGATCTACAAATGCCTAATCATAAGAACGAGAACAAAAATTCCAAACTACCCCTTTTCGCAGACGTTCTCAAACAATCACAAAGTGTGCCTGTGAAAGGCTCGGCTTCGTCAATGTCTAATCCGTCTTTGGCCACCTCTTCTTCAATGTCAGGAGACACTATGGATCATATTCTACAAGAAATATCAACTATCAGTTGTCGTTTGACAGATATGGACATTAATATTTCTTCTCTCACCACTGAGACTGAATCCATCAGAGCAGATATTGTCCAGTTTAACACTAAAACAGACGGATTAGACCAACGAATAACAGTACTGGAAAACAGGATTGATTCTATGCAAAACAGAGATCAAGATCTCTAATTTCTCCGAAGCAAGCTAATTGATTTAGAAGACCGCAGCCGGCGAGACAATATCCGTTTTTTGGGATTTCCTGAAAAGATTGAAGGTCAGAATGCCAGACTCTTCTTAAGTAATGTTCTTCCTAAGCTACTGGACATCAACTTCAATCCACAGCTTGAAATTCAGCGTGCTCATCGCATCGATCCTCTGAGTAGTGCCTCATATTCTCGACCGCGACCCCTCATTGCTTGCTTCTTGAGACATGAGCAAGTGCGACAAATATTGATGGCAGCACGCACACAAGGATTGTATATTTATGCTGGCCACGAAATTCGTATTGCAGCTGACTTTTCAAGAGAAACTAATGAACGGAGAAAGGCTTTCCTTTCTATGAGACCACAGTTGCGGAAAATGGACATCAAATATGGTTTGTTTGATCCTGCCCTTTTTCGCATCACTAAAAATGGCGAATCCAAAGACTTTTACAATCCTGAAGATCTACAACATTTTATAGATGGTTTATGCACTCAGGATATGGACATACAACATATCCCTATTGAACAGTCTTCCCATGGTTCTCAACACTCTCCACAACTATCAGATGTTAGACGCTGCACCACTAGTGAAGTTCGTCATCGTGGCAGAGGCATTGAACTATCAATCCGTACTCATGAAGACAAAATCTCTGCCCTTCAGACAGTATCCACCTTCATGAAAGATCTGCATAGAGATAAGTCCCGCTCTCCCTTAAAATCAGCTTCGGATGAAGAATGACCTTAATAATATGTATAATTCACTGCAGATATGATCAATAAATTATATCCTCTTTACAAATCTTTTCAGGCTCCTCACATCAGAGTCTACCTCCTATAGGGGAGTTTTCTATCTTATCCACACAATTGTTTCTCAACCTAGAACAATTGCAGGATTATTTACTATCTGCCATTTATTGCGATGTACTATCAGATTTTACCTTGCATAACCTCTATTATATTTGTTATAGTTTATTGTTTCACTCTCAACATGTAATTTACTTAATCTTCTCTATATTTTAGAATTATAGATATTTCATTATATTCTTTTACGTCTTATTAGCTTTGATCTTCCCTTTTAATAGTCAATGTTACATATGTTATTATTATATATTCGATAATATTTCTACTTATAACTACACTTTGTCCTTAACGTTATTTTTTTAATAATATTTATATTCATATATAAGTTTATGTTACTATTTTTAATACAATGAGCATTTATTATTCACTATCTTATTTACTGTATCTAGTTTATATTTGTACACTCTTAATCACTTTTTTCTACACTCTGTGCTTATACCGCTCTGTTCCTATATTCCTACATATCTTATGTCTAACTATGTATTCAATTAGCTTTCATTCTCTCCTTTTCAGCAGTTTTTTTTTCTTCTCTTTCTCTCCTTTTCCTTTTCCTTTTCTTTCATTCTTTTTGCTCATCTCTCTATTTCTATTTCTATTTATATCGAAGTTTATATTACTATTTTTAAACCAAACATATTTATTGCTTTCTGTATCTTATTTAACATTGTAAATTATCAGTCAATTGTGGCACATCCTGTGCCTTTACTTATACATTAATTAATTTATGCATCTTTTAATGTATATTTCTATATTCTATCAGTTCTCACCCTCTCCCCTTTACAAATATTTCTCTTCATACTCCTTGCTACTATTTATATATATATTTGTATCTAATTTTATCTTACTCTTTTTAATATACACATATTTATTCTTCAATGTATCCTATTTACAGTTGTCAATAATCAATAACGTATTCAATATTTTTGCTTATATTTCGGTGATATTGAACTCATGTATCTATTTTTATGTATATTTCTAAATTCTGTCAACCTCTGTCTCTTCCCTTTCAGCACTCATTCTTCTACCTGCTTAGCTCTTTGCATCCTCTTTGCACGCACTTTGCTCTTCAGATCCTTATTTATCTCCTACATAGTCCTCACCAAGGTGTCCATTACGATACCGGGCGGTAAAAAATCCGCCATCCACCATAGCGGTAAAAATCCGCCCGCCTACACCGTCTGAATACCGACCGAGCAATTACGATGCCGCGAAGCGAACACCGACCGCGGCGGAAAAAAACCCAAAAATACCGCCCGATCATGTCCGATTCTAAGTCCACCCGTCCGCCATGGACGCAAATACGCACGACAACCAAAAACCGCCCGCCCTGACGATCGAGACACCGCCCGTGAAATTAGGATCGCTCCGACATGAGCGCGGTAAATACACAAATACACCGCCCGCCATCGTAAACAACAGAGATGGAAATGGACACGGCGGAAGCCCTGGCGGCCACGTCCCTGCACAGAAACCATCCGCGGACCCAAACAAACACACACAACATGGCCAACAAGTCCACACAGCAAGCCACGCACAAACACAGTACACATCCCGAAAACACCCCCCCCAGGACAAACAAATAAAGTACTAATCCCAGAACACCAGCCACAACACACCTGAAAACAACAGACCATCATGACACACCCACATAGGTAAGCACAAAAGCAGCCCCTTCACAGACCAATCCCTTGCAACACTACAAAGCCAAGAAGAGAGGAGAGAACACAGCGACACAGCAAGGACAGCAGCACACCACAGATACGCACCCATCACACCCACCACCACCAGCACCAGCACAAGCACCAACAAACACCAGCACCACAAACGACCTGCACATCACACACCACACACACACACCGCACCAGCACCACAAACACCAAACCACACACCATGGCAGCACACCGAATGCCAAAGTTCACTTCAACTGAGCTGACGGTCATGGTCGACGAGATCATCAAGGTGCACCCACAAATCTTTGGCAACCAGGTCCAACAGTCAACAGTAGCCACCAGAAATCGGATGTGGAGCAGGATCGTAGACCAGGTCAATGCAGTAGGGAACGTGCCACGCAACCGAGGCGAAATCACCAAGAGGTGGCACGATATGAAAAGGGAGGTCAAGAAGAAGGAGGCCAAGAATCGGCAGCTGGCTGACAGGACTGGCGGAGGTAATCCCGCGCTTTCCAAGAGCTTCAAGGCGTGGGAGGAGAAGGTGCGAGGCATCATACATCCGGAGAGTCTCACTGGAATACCAGGGGGAGTGGAGGCTGGTAAGTACAAACAAATGTATACCAGCACACCGCTATGTACTCACATGCACTACCACTATGCCATAGCTCCGAGGGACAAACACCCCCATGTCCAGTACACAATACACAAGACATCACTCACAGATGCAACAGACACTACCACACACTCAGCCCAAACCGACCAACTAACAAAACCATGGAGGCATGTGTACAGTCAGCCAGCACCGCAACTCCCACCAGGTCCCATTGTACTCCAAAAGTGCCAGAAGGAGCACTCACCACACCCACACCCATGTGTCAGCCATAGCTGCAGTAACCGACAAGTAACAGGTAAGTAGACGGAACACAAAGTCAGTGGGTGGGAGGGGGGACAGCTGAAGTACAACACACACCAGGCCCCTAGTCCTACAGCGCAGTAAGGTGGAGCACACCCCACACCCATGTGTCAGCCACTGCAGTGCACACCTTCAGCCGACAGGTAGATATCTCACCCTACATGGAGGGGTTTCTGTGGGTGGTAAGCCAGCACCACAACTCACAACACCGCCCCCACTCCCACAGACCAGCAACATGGAGCACCCCTCCCTCCCATAACCATGTGGCATCCATTGCATTGCGCACTCAAAAACAACCTGTAGGTGGAAAACTGTACAGGGCGGGGTGTCTGTAGGCATGAGGACTGTATTACGACTAACACATGGGACATGTCACGTAGCAGAGGGATGCGCAGCACTGCTCCCTGTCACAATCATGTGACCAATGTGCACACGGACATGTATTACAGAGTCATACCCCACATGACCCATCACAAACACAGCAACACCTAAGGAGCCACGTCTGCATGCACAAGTCCCACTGGAGCACAGACCCACACAGCGCGCACCGTGCCACTCATCACACACATCAGCAACACCATCGAAGTCTTGTCCATGTAGTCCTTACTGCCTGTTACCCACACATCGTACAACAACGCCCATGTAAGTCCAACCTGCCTAGAAGTAACAGCGTGGGACCACAATAATGCACATACACACCACTAGACCCATGAAACACTCAGGCACACAATGCACATTCAACATATCATCCATCTCATCTGTCAGCCCCTGTGTCATGAAAGGTATGTCATCCGAACAGCTGGCCCTCATACAGTAGTTATGCAAAGATACCTGCCCATGACAAATAATGTGCCTACAGTGACTGAAGCGCACGTCACACTGTGATTAACAACATACATAATATAGTCAACACACCAAGAGCACTGCATTGATGCACATGGCCGAGGGTAGCACGCACACCAAGGAATTGGCCCATCTGCAATACGTCGTGTGGCACACAACCATCACTCACTCACTACAATGCTTGCAGTGTAATGTCCATAAATGATAACAGTGAGCAGATATGCTGGGGATGTCAGACATACACACACCTTTGTCTCTGCACTGTCATGTTGCCAAAACACATGTCCCGTTCTGCACCCATATGTCACAGTATGTACCCCTAAACCATATTTCACCTCAAAAGCGTTGAGGGGCTGTACCCCCTTTTCCCATCTGCGTTTCTAAGCATTCCATTTGAACCCCTAAACCATATTTCACCTCAAAAGCGTTGAGGGGCTGTACCCCCTTTTCCCATCTGCGTTTCTAAGCGTTCCATTTGAACCCCTAAACCATATTTCACCTCAAAAGCGTTGAGGGGCTGTACCCCTTTTCCCATCTGCGTTTCTAAGCGTTCCATTTGAACCCCTAAACCATATTTCACCTCAACATCGTCGATGGGTCTCGAGCCCGCATACACCCGAACCACAAAATGTAGGAGTATAGCAACACACACCCATCGGCATTGCTAATCCGTCCCATGCCACATGTTCACATCACACAGTTCCATTGCCTTGCCCACGCATACACACATCGTACATCCACACACACGCCTCTGGGAAACCTGTGCACGACAGTGCACGAACTGTGAATGTCAGACAACCAATACATACTTTGCTAGGTGCAACACATTAACCTATCTCATTCTCCCCACAGGTGCCGAACTGCTGGACGCTGGAGAGGAGACAGCAGCCAGCACAGCCAGTCCGCAAGCCCCCGACCCGGACTCACGGATGTAGAGGAGCTGGACACCTCCTCGGACGTGGACCACCCAGCAGGCCCATCTGGTGTGGCAGGGCACAACCGCTCCCCAGGGCCCCTCCTACCCACCAACCCATCGCCCAGGGCTGCTGACCAGTCACAGACCCCTGCTGCCACGGTCGTTGCGGCCACCACCACCGCCGCAACCACCACCACCGCTGCAACCACCACCACCGCCGCAACCACCACCACCGCCGCAACCACCACCACCGCTGCAACCACCACCACCACGTCATCCCTGGCCACAGCCCCAGTGCAAGGGGTGGCCCGGCCGTCAGGGTCCACCCTGGGAGCCAGAACGAGGACCGTGGTGAGCAATGTGGCTAGTGGGCAGGTCGGTGGCAGCAGTACTGGTAGGAGGAGCAGGGTCAGGCCAACGCCATCTGTGCCTGGGAGCCAAGGCCAGCCACAAATCGACAGAGTCCTAGGGGCCTATGAAGAGGCCCAAGGAGAATGGGCCAGGTCGGCTAGCGACACGCGGGAGGTCCTTGGGGTGTTGAGGGCCATGAACGCCCATATGGGCCAAATGGTGGCCCTCATGGGCCAGCTGGTGGTGGTGGTGAGGGCACAAGCAAGGCCAGCAACACCACCTCCGCCACCACCTGCTGTGGAGCAGGGTCGTGCAGCATCGCGTTCCCCTGTGTCCACAGCGAGTGAGCACTCCTCAGCCACCACCAGCAGCCCACCAACACACCCCCTTCCAAACGTGGAAGGGGCCGTCCGAAGAGGAAACAGGTGTCCAGAGAGGACTTCGCACGCACCAAACGCCAGTGAGTCAGCCAGCCACCTTGACCACCTACTGCATTGACTTGTAATACGATCCTACCCCACACTGCCATGTGAATGGCATGTGTCTGTTGGTCTGTGGACATAGGACTAAATGGGTACACCTTGAGAATCACGCAGCCATGACCGACAACTCATAGTCACTGCACGCACCACTTTTGTCAACACCTTGCACACAATAACATGTCACCGCTGAAAATAAATACACCTTGATCACAATCTGCTGTCTGTGCCCTGTGTTTATTCAACGATGTGCAACCGCCACCATGAGCAGAAATGCATCTGCTGTGTGGTATGTCGATGGGACAGGAGAGGCTGTAGGGACCTAGGGGTGAAAAACAGAACAAGAGTACATTCAATGAGTGTGTCACACACTCATCACACAGTACTTGTCACCAACTGCAAGCAATGTACACACATCTCACAGAGCAACAGGGCACAATGCTACAGCCACTGTCAGTGGCATACTAACCTGGACATGGACCATTGACACACAGCACTCAGTGAACAAAAGGCCTCCGTGACAGAGCACACATACACCTGCACAACTACAGCTACTTCAGCCGTCGTAAATGGACACTCACTGTCAAGTGAAGTAGCGGGCGATGAGCTGCTGACGCACATTCACAGCTTCCTCCTCTCCACTGTCCTCGTCACTGGACCCGTCCTGGTCTGCAGGCTGGGGCCCTGGATGATCACCGTCATCCACTATTAGGGGGATCTGCTTGCGAATAGCCAGATTGTGCAGCATGCAGCAAGCCACTACTATCTGGCACACCTTCTGTGGGGAGTACGCCAGTGTGCCCCCGGTGCGGTCCAGGCATCTGAACCTGGACTTGAGGAGGCCAAAGGTCCGCTCCACCACACGTCTGGTCCTCCCATGTGCCTCATTGTAGCGGTCATCAGCTGGGGTCCGAGGATTATGTAATGGGCTGAGCAGCCAAGGCCCATTCGGATAAGCAGAGTCCCCTGGGTGTGAGGATTACCGAGATTAGTTGCAATTCCAACTGTCCCCAAGACAGCATCACACACCAGGCATGCTACACGAGTACACATACTCACCAACAATCCAAGCACGGTCCGGTTGCAGATTGGTCATCAGACGTGGTAGGATGCTGTTGCGCATGATGTGCGAGTCATGGGCCGATCCTGGAAACTTCGCACACACGTGTGAAATGACCATGTCCGCAAGGCACACCACTTGCACATTCAGGGAGTGGGTGTGCTTCCTATTCCGATAAATGTGCTCCATGGCCTGTGGTGCTACAAGGCCAATATGGGTGCAATCGATTGCACCAACAACGTGGGGTATCCGTCCAAGGGCATAGAAATCACCCTTCACTGCCGCCAATTCACGTGCGCTGGGGAATCTGATGTACCTGTTCCTGTACAGCATCATAGCTGACAGTACATCACGAAGCACCATGCTGAACATGGGCGGGGACATCCCACTTCCACTGCCCACTGTGTGTTGGAATGACCCAGTGGCGAAGAAATGCAGTGCAGCCATTACCTTAGCCGTGTGGGTAAATGCAGTTGGATACACCCTGCGGGGACGGAGGTGGGGTTCCAACAAGGCACATAGGCGATGCAGGGTGGGTCGGTCCAGACGGAATTTCCGGATTACCTCCACATCCTCCATGTCTGACAGCAATTGGTAGGGGCGATGTATGTTTGGTCTCCTCCTAGGAAAGATGGAAGTGCACACATGTGAAAGCAACACGCCACAGGACATTTCCACATACACAAAACACAAATGACTGACCAAGCAATTGAATCACAGAACAGCTGACAAGTAGGGACAGCACAGCCACAATACACTTGCACAGGTCCCCTGCCAATTGCAATGGGCAGTGACACACACCATTGCTATGAGCATGCACATGGGGATTTAGGCCTTAATAACTTGTAAATGCAAAAACAACAGTTGATGGACAGAGAAGACATGGCTTGGCAGTTCGGGCTGGACTGTTCCCATGAGGCACAGGGTCAGACTGATTTGCATATGGCCAGGTCTAAACTGGGGTGGCATGGTGAGCAAAAGAATGATGGATTAAACCCAGATCTCTTGACTGGGGGTGAATGTTTTGATTTATTCTGCATTCCGTCCATCAATTGTGTGTCTTTTGCTTTCTCGCCCTAAGTGCGCCAGGGATGCCCAGACGTGGGTCCTGGGCTCACTGTGCCACTGGAATCAAGCTATCCTGGCTGAAGAGGGTGAAACCCCGAAACCGGTCCTAGGATGCTTGTTTCCGGTCCAGGGAGGACCTGGCTTGGCAGTTCGGGCTGGACTGTTCCCATGAGGCACAGGGTCAAGACTGATTTGCATATGGCCAGGTCTAAACTGGGGTGGCATGGTGAGCAAAAGAATGATGGATTAAACCCAGATCTCTTGACTGGGGGTGAATGTTTTGATTTGTTCTGCATTCCGTCCATCAATTGTGTGTCTTTTGCTTAATAACTTGTAAGGCATGCTGATGGTATCAGACTGCATATTTGGCAAGCGGCAATACCACAGCAACATAACTAGCTGCTGTGCATGACACTGCTTCCGAGGCTGGGTGAGTATGGCACACAGCAACAACGCTATGGACACAGGCTGAGCGTCCAAAACAAGTGGGACCTGTAGCACGAGGGGATATGAGACAGTCATTGATGTCCCTACTGCACCCTATGTACAGCACTGTACGGATCACACCTCCAGAAACATTGACAGGTGTACACATTGACAGCTCCATGCCAACACGGCTGTGTGATTGCCAATACACATCACAAGTGACACGTAACGTTGCACGTGCCAGGTGGCAGATGTACATAGTGAAAGATGGCATGTGTGTGCATATGCATATCCCATGCTCCCATGCCAATGTGTACATGATGATATGCTAACAGACATGTGGAGGCTGGGCACTGGCCGTCACTGCCTATGCACACAGCATGTTGTGGCCCTGTCCATTGTGGACCTGCTCCCACACACAAATCATGGCCACACCTGCAGATGCATTGCGCACATTATACTGTGTGGTGCACATGGCATCAGCGGACTGTACCCGCCATGGGCCAGGCCCTTGCGGCCAACTCCAATGACCCTCGCGGTTGCACCCTCCGTGTTCCACTATGGAGGTAAGCATCCCGGGCCAGCTGGGAGCAGGCCATCGTCTGCAATTGAAGCTGGCAGACATGGTACACAAATTGCAGCAGCTTGGACCCACTGAACCTGCCCCAGGGGGCTATATGAGTGTGGGAGTGTGACCGGCATTACCACAGCTACCTGGGACTGCAGCCTGGCATCCCTCAACAACACGTGTTGCTGCCACCTGTCCACCTTCACGTCGATGACGCTGAGGATATGTCCAGGTCCACTCACCAGCGAGGAGCTGGAGATCCTGGATTCCGAGCTCCATGCACACTGCACATGGCTATTCCTTGCGAAAGTTGTGTGTGAGAGACAACTGCAGTGTGTGTGGGAGTGCATGTGGGGGACACACATGTCGTTGATCCGCAGCACTATGAGTCAGAGCCTGTGGGGTTCAAACATGCACTGCTCACCATGCTGACTGCAGGTGGCAGGGGTATGTGAGCTCTCGGGCGCTTTGACATGTCTGTCCCTCCCGAGTGGTGGAACATGGCAACTTCATGTCAGACATCCAGTGACACAGACAATTGGCAATGCAGGTCTCAGTGCACTTTTTGCTCGTGTGAATGTCAGGCTGGGGCCATGCTGCCCTTCTCAGTCCCAGCAGGCCTGGCCTGCACATTGACTGCACAATGCCAGTAGGTGACAACACAGACTGCCTAGTGGGTTACATGTGTCTCCTGTTCAGGACCCTCCGGATAAGCGCAAACTCAGCCCTGTCGATTGGACACACCATGCCTTGTGATAGGGATGTGTGTGAGTTAGTGGCACTGAATGTGACCTCCGTTGCGGGGTGGTCCATGCACAGGGCGAGTACGTTGATTGTTGCGCAGTGTTGGTCACAGTGGGTACACCCACACAGATGTGTTGTCTTGTGATCTTTTGCTAGGTCCGCCTGACAATGGACAGTAGATGTGGGCAGACTACACATTGCACGATGTGCTGTCTATATGCATGTGCCTTCACACCAGGCACAGCTGCCCCTGCACATGTGACCCCTGCTGCCCTCAGTGCTGGGTCTGTTGAGCTGATGCGCCATCTGTGCGTGGGGCAGACAGCTCTCCTCACTTCCGTCATTGCCCATGACATCACTTTGCCGCAGGTGACATGTATCATGGAGGGCCCACATGTACGCGTGGGTGGACTACACAAGACTGTCCGATGGTTGTCACACCCAGTCAGTGCTACGAATGGGAAGGATGTGGTGCTGGTACTCATTTATATGTGTCGATTGGGCGGGTCTAGGTGCGGGGCTACATGCAAGACATGGGAAGTTCATCGGCTTAACTACTAGTTGCAATACACACGAGACACGTCTTTTTATGACCACATCAGGGTCATTCCTTAAACTAACTGGAAGTCAGACAGTCATATGTTACCCTGTACTCATGGCCTCCCTCGCTCACCCAAATATGCGTTTGCACCTGAGAAGCCAGCGCATGCACAAGCAGCTCCAAGCTCGCCCCAGAGAGGCCAAGGAGTGTATGTGTGGGTCCAGTTGAACAAGTGGTCTGTCTCGCGGTATGATAAGTGGCGGGACGCCGTACACCTGCGTGGTGCCCCGAGTCGAGACCCGGGCAACATTGACAATGCATGACAGGCTCCGCAGTCCGGATACACCACCTGCAACACACAGAGGCTGTAGCTGCCCTAGCGGCCCAGGCCGTGTCCAACTGGAGCTCATGGACCCACACATTCACTCTTTGGCCTCTCTGGGGCGAGCTTGGAGCTGCTTGTGCACGCGCTGGCTTCTCTGTTGCAATGGCATGTAACGTGTGTGGGTGTATTGTCAATGAGTGAGATGGTGCGAGCCACCTTCCGTGACATCACTCCTGCTCGTGATGTGTGCGTCACCCCACTACTTCCATTTGACTTGTGCCATACTACATATTGAGGATGTGTTGCCTGCGTGATGTGACCAGGAGGAGCGCGCCATGACCTCTCACCCACCATGCTCCACTGCCATCCCGTGCCCTGGATTGCCTGTGCAGGTGGACAATGTTGGGGATACACCTGGTCGACAGGGGATGTGAGTGCCTTGGCAAGGGCCTGGCGGACGCACAGCAGTATCCAGCATGTCCACAGAAGGTGGGCTGACGTCTACACCTGATGCAGCATTGATCGTGTGCCCGCCTGTTGTGCACACACGAGTTCACATTCATCCCCAGACAGGTGGTCTTTACAAATTCCCAGGAGAGCGGTGATGTACTGCTCTGGAATCCTCCCAACACAGCGTGTTTCAACATTGCATGTGCGCACCTACCCGTCACACCCACCCACCTGAGCCAAGCGTAACTCCCGCTTCACATGACACATGTGTGTCTTCCACAGTTGTGCTACTCATTTGCGTTGACATCCAATGACAGTGGACTACATGGTCATCTCACGACTGCCGTGTACTTCACACACTCTCATCCTCTCTCATTCGTACTCGTGGAATGAATAAGCAGAGACACATATTTACTTCAAGCCATGTATTAGGACTTATGTCCTCTGTGATGCAGTATTTTGGACACTACTGGCAGCGAAATGCATGTGGAGGATATACTCAGCATGATTACACATAGCATAGGGTGTAGGGGTACATGTGATTAGTTGTTGACTGTTTGATGTGGGCTTCAGAGTTACAACTGCTTAGCCGTTGCTGTGCTAATGTGCATTTGCTAATTACTGTGGAGCTGCTGACTTTGACACAGACAGTATACATTTTGCCTACCAGACCGCTTGACATCATGGGCACAGTACATCTCAGTTCCATGTTACAGGTTTGCTGCTATAGTTACTCATACACACGTGCGTGAGGGGTGTCATCAGGGCATGGGCCTACGTGCATGCAACGGCGTCCCACTTGTTGTTGCAATGTGGTGGCTACTGGACATGACACAGTCACTGGGGTCATATTGTAGGGGATGCACTTGTTGTCCATGCAAAAGTCCTGGCACGGAAGTTCAGAGGAGGTGAGGTGACAGCTCTCACATACTACAGCCAACCGATTACTGTCCACTGACCGGTGCATATGTTCATGGGCGCAGGATACATATTATGGCATAGTTGTATGTGCAGTGTTGTCCATGTGGTTGCCATTCACAAATCCCATGCCTCTGCCTCCCCCTGTTCATGCAGAGTTACTGGATGTGATGAGGAACAGAGTGCATGTCCCGAAAGTATCCGATATCATGGCAGTGTAGTTAATGGTGTGATGTTAGTTGCAGGTTGTATGGTATAGTTGTTGTACTGGTAACTGCTCAGTCCGTGCAGAGCCAAGCATGGGTACGGTGTAGGACATCATTGTTCAATTGGGGGTATTGCATCGGGGTCCGACGAATTGACAGGTTGTCAGGTATGCGATACCTTCCAGCAAGGCTTCCATGGCATTGGTGGTATATATGGATGCCATCCAATGAAGCGGATGGTGGCTGTCAAGGTGTTGGTCGTAAGTTGTCCCTTGTAGGAGCCTGATGGGACATGTTGGATGACATTCGATGAAACTGTGATCCAGAATACGTCGTGTGGAGGCACAGTGGTCCCATTGCAGTGTGGGTCCGATTGCAGCCACATACGCCATGCCCCCATAGGCTGAACAGATCCTGTCGTGGACGTCCAGGGGGTTGAACAGTTGTACCAGGTCCGCCATTGGACATGCCGGGTTGGAAAGACATAAATCCACAGGACAGTGGAAGGGACACCTCCGACAGTAGAAGACGGGGATGACGCAGCTGAACAATGCGATGCAGTAAGTTAGTCGGTAACTTACGTTCAGCAGAGCCAGATTTTCACATCCCAATATCTGTATCAGGTTATGTTTGTACACCTTCATCTGTCCGGCGTAGTTGGGTAGGTGTGGTGCAAGTGCCATTTTGCTGCAGGGCGATGTGATGGCGTGCTCCGGCTGTCTGTGCAGTCTGCAGAGTGCAACCTCCGACGTTGCTGGGAATTCTGTAATGGTCGTAGGGAGGCAGGACTTGGGTTATAGTAGCTTGCGCGGAGGACACGGGCCCTCATCCCACATGCTTCTATGAATGGTCAAGGTCAGTGGTGTCTGACTCCTTCCAGATAACTTGCATGTGAACCACATGGGGGAGTGGTATTATTTCTTTTTTCCGTTCGAAATGTTATTTCGTGTTATGCGCTATCTGCCCAGTGGACGGTTCCCTCTGCATGCCTGTGATGGGCTTTTTTGGGGGATAATGACTGTATTGTCCTGCTTGAATGGTTGAGCTGTGGTTTCGGTGTGGGTATGGAAGGCCATTCAGTGCTATCTCCTCTCCCGTGTGTGGGCGGTACGCTGCGTTTCCGCTATACGTTGGGCCTTGTGTGTGGGTGTTATAATTGGAGCCACCTGTTGTCGGTCCCCGGGATCTTTGATGTTACGTATTGCATGTCTTGGTATTGGGTGCAGGGTGGTATCGGTGTTTCTGTGTGGTACTGGCGTACCTTTTGCCGACGGGGTCCATATTCTGCTGGGTGATATTGCCGCCGCTGTGTGCTTCGCCATGTTTTGCACACAGGGGTGTGTCCTAATTTGGCGTGACATCACTGACATGTTCGGGTCAGTTGTGTGATGTCAGGTTGGCAACAGTGAATTACCGGTTGGGGACATGACTGTGGCAGGTCTGTCACGTGACATGTGCGTTCAGGGTGGGGCTGGTGTGTGGTGTTTGTTGTGCCCTGTGTTGTTTGTGTGCGGCGCATACATGGCGCTGTCGTTGGGCTCTGCGTTGTGCGCATGTGTGGCTGCGTCTTCGCCGCTGCGCTGCGGGGCCGTGACGGGGACGTTAGTTCCTGGTCCCAGGTAGTGTGTGCCCGGTTGTTACGAGTTGTTTCAATTTGCCCGGTGTGACATTTGTGGGTGCAGTGGTGGATGTGTCGTGTACACGCAGGGGTGTCTGGGGGGGGCATGTACAGTTCTTCCGCCCTTGCACTGTGTGCGCTGTTTGCGTGCCCTTGTTGTGTGTCTGCCTACCTGCGTCTCCGCGGTGCGTTGACTCCTAGGTTCTGCATCAAGTAGAGCATGGGGAGGGCCTGCAGTGCTGGATTCATGCTCGGGGGGTCCGCCTCTTTGGTGTCCGTACTCAGCGATCGAGTTTCCGCCTTGGTTTCTCATGCGGTGTCTCTTAGCCGTGGGAGCTGTTTGTTTGCGGCATCGTAATTTGTACGCCGGGCGGTACGTGGTTTCGTCGGACGGTGTGTGTCCATTGGGCCGCGCCGCTACGTGAACGGGCGCACTTTGATGGCGGATGGCGTCGCTGGCTTACGGGCGGTGTTTGGCTGACTTTTCACATCCTAATTGGGCGGGCGTGTGGGCCGCGGCGGGCGGACGGTAACTGGTGGTTTTTACATCCGACAGCACAGCAGTGGTGCTACCGCCCGGCATCCTAATGGGCCCCCAAGTCTCAACCCTCCTGACGGGGTTCCTACCCGCGGCGGTGCTCTAGTGAGCCCAGACCCACGGCTAAAGTTAAAGCTCTTGTTTTCCTTTCCTTTTTTGTTTTCCTTTTTACACTTTTACTTCTTACACTTCTTTGTCTGTTTTTCTTATTTCTAACATCTTTTTCTTTAGATATTTTCTCCTACTAGATCCCCTTACACTACAAGTTATCTTATTAGTATACTCCTACTTTCCCTTCCCCCCCCTCTTTTCTCACATCTTGGCTCGGTTAATCAATACCTTTTACATCGGTTCTCTAACCCGCTTCCTTTTCTATCCTAGTTTCTTACTTGCTTAATTTCTACAAGAGTACTGGTATCCACTCGGGGCATGGCTAACACTCATTCTCTGCGTGTTATAACATGGAATGTTCACGGTTTAACACACTATATCAAATGGAAAAAAGTTCTTTCTTATTTGAACTCCAAAAAGGTAGATGTGGCTTTACTCCAGGAAACTCATCTTGAAGAATCAGAATCAGAAAAGTTGCGCAGAGACTGGGTGGGTAAGGTCTATCACAGCAGTATTCATGCAGACCAGCCCTCAGACGTTGCTCCCATTTGTAAATGTGGTGTGGCAATTCTTATCCGTAAATCTTTACCTGTCACAGTATCGAAAACTTGGGAAGACCCAGATGGCAGGTATGTGTTTGTCAAACTCCGTATTGGGGACACACATTTTTGTGTAGGATCAGTCTATGCTCCGACGGGTGTAAAAATATAATTTCTTCTCCAATTAAATCGTATTTTATCAGAGATAGGTCCTTCCCAATATCTCATAGGCGGAGATTGGAATCTAGTTAGAGACCCAGTACTGGATAAAACAGGCCCTTTTGATAAGCATAATGTAGCGGATAGAGCTCTTATGGGTGACATTATTGAAGATCATGGCCCGATTGACCATTGGCGCCTATCCCATCCCACTGATACTGAATATTCATTCATCTCCCCACTCATGGAACTCTCTCTAGGTTAGATTACTTTTTAATCTCTCAAAGGGTGGTTCAGCTAGTACACGAATCCCATATCTTGGAAGCGTCAATTTCGGATCACTCCCCAGTTCTAATATCCCTCCAAACAGGACTGGCTACACCAGGGCGTAAACCTTGGCGAATGAATATTCAACGTCATAAAACCCCTACAGGTAAATTACAGCTTAAAACTCACCTTCAACATTATCTTTCCCTTAATCAAGGATCCTTGAACTCAGGTAGAATCCTGTGGGCTGCAGCTAAGGCTACCATTAGGGGTCAACTTATGAGGGATGCTGCACAGGCTAATAGACAAAATGCCACTCGGCAAAAAGAATTAGAACATGATATCGAGACATTAAATCGACTATATACTAAACCTCTTATACACCATCGTAAACTACTAGAGCAAGCACATATGACGCTGAACAGCCTTTTTACCTCTAAAGCTGAATATGCTTTGCAAAAAATGAAAGGGCGCCACTATGAACAAGGGGAAAAGGCAGGACGACTTTTAGTGGCTCAACTACGACAACGAGAGGTTGCAATGGCTATCCCAGCTATAAAAACATCTGGAGGGATCATGTTGACCCGTCCACAAGATATTGGTAATGAATTCGCTTCTTATTACCAATCATTATATATCCCAGGAACCCACATAGATCACAGCAAAATATTCTCTTTCCTTTCAGGGGTTGATTTACCTTCTCTCTCAGAGGAGGGCAGAGCACTTCTTGAAGGAGATATTAGTAAAGAAGAGATCTCACAAGCCATAGCTAAACTCCCATATCATAAAGCTCCAGGGGAAGATGGCTTTCCAGCAGAATTCTACCGTTGGTCAGGCGAACAAATAAATGATAGTTTGCATGCTGCTTTTCAGGAAGCAGATAGAAATGCCTCTTTAGGCTGTATATCTAATAAAGCAATCATTGCAGTCCTGCCCAAACCAGGAAAAGATCCCTTAATTTGAAGCAGCTATCGCCCCATATCACTTCTTAATTGCGACGTTAAAATATTATCCAGTGTCCTTCGTAAAGTCTTGCCCTCTTTAATTCATCACACACAAGTGGGTTTTATGCCTGGACGTTCCTCTAGAAACCATCTACGTACTTTGGCGCATACACTTCACTCGGCCAGATCCCTTCAGGATGATGCGTTGGCATTATCACTTGATGCCGAAAAGGCATTTGATCGAGTGGAGTGGCATTATCTCTTTCAAGTCTTGGAGAAATTTGGTTTGGGATCCCAATTTATAGGGAAAATAAAATTACTATATCAACACCCTACTGCTCAAGTTAACTGTGGAGGCTTCCTTTCAGACTCCTTTCCAATCTCTAGAGGAACACATCAGGGCTGTCTCCTTTCCCCTCTTTTATTCCTCCTTGCCCTCAAACCCCTAGCAGCAGCAATTCGCCAATCAAGCAATATTGTGGGAATTCCTCTTCCGGTGGGAGACTCGAAAATGTATCTATATGCTGACGACATATTACATACTATTACGGATTTGCCTCGTTCCCTGCCTTCCTTGTTTAAAATCAAAGAAGATTTCACCTCTTTTTCTGGTTACAAAATTAACTGGGATAAGAGTGAAGCACTCCCCATATCAGATGGCACTACCAAATCAGCTATCCAGGGCTTTCCTTTCCACTGGCAATGCTCACGTTTACAATACCTGGGTGTTCTAGTGAATAAGGGGACAGTAGGAATGGTTGCGGACAATCTCAGTCCTTTAATTACACAGATGCAACATAATTTTGATAAATGGAAAGTATTAGGACTATCCATGTGGGGCAAGGTTCAAGCTGTAAAAATGGTCACGCTTCCGCGTTTCCTTTATATACTTGGAATGCTCCCTCTTCAGATACCTTTATCCTCGCAACACCTTATAGATTCTAAGATTAAATCTTTTATTTGGGTATCTACCAAACCGCGTTTAGCTGTACATAAATTGAAAGCACATCACTCTACTGGAGGTTTGAGTCTTCCATCTATAGAACATTACAATCTGGCATTGCAGTTATCTCAAATCACATATATGTTGCAAGATGATTCTCACACACCACAATGGGTACACATAGAACGTCATCTCTTGTCAGCTGAATTTGGTCTTTCAGCTTTTTATGGAACAGGTACCAGCCGTCTAGATTCCCACAATCCACATTTGGCTGCAATGCGCAAAACGTGGCAGAGAGCACACCGCCTTTTGGGTTCTAATCCACACATTCATGCCAAAGCCCCAATTTGGAACAATACCGCCATACGAGTTAACAGAAAGACTATTTCATGGCCCCAATGGAAGCAGGTGGGTATTTTTACTCTAGATCAGCTTCTGCATGAGGGTGATCTCAAACCTTTCGCACAATTGACTGAAGAATTTGGTCTTCCACTCCATCAAGCAACAAATTATACACAACTTCATCTCTGCCTTAACAAAATTCTAGGATTACATCCATGGTCACTCCAAACTTCACCAATAGTATCCTACTTATATACTTGGGGGACACATAGAGGGGTTATATCTGGTTATATCTGGTTATATCATGTCTGCCTCCCCCATCCGGAGCCGCCTCCTGGGCACCCGAGTCGACGTCCCTGATAAAGCAGCAAGTTACAACTGAGATGCTGCTGCCTTGTTGTGTTCCCGAGTATTTTTGTCGCAATGACCTGAGCGAGATGGGCGATTTTCTGGTCCTCAGTCCCACCGATCCCATGGCTGCCTCCTACATCCAGTCCGGCTGCCTCCTACATCCAGTCCGGCTCCCTGAGGTGGGTTTCATCATGGATTTTTTTAAATTTTTTTTATTGATCTGCTGTCCCTCCATTTTGTGCTGGAGAGTCCGAGACCTGGGTCCACCATCTTGTCGGCAACGACCGGTTTCTACGATTGCTATGGGCCGCCGGTCTACATCTTGGTGTTTCCAATCTGGACTAGTGCTCCAAGTTGACCCCTCCCTCTCCGGGACGCATACACTACCTTCTGATAAGGATGCCCACTACAAGACACCCCTCTCGACCTTTGGTGCTCCGGCGTAGAGAGCGAGTCTGGCCCCAGATGATGTGTTTCTGTGACCCTAACTGGTCTGTGGGCTCGTGGACTGTGACTTTGAGGGTCTCCCGATGTACTATCTCCCATTGCCGGTTTGCTTGACCTCTGTCCGTTTTCCAGCTGCTGGACTCATTTTCCCCTCCCCCTCATTTCCCTCTATGCCCCATTGGGACTTGTTGTTGTATTATTTATGCTCTGGTAATCTGATGTAATTCTGTACTACTGTGTTCTCATGTAAAGGGCTCTGAGACCGAGCAACATGGCTGATGCCCGGTGGAGCTGTTTAGGCAGCTATAGAGGAGTCTGGCTCTGGTTCACCCCATTGGCCGTCACCTACCCAGCCGGACATTGGACATAGTTTTTCCTTGTTCTCCCCGTTGTGTTTCCTTCCCTCCGAGCCTCCTCCCTCCATGATCCTGTGGCTACCTCCCCTTTCCGGCTTATGCATTAATATCTCTTGATATTGTGTTATCACTGTTTCTCTCCTATGTCTATTCTTGTCTCCTGTAACTGATGTAATTTTTGTAACCTTAACTCGCTGATACTCATGTAAAGCGCTCTGATACCTCCGGGTCTAGCCAGCGCTATATAAAACTCTGCAAATAAAAAAATATATATATATTACATTACAACTATTCTCTCAACCCTTATCATGTGCCCTTCGTCTCAAATGGCAAGCACGTTTATCGGTTACTTATGATGATGATGAATGGGTTGACCTACTGGAAAATCTAAATAGAGGGGCTAGAGAAGCACGATTGAAATTTTGCCTGTTCAAAATTTTTCACGATTGGCATTGGTCTCCAGTAAAATTAAATAAAGCTAGACTCCTCCCTCATTCCAACTGTTGGAGATGTGATGCTCCTGGTTGCGTCATACTCCACATTATATGTACCTGCCCTATGGTTCATTCTTATTGGTCCTACATAGCTCAGGTTTTGCAACATACTCTGCCTCTGCGTTTACCGTTAACATCAGCTACCATCCTCTTGCATGATTTACGAACCTTACCACACCTTTCCAAACCACAATGCCGTCTTTTACATACTGCCCTGGCCACGGCTAAACTATGTCTTCTACGACAATGGAAATCTCCGACTCCACCCTCTCAAGAGTCCTGGATGGTAACTATGGTTCAAACTGCCTCCTATGAAAGAGTCATTTATACTTTGCACGACCAGATAGATTTATTTAATCAAGTCTGGGCCCCCTTTTTGCAACTGAATGCTGTTTCTGTGATAGACAATGTTGCTCACCCTATAGTGGATACTACAGTATCATAATTCGTTTTTCTTTCTTATTTTTCTCTCATTTCTATTTTTTCTTCTTTTCTTGCTATTATCTTTCTGCTTTCTTCCCTTTCTCAACTTTATTGTTACAGCTTTGGATAATAGCACTAAACAGATATGATGAATTCCCACCTACCTCATATCTTATATCTTGTATCTCATATTTGTTTACTTCTTTCATAGAGTATACTAAACTATATGTTCTATTCTTTTATACTATATTACATTGATATTTTTTCTTTTATTATTATTACATTCCTATTTAAACATTTTAACAGTCTTTTTTAATCTATACTAGATTGTAATTTAATACTTTATTCTATATCGCATTCCTCTTCATTATTCACTCATTGGAATCTCTCTATCAGAACTTTTAGTGTCTTTTTTCTGCACTTAGTCTTCTATATTTCCCCCATATTTTATTATTGTATTTTTTTTTTTTTAAATAAGATAAATCTGATTTATCGATATATATATGTACCTTTATGAATTAATATATTTAACTATTTATGCTATTATTGTAATGTACTCTCTGCTTTTGTATTACATATGGTTGTATTGTCTTATATTTATAAAATGCTAATAAACCATTTCAACGCAAAAAAAAGAGTAATTAAGACGTCACAGAGATTAATTAGTTAAAATACAGTTGAGGCGTTTAATTACTGAGGACACCCCAGTCTCTTTCTTATTAACCAAAATTCAAGAAGGTATCTGCTCACAGAAAAACAATATATATGGGGTTAGTGTTCGACTGCAATACCCTAGAAGCAACTAAATAATGCCTGATCCCTAATTAAAGCAAGGAGGTTTAATCTATTTGCTTCTAGCTTTTTTATACAAGGGACAGAAGAATAATAGATGTTCTAAATCTTCTATTGTAGCCCCACAAGAAGTACAAAAGGCATGAGCAGCAGGTGGCTTTTCCCAATTACTTGTGAATTGTCCTAACAGCAGTGCCCACCCTAACCTTAAAACATAAAGTCCTGGCTAAAACAGGAGTAATACCATTCATATAAGGTTCAAAGTCAGGGATGCACTTGAATAAAAGAAAAGTAGTCTTATGGGAAACGGATCTGCTATTCTATAATGTTGGTCTTCATTAAAGGTTCAAAATGCCACCTTAACACATGTTCTTGTGCCACCATTTATAGAAAGGGGATTACTCCAGATTGAATTCATGCCTAGAGCCTGGAAGCTGAACTTTATGTGAGAAAAACATTTACTAGGCAACAAATTAGTAGCACCTAAAACCTCAATTAACACACTTCTGGATAGTGCTAACTCGGAAGTTGTCCACAATTAGATCCAAAATAGGAGTGGACTTCGGGCTGCTATATCATTCATTTGTTTAAGCCCAGTGTCAAAAAATATGGGGACTACAGGTGTACTTTGGGGTAATCCAAACAGGGGTCTAAGAAATATGTTTTCTTTAATAGCCACTTCTTTCATTCTCACATGTCCCCAGATCTCGCCCCATACAAAGCTGCACTCTGGACTTTTGCTCGATATATCTCTATGACCGGAGATACATGTCTTGGTGGTTTTTTCTGTATCTTTTTAGAACAGCGGAGGTACCATGCAGCAAAGATGAATGTATTTAGTTTATTCAATTGCATGGACCAGGATAATTTTTTATCTAGTGAAATGCCAAGATAGTCAAAATGTTCCAAGAGCAACTATATGCCATACAACTTTGGAATTCCTGGTTCTGGATGCTCCGAGAAGGTAGAACCAGCTACCATCTATCCAATTCTGTTGAGTTTTAACTTTGATATCTTTGTATCTCCCTCTCATGACTCTAATACTCTGTATATCTCCCTGTTTAACAATCAGAATTAGTTCAGATTTTGCCTTCCTGCATTGAGCATTATACCAAGGGGAAATGTTCAGGGTAGATGGAGCAGTACATAATGATCTTAAAGTGCTAAACAAGCTCTGGTGCAACCCCATAAAGGAGCCCTCGCAAAAGGGGTTGTAAGGGTAAACCCAGACAAGACAGAGGTGCTTGCCCTTGGCACAGGGGTTAACCCCTGGTCCAGCCTCTTCTGGCCACAAGAGATTGGCACCACTCCGATACCGGTGCCAGTTGTGAAGAGCTTGGGTATCAGGTTAGATACCAAGCTAACAATGAACAATCGGGTAGCTGCGGTTGTGGGGAGCTGCGTGAGTCTGATGAGACAATTTCGGAAACTGGTACCCCTGCTGTCATTTACCACCATGCGTACCGTTGTGTCAGCATTAATTCTGTCACGCCTGGATTACGGCTACGCAGTCTACATTGGGCTCCCTGAGAAACTCCTGGGGAAACTTCAGGTGACATTAAATGAGGCGGCAAGACTGATTTTTAAGCTGCCAAGAAGAACTAGCGCCACACCCCTGCTACAACAATTACACTGGCTTCCTATTAAGCAGAGGGTCAGGTTTAAGGGCCTGTGCATTGCACACAAAGCTCAGTATGGAGCGGCACCCAGCTACATAAAAGAACGACTGAAGCTCTATGTGCCTAGTCGTTGCCTCCGTTCATCCGGGAGAAATTTGCTGACCTATCCACGTTTTAATAGAGCTATGCTGGGGGGGCGGGCTTTCTCTGTGGTGATCCCCCTGCTCTGGGACAAGCTACCGGAGAGCTTACGTGGGGAAGCCACGCTACTTCCTTTTAGGAGGAAATTGAAGACCATCTTATTTATTGAGGCATTTGGATAAGCTTACCCCATCTCTGCTCGATCAGCCGGCAGTAGGGGACTTCTGGGTTCAGGGTCATTGTGTTAGCGCTTAGAGACCGTTGGTGATTTGGCGCTTTACAAATATATATTAACATAACATAAACAAGGGTACCAATAAATATATTTAAGGTATTATAAATTTGAATCATAGTATCAGATTTGGTTATAAGTTTGCCCCAATTTATTGCTTTCTTGTTATTACTTAAAGATTGGGTGTATTCAGGGAGACGTGGCCTGCGAGCCTAAGATGTCGGATGCGTGAGCGTGTAGCTCCGCACTGGCCTGGCAATTATACTGCTAAATCCTACATGGCTGGGGGCCCGGGCGCTTGGTGGAGCAGCACCCCCTGCTAGGCAACGGCCGCTGAGGATGATCTGGGGCAGTGTGTTGTCTGAGAAAGCCAGTGCGCCGAAATCTGGAGGTGAACGGACGGACCTGCACCACCTAAAATGGTGGCCTGGAACCTCGGCGGGATAGAGGCGGCGTGGCCCCTGGGGAGGACCCGAGCAGTCTACGGCTTGTGAGGACAGGCTGGGAGCCACCTAGTTGAGAGCGAGGACAGCGGGGGTGGCGCTGGACAAGAGCAAAGACACCCACGGGAACAGAGCTGCTGTGTCGTAAATGAACCCGAGTGCTACTGGGCCAGGGAAGGCACACCCGAAGGCTGCTTGATCCCCTACGAGGCCAGGAGGTGCTCAAGAGCAAAGAGCAAGGAGACTTATCTGAACCTCCCCGGAAACAGTGTCCTGCTGACCGAGGTCGGTGCGAATCGGGACGGCGACGGGATCAATCTGCGACCAAGAGAGACGGAGAGAGCTGCGCTGTGTGGCGAAGAGAGGAGCTGCGGTGGTGACTCCCCGGTGGTGAGGTGTGAGCTGCGGAGCACGGAGCGGCACCACTGCACCCGAGTGAGGACTCCGCGGCTGCCGACCAAGACGGGCAGTAAGTGGTGGCGGGAAATGGTCGGGGCCTAGGTTGGTGCCCGGCGTTGAGTGGGTGTAGAGTGAAAGTTCCTACTCGGCCAGGAAGACTGCGACTGGGCTGTGTGCTCGCGTGCGGTGACCTGAAACTGTTCCTTGGGACCCTGGCTGAAATAACGTGTCGCGGGCTGGTTGAAGGCTAGGTGAGGATTCTGGAAGCGACTGCCTGCTGGCTGGGACCCACAACTGGAGGTAGGCTGAGGATATTGAAGCCTGACATTGCAGAGAGCACATAACTGAGACCCACTGAGGGCCCCCTGCATTATATAGGCACGAATGGGAGTGTACTTGGGGCTGTTCACCTGGGATTAGAGACATTATCTGGCCTGAATAGGGCCCAACGGTGGATCAGAGGCATGTGAGACTGCTTGGGGGGAGCGGTGCTTGGGCCTCGGATCAGCGGCGTCTTCATCTCCAGCTGCTGCCCGGCCTGGTGTGTGGCTGTCACCTTGCCTTGGGGCCTGGACTGTTGCTGGCCTGCAATTAGAGACAGGGCAGCGGAGTGCATGAAGGACCCCCGTCCTGTACCTGATAGTTAAGCTCTAGGTGACTCACTGAGTCTCCTGGGTAACTGTCCCTCTCTTGGCCCTCCCGTCGGAGACCAGGCTGGGCCTCTCCTGGTTGTTTGTAATACTCCCTGAACAGCAGAGCATGAGTTACAGGGCTGTGGGCGCCTGGGGCCCTGGAGGGAAGAGTGAAACCCTAGCCCCCAACTGCAGTGTATTCCCGGAATCGCAAAAAGTTGAGCCCAGCAACCGGACTCCAACGTACGCTGCAAGATTGGCCCCATCATGCCCCGAGTACCAGGATTTCGAGAGTCGATATTTAGGGGAACAGAGACTCTTTTGAACTCATAAGCTCCTATTACATTTTGGGCAGGAACAACGCCTTTTGGCTCTTGCTGGTTGGGCGGGCCTCTCCTCTCCATTGACCCCTAGAGTGTAAGCTCCCTATTGAATGTCAGCGTGGGCCTGTTGGACCAAAGTGCAACTCCCCTAGATCTGGTGGGTGAGCTTGTGAACGGTGCCGACTGGAGGCCACAGACAAACAGTGCACATCTGTGGCTGCGGGGATGGGTAAACCCCAGAGAAAACACGCTGGGGCAACCCTAGAACAAGAAGATGATCAGCGGGAGCAGGCACAGGGTAGCCCTGAGCCCCAGCCCAAATCGGACCCTATCCAGCAACAACTGTCTAAAATCCTGGAGGCCATCTCCGATACGAAAGCCACACTCCACCAGGACATTAGCACAGTGTCGGTGGGCCTTGGGCTCCTCCACGCAGAACACCAAAAACTTTATGAGAGGGTGAAAATGGTAGAATCGGGCCTCGAGGACCTATCGCCTGTGCATAAAGCCCTTTTGCAGCAGGTGGGGGAATTAACTAACAGGGTCCGGACGCTGGAGCACCGAGCAGAGGATGGAGAAGGACGCAGCCACTGAAATAATGTACGGATCTTTGTCCTGCCGGAGGGGATTAAGGATGGAAACATGGTGGCGTAAAGGAAGCCATGGCTCAAGGAGGTGGTGGCCCCAGGAGCTCTGACACAGTTCTTCACTCTGGAAAGAGCACATCGAGTGCCGGCCCGCCCGCCCGCTGGCGCCGGGCCACCCTTCACGACCAGTGGTGGCCAGACTGCTGCATTACAGGGTTAGAGACATTCTCCTACAAAAGGCCCACACAGATGGCCCCTTTGATGTAAATAATGCCAAGGTCTCAATGTTCCCTGACTACACCCTGGAGGTCCAACGGAAGCACGCCTCATACTTGGAGGTCAAGAAGGCTCTTAGAGAGGAGGGTATCCAGTACTCTCTCATGTTCCCCGCCAGGCTCCGCATTGTTGTAGATGGCAAGACTCACTTCTACGAAGATCCCAAAAGGGCTTAGAACTGGATAGAGGCCTACTGAACAGAGACAACTGGGTCAGGGCCAAAGCCCAGGCAGGTGGTAAGGAGCCGGACCCCAGGAAGCTCTCCCAGCGACGATCTGAGCTGATTGAGGCAAAGAAACCAAATTCCTCGCAGACAGACCGAAAAAGGGTCGCGGCGCTACGGGCAGTTGCTGAAATTGCTCAGAAGAGTGGATCCCCATCTGAGGTGGGGTCTGGGTCCATGAAAGGGACTGAAGGCTCAGAATCGGATACGTCAGGCAGGAATAGTTTGGAACTTCCAGTGGTAACGCAGAAAACGGCATATTACATTATATAATGGGAGATGATCAACCCGGGCTGGTCGTAGTTCTGGGCTGGTGCGGATGACACCGCCACGCGTTGCAAAGTGTTTTATATATTTGCTGAACTCAACGCAGCTCGCACCGAGACTGGTTTTGGCCTTCAATGTTTTGTGATACAGTACACTTGGAGTTTGGGCAGATGGCCATTGCCGGGACGCCCGGGGGCCGGGGAGTTGTAAGTTGGGACTTGCTATGTTTGTTTTGTTATGTTCCTCATGCATGCGAGAATGCTCTTTTTCAATCCTTCAAGGGGTTAGCAAGGGTGGGAGACCCCAATGGGAAGGGAGACAGGATCTACTTGAGATGGCAGTTACAAACCAGGACCTGAAAGTACTCGCATGGAATATTAGGGGGATGGGATCCATGTCTAAGCGCCACAGCATACATAGGTACTTGAAACGTTGGGGAGTACAGATAGCGCTGTTGCAGGAGACGCATCTCACACAGGGCGAGGTGGGGAGCCTAAGAAGGAGATGGAGAGGGCAGATTTTTGCCACTACGTTTTCAGCATAGGCCCGGGGTTGCTGATATGGGTCCGTATGCGGGTCCCCTTTAAGGCAACACGTATGTTAATTGACAAGGAGGGAAGATATGTGCTGCTGGCAGGGCGCCTGCTAGGTCAGGATATTACATTGGGCTGTTGCTATGCCCCCTCCCAGGATCAGGTATCTTATTTGTCCTTTCTCTCCGCTCACCTAGCTGACATATGGGTGGGACAGGTGGTGCTGGGGGAGATTTTAACTGTGTTGCGGATGTGCAATTTGATCGATCCCAGCCCCCCCTCCCAGGATCTCGGGCACACAAGACCTCAGCTGGGCTATGGGAGTGGATGGCATATTGGGATTTGCAAGACGCATGGCGGCTCCAGCATGGCGGAGATAGCGAATATTCCTTTTACTCCCCCATTCACCACCTCCTCACGAGACTGGTTGCATTCTGGTGTTCCCCGGCAATAGGCATCTCCATTAGAAACACCGAATATCTTAGTCGGACAATCTCAGACCATAGCCCCCTGTTAATGTCATACCGTCACCAAGGGCAGAGGCCCCCAATACCTACATGGAGGCTTAACCCAGTGGCAGTAGAATATACACCGCTTGCAGAATCCTTTCGCACCACAATAGACACATACTTCACCGAGAACACAGGCACAGCCACTACAGCATTGGCAGAATGGGAGGCATTCAAAGTGAGGGTGAGGGGGTACTGCATGGGACAGACAGTTTGAATAAAGAGGGAGCTGCATAGAGAACTTCTGGACCTGGAGGGAGAGATGCATAAACTGGATAATATGCAGGGGCAGGGGCCGGGGACACAGGCGCACACTCAGTTATGGACCACTCGGGAAAAATATGACGAGGCTCTGGAACGGCTTAGATCCCATGATTACAGGGCTTATATGGATAGAGTGCAGAATGAGGAAGGGAAGGCCGGACGCTTATTGGCATGGCTCGTTAGGCCTGAATCCCAGGGCTCCCCAATAACCCGAAATAAGACTGACATAGGCACAATAGAAAACGACCCTGATAGGATTAATTCAATCTTTCAGGGATACTATGAAAGATTATACACTGCCCTGCGAGGTGCCTCCCGGGTGGAGCTTGGCGCCTTCATGGCCCCGCTAGACTTTTGCTTGGTTGACGACGATATTGCGGAAGAGTTGGGTGGCCTGGTAACTTTGCAGGAAGTTAGCGGTGCCATGACACTGATGGCAAGTGGGAAGACACCGGGTCCTGATGGCCTCCCTGCCGAGTTTTATGTGAAATACAGGGATAGTTTGGCCCCCTGCCTGGTGACTATGTATAGCGAGGCTCTCTGACTGGGATGCCTGCCGTCTTCTATGTGGTCTGCGCTAGTGATCCCGCTCCCCAAGACCACAGACCAGGATGCAGGAATAAAGGACTTCAGGTTCTTGTCCATGCTTAATACTGATTTTAAGTTACTAAGTAAGATACTAGCAACTTGGCTGCTCCCACATATGAGACACCTGGTTCACTCCGACCAGAATGGGTTCATCCCCTCCTGTAACACATCGTATAACTTACACACATTATACTAGGTGCTCTACCACTCTGATGCCCGAGTGTTGACACAAGCTGCCTTCCTGTCAGTTGACCTGGAGAAGGTGTTTGATATGGTGAATTGGGACTACCTGCTCGAAGTCATGAGGAAAATGGGGTTGGGGGAGGGTTGGTTGAAGTGGGTCCAATTGTTATACACTCTCCACACAGCGAGAGTCAAGATGGGTAAGACTATTTCTCCACAATATAAGATATCATGTGGTACACGTCAGGGGTGCCCTCTATCCCCGCTCTTGTTTGCGCTGGCGGTGGAACCACTTGCTGAGCTCTTTCGCCGAGGGGGGGAGGGTCTGGGACTGACACTGAGTGGCAGAAGATATGTGATCTCCTTATATGCAGACAATCTATTGATATATTTGGGGGATGCCGTGAGGGGGGCAGGAATTGCCTTCGGACTGTTCGAAAACTTTGGGTCTCTGTCGGGCCTCCGGGTTAACAGGCATAAAACACATTTGTTCCCAGTGGCTGAGCCATCCCCTAGACCAGGGAAGCTCCATGCCGAATATAATTGGACCCCAGCATGTTTAAATATTTAGGTATCCAGATTTTTCATTCACTGGAAGACATGAGGGAGGGTAATCTGGGTGGGGCCCTCCGTTCGCTCCGCTCTAGTATGGCCTTTTGGAATTCATTATGACTACCATTGATGGCCAGACTGCCACTGGCCAAAATGGTCATGCTGCCCCGCCTACTGTACTTCTTCACTAATCTACTAGTGCTGATGCCAGCCGGGTGGTTCAGACCACTGTATGCGCTGGTACAAGAACTCATCTGTGTAGACAGTAGATGCAGAGTATCACTGCGGACCCTGCAACACCCCATGAGAGAGGGGGTATTGGGTGTGCCGGGTTTTGAATTTTACCCGCTGGCAGCACAGCTGCAATGGGTGGCCCAGTGGCTGGAGGGGGTGAACCAGGAGGGGATCTACCTGGCAGAACCAGGGCAACGCCCACACCAGCTACTGGTGAAACTGCTAAACCAGGCCACGAGGGTCCCATATACCTCGACGCTGCACTCCACGGCACTACAGTGCTGGAAAAGATGTATGGCAAGACTGCCAGCCACCCCAAGATACTCCCTGACATTGCCAGTGGTGGGACTGCCCTACCGTGAACCGCAGGCGATCCTGGGGGCAGAGCAGCTGGCGCCCTGGATGGAGGCTGGGATAGAGACAACATGAGATTGTTGGTATGTTGTTATGTTATGTTAAAGGAATGTGTTAAGCGCACATACACCGGACGGTTTCATGGTGCTAGAGTCCAGGGGAAGCTGCAACAGTGAGAGGATTAAATTAATCATATGCCTGGTGGAACATCCAGGTCTTTGGCTGTTTCCTAAACTGCACGTAAGAGGTCTCTGATCTCAACTCCACAGGAAGAGAGTTCCAGAATTGAGGGCCTAAGACTGCAAATCTTAGTCCCCCGTGTTTCTTGCGTTTAAAGGATGGGATGACCAACAGATTCAAATGGGAGGACCTGAGGTCCCGAGAAGGGACGTAGCACTGAATCCCAGAGGAAATAAATCCTGGACTGTTACCATGAAGGGCTTTAAAGGTAATACACCCCAGCTTAAATGCACAGCGCATGGCCACTGGGAGCCAATGTAGGCTTTTCATTAGATGTCTAACATGGTGCCATTTGGGCTGCTGGTAAATCAATCTGGCCGCTTGGTTTTGCACCAGCTGTAAGCGATTTAATTGATATGCCAGGATACCTACATAGAGTGAGTTGGTATAATCAATACGGGAGATTACCAAAGCCAGGATGACTAGGGTCAGGGCTTCAGTGGTCAGAAATCTCCTGATCCTTCGCAATTGGAAGAAACAGGAGGAAACCACTGACCCAATCTGGGCTTTCATAGACAGGTCATTGCTGATTATAATACCCAGACTTTTGGTAAAACATGCTGGGAGTGGAGGGTTTCCCAATTGGGGTGGCCAAAAGTTGGAGTTCCAGGGGTTGGCTGGCCCACCCGTTAGGATCAGCTCAGATTTATCCCGGTTTAGTTTTAGATGGTTACTGTTCATCCATTCACTGATAAATTTCATGGTGGATTGGAAGTTGGAAACAGAATATGCCGATTGATCGATATCAAATACCAATTGGAGATCGTCTGCATAATTGAAGGTTCCAACCTTTCTTTCTCTGAGAGAGCGGATCAAGGGTAACAGGTACACATTAAAGAGAAGCGGTGAAAGAGAGGAACCCTGGGGTACCCCGCAGGTCAGTTTCATTTTAGTGGAGGAGAAATTGGCGAGGCGAACGGCTTGAGACCGGTTACTAAGAAAGGAAAAGAGCCACTTAAGAGCCAGGCCCTGGATCCCGGAGTTGCTGACACGGTCAATTAAAAGGTCATGATCAACCGTGTCGAAGGCCGCTGAAAGATCAAGAAGTACCAGGGCCTTGGTGATGCCCTTGTCTGCTCCCCTTCTAAGCTCGTCCATGACCGTAAGGATAATCGGCTCAGTTGAGTGTGCCGGTCTAAATCCTGCCTGGTGAGGGTCAAGATAGTGGAAGTGTTCGATAAAGGAGCTGAGGCAACTGGCTACATGAGCCTCTGGAATTTTGCCTAAGTAGGGCAGCATGGAGATGGGACGATAGTTACTTAGGGCTAGAGGGTCTGAGCCTGGTTTCTTTAAGATTGGGACAATTTACGCATCTTTAAATATATTTGGGACTATACCCTGCTTAAGAGAGTTGTTCAGGAGTGAAAGAGGGGGATCCGGGCAGGTGAGAAAAGCTTCCCATAATATGTGAGGGGGACAGCAGTCAGTAGGGGAGCCGGATACGACCTTCCTTAGCAAGCCAAAGAATTCTTCCCTAGAGATCAGAGGGATCTGGTCTAGCAAATGAGAGTTTCTACATATGGGCGGAGAATTTGTAGGAGAGGTATTGGTAGGGATGCTAGACTTAATAGTGGCAATTTTTTCAATAAAATAGGAGTTGAGAGAGTCACGTAGAGTTTGAGAAGGGACAGGTTTTGCCGTGACTCTATCTGGCTTGGATAGTTCGTCTACTATAGAAAAGATATCCTTGGGCTTATTAGCCGAGTTTACAATCTTGTTGGAGAAATAATCCGCCTTAGTTTGTAAAATATAATTTTTATATTCCTTGAGCTGAGTTAGGAATATATCTTTCTTATCTGGGGAGTAATGTTGTCTCCAGTTGCGTTCTTTTTGACGTAGGGCAAGTTTCTTTAATTTTAAATCATCAGAAAACCAGCGTTGGGCATCATGAGGTCTCATGATCTTGGTTTTCTTGAAAGGGGCGACACTGTCACTGGCAGATTCAAGCCATATTTTAATACTTTCTGCTTGATTGTTTAGTGACTCCTCTTCTGACGGGGCCGTGGTAGTCAGCAGCGTGCAGAAGTCGCCTATGTTAGCGCGTCTCTAGTTTCTTGCCATACGGTTCCCCATCCATTGGGGCTTGGTTAAGTGAACACTGGAGAGAGTAAATGTTATAAAATGGTGGTCTGACCAAGTGCACGGGGAGATCAGTAACTTCGAAATCGTTAGATTAGATGTCCAGACTTGGTCAAGAATGTGGCCTTTTACATGAGTAGCGGCATTCACATGCTGGGTACAATTCATCCCAGAGAGTAAATCAGCCAGTTCAACAGAGCTGGCACTTTCCCTAACATCATTAGGCCAATAGTTAAAATCTCCGATTATGAGGATTCTAGCATAGTTAATGACTAGATGGGAGATCATTTCACCCAATAACTGGGGAATGTAGGCATATGACGAGGAGGTCTATAAAATAATGCACAGATAAAGGTTGACTGAGAAGACTCAAATTTTAAAACTAGGCTGTCAACTGAGGGTAGGCCTGCAACCGCTAGTGAAGTGAACTGTAGGTTCTGATGTATGATAGCCGCAACCCCTTCTCCTGATTTACCTGTAGTCCTATTAGCCTGAAGAATATAGTAACTGTCAGGCACTACTGCTAAGATGTCAGGGGCAGACTCTTCAGTAAGCCAGGTTTCAGTGAGAAGGAGTATATCTGGTTTGTCCGAATCTAGAAGCTGAAAGATTTCAAGCTGGTGTTTGACCAGCGAGCGAGTGTTCAGATAACTGACTGTGAGTCCCTTTTGCCCCTGATGCTGGGGGGTAACGGGTTCAGGCAAGATCTCTTGTCTGATATAATCCTCCAGGCAGGGAAGCTTTGGATTAATTTCTGGGTAAGTATCTCTGTATTTCAGAATCCCCACCTTCTCGAGTTTAGCATGGATAATAGTATGAATTGGCATGCTGACATAATGATTTCAGCTCCTTGGCGGAGTAGCGAAAAAATTGGGCATGGAGTATGGCCCCTGGCCCTGGCCGGCTGCGGACGGGCGCAGACGGGCTTGCCTTTGGCGCTGCGACCGTCATTTAAGGCCAAGTGCGGGATATCCGGTCCAGCAACCAGGAAATCGGGAGAATGCTCCTGAGGCTAAGTGCACAACACAAGGTAGAGCAAATCAAACTCAAAAGTACTTTTCTATTTTAAAGAAAGAATTAGCAGCGTAAGGTTAAAAACTTCACGTTTTAAAAGTGAGCAGCAGTTAGTAAAAGCGAGGCGCGATATGTCCAGCACACACAATGCAGCACTCGTACCTAAGACGGGTGCTCCCGTGCTGCGGCCGTCATTTAAGGCCAAGTGCGGAGATTGGCTCCTCCCCCCACCCGAAATGATAGGCTCTAGGGGTGGAAAGCGGGATATCCGGTCCAGCAACCAGGAAACCGGGAGAATGCTCCTGAGGCTAAGTGCACAACACAAGGTAGAGCAAATCAAATTCAAAAGTGCTTTTCTATTTTAAAAAACGAATTAGCAGCGTAAGGTTGTTATCTAGATACATGTTTGATTCCTTTTGCTGAACTAGTGGAGGGGGGTGGACTTCCCCCAGGCCAGTTCTTTCTATATGAGGCAATGGTGTGGGTGTTCGGGAGACTATGGGGAACAGGAAGAGATGAACCTGATCCGCACTTGGTTCTCTACTCACTAATTACATTGGGCACAGCAGGGCACCAAATAAAGTGGTTCTATGCATCGCTTATCGAGGCATCTCTGTCCCCGATGCAGAAATTGAAGGGTAGGTTGGAAGGATCCCTGAATAGGATGATTACTGACCCACAATGGTGTAGAGTATTGGAGTGTCCCAAAAAGATCTCCTGTAGTGCCCGTCTCAAATACCTTCAATTCAACTATGTACATATGACATATATGACCCCCCATCACCTCCAGGCGCCTTTGGAGGAGAGCCAAGAGGCTGCCCGAGGTGTGGCCAATTGGATGCAGACTTTCTCCATATGACCTGGAGCTGTGCGTTGCTGCAGGGATTCTGGGTAACAGTACAAGCTAAGATCAATAACACACTAAATTGTGCACTTGAGCACTCAGCAGAGGTATGCCTACTTGGCTTAAACCCTAGATCACCTAAGCGTAAGGTGGGGAATACATTTATTGATCTGTCCCTGGCACTGACCAAGAGGCGAATAGCAATAACATGGAAGTCAGCCATAGGACCACAGAATAGCACATGGATACAAGAGGTGTCTAGGTGGGCTGCTGCGGAAGGTAGAGCGCTGGGTAGGGAGGAACTGAGGGGACTGCTCCTGCTCCCAGTTGCTGAATCATGGAGGGACATACTGTTTACCTGGGACCACCCGAGCCGCCCTTATAGCGAAAATAATGGAAGTGAGTCTTCCACAGAGTAGGTAGCGCGGACACTGATGGGATGAGTGGACGAGGCATGGCAAACGACGCAACAGGGACACTCCAAGTGCTGAGTCGGGGCTAACCCCCCCATAATTTCTCCCGTCCCAACAATAAACGTAGTAGTATACGGGTATAGTGGTCCAACCGACAGGTATAAAGGTTAAATTTGTCCTACCAGGAAGAGTGCACTATAACATAACCACCCTTGCTATAAACCCTGCCTGACTTATGAGCACCCGCATGCACTGTTTGAGGCTGTTCTTCTTTTCTCTTTATATTATTTTGTTAATTAGTGATTTCTTTGGCACACTTTTTGTATGAAGTTGATGGTGAATCCCACAGCACTCCCCACCAGTTAGTAGGCCCCAGGGAATAATAAGGAAAAACGGCACGAGCAGGCACATCTCTATCACAAGAAATAGGTGGGCTATAACAGACCAGAGCTCCCATGTGATAGATAGGGGTGTGTAGTCGATTATCAGGTAATTTCTTAACCACATACGTTACGTTCCATTTACTTAATAAATGTAATGCAATAATAATTTGTAATATACAGTAAACGTCCGAGTTGGAAGATTTTGGAAAGCTGTGTTCAACTTGTATTATATGTCATTTAATATCTACTGTACGATGTCATGCATGATTATAAAATGCCAATAAAGATATTTTCCCCCAAAAAAGATTGTGTGTATTCAGATTGAATGAGACTAGGACTTGTACTCGAGAAAAGTGTAGATTTGATAGACAGATTTAGGGGATAGTGATCACTGTCATTTCTTTCTCACACAATAAAGTCAGACATTAGATACCAGAGTTCTAGATCTAGTAATATATAGTCAATCCTACTCTTACTCCTTACCCTGGAGAAGGTGTAGTCTCAATGGCCGTCCGATATGGACCTGCTATTACAGGTACTTATACCAAATTTCAGATTTAAGGTCTTAAGTTGTAAAGCAACAGTAGACCATTTTCAAAGCAGTTCTGCGTCCAGTCTCTGGATGTTTCTAGCGCTGTCCTCAAGTTCTATGATAGAATCAATAGGAGTATAGGTTCAAACATTACATTGAAATCCCTTGTGGTAATTAATTGGAATTGCGATGGCCTGTCGGACAAATAAGTATCACGTTTTACTAGCATGATGGACTCCTTGCAGATGCTCACTCAACGATTATAGATGTTAAGCAAATTAATACATATGCTATGTTGGCAACCCAATTACATCCTCATAAACAATGGATATGTGCTTTACAGTCAAATTTAGAGCTATCCGAATCCACATTGGGAAACCCCTTTAGTTTGACCAGCTCTTGAGGGTGATGCTTCAACACTACAATTGATGTAGCTATTTATGTTTACAGGGATTAAAGACCAGGTCTCCCAGAGCAAAATAACGTTGACTTGACTAATGAATGTGGCCCAATCAGAATCAGACAACTTGACACACAAACCTGCAACATTCCAAGAGAGCAACTGTAGATCAGGTAAAAAAGCTGCCCCCTCTTTAGAGGAGTTCAAGATTTAGGACAGAGAGATAGCCATATTCATATTTGGGGCAACCATATGGAGTAGGTTGCAAGCCCGGGTTCTCGGTCACAGTCATGGGTGGGTCAAGGTTGAGTCAAACTGCTCTGGAGCTCAAGGGGACAGTAGTGTCCATGGATGGAGTAGTTTCATGCACATTCTGGGGTACTGTTACAGTTTAATGTAAGTCTGAGTCAACGTCTTGGTTGATTATAAGTTTATTTTAAATTTGATGCTAGAGCCTATCAGTAATAAAGTCCTTGCCTCCATCGCTATTAATCCATCACTTGACCTACCCGGCATTCAGCTAAGATGAAGTCTTCATGGATTATGGCACTGCACTGGCGATTTAATTGGATCCAGTGAATGGCTTTGTTAATGTGTGCCTCCATGCCCTTTTTCTAGCCTGGTTTCAGCTTAGGTACACTCGTCAGAAAAATCACAGCCCTTTCAGCAAACTTGGTCCAAGGAGATGTGGCTGAGTAAGTATGGTGGGTCTTCACTGCCACAAGCGCAGGCTGTCTGGTAAATGGTTGCTATTTAAAGTTGTTGTAGCTGGCATTGCCACACCCTAAGTCTGGCAGGGTGATCAAAGTTTGCGACCCAGAGATTTAAAGAATTCATCAAGGGGTTGGAGATTGTATGCAAGGGGGGCAGGCTTATATGATGGCTAGTATAAGAATTCAGGTGAAATCCTGGTTCATGAGACCTTTCTTGGGTTCGATAAGGAGGGTGGCACCCAACTCCCTCATCAGATAATGATGGATTTACGTGAAGGCATCAGTGGTTTAGGCCATCTGGTAGGGAGTTTGGGTGCCCAGGGGGATAACTTTGCGGGGGCAAGAGCCCCAGAGATCTTTGGTTGGCGTGTGCTATTATGACTGAATTAATGGCCTCCTGAAAGCCTCTTAACTTACTGTTCAATAATAAGATTGCCTCTTTAATTTGAGAAAGCTATGCTTTCAGATAAAACATTATAGACTATGCCCCCAAAATCTGATGACTGGTTCTCCTATTTGCTTTCAGTCCCATGCGTCTGTGAATTACTAATCAAAGAGTGGGGCTTATTGCTGGCATTTTGAGTTACCCCTTAGTTGTTTCAGGGGCATGGATATACTCACTTGATGGTTGAGTTAGGGCCTGAACAGCAGCCTGTGGAAGGTTTTTAATTCCAGCATTGTTGGTGTTGGCGCTGGGGAAACTCTCTAAATGGACTCTTGCTGTTCACACAAATTGCCTCGACATGCGCTAGTTTCTGTTTGGAGATTCCCATATGTAACCCAGGGTAAAAATGGGTGATTTTGCTTGGAATTTGAGGCTGTTTCTTGTTTTTTATTTAATATTTCTTCCACTTCCAAGATTAGCTCATCAATCTCATGCAATGTGCATTTCTCTGCCGAGTGCCTGACAGCTTTAGGCCCCTTCTTGCTAGTTACAGGAGCTTCTACAGCCTGTCTCTTCCTCATTAGTCTGTATACCTAGTATTAGGAGCCAGTTCTCAAATAAGTCTCCAGTTTGAAAGAGTCGGCTCTTATGAGCCCTTGTCTGTTAGTCAAGTCAAGTGATGGGCCTTACAGTGAGAATATTGAGGTGCGTGGGGTGGCCCTGCTCGGGCTCTTTCTGGTGCTGGCTGGCCCAGGAGAGGCCTGCCCTTTGCTCAGACTTCACCCTGGCACGAGCTGTGCATCCAATGCAGCAGGGATTTACAATGCGCTATGTAGCACTAGTGAAATCACAGGGTGTCCTCCTCTTCCTGCCCCTCATGATGTGGAGAGGTGTGGTGCAGCGGCCAGGGCAGCTGACTTCGGAGCACAGGGTTCACGGTTCGATCCCCGGCTCCGGTGGCAGCTCAGCTCAGCACCATGTGACTCTGGGCAGTAGCTCACTTAATTTCCACGACGGCCCCCAGCGCCTTGAGACCCGTAAGGGTGAGTAGCTGCGCTATATAAAAACGGACTTACATGATGTGTCAAAGAGTCCTGGGACAGGTGGTCCCACTTTAAGCAGCATCCAGCACCTCGAGCAGGGGGGATGTGAAACATGCTATATAGCGCTAGTGAATCACTGGGCGTCCTCCTCCTCCTTCCGCCCCTCATGATGTGGCAAGGAGCCCTGGGACAGGTTGTCCCCCTTTAAGCAGGCTCCAGCATCCTCAAACAGTGGCAAACTTATTGACAACACAAAAACCAAATTTCCTATGGAAATGCTGATCTAACTACCCAGTAGCCTATGGCTAGGCCCGGCACCCAACCCCACTGGTAGCCAACTGCACGCTGTGTGGAGAGTTGGGTGCAGGGCCTGATCCCACCTGGTCTGGGGCCTGGCCCTGCACCCAGCCACAGCTGGTGTGCATAATTGACTATGTGTAACAATATAAAGGATTTAATTAAGGTAAACATACAGGCTTGTCAAAATTATTTTGATTTTTATAATATTGGGGAGGAGGCATGTGGGTCAACCCCTTCGTGAGCCAATACTGACCCGGGTGAACCCATTCCCCAGGGCTAATATTCCTTTAAAGGGCAGGGGGATATGTGGCCTCCTCCCTGAAATATTGCTGGCTCTGGGGTTCCCATCCCCATGGCCGCCATTCATTTAAATGGGAGGGGCATATGGCTCTCCTCCCCGAGCCAATATTGGCCCCGGGGACCCCCAATCTCACGGGAAGGGAAGGAGTGTTCAGGGCTGGGTTCTTTGGGACACAATTGTCCAAGCCCTGGTGGATGGGGGCCGCATGCCCCCGTCCCCTTAATTTTTCGTTTCAGCCCCAGAGGATGGGATTCCAGGGCCTTTTCGAAGCTCTGGGAGGGGCCACAATCCCCCTGCCCCTTTAATTAGCCATCGGCCCCAAGGGGATAGAGTCCCGGGGAAGGGGGCTGCAAACCCCTCTCCCCTATAAAATAGAATACTCTGCCCCTGGGGACCTGGCCCACCCTGGTGGTTGTATTTTAAAGCTTGGGAGCCCACATATTTTCTTTGTTTAATTGTTTAATTGTATGCAAATTTCCACTGCAAATTCACAGTAAAATTAAAAAAAAGAACTGTGCCCCGGGGATTCCCACTTTGACCACCCTCACCAGGACTATGGGGGAAGGGTATCCTTACCCTGCCCTCCATATATATGTGTGTCATTGCCTCATTTTCAGGCCAGTGGAGTAAGTCCAGAGTTCTAAAATGGCTGCACCCACATCTATGTTGATGTGGTGGCAGCCAATCAGATCTTATCTTCAAATCTGTCAGCTCTGCAGATCCTCCACAGCATGAAATATAAAACGTTTTCGAGCCTTAATTTCTCAAAAAATACTGAACAGATTTACACCAAATCACAAAGAGCACTCTTTCTGGATGAAGATCTAGCTTTCTGCCAAACCTGGCAAAATTCCCTCCAGCAGTTTTTGCAGTATTACTGTTCAATTTTCCTGTGCAAAAATGAAGGTGGAAAATGTGTTTTGGGGCGCCCTTTTTGCTCAGCCCCGATTGAAGCATCACCCCAAAACTTTCCAGGAAAAAGCTGAAGTGAATGAGCCTTTTTTTGGAATGTTTTGTGAAGAATGAGAAATGGTGCCAAAGTTTTAAGCAAATCAAAAAATACTTTTCCTATGGAAATGCTGACCTAACTATAATACCCAGTGGCGGTCACTACTGGGTAATTACAGTTAGGTCAGCGTTTCCATAGGAATTTCCTTTTTTGTTATGCTAATAACTTTGGTCCTGTTTGATGAATCATCTGAAAACATTTTAAAAAGTTACTCCTTTTGACTAGATTCTTCATGGAAAGTTTTTGGGTGATCCATCATGCAGAGGCCGAGAAAAGGGAGAGGTACCAAAACGTAAATTCCCCATACATATTCCATAGAAATGTTTGAACAGCGCTACCACAAAAAACTGCTGAACAGAATTGCAACAGATTTGGCAGGAAGCTAGTTCTTGTGTCAGAAAGCATGCTTGGAGTGATTTGGTGTAAATCCGTTCAGTAGTTTTTGAGAAATGAAGGTACAAAAATATTTATATATCTGAATAGTTGGGTTTGAGGGACTTTCTTGCCTTATACTCCCAAATAAAAGATATTCAGCACTCTCCAGCAGAGGTACGGTAAAGCAAGAAAGCACCCGGAAAGGGGGCTCCAAACTCATGAAATGAGGCACATCAAAAGACAGTCTTCAGAATAAAGCTTGGGGTTTTATTAGTGCAACACTCTCTAACAGAAAGGCTTTCCCAGATGTCAAACAAATCAGGTAAAACAACATGCAAAATTAAATATACTTATATATATATGTGCAAGCAAATAATAATGAAACACTTACAAAATAATCAAATGCATGGAAAAAAACACAAGCACATAATTATGGTAAAACACATGCAAATAATAAACACTAACAAGTCAGATAATAATGAAACATTCACAAGTGAAATGCAAGGAAGTAAAACAAAATCAGATATTAATGGAACCCTCACAAATCAAATAATAATAATGGAGCAAAACATTAGCAGATTATAATAATGGAACATTCACAAGTAAAATGAAAGGAAATAGAACACAAGCAAATAATAATAATAATAATAATAATAATAATAATGGACATCCGATGCAAGAAATAAGCACTGTTAAATGCAAGCAATCAAATACAAGAAATAAACACTATCAAATGAAAGACTCAAATGTAAAGGGCATGCATTCACAGAATGTGCACACAGACGAACACACATATCTCAATACCAATGATCAGATAAAATACCTCACCGGCTGCAATATCTTCATCTTATCCCTCTCAAGACTTGGGATCCCAACTGATAGTCTTAGGTTCAATAGACTCTTCAAGCCGGGAAATGCAGCACTGAGCAGATGTGTTCACCTCTCAGGAGAAATCCCGTCTAAGAGGCAAGAAACCCTAGTTTTATCTCAATGCACGAGAAGTTTCGAGAAGACACCCTCTACATAAAGGAAACTCACTGGAGCTGGCCATGCTCCTGCAAACATTCCAAGGCAAAGGATTCCTCAAGTTTTCTCCTTGCGCGGCCCATGCTACATGTTCCAGCCCTTTATCTTGCATCAGCTCAAGAAAGTAGAAACATCTCACAAGTACAAAAAAACACCCTCAAAGATGAAGAAAATCTTGAACTCAAATAGCCGGATTAATTGTGAGTAACCTGGGGTCCTGCTTGTGTGTGCAGAACTCAGGCTAGACAGAATCAGAATTCAAGATGGAGTTAGAGCATGTTAAAGTCAGTAGTTAAAACTTCTTTTCCAAATGTACAACATAATGCACATTTGTGCACCACTGCCTACAGCACTACACTCCGAGACAGAGACGTACTTTCCACACATTTCTCTCTCATGCTTTCAAACGCATATCCCACATGTTCTGTTCCAGGCAATGCTGTTTTGCTCTGTGCTGAGGAGAAAGCAAACACTCCTACTCTGAAGCTATAAGGAGACATGAAATTAAATCACAAGTCAAAATGCAAGTGCACAAAAATTGATGTTGTACATTCAAGATGGAGTGAATTAAACCACATAGAGTCAATCAAAACACTGGTTGTCAAAGGTCGTCACATGATCCCAATACATATGAGTGCATAAAGCACTACACTCCACTCCATGATCTTTTACTATTCACAATGCATATGAGTGCATATGGCACTGCACTCCATCCCTTGACTTTTGTCTCTCATAACATGTGGGGAGGCAGTGGTGCCTCAGGGTCCCTGTGGCTCCCGGTCAGTCCCAAACATATTGTTTTGTCGGTGCCCTGGGTTGGCACCAGGGCACCCACCAGAGACCCTACAGGATTGTGTCAATGGAGCTGCTATTGGCTCGAGGAAGTGGACTGCACACTCCTCCACTAAAAACAGCAAAAGCCCTGGGGAATGGTGTCCCTGGTGCCAAAAGTGGCTCAGTAATTGGGGCGGGTGTTCCCCTTTCCTTAAAAAAAATAAAGACCCCGGGGATGGGTCCCTAGGAGCCAAAAAGGCTCAGAGAGAATGACTGCATGCCCCCTCCCCTTAAAAAAATAAAGGCCCTGAGGGATGGGGTCCCCAGGGCCCAAAGTGGCTCAGGGAGGGAGACTGTGCACTCCCTCCCCATTAAAAAAACAACAAAAAATGGAGGTGATGGGGTTCCTGGGGCCTGAACGGGCTTGGCAAGGAGGCCGTGATCCCAAGTTACTTAAAAAATAAGAAAGACACAGGGGGATGGGGTCCCAACATGGCTCAGAGAATGGTGCCACACGTCCCTTTCCCCTAATTAAAAAAGGCAAAGAGGAATGGGGTCCCTGAGGCCTGCAAGGAGAAGGAGGAGGTGTGCCACATGCTCTCTCCCCCTTTTTGTTACAAACTAGTTCAGAGGATGGGGTCTGCTTGAGTGCGGCCAGGACCTGCTAGTCCAGTTTCATGATCCACTTACCAGAAAACTGTGCATGGCTTGGGGTTGGCTTGGACGGAGTGCCTGGCAGTCCAGGCCAGACCTTTCAGTCAACCACATGGCCCAAAGGCTGTGCGCGGAGTGGGGTTGCCTGCCCACTGGGATAAAATGTAGAGCCTGGCCACAGGACAAGCCCTGTGGCTAACCCCACACCACACACAACTGAAGGCTTTGCGGAACTTGGGGTTGATTGCCTGTGATGAGATGGCTTCAAAGCCTAGCCGCATGTGGCTGAGGATTGGCTTTACTATTGGTAATAAAATACTGCTCTGCATTAAGGAAACCCTAGAAATTAATTGAAATAACCATAGATTAAGTGACGTTAAAGTTAGGTACAAATTTCAGTGACAACATAACATTTTGAACAAAAAGAAACCACAGAAATTCATCAGTTATAGTTATCTCTAGTAACTATAACTCATGCCCTAAGGTAACTATAACTTGCACCCTCACCATGCACAGCTAATTACCCTAAATATTACATCACTAATGACATGTTCAATGACATCACAGATAAAACACTGCTACATCTGAAATTAGATAATTGATGGCATGGTGGGGGCACAAGTTATAGCTATCTTTTTGAATTTAAAAACCTTTATGTTGTGTGGGAAATTTTCACCTAAATATAGAGTAACATTAACCTTTGGTTTTTATAGAGATGTGAGGGTAAAAAAACAGTAGTCACATACTCTAGAAGGCTAGAGGGCTTCAAACTACAAGGGGTGCACACTTAAGAAAGGACATAGTTATCATGTAATACCAAAAATGGGAACTAGACTCCTAGGTCTGAGGCCCCCTCAACAATTTCTATACCAACAGGCCATAGATCGTTCAAAAATACCCATATATACCCATATAACAAACATTGGATATGCAGTTATAAGTCAGGTCTACTTGATATGTCATACATTAACACCATACACTCAATAGCGAGAAAATCAATATGAAATCTTCTTCAAACATTGCAAAAGGTTACCACCAATATGCACATATCTTGATTTTTACTCTCAAACATCCATATCTATGAAATTTGACATATCTCAAAATCAAACAGAACTGTGAACATTCCAATGAAAGTCTTACTTTCTACTATTCATCAACTTTGCCTATTAAACACAGAGAACTCAGAAGCACAAAGGGTCCATACCCTTCAACGGCACAGTGCAAGGTTATGTCTAGGAGTACTAGTAACCTAAAATGTCTACTGAGGTCATGAATTCCCTACCTTAGGAGGCCTAAAATGTCAATTTTGAAAACATGTGGTGATACTTTACTGCTTTGGCGGGGCTTACCGCACTGTTGACCACTCTGTGGTGTCCCTGCTACTTCTGGGGCAGCCACAACCGTGTTTTGACACCAGCTGTGGAATGGACCATTTTCCCAGGGTATTTATTCAAGACTAAACCAGCACATGCACAAAGACCATGCTGTGAGCCCAAGAAGAGCAGTTTGTTCTTGCTGGCCACCAGTCATAGGCTCCTGAGTGTAGAGCAATGGTATAAGCTGTTCTTTCTCCTCCCACAGGCTGCATTTGTTTCCCTTTAGGTGAAGGGGTAGGAATGAATACCAGTTAAGCTCCTTGTGCTGGGAGGCCTCTTTCACAGTGCCACCGGCACAAGCCCAGCAGCTCATCCAGTATAGGTCAAGGTTTCTTTCTTCTTCCTCCACTGCTACTGTGAGGGTATAAAGAAAATAGAGAAACAATGTTCCTAATTTGGCTGGTGCCCCAAGGGACGTAACTGGCCACAGTCCCCTCAGGGATGATGGGGAGTTCCCACTTAAAGTCCGAGGATTCGGCAGGTGCCCCTCCCTATGTCCACTCATTGTGAAATTCTGTATGGTTGGGTCACAAGCTCCAAGAGTAAAACATGATATCATTGGCTAAATGGGGCGAATTTGACACGGTTTTGTTTACTGTGCTCCTGGTGGCACTCTCCGGTCACCAGGAATGTTCCTCTTGGGTCTTCTTGCCTCCAAACTCTCAAGGCTGTTTCTGGGTGATTCCTTGGTGACTGTAGATGCCTTTATACAGATCCTATGCACTGTTGCTTTCTCCTTCCTATCACCAGTGGGTTACATGAGCTTTAGACCTGATCTCCTTTCCAGCCAATGGTAGCATTCATGCCTGGAGTTTTCCTTCAGCATCGGTAGAAAGTCCTTAAGGCAGACCACTCTTCCTGCTTGCACTCTCCAAACACCTAGGCCTTCACCAACTTGCAATGTGCCTGTGTGTCAAGCAGGAGCCTGTAGACTCTCCTAGGGTGCCCACAGCCAAGACTAGTCAACAAAAGTTCAAGGTAACCTCCTTCCTTCAGAGTAAGTGAGCAAGTCTGCTTTCTACTGGCCCTATGAGGGAGGAAGGAAGGTAGAGTCACTTCGTCTCTTGACAGAGTGCAACAAACATTAAAGAACTACAAGTCCAGAATGTTCTTCCACTTCAGGCAGAGGTTCAAGGATGATGTTGGTCTGTCCTTCTGTTTCTCCTATGAATTTCAAGTGTTCTTATCTGTGCAAAGGTATCAAAATGCAGATGGAGAGCACTAGGAAGTGCTAGTCCCTGTCCAATTTGAAGACACCACACCTCTACCTCTGACTGGCACTTCCTGTTAACCACCTGTGTTCTGCCCAACCCACTGCTCAGCATTCTGAGAAGTTTCAAGATGCATTTTGAAGGAATGGTGAAAACATTTCTGAGTGTTAACCAGGCTCTGCCCACCTGGGTTTTTTTTCCCTCCAAGCTTCAAAGAAACAGCCCAGCCATGAGTGGGGGAAAAGGTCTTCCTGCTCTCTAATTGGTCCCTTTCAAAGGACCTTCCCAGTGCTTGTCAGAGACAGACAGCAAATCACCTTTTTGAGAATTCTCCCTCACTCCTTCATCTGCAAACCTTAGAACTCAGAAAGTGTTTATTGTGAGAACAAGCTATGAACTGCCAGCTGGTCAGAAGAATTATTAATGTGGCACAGCAGGTTAGCTCAAAGCATAAATTTAGGCCTGGGCGGAGTTCACCAAGTTACGCTATGTGGGACTCCAGGAAGAAACAAAAAAACTCTGCATAGTTCCGCAAGTCAGCGGAGTGCAGCTTGAACTGCCGTTCTTCCTGATCTTCCTGCCACTCGAGTAGAAATTCTACCTACCATTGGTGAGCGCGAGCGGGGAAAAACTCTGCTGCACTATGCGGAGCGGAGTTTTCTGGACTCCTCGAGCTCCATGGAGCACAGAGTGCAGAAAACTCTGCAAACTCCGTGAACAGAGTGGATTTCACTGCCCAGGCCTACATAAATTAGGTTAAGGCTGGCTCTGGGAAATTATGTCCAATTTTAAAACTGTATAATGAATGTATATAGAGTAAAACTAACTGTGGATATACATCTAGGACCTAAGCATTTGTAGGTAAAGACGTTAATTATACACTACAGACTTAACACTTCAACCAAAAGAAAGGGATCATTTCTATTTGGATTCACAATTGAAATACAAGACCTTGGCAGGCCACAATCAACTTATTCTTGGCCTTATCTGCCATAAAACGACCATACTGATTCAGAAAATATTCATCCTTGCTGAGCCTGAACATTTGTGTCCCCCTTGTCTACACGTGTTCAGGCATAACCTCTGCACATCCTCTTGGCACAGCTGGGCAGCAGTAGACTTTATTTCAAACAGTGTGCATAGCCAGTTACGTTGTCTTGCTTTACACTCCCAGATAAAAGAAATTCAGCACTCCCAAGATGAGGCACTAAGTAAAGCAGGAAAAAGCACCTGGAATGGAGGCTCAGCACTTACAAATTAAGGCGAATCAACAGGCAGTTTCAGTTAAAGCGGTGGGTTTTATTAATGCAACACTGTAAAAGAAAGACTTTCCCAGATGTCAAATGAAACAGGTAAAAAACATGCAAATGTATATAGATATATATATATGTGCAAGCAAGTGATAATAAAACACTCACAAGTAATCCAATGCCTGAGATAAAACACAAGTAGATAATAATAGTAAAACACAAGCAAATAATAATACTAATAGAACACTTACAAGTCAAATGCAAGGGAGCAAAACATAAGCAGACAATGGAATATTCACAAGTCAAATGCAAGGAAGCAAAACATAAGCAGATAATAACAATGGAACACTCACAAGTCAAATGCAAGGAAGCAAAACATAATCAGATAATAATAATGGACGTCCAAGCAAGAAACAAGCACTGTCAAATGGCAGGAATAAACACTGTCAAATGCAAGAATCAATTATAAAGAGCACAACATGAAAACATCACAGAGCAATGAAACTTATAGCTCATATATCACCATTTGAGTTGCGCAAAACATTCTGGTTAGCTTGACTGGAAAGCCCTTTTAGTAGTCCAGAATTCTTAATGGGACAGCAAAACCTGCCCCGTGACAGTACTTACACCTCACGAGTGAGCTTCTGTATGAGCACCAAAACATCCTGTCTTAAAATACCTTTTACTAACATGGAGAGAGATTTCTACAAATGCCCCCTCCCTTCATCTATTGCAAAACCAGCTGACCGGACTGGTCTGTTTCAAGGTCAAGACGGAAGCTGGACACCCTCTGCGTTTTGACTCTGAGACAGAGAAGTACATTCCTCTCTCACGCTTCCACATGCACATCCCACACATTCTGTTCCAGCAAGGCTGTTTTGCTCTGTGCTGAGAAGAAAGAAAACATCGCACTCTGAAGCTGCAATAAGGCACAAAATGAAATCATGCAAGAGCACAAAAAGGATGTTGTACATTCAAAATGGAGTCAGTTAAAACACATTGAGGTAAAGGTCACCACAATCTCACAATGCATATGAGTGCATTTAGCAGTACATACGTCACAAAATCATTTTAAACAGAAGTGTAAAACTCAATTAGGGAGCCAAAGTCCAAAAACATGATACTGAAAATAAAAAATCTAGGGATTTTTATGAGTCAGAACCCACCTGTTGACAATAAGTAATATAAGGGAGATCCAGAAATTGTGAGATGCAGATGCTGGAAGCGCTACATAGTGTTGGCTCCTACTCTCAGTTGAGGCATTATTGTCACAGATAGCATGTGAGCCTGTGGCTAATAGCTTTAGAGAGCTGCAAGTAGTCTTTGCTGTATAGGCAATGTTTGTCTGCCCTAAGAAAGAGAGATATTGAAGTGCAGATAGTGAGTGTCAGTGTGAAGGGGAGTTTGTATCTTAATCTATGTCTGTTCTGACTTCATATACTCAGAGGGCTGAAGCACACATTTGCATCCTTTAGAATGTTCCTTGTTATCAGAATAAGGAGGAGAAGATTAGCAATCTCAGGCATCAGAAAGCCTCCCACAATACTCCTAAAACCATGCATGAAAAAGTCACCTTGACTTCCTTCCCCTTGATTCCTATCTTTTCTGTCTTCAGAGTATCCCTCTTCCCACCTTCCATCCTGCGCATGCCTTCTATTTCTTAGAATAGCCTCCTCTTGGTATCATGCCTGTCTGTCTTAATCTCTCCTGTTGTAATTATGCAATTGGCTGATACCTAATTTCATAATTCACAGTCTCTCCTTCTTTAAAACCCTATCCCTGCAACCTAACATTATCTAATCTCCACCAGCCTATCCATCTTCCCAACCATTTACCTGAAACCACCTAGCCCCCACTAATGATCACACCTAAGTGGGTTTAATATAATCAATCGCAAAGAAACTGGAGTAAATGTATTACATTTATGTTGGGCACACATGACAGCACATTATTTAACAATTAACACTGGATTAACAACTAACTCTCGGTTCGGGAGTAGCGTGCTAATCACCTTATAGTGTTTCAATACACCGTCAGGGGTACTAAGCGCTATATAATTGCCAATACAATTACAAATATAATGCACACATACAGACAAGGGGGCCGATTCACAGAACTAATCTGAGACAAAATCCTAAACTTACTACTTTTGGTATTCACAGAAGGTATTTAGTAGTAGTAAAGTTAGGATTACTAACTTTACTACTACTAAACTGAGACAAAATCCTAACTTTATGACTTGGGCCCGATTCACAAAATTAATCTGAGACAAAATCCTAAACTTACTACTTTTGGTATTCACAGAAGGCATTTAGTAGTAGTAAAGTTAGGATTCCTAACTTTACTACTACTAAACTGAGACAAAATCCTAACTTTACGACTTTCGGCATTCACAAAAGGGATTTAGTAGTAGTAAAGTTAGGATTCCTAACTTTACTACTACTAAATGCCTTTTGTGAATACCGAAAGTGGTAAAGTTAGGATTTTGTCTCAGTTTAGTAGTAGTAAAGTTAGGAATCCTAACTTTACTACTACTAAATGCCTTCTGTGAATACCAAAAGTAGTAAGTTTAGGATTTTGTCTCAGATTAATTTTGTGAATCGGGCCCAAGTAATTCATCCACCCAAGTAAAGACAGCACACATGCATACAGAAACTGAGCAACATACATGAAGAAACCTGTGTACACTGACAAACTGTATGGCACACATAAACATGAAAGACACATGGAGTCTGTAATGTTGTGAAATGAGATGAAGACTGGTAGCACAAATCAATTGCACGTTTTTTTCTTTATTTAAGAGCCCACTCTCCGAGACCAAACTCACTGGATCAAGGACACTGCTCAACTGTCGGAGAATGAATCCTTAGATTGTCATACTAGGTCGAATATAAGCTGTGTTAACTAATACCATTGCAAGCTGATTTACTAATTAATTATACTAAAGATACAACTACGATACCCATTTCACAGATGTAAAAACACACACAGAGACTTACACAGACATACGCACACACACTCACACACATGCCCACGTGCTCACACACCAGCACACATATATACACAAACCAGAAAAAGGAGCAATGCATATCCAAACAATAAATACATTTCGGTAATAATGGCCACAGTGGCAAAAGAAGGATTCAAGAAGGGGTGAATGTTGGTTGCTGGATGAGTGGGTGGATAGGTCTGCATGAGTAAATGAATGACTGAATTGCTGTGGATAAATGTATTGATGCTTAAATTACTGATTACTGTTTTTGTTATTGAAAAGGTGCAAGAGACGTGTGTGTGTTTGTGAGAGAGAGTGAAAGAGAGCTATAGAGTGGGTGTCAGAGAGAGAGAGAGAGAGAGACAGAAAATAATTGATAAATGGTTGGGCCAATACACGTGCGATTCTTGGATAACCGTGTTTCTACTGGTTTTCTTTACTGTCAAAAATAGTAGCAATTGCACACCTCCTTTCAACTTTCTGTCATCTCACTTGTTGTGGCAATAATGCTAGGAAAGACTACATCAAACAACAATGGAGAGGCGTGTGAGCATGGTGTAAAGGGTGAATGGGCCTGGAAAGGGCAACTGTGCACTTGTTGGCATTAATGCAATGCTCTCTACTATAGTACATGTTAACAGTAATTGCCATAGATGTTGTGTTTGTAAGAACGGCTACCATCCACGTACCTGCAGCAGTGTACAACAAGCATTTGCAATGAAATCGGTCTCGCTTTTGGGACCTTATAAATATTTAGCCATGCAGCACATTATCGCACATTACTGCAATGGTCGCCTCACTCACATATCAGGAATTTAAATTCTAGTAAATATTCAGAAATTAATATTTTCAGAATGTTTCCAGCTCTACTGTTATACCAATGCTGATTTAAAGATTTATATTAAGTACATACGCCTACACAGTTTCACTTAAGCATTAGCTATGAAAGATATGCCATTGCATAAAAAAAGAGATTGGTTACAAAATAAAGTAGGGTATATGTTGGTGTACTGCAGTACAACAGCACCTGCCTGCCCATGCCCATTCCACCTTTAAAGAAAAACCACAAGAAACAATCTATCCATGGAACCTTTCCATCCAGTAACCATGATATGATTTATGTGGCTCAAGGATCTGCAGGGGGTGATGATTCAATGGTGATGCCATGTGACACGATTCACAGGTCACGTATGCTCGCTGTGGGCAGTGCAAATGTGAAGCTGCATATCTGACCGCAAGGCTGCACATCATCATACATATTCCCTCATCTGAAAAATACAGAATGCACTATAAAACGTTGCACACTGATCCCAAGTGAAACAGAAATATTTTTACTGTGTGAGATGGTGTGTACTTGTGCATCAGGAACAGCCTGCAATTATGGCACAGTACACTTCGAAGAGCTCCTTTGCTAGTGTTTCATATAGTGACAGAGTTGGAAGCGCTATCAGAGATGCTCCTTTGCCAAAGACAGTCTGTTTCATAGCTGGAAACACCACACACAGTAAAACATAATTATTTTAATACAACTTCAGACAAGACTTGTGGAGTGTGGGCAAGGATCTCCAATTGAGCACACTGTTTGAATGATGCACGTATTCATGGAATCAGGGCACAAATATCTTGAACAAAATTTTCTCTCCACATAATCCAGCCTGCTGTGTAGCGGTCACAGATAGAGGCAAAGAGATTACAACCTTCTCTCTCTTTGTCTACCCATGACTTGGGAAGGTGTCTGCAAATGGTGAGGCATATGAAGGAAGAGACGATTGCAGAGACCTGGGAACGGAGAACGGGCCAGGTAAAGCAGGGATGAACAGGGCAATGACAAGGAGGAAGGAGAAGGCCAAGGAGGAAAGCATGGGATGGGGGCACCAAAGAGGGTAGCAACAAGTAAGGATTCTAGGTAAGGAAGAGGACTCACCAAGAAGGGAGACCTGGGAAGGGCGACACCAAGTGCAGAAATGGGGAGGGAGAAATGAGAAAATAGGGATATCAGTAAGGGAGGCGCATGAATATGGGGGTAGGATGCAGCGAGGCCTTTGGAAGAAAAGGGGTGATTAAGGAGGGAGGGAGGCCTGTGAAGAAAGAAATATAGAGACTTGGACAGAATGCGGTTAAGCATTAGGGACACAAGGGAGTGATGGCATGACTGAGGGGACAATGTAAAGGGATATGTGGCTCGGGTGACCAGGGTGGGTGGGCATGGTCAGGGAATACTCAGGATGGTATGAGAAAGGATTGTATGGATGTGAATACCAAATAGCAAGTGGATAGAAAAGAGGATGATTCATATGGAACTTGGATAGTAAGGAGTAAAGGGACAGGAGGCGACACTGGAAGAAGGAAATATGGGACGACGGTCACCTAGGTAAGACCATGGGACGGAAAATACAGCAGTGACAGCAGGCATGGGAATGAAACTATTGATGTGAGAAACAGATGTTTGGGCGTCGATTAGGGGTGTTAGATTAATTAGGGAATTAGAGTGTGGGGAGGTTACTGAGATACTACGGAGACACAGGCACGAGCTAACGAAAAGTGCATGCAGATGATAATAACTCTGCTGGCTGCTTACTTTCTTCCCGCTGCCAGCGGAGCCTGGTGAAGTCGGACCCGCCGTCCGCCTCCTGGAGGGCTCGGCACACCTTGGTCTGGGTATCCAGGATCAACAACTCCATTTGAGTCTTCATGTCCCGAGGGGCACTAAAAAGGGTGGACAGAGGCGACTCCGGCGGTGCCATGAAACCAGACATGCGCTCGAGTAGCCTCTCCTCTCCAGGACTTTCCAGTCGGGCCATATGTGCTCATCGCAGCCCAACTCCCAACAGTGCACCCCCGAGCAAAAAGGCTGACCCTGTCAGGACCCAGCAACCTCTACCGGGTTCAGCACCGCCGCTTCTGGGCCCCTCCGCAGTGCATACACCCTGGCGGGAAGACATCGGGGGTCGGACGGGCCAGCATCGGGAGGTGGCTAAAGAAAACCAGGGGCCTCCACAGAGGCTCCGGGAATAGAAGGGCTGCAGCGCCCTGGAGTCGCCCACCCGCAGGAGGCACATAACAAACTGGGAGCTGTAAAAGTGGAAGAAGCGTGGAGTGCTGGCTGTGCTACAGTGCGCACCTACTCCGGCGCATGCGGTACTGCACGTCCCGTTCGGTGGCCATCTAAGAATCAGGCAAATCCCCTAACGACTACGCAAGTAGCTTTAACAGCATTTCAATATTTCTTTTGCCCGCGAGCACGAAGCCTCTGCTTTTCTGCACTGCTTCAGTAATGACCAAGTGGCGGGCAAATCGGTTTCAGGACAAATGTCCGGTCCCGGTCCGCAGGATAAGAAAAGGGGCTCAGTCTGACCCATTGCTGTTTTAGCCATGGTGAGCTGTGCGGTGCCGGGAGCTGGAGGAGGCGAGGGGCCCGGGCGCGGCAGTGGAGGCAGAGAGGTGGTGCGGGAGGAAGGGGAAGGGGCGGTGGCTGTGATGTCAGGCATCGCGCGCATGTCAAATGTAAATGACTGCGCACTACTTTAACAAGCACATGCAATGCAATAGAACTCGCATTTACGCGAGTCCTATTGCATTTAAAACAAGAGTGCAGGCGGGCAAAAAGGCACAAATGGGAGTGGAGGGGTGGTAATGGGCCGAGAAGTCACGGCTTGCGAGAGGGGAGGGGGGGAGCCACGGGAACGAAAGAGTTTTAAAAGTAATGGGGCCAGTAGCCATGGAAGTATACAAATGACGACATGGCCGTGAGGAGGAGGGACTAACAAGGCTAAAACCAATGGGAAGGCAGCATTTAGCACCTAAGCCAATCAAAAACATGGGCGGAGAGTGGGCGGAGCTTCTACGAAGCTTCCAGCTTTAGCGTATACTGCATGCCTCGCAAAGCGAGCAGCGCATGCGCGCTGCAACACTAGGTGAGACCTAAAAAGCAAGTGAACCACTGTAGACATGGTGCTTCTGAATAGCACATACTTTTTCCTTCCTCCAGAATGCTTTTAAAATGAAACATTGCAATGCCTCTTTCATCAGCATCATTAAGGGTACATTAATTCAAAGCAACAACACTCTTATCTTCACCTTTACCCATGAATACTTATTTAGAACTGTTTCTTCCCTAAACCCTTCATCTTGAATAGGATTTCCATTGTTTGAAAGGCAGAGGGATGGAAAGACACCTGTGATAACATGGCGGGGGGTATTATCTATAAAAGTATAAGGTATACAGAGAAAGGCACCAGGTTATTTTAGGAAACACCAGCCCAGCTTGGTGTGCACTGATATAAACTGTGCTTTATAGCCCCATTAGAGCACTGTAACCGTAGTTAATCAGTCCGTCAGTCAGTTAATCATAGGTCAGATAAATGAAAATGGGAGCTGCAGTTTGGCAAACAGGATGCAGAGGTGATACATTTCTTCTAGGGGGACAGTTGATCAATGATATACACAGGTATTGAAGGAACATTTGCAGGATCTGCACTGGGGCAGAAGTGTCTTAGAGGATGGTGGTGTCAGGTTTGCTGTTCGAGAGGACAAACAAGAGAAGGAAAGACCTAGATCCATTCATCCAACACATCACCCATGCTTCTTTTTTTTTAAATGTGTTTATTGGCATTTTCAAACAAGAAAAGCAACAGATCGCCTTTCAAGTCATAATATAATCAATATAGTTTGCTAAGGATACAGTTCGAATGCGTAACCGCAAAACATAACAAAACAGACCCATGCTTCTTTCGTGGCAGCTCTTAAAAACTCATTCAGTGGTGCTTGTGAGTTTACCTCCTCAAACAGTATCTAAGTGATCCTGGCTCCAACAATTTGTGATGCTACGGTGTGCCTTATCGGGTGCCTGGCACCATTGGCATGAATCCCTTCCTATACTCCCACACCTCTCCAACTCTTCTCGGTAAATTATGCCATCTCTGTCCCCATGCCCCCATTAGATGCACTACATAACACTACCATGCTGGGGGGGGGAGAACATGGCGGCCGCTAGCTGAGCAGCCGCTTGCATCCGGAGGCTCCCACGTTCGTGCGCTATGACGAGGTGATTCTAGGAACCAAGGACCCGATTACCCGCGGTTTTTTTTCCTCGTAACTGATCCTGAATTTACCCGGCAAAACTTAAAATACCTTATGTTCTTACTTCACGGGTTTCTAAAGTGCCCTGGTGCACCTTGTGGTTGTGGCTTTTTTTCACGGGAGATGTGTGTTGGTGCTCGGGTTTCTGCAGCCCCTGCTCTCTCGTCGCGCTGGGTGATTGCTGCCCTGGAGCTAAGCTGGGGCCTGTCAGAGCAAAAACTGGGGACATAATATTTAAACCGCCCCCTGAGGAGAAATCTATCGTAAAGAACAGCGGGAAGGGTCGAGGTCAGGGGAAAGGCAGCACCACCCCAGTAACACTAACAGATAGTTGTTGTTCTTCCAGCGCTGCGAGGTTAAAAGCAGAAGCATAAAGGCAGGCAGAGCGAAACGTAACCAGCTTGATTTAAAAGTTAAGATTACCCCCTCTTTACGGTCGTACTTTAAAGTACAACCCTTGGTCTTAGACGTGGTGAAACAAGGGGAGGCTCTGAGAAAGAGCTCCGCAGCCCAGTTGGAATCAAGGTTTAATTCGGAGGTAATGGAGTCTGGAGGCAGTCCCCCCCCTTTGGTCTCAAATTTACTGGCAACTTCTGTTATTGTTTCGGATAAAGGGAAGGGGATTGCAGGTGGAGAAGCCTTGGCAGGTCAAAGCACAGCAGCCAGCAGCAGCGCAGGGGTGGATGAAGTCCCTGAGGAATGTGAAAGTAGGGGGTCCTCAGTGGCATCTCTAGAAGCTCTTTTCTCCACCCTCTCAACAGACATTAAGAAGGGATTCTCAGTCTCCGAAGCTAACCAAGGTGAGATTAGGGTGTTTTGTGGGTCCCTTGAGAAGAAAATCGATCTCCTAAACTCAAGAACACTTATTTTGGAGAACACAGTGGGGGATTTAAGAGATGACCTGGGAGCAGCAAAAGCTGATATATCATCTCTTAAGAGGGAGGAGGTGATTCTACGTGAAAGGCTCGAGACGCTAGAGAATAATTCTCGGAAAAACAACCTGCGTATTTTGAATGTTCCGGAGGGGAAAGAAGGGGAAGACCTCAAGTCCTACATAGTGTCACTCCTAAAAGAATCACTCCAGATTGAGGAATCAGAGGAAGATTTGAAAAAAGACATTCAAAGAGTTCATAGAGACCCTTTCAGGAGGCACCCCGACAGGACAAAACCCTAGGAAGATACTCATGAACTTTCTCACCTATTCCCTAAAGGAAAAAATCCTCAATATGGCTCTAAAAATGAAATCATTAAGAGCCGGTGATTTTTCATACGAAATCCGCTCTGACCTCTCACGTGTCACTTTGAATAGGCAGTGGGAACTGGGCAGGAAGCTGGATGAATTTAGAAAGCTCGGAGCGGTTGCCCAGCTCAAATATCCTGCAATTCTAAAAATTATGCACAATAACAGAATGTATAACATCAGATCAGTGCAAGAAGCGGATGAGTTACTAGATAGTCTTGGGAAGTCATAAAGATGGTGGTTGCTGAGCAGCTATCAACGACATCTTCAGTTGGGATCCGGGATCTTTTGGGGATCTTTAGGGGAGGTTCTAGATACTGAGGTTCCCCCCCCCCCTATTTGTGCATTAGCCCAACCTTAACCTTTTCTACGAGGAATTAGATAGATAATAGATAGGTAGTTAAAATGAATATACATATACATATACCTACATTGGGACACACATGGGGCTATTCAGTCAAGAGTAGTCGAGGGTAGGGTCTCAGTTTTTTTCTTCTTCTTTTCTTTTTGCCTCTTTTGTATTTAAATTGGTTCATAAAGGGACAACGCGGGTGGCCCAGGGATGCAACTACTGGGCAACATCTGTCCAGATAAATGGGGGAAGGGTTCTCCAGGGAGGGTTTGATTGGGAGGGGGGCATGGGGGTTGGTGTGGGGAGCACGGGATTGGGGGCAAAGGGGTAAAAAGTATAACATTTCCTCATTCTCCTCATTATATGGTCAAATAAGCCTGGTTCTACCACGTTTGGTCTGGTATTGTCTTTCTCAGAGCCTAGGTCGATTTATAGCCTTCCCTTCTAAACCCCCATGAGAACAATTCAGTTTCTGTCCTAGAACGTTAATGGCCTGCGGGTGAAAACTAGAAGGGCTAGAATTCTGCAGCATATAAAAGACTCTCCCGCACAGGTCATTATCCTCCAGGAAACACATCTTTTGAAAGAGGAGATGACGGGGATATTCAAAAAATTAAAGTGGGTGGAACACATGATTTGCTCTGATCAGACTGCTAACATTAGGGGGGTCACTATCTTAGTTAAAAAACAAGCAAATGCCCGTATTTTAGACTCCATGGTTGATCCTTGTGGCAGGTGGGTCATCGCGAAGTTGACTATTTTAGGTACTTTGCTAACCCTGGTGGGCTATTATGGTCCCAACCAGGATGACCCCTCCATTCTGAAGACCATTTTTTCCAATCTTTGGGATTATCCAGACCCAGTTATAATAGCTGGGGATTTTAAAATTGTTCTGGACCCCAAATTAGATAAGTCTCCTAGCAGTAGAGCTAAGGTGCCTTCCAAGTCCCGGACATATCTCCAATCTATGATGGCACAGACTGGTCTCAGCGACATTTGGAGGCATAGAGCAGGCATTCAGCCAGGGGCCTCATATTACAACAGCAAATATGGTCATAGATCGAGATTCGGTTATATCTTGGTAAGTTATAATCTGAGAGGCAAAGTCAAGGATACTGGCTATTTGACTCCACATCTGTCTGACCACTCTGGGGTCTGGATGGATTTGGCCCTAGAAGAAGGTGTTCATCTTAGAGCTTGGACATTCGATCGGACTTTGCTTCTTGATGAAGCTGAGACGAAGTATTTAGCGCAGGAGACTGAATACTTCCTGAACACAAATCTGTGCTCAGCTGAGACATCAGTGGTCTGGGACTCATTAAAGGCCTTTTTAAGGGGTATGATTACTAACAGGGTATCCTATAAGAACAGACAATATAGGGAGGAGGTGGCCCACAAGGAGGAAGAGTTGAAGACAACAGAGTTGAGCTTAATTAGAGAGACTGACCCTGAGAAGCACCAGGAATATCTTGTGAAACTTAGTAAACTAAAAGAACAGTTGGATAACATTATTCGGACCAGGGTCACTAGGAGGTGGGAGGCGAGCAAGCTTGCTCATTTCGAGTATGGAGAAGGTGCAGGCAAGTTTATTGCATGGAAGGCTAAGACTGATAGGATGCGAAATTTGACAAAACAAATCAGTAGTCCAAACAGTACAAAAGTATTTACTTCAGATGAAGAGATTGGGGGTGCCTTTTTTGGGTTCTTTCAGGAGCTGTATCAAGAAGACAGCTTGGTTGATAAAACCACAGTAACGGAGTGGTTGGAGAGTAGCTCGTTCTCCTTTTTGAGTTTGTCCCAGAAGGAAGACTTGGATCAGGACATATGTCCTGAAAGAGGTAAGGAGGGCCATCTTTGCTGGTAAAGCAGGGAAAGCTGCAGGGCCCGATGGGCTTCCTGCAGAACTCTACAGATCCTTGGGTGATGTGATTATTTCCACCTTGATGCTGCTATTCAATGAAATTTTATCTGTGGGTGTAAAACTTCCCGATTCATGGGGAGAAGCTACTATCACACTGATCTTGAAACCAGGTAAGAACCCAGCGAGCTGTGGGTCTTATAGACCCATCTCGATATTAAATGCGGACTACAAAATCTTTGCCAAGATCCTGGCGGATAGGCTGGCTTTAGTAGCAGGAGATATGCCTCACCCTGATCAAAAAGGCTTCGTTAAGGGTAGGAATTTAGCGGACCTTACCTATGATTTGGTTGGTGCCACTACATTCTCACTCCCCCTCGCAGCCATGACTTTAGATGCCGCTAAGGCGTTTGACAGGGTCAACTGGGCATATCTATCAGCGGTTTTGGGAACATTTAATTTGGGTGAGAATTTTTGCAGAGCTATCCAGCTCATTTATCGGGATCCATCGGCGAGACTCTTGGTCAATGGTAAATTGACTAAATCTTTTAAGATCACTAGGGGCACGAGGCAGGGCTGCCCCCTCTCCCCTCTCCTTTTCGATCTATATATTGAGCCCTTTGTTTAGCGTTTAAGAGAAGAACCGAATATAAAGCCATTTAAGTATGGGGAGTGGGAGAGGAAGGTAGCCCTCTATGCCGATGATGTCTTGATTTTCTCTGCCAATCTCGAGACCACCTTTCCCTGTGTCATTAGTTTGGCACAGGATTTTGGGCGAGTATCCAGGTATGAAATCAATGCGGAGAAAACTGAGATTATGACCTGGAATTTGGCGGAGTGTCAATATCAGACCAAACGTAACATGAGATACTTGGGAGTGAGAATAGTGCAGGACATTGAAAAGATCTCAGGGACCAACTTGGCAATAGTCTCTAGGGAGTGTCAGAAACAAATGAAATCTTGGGCTCATCTCCCTTTGACTATCTTGGGGAGGATTAATTTGGTTAAGATGGCAGTCCTACCAAAAATTACCTTCCTGTTTAATACTATCCCTCTATTTTTTGAAACTTCAGCTATAGCTAAGCTTCAGCAGGCAATAAACTTGTTTATTTGGGCGTATAGAGCCACAAGGATTGCCTGGAAGAAGTTGAGGCGAAGGAGGTAGAAGGGGAGCATTGCGCTCCCAAATCTGCAATATTATGCATGGGCCTTCCAGCTATCGCACTCAAGAATGCTCTTAAAAACCCCGGACCATACATGGGCGGGCTATGTTTTCTGTAATGTTAAAGGGTGCAGGTCTCTCCCAGGCAGGATTTCTGTTCAAATTTGGAGAACAGACGTTCTTCAAGAAGATTAGACAGAAAGTCCTTTTGGGGATGGCTCGGACATGGGCCAGTTTGAAACAGCGTACTGGTCTGAATTACTATTCTAGTCAGGCCCCTTTGTGGGATTCTCCAGGCGCACCAGATTGCTTGAAAGATAGGCTGGCCTTACAACTTAGAGTGGCAGGGCTCAAGGTGTGGGGGGACCTTGCTACCGACGGTTTACTTTTACCATGGTTGTCATTAAATAGTAGGCTAGGAGGGGGCATGTCTAAGTTTAAATATATTCAGTTGCAGAGTTGGTCCCAAAACCTAAAAAAATCCATAGGTATAGGGAACACTCTTGAGGAACAGCTAGTGGTTAGACCACCAGGGAAGAGGGACGTTTCCTTTTTCTATTGGACCATTGAGGAGGCTATTGACGGAGATTTCAAGCTGGATGAAGAATTATGGGGGGCTTCTCTGCCTAACGAACAGTGGGAAGGTCTGTGGCAGACTTCTTTTAATATCTTGTTTGCCACCGTAAAGCCAGCGTGGCTTAGGAGAAACCTCCTGTTCATGGTGCATAGGGCTTATTTATCTCTGCAAAGATTGACTAAAATGTCAAAGGGATCTCCAGCTAGCTGTAAAAAATGCGATTTAGAGAGTGCCTCTGATATTCATATGTTCAAGGAATGCCCTGCGATAGCAGAATTTTGGGGAAAAGTAGGCAAAGCTATTTATGGAGACTTTGGGTCTCCCTATCCAACTCACTCTTTCCTTGATAATATTCGGTATATCCAGTGAAATTAAGGGACCGGCTAGGTCATTTCTTTTTTATGCAATTCTGTTGGGTAGGAGAGAAATTTGCAAAAGATGGGTAGAAACTACACCTCCCCTGCATGCTGAGTGGCTATCCTCACTATTTACCACCTCTAGGACAGATTTGTGTAGAACACAGAGTAGGAATAAGTCAGCCTTTTGGAATTTTTTATTAACTTGGTCCAATGCTTAGCTTTGGCAACTTAGTGTGGGGATTGACAAATTAAAGATCAGTGTGTTTTTTTACTTACAAGGGAACATGGCTCCAATGATTATGCCTTTTTGCAACTCTCTTGACTGTGTTGGGCCCCCCCAGTTCTACCTCTCTCTACAAGCCAACATTTACAGTCACCCGCCGCTGTAAACCGGAAGACAGTGTGACCACTCCCTTTTTACATCTAGGGGGAAGTGGCATTTTAAGACTGTAACATGCCGGTAGGCGGGGCGTTTCCACTTGGTCCCCTTCCAGAGCCTACGTCTCATAATATTGAGAAACGGTACTAACGGCTTATTTTGTTCACAAGTGGTTTGAGGCGAATGAGGAGTAAACAAATAAATAAAAAAATAACACTACCATGCTGATCAAAGCACTGATTTTCAGATTGTCATCCTCAACAGAATCTATAAAGAGGATTTGTAAGGTTTACTTTTACTTCAAAAATGGACATTACAGATTACAGTCAGCTGCTGTCAATTATTCTGGCTATGGCCACGTTTATGTCAACAGGAAAAGGAAGTGGCAAATACTTTTTGATGAGTTAGGGCATTCGTTGAATGTTACTGGGCACCTCTTTAAAACTTCACACTATTATCTTCAGCAAGTCAGTGACTAGTACTTGTGGCAGGAGAAAATCTATCAAAAGTTGCTCTAAAAATTAAGATATGCTCTAGCAGTTTCAATTAGTAACCAATGCAGTGCTAAATGTGGTTGCAAGAGGGTTTTACATCCATTTAAATCCTCCATCCAGTGCTTCTAAGAAGCTAATTGCCTTCACTTCGGTTTCAATATCAGTTTCACTACTACACCGTAACCTTTAGCTGATGGGAAAATTGAGTGCAAAATGGTGCAAACGCGGTTAGACGGCACAAACCAGGCAACATTAGTGCCATATGTGTCCCTTACTAAAATAATGTGACCCTTTGAGAAGGCTGAGATGACCATATACTGAGAGTTGTTGCTTTTGTCCACATAAACATGTAGAGTAGGCACACAGTGTTGGGTCATTTCAATTTATTATACAACAGAAATCCTATGTGGATTTTGAGGCAGCACCGTAATCCCAGAGCAGCAAGAAAATCCATAAGCCATCACAGATGTTTGAAATCCGTGAATGCATAGGGGCTGACAGCCTATGGGTCAAACATTTATAAAGCATTTCAATTTCAATATGGCCTGTCAGGCTCTGGTTCTTCCTTATTGGCTAGTTCGAGGGATGGAAAACTCCCACTACAACCAAAGATAAATGTTGACCAGCAATATCTTTTTTTGCACAGCCACACCTAGGAGTATAACACCCCACTCTGGCAAAAAACAACACAGGAGAGGCACCATTGAAAAAGGGCGCATTCCTCCTGTCCAATGGTGTTTCTCTCAAATGGTTTCCTGTTTTGTGGGAGGGCCTCCTTTCAGAGGGACCAACCCGCACGTGTAAAAAACAAGGTTAAGGTATCTTTCCTTCCTTGTGGAGCCAATCGGTCTCCACAGCTTCGATCAGAAGGAAAGGAAATGAAAGGGAAGGGAAGGGAAGGTAGGAAAGGGAAGGGAAGACAAGGCAAGGGAAGGGAACGGAAGGGAAGGAAATGAAAGGGAAGGGAAGGAAGGGAAGGGAAGGGAATGAAATTAAATGAAATGGAAGGGAAGGGAAGGGAAGGAAAGGGAAGGGAAGGAAAGGGAAGAGAAGGGAAGGGTATAGCCCACTAAACCCTGGAACATAGCACTGGGATGGAGGATGGTGGGAGGGAGTACTGGAAAGGCTATAATGTGACCCCTCTGAATGGATTCCTGCTCAGAGGTTTCCCCTTCTAGTTCTTTAGATGAACATAATAATTGAGGCACCTTCCCATACAAACAAAATAATGGAAAAGTGACAATTGAACAACCAGTGACAGTGAAGCTCAAAAGTATTCAATGACTGAAGAGCACAAACATGTTCAATGAGAGTAATGCACAAACATGTTCACCTTTTAAAGGCCTTAATAATATTGTTCTGCTACAATTGGATGCTCACAAATTTGCAAAAGTGAGCTGCGAAAAATATCAGGTGCACCATTTTCTATAACCATTCTTTATTGAAATGTTTAGATGACAATACACCATATAGTACAGCCTATCCAGCCAAATATGCAATAAGTTTCTTCATGGCTGAGGTAAGTCAAGACGTCTACCATGGAAACAAAGTCAAAACCTAAATAACAATATAAACTGGGAAACTCATGGTCTGTAGAATAAGTGCTCTCATGACCAGAGGTACGTGATGGCGAGCCTGTGTAATTATATAGTAAAAAAGGGGGTGGGGGGGCAGGGAGTAGGGGTATAGGAAAAATTATCTGAATATCGTTCCCCAGCCATGAAGGAAGCATGTGTCGCGCTGTGTGCCAGGCCCGGTTTAGGGGAGGAATTGACCCCCAAACTCCTTCAAATGGTGACAGCACATCATTGAGGTTATGCATGCATTTCTCAAAGGACGCTACTTAATGCACATGGGCCAATCAGGTCGTCAGGGGTGAGATCCTATCAGACTTCCAGAGGCGCATAATACTCACTGTAGCCACCCCCACTGCAGTGGAGAACTACCTTTTCTCCAAGTGTGAGAGGCCCTCCAGGGATGACGTATCATGCAGAAGCACAATTCTGACCCTCAATGGTGTGGAAACTTAAATGTCTAGTTGCATTTGATCCCATAAGTGATGCCAGTGGGGGCATATGTTTGGGCAGTCCCATAGAATGGGTACAACAGCACAATCCTGAGTCCCGCATCTCCAACATTTGGAATCTGCACTAACTTTCGCTTGACACAGTTTTATCGATGACCAATGGCATCGATGGAGGACCTTCAACTACCTGTATTTCATACAGGAGTCCCTCAGCCCCTTATTGTATGTCCTGAGTATGTCATCCCAGTCAGTCTCAAGAAATTGCATGTTAAGGCAGTTATCTCACCATTGGTGCAGAGCCAGAGATTCCAGGGAGGAGAATTGGACATCAAGCAGATTGGAATAAAGGCCGGAAATGGTTCCCCTAAAATCCTTCCAAGTGTGAATATAGTGTGTAGCGGCATACAATTAAGGGCCATTGATCTGGGTTTATCTCTAGCCTACACACACCCAATTCAGTCAGGATGAACTTTGGACATTGTAGAGGAATCATGCCAAAGAGATAGTTAAACCGAGGTGCCACATTCATTTTAGTGATTTGGGTCCTGGCCCAGAGAGATAAATTGAGACTTAACCACCTCTGGAGGTTCGTCCCCCAGCAGCCAGTAATGGAAATACATTCTTTTGAATCATATGTTCCAGGTCCGGTTAATGTACCTATCAATATATTTCAATTTTCAGGTCAGCCATCCAAAAGAAATGTCACCAAGGTAGTCTGTTGTGGCAACAGGTGTTGGAGGAGGGCCTCGCCTTTAGACCAGTTGATCCTATAATCAGAGAACAATGCAAAGAAGTCTTTCTGTTGTCCCAGCACCGCCGCGACTCTCTGGGGTTCAATATCATTAGCAGGAGATTATGCGCGTAATAGAACAAACACCTTGAGTTCTCCAGCTGCTGTCATTACCCCTCAATCTGCCAATTACAGTGTATTGCGATCTGCAGTGGTTCCAAAACAAGGAGAAATAGAAGGTGTGACAGCGTGCAACCCTGCCTGGTCCCTCAGTGAATTCAAAAGAATGGAGAGGCGCAACCTCCATATATGACCAATGCATCAGGTTACAATACAAGCCTTTATTTAAAGTTATCGTTTTTACCAATGTCCATGCACTCCATAGTTTTCAAGAGATAGCCTTTTCATCATGAAGTGAGAAAAGTATTTTTTCATCCCTATTGTCTCTGCCTTGCCAGAGCAAATGAGAGAGGTGATTGGAGGAAGAGTGATCTGGCAGACATCCCACTTGCAAAGGGTGTAACAGGAAGGAAGTGAGCAATTTCAAACAATTTACCAGGACTTTCACAAAGATTTCGGTGTCTACATTAATGAGGGAAATGGGCTTCTAGCTAGAAAATTCTATTGGGTACTTACTGGGCTTAAGAACGATGAATATTCTGGCTCTGGTAACTTCAACTCAAAGGCTACCCTTTCTAGGGCCTCTTTGAAAACAGATGCCAGTAAGGGGACGATTGACAGTTTGGTTATTTTGAAAAACTGAGTAGGAAAGCCATATCCTCCAGGTGTCTTGCTTAGTGGCTAAAATATCAATTGTGTTAGCTATTTCTTCTTCTGAAATGCCCCCCTCCAGCATGGTAGCTTTCTCTTTGGTCAACTTAGGAACAGGTAGGCCCTGAAATAAGCCGGCATCTGCATCTGAGGTACTGGTAATGTTGAAAGTATATAGATCCTCATAATAAAGCTTTTTGATCTCCGTTGGGTTTAGCAGCAGTTCTTTCACAGAATTGCGAATAGCCGATATCAGTCTTACTGATTTGGCCTGCTTCAATTGGGCTGCCAGAAGCCTACCCACCTTTTCACCCTGTGCATAATGACGTTGGGGAAGATGAAATAAGGATTGTTCTGCTTCCAATGTTCATGACATTAAGTTCCATTTTTGCTTTAAGCTGGGCTTTGAGGGCTGTGTGTGTCGGGGAGGCTGAGTAGGACTGTGCCATTTTGTGAACTGTCATCTTGAGGCTGAGTCTGGTGGTGTGCATGTAAGCATTGCATCTCTCATCAGGAGACCACAAATGCATGCCTTGTCAGCTCCCCAAAGTATCTGTGCCGTCCCAACTGTAACTTTGTTATCTCTAGGTATGGTTGCAGGTGGGAGCATAGGCATGCCTTATCTCTGGGTTTCGGAAAGTGTGAAATGTCCATATGCCATGGTGTCTTAGGTGGTCTTATCAGGACCATGTCAAAGTGGGAATCAATAATATCATGGTAAAAAATCTCAATATGGCAGCTCGATTGAGATGTTCAGTTAGCGGTAGAATTCAAAGAAAATGGTCAATCTTAGTGAGTATATTGTGGGGACAACATGTGAAAGTATAGTCTCGGTCACATGGGTGAAGAAGGCATCACATTTCTACCAAGGTATGGTCGCTGATTAGATCCATCAATGCGTGCCTATCCTTGTTTTGGTGTAGGTCAAGGGCTCCTGATCTTTCTAGTATGCGGTCCACCATGATATTCGAATCCCCCAAGCTATACCTTGAGCTTACTAAAGGAAACCAGGAGACTATGTATCCTAGAGAGGAAGTCCATTTGTCTTTGGTCAAAGGAACTGAGCTTCTCCCCTTCTGCCCTGATTAGATGGGTATCCTGCACGAGCACTATACCAGTCCATTGGCAGCCTAGAAGGGACAGCTCTTTCTTGTTTGGCCTAGTGAGTCTTACCATTGGCATTTACCAAAGTGATGTTCACTGTCTGTGAGACGCAAGCAGCAGAAGGACGTGAGAGCTTGCAAACTGCAGGCTTGCTGCGACCAGTGAACAGTTGGTACCCCCAGGCCTTACCAGTCACACAAAGCAGCTCATCAAAATCTGGCTAATTAACAGGTGTGGGATTGACTGAGTCAGTACCTAGCCATAGAACTAGTAGGAAATATATACCCCAGAGGTAAGGTGGCACACCACCTAAGGTGACGTGGTCTGGGTGTCAGGCCTAGAGAACAGTTCCTAGTGCAGGCTGTGGGAGATGGCTGTGTTTAGCAATGAGGGAAGGTGGGGTGAGGGCTGAAAGGTGGTGGAGAGTTCAGGTGCAATAAGAGGGATTAACAAATACCTCAACGCAGGGAATGTAGTAACTCTAAACTCTAGTAACCTGCAAACCTGAGGGTTCTAACCAGCGGCCACATGGCCCCAAGCCATAAGGCAAACAATATACTGAGCATACTGGCGTTTACTGATGTAAACATAAACTAAGAACTATATACCCCATATTGTAGAGAATTAAACAACTGGAGAGCACCAGAAGGTGGGGGAGTAGGTCTCCCAAAAGTATAGACAGAAGTGGAGGCCCAATAAGAAGGCCTATGCCAGTAATCTAACTTCCAATATGCTGCACACAAGTCGGGCAAGCACAAGGCTTGTGGTACAAGGGATGTCCATTACAAGTCACCCTGCCAGGTGGGGTAGCAAGTTTCATGTCCATTCTGAAAGACCAAATGACAAGGAAACAAGAAGGTTATAGCAAAGGGCACAGTACTCGCGCACCCACTGTCGCACTGCGGTATGGGAAAACATCCCTCATAGTAAAACACTTGCTCCTTCGTTATCCATATTAACCTCTTTAACCACTTAATTCCACCGTTTCTTGTTCCTCGCTTCTTTCAAATTTATGTAATCACTGCGGAGACAGCAAGAATTTCCTTCATTTTTTATTACTCTTTTCTTATGCCTCCTGCATACCCATCCAGGTTTTTTACAGTGACACGTAAAGGTCAATCTTGCATCCAGAGTCGGCTCTTTAACTTATACCCAATGCATTTCGAGCCCAGAGGCTCTTCGTCAGGGGTCTCTGTAACAGATAAAAAACAGCTAAGCTGACTGCTCAATATCGCCCTTCAACCTAACAAACAATACTGTGACATCCACATTAACCCGTGACACCCACATTAACCCATGATACCCACCCTGCATAACTCTAAAAACTCAAATGTGCTAACTTAAACACAACCACACCCACCCTCGATTTCTCCCCCAGTCCAACACTGCTGCAAAAGAATTCTTGTGATGTCCCCTATCCTCTCTGTTCATTCTCCCAAAAACTCAATTAAATTCACCCCACTTACACCTCAAATCCACCTCTCCCTTGTCCCCTACAGTCTAAACTTCACCAATTACCTTCAAAAAGCTGCAACCGTCTGCTTAACCTACTTGTGCTCTTCTCACCATTTATGATTTAACTGTTAGCTGTTCTGACGCCGATCGGTCCATGCTTTAAACTGTGCCCACCCACTTGCTCCCAACCAATCAAAATAACTCACTGATTAGCTCCAACATCGTGACCTATTACCCCCATGACAATACTCCACCCGTGAAAAATGAGCAAAGAAACTGAAAAACTAAAAAACTCAAAATCCCACAATGCACTCCCCATCCCCAAAATAATACCACAGACAGACTAGTGAACTAGTACTCCTCCCTCCAAAAAGCCCGTGTTCATTCATAACTAAACACCAAATAAAACATATCAATAACAGTGCTGCATATATAAAAATCCATGCTTCAATATAACGTATCTACCGTAACTCAAAATTGCGCAATGAAAGAAACAAATAAAGCAGTCAAGAATCAACTGTCCCATAAATCAAATGCAACGTTTGACAACCCCCATCGACAGGAGCCACATCTCCCCGAGTGCTGTTGCACCGGCGTATTTAAACAGTTGGGATAAGGAAAAAGGAAAAGAGTTAGTCCTGAGGAAGGTGGCATTATTATTTACTGCTACACCGAAACGCGTCGACACATAGGATCATTGTTTAAATTTGGGAAGAGACAGCGATCAATCAAAGACAGGGTGCTGCCTACGATAAATCTCAGATTAACAGCCCAAAGACAAAATGTACTGTCTCATGTAAAAAATTTCCTGCCCTGGGGATTGTGTTTTTTTAATGAATTGTGTATTATCGTGATGATTTGTATGGTTTTTATGTAACGTTTTAATATTGTTCATGAAGGTATTTGTTTTTAACTAATGTTTGATAAAATGTATTAAATAATTGCATAAGTTCACACACATTTTGAGTAGAGCTTCTATTTTTATGTTTGATAGTGAGGTATGGGTGTTGAATTGGTGGCATTAATGCTTATGAATTGAGTGACAATTCCAGAGGGTAAATTTGTTTTCTAACTATCTAGTTACTAGGTGCTCTGTACCTTTGGAACATTAGAGCCCCTCTCCTTGTTTACAAGGTGATTCAGATACCGACACAGCATCTGATTGAGGATTATGGTTCAGATTCTGGAAGTGAATTTTCCAATCAGCCACCAGCCACCAACCGATGACCAATCCCTTTTACACTGACAGCTCTTTAAAGCCCTGCACACATACGCTCATCAGCTTGTGAGGATACAACAGAGATCATAAGCAAGTACTCAAGTTTTCGTCATGCTGTTACTGGACATTTTACTTCAATCAATTCAACCCTTTAAATGAATGTTGTTTCCACTACTCGCTAGTACACAAAAATGCCCCATCTCAGATACTCTATAGTGTCATTTTGTGTGACTCGCCATATTTCTAATAATGCAGCTAGATAGACGATAACATTTTACAATAAGAAACTATGGGGCATATGTACAAGCCCCTATCGCCACGGGAACCTCATTTTTTGTGACGTTCCTGTGGCGATAGTGGCCTTACCTTATGTACAAGGCAGCGTTAAGCCACTTAATGTGGCTTAACGCTGCCTTGTACATAAGGCACCCTTTCACGCTATGTTTTGTGTGAAAGGGGCGTGCAGTGGGTGTTGTGGTGGGCGTTCCACCGCAACACCCATTGTATTTGACGCTGCCCCCTATGTGCAAGGGTGGCGTATGATCCAGCGCGCGGCCAATGCCTAATCAGGGATCAATAATATAGCAGAACAATGGCCTATACACACTCACCCAAATCCCTGATGCGCTGGGGTCAATTTGCTAAAAATTGTATTCTCTTCCTTCTAAAATCCATATATGACATTTCCAAAATTCTTAATATATATATATATATATCAACTTTTCCTCTACTTGGTCGATGAACCAATTAGTTGAATAGTTGATGGTAATGATACTCCCTATCTGATTAGACAATTGATCAACTAAATAAGACACAGACTCTCGTTGATGTTAATAGATTTATCTGAAATCATAGAATAAAATGCTCAAATGCATACGGTCACAAATGCAAACAATGAACTCACAAAGGGAGAGAAAAACATCAGTATTTCAAATGAAGACAAACTCATCAATCAAATAATGACAATGTTGCATGAGGGATTGGATAGATAAAGAGACAAAAGTTTCGGTGACAAAAATACATTCGAAAGTAAATTATTCAAGAAAGAGTTAGAATAATACGCACCCAACGGATTTGTAGAGAAAACCACCCCTCAGGCCTAAGTGGTGGTGGGGATCCCCTAAAATAGAGTCAAGGGACAACATTTCAGGGATAGGATCAGGACAGGACAGAAACAGCTAGGCCTCTCTGCAAAACTGACGAACTGCAAAGCATCTCCCTCTCTCAGCCTCTCCACCTACGACTCTCTTCATCTAAAAACCAAACCCCTAAAGGCACCCCAGTTATTCCCTAAAACCTACATGTCCGTCCCACATTATTTGAAACATTCAGCGTAACTAGACAGTTGATTGGTGGACTTTGGGGGTGGAATGTCACACCATGGTGACTTCATTCACTTTTGGGTTTATTCTTTGTTTTATGCCCGTTCCCACCACCTCATACATTGTACATTCACATGATCTGTTACAGGTTACATTTGTATACATTTTCGAGCAATGTCTACAGGAAAAGTCCTTCTATCCCACGATCCGTCACGTCGTTTGGCAGACAATCATCACATTGGCCTTCACCCTCTTTCATCTCCTCAGCTGTGCTCAGCGCTTCAGCCTTTCCTCTGACAGATCAGATTCACTCTTCCGTTCACCCCTCCCTTCTTCTGACAGCATAAGCAAAATGGAGTTCATCCAGCCCACTATAGCGAATGGAAAATGAACATTCATTAATTATATGAAAATGTAGTTTTCACTGTTTACCACCCACCTTTGTACTATCCCTTGTTAATGTTTTTCCTAGCATAGCCTTATGCAAAACAATATTATTTATTAATTAAAAGGAAGCTGCAACATGCAAACTACGAAATGAACATGCGGCCTAGTCATGCATTATTTCTCATTTCTTTAAAAACCTAATGTAAATACAGTTTTAGTTCTTTCATGCGTTATCTCACGTTAGTGCATGCATGCGCAAAGCAGTTTTCCCTTGTGTTCATGTAAGGTGCATGTTAATTTTCTATTACTACTTACTGTTAGTACATATTATGGGGGTATTAATTTGAGCAGGTTTCTTTTCTCGAACCCCTGCTCCATCACGTACATAGGAGGCAGCGCCAAAATTAAGACCAGGAAAACCCTGGTCTTAACGTGGCGAAACGAGGAGAAATGCTTTATTTCTCCTCGTTTTTGCTTTTTCCATGTGTCCTGTCTTGTGCAGCCCACATGGAAAAAGCAAAATGCTAATGGTTTGTTTATGTAGAGGAGGTGTCCCTTCCTGTACATAAACAAACCTTTTTAAAAAATGCCAATTTGTAACTTTCATGTGTGCTGCATGAAGCAGCACACATGAAAGTTACAAAATGGCATTTTAGGATTGTTTATGTGCAGTAAGGGACACCTTCCTACACATAACCAATCCTCCCCTGCACACAGACACCCTTGCACTTTGGTGCAAGGGTGCCTGCGTTGGCGCTAAGTTGTGAAACTTAGCGCCATCGCAGGGGGAAACGCAAGGCTGCACCACATTCTTGTAAATATGGTGCAGCCTTGCGTTTCCGAAGTGGCGGAGCATGTTGTAAAGTCCAGGAGGCTAACGACACGCTCCGCCACTTCGTCGTATATCTGTTAGCCAGTAGACTCGGCCAGTGAGGCGTTGTGAAGATGCAGAAATGTGTAACGTGTAAAACAAATTCTTTTGTTCACTCATTTCACTTCTCCAACAGTGTAGCAGCCCTCTAAGAATTATGGAGTCTCGCTTTCATCCAGCAATTGTTCAGACAGTACTCTTATCCCACTATTTTAATTTCCTTTGGTATCCAGTCAAACATATACTGTATTCAAAATTTCATAGGTACAGAACCAGGATTAACCATGTAAGATAAACGTGTGCACAAAACATACCATTGTCAGCGGCAGCCTCCGCCATGACAGGTGCTTTGCTTTGCAACATAAAATCATTTAGAATGGTGCACACCAATCTCAACCTGCTACGACTCATGCTTCTCAGCACTCGAAAGTCAGTAACTTGTACTCTTCTTCCAAACCATGGACATACGGAAGAAAGCAGTGATATTTTCGCCAATAATTTTAGGAATATAACACAAATCCTACTCTTCTGCCAACTCCAAACACATTCTATTCCGAAGAAGAAAGTCTTTATTGTTTCAGTTAATAAAAACCATAACAATTTCGCAAATACCAATATAATCCACATTTTAAAATTTTTAGAGGAAGATTTCATAAGAAAATTATTAAAAGAAGATTTCATTAGAAAATGTGCAGTGTTGCTGACTTTCTCAATATAAAATACAATACATTGAAACCGTTTAAAACCAATCTGAAAAACCTACCTAACATATTAAAACCAAACTGCATGGTCCAATTCCTATTTGCCACATTTAAAAACGAGCTTCCATTAATACCTATTCCAATCCCAAAATAGAATTCATTATTGCAACTCCTGCTGCAACTTCTTACTTGTTCATAACGGAGGGACTTAGTATTTTGGTACTTGCAATCATTACACAATCAATGGCACAGTGATTTGTTTGTCCATTTTCATTGTTAACTGTTCATACCGTATCAAACTTTTCATCACCTTACAGATTAGATAGGGATCTGTTGAGTCCAAACCTTTGATTATTGCAGCTCTACAAGACCGAATCCCTCTATCGTTAAATGCCTTTTTCAATAGCCACGCCCGAGTTGATTTTAAACAACGACATATGCAAATAGGGTGAATAAAGTCTTGTTTCGCTGCGCCACATAGAATGCATATCGTGGGACCATTGTATCTCCATTTGGGCTGATCCGCTAAACTTGGTAAGAGCCCAAACCTGGTGGCCATGAGTTTCCATTTTAGGTAGTATGGGTATGTTGTATTGAGATATTCAGCCGGTCGTAAGTTTGTATAGGACTGCAGGACCATCCAGGCATGAGACCTCTTTGCAAATTTGTTTTTGTCCTCTAATAGTGAATGTAGTTTGCCACTTTATTTGCCACCCTACGGAAAACAGGAAAGGAGGGGGACTGTGCCCAGAGACCTTCGGACCTTGTTTTTCCCAAGGCCATTTTCAAAAACTTTCCATAACTAGAATACTGATCTTCTCCCTGGGCCCTCCATAAGGCATCATGTAAGTCATTTGCTCAACTTAACCAGATTTTGTACCAGCTTTTAATGTTCGCGTAGGTTCTCCCAATCCCTTGTTGAGTAAGACCAAATTCCAGTCTGACCTGAGCTGGAGACACATTCTGTGGTAAGTTAAAAACCTTTTTGTATGCTTTTACTTGTAGCTTGTCCAACAGTTTTGCATTTGTACCGTTTAGAACAATGCTTGCGTACTCCACTGTCGGCATCAGTTTGGCACCTATTACGGCTAACAGTGGCTTTAAGGATGGACCCTTTAGCTTTTTTGAAAGGGCACAGAATGCGTAGATTAGGTCATTACCTTTGTTTCCAGATAGTGTTTATGTTTTTGGAAATTTAAACGATCATCTATGTACAGCCCTAGATATTTGTAGTTATTAACTACCCCTAATGTTATTTCTCCCAGCCTGACCGGAATTTGCTTCCTGACCACTTTGCAATAGTCATGGTTTTTATTTTATTTTTGTTAATTTCCAAAGCATTGTCACTTGCAAATGTTGCTAGCTCATTTAATGATCTTTGTAAGCCGACTCTTGTTAGGCTGAGTAATACTATATCATCGGCGTAGGAGAGATGTTTTATTGGTAGTGGGCCCAGACGTGGTGGATGAGAATCTGTCTCATTTAATCTTGTTGAGAGATCTGCCATAAAGAGATTGAATAAATGAGGTGCTAGTACACATCCTTGCTTTAGCCCTATCTCAGTGTGGATTGCCCTTGATAGTCTTGTGTCATCTGCTATATTTATTCGTATCCAAGTTCCAGTATACGATTGAATTATGCTCACGCAATATTGATTCTGGGAGACCCAGCTTCTTTAATTTGCACCACAGTAGTCCTCACTCTATGCTGTCAAATGCTGCTTTAAAATCAATAAAACAAAGCTGTAATTTTAGATTCAAACGTTTGTACCTTTCTGCAATCATGGTCAATGCAAGTATGTTTGTTGTTGTTCCAAACCCCTTACGAAATCCTGTTTGGTTCATTGGAATCAACTTATTTATAATAGACCATTCCACTAGGTCCTCCAAGATTAACGATGCGTAATATTTAGCTTCCACGTCCATTAGGCTATAAGCCTATAGTTTGCAGGATCCGATCTATCTCCACACTTGAAGGTTGGGTTGATTATTGACCCTTTCCAACTCATGGGCAGACTATTCGATAATTTTACCTCCATAAAAAGCCCTGACAACGGGATCGCCCAGTAGTCAGGGTCACTTGAGAAAATGGCCTGAGGTATCCCATTTGGCCCCAGGGCCCCGTCCCTTCGACCTGATTTTATTATTTTCATTATCCTATTAACTACCTGGAGTTGGCAATCCAGCGTTGTTTGACAATCCATGATTTTAGTCTGTTTACTGGTTGTATCTGGAGGCTTAAATTCCAAGCCAATATAACTGTTTTATTATCAAAACCAATAACTTTTTAAATGTACTACTCAAGTAAATTACCCAGGCCGACTCCATCACACATGCATTGTTTATAATTTGCGAAGGTCCAGTTATCCCATTTATTATTTTCCAAAAGGCTTGATTGTTTGTTTGTTTTGCACAGAAAAGAAGCTTTGACCATAACTGTTCCTGGTTCGATTTTTGATCCTCCCAGTTTTGTTTTTTATATCATTTTTTGAGATTTTTATATAATCCCAGGTACACACATCATTATTTAACCTATTCTTTCTGACCGCCTTTCTAATTTCTTTTCTTAACGTTAACGCTTTGTTCGAAAGACTCACGGTCTCCTTGTTTCTTTTTGCCTTGCATAATCCTGTTTGGGTGCCTGCCTCATGAAATTTATAGTTAAAGTTGTCCAGTTTGTTACTTCACTACTTTCTATGACTATATTAGTTTCTAATGTCTCTTTTGCTAACTTTGTTAGCTCTAGTAGATTACCGGCCGACCATTTTATATGCTTCAAGTTAGTTGTAGTTAGGTTGCCTACCTCCGTGGGTGCTGCCCGGTACTTAAGATAATTTGTTCTTATTTCAAGATGCTGATATGAATGATCGCTTTGTGTTGTGTATTTAATAATATATTTCCTCACTTGATTCAATAATGGTAAATTCAAGATTGTATAGTCTATTATTGACTGTGAATTTGTACCTTGGTATGTCCAACATGGGGTGTGTCATCTTTTGTTCTTCCATTTAGTATTCTCAGTCCTAGATGTTCCAAGGTCATAACTTATTTTTGTCCAATTAAATCCCTTTGTTTTGCCATTGAGGGTGTTTGTACCGGTACTGACCAGAACACATTTTGCGCAGTTATTAGCTCATCCTCCTCGGAAGTGTAAATGAGATTTGTCTTAAAATCACCTGTTAAAACGATTTCCCACTCTGGGTTCTCCAATCTGTATTCTGTAATTATCGAAAGTAATGTATCCAACTGTAGTAATTCTTTCCTTACATTTGGATGTAAATAGACATTTATTAATATTATTGTTGTTAAGTCGTATTTTAACAAATTATCTAATTTGATAACTTGTATGTCTGAAGTTGTTGTACTAAGCTGCTCCGAACATATAGCCACTGCTGTTGATATATATACTGCTAGGCCGCCTTTGCTCTCCCATGCCGATGTGTTCTTGTGGCGCTAACATGATGAAGTGTGTAGTTAGCCACTTCCTGCAGATTTGTCAACCAGGTCTCTTGTAATGCAATGAATTCATACTTATTCCAGTTTTTTGGTGGACATTCCCTGAATTTCACTTTTAGCCCCAGCTATGTTCCAAGAAAGAAGCTTTAGGCAATCGTTATGAGAACTATTAGCTTGATTAGCAAGTCATTCCCTTGTCAGAGCGTTAAGAGTTGCAGCTATCCATTCCCAATGTGTTGGACCCTGTCCCCGTGTTTGTATATTGTTACAATTACTAATGTCACCCTTTTTCCTCTAGCATTTTGTAATACCAAATACACCTGGACTTTTTCAGTGACTAGGGAATGATTCTTCGGGAGCTTCGTTAGCGGTGAAGGGTAGCAAGGTCTTAAGGGTTTTTCCAGTATAATACCTGGTTTTTTACAGTGACACGTAAAGGTCAATCTTGCATCCAGAGTCGGCTCTTTAACTTATACCCAATGCATTTCGAGCCCAGAGGCTCTTCGTCAGGGGTCTCTGTAACAGATAAAAACAGCTAAGCTGACTGCTCAATATCGCCCTTCAACCTAACAAACAATACTGTGACATCCACATTAACCCGTGACACCCACATTAACCCATGATACCCACCCTGCATAACTCTAAAAAACTCAAATGTGCTAACTTAAACACAACCAAACCCACCCTCGATTTCTCCCCCAGTCCAACACTGCTGCAAAAGAATTCTTGTGATGTCCCCTATCCTCTCTGTTCATTCTCCCAAAAACTCAATTAAATTCACCCCACTTACACCTCAAATCCACCTCTCCCTTGTCCCCTACAGTCTAAACTTCACCAATTACCTTCAAAAAGCTGCAACCGTCTGCTTAACCTACTTGTGCTCTTCTCACCATTTATGATTTAACTGTTAGCTGTTCTGACGCCGATCGGTCCATGCTTTAAACTGTGCCCACCCACTTGCTCCCAACCAATCAAAATAACTCACTGATTAGCTCCAACATCGTGACCTATTACCCCCATGACAATACTCCACCCGTGAAAAATGAGCAAAGAAACTGAAAAACTAAAAAACTCAAAATCCCACAATGCACTCCCCATCCCCAAAATAATACCACAGACAGACTAGTGAACTAGTACTCCTCCCTCCAAAAAGCCCGTGTTCATTCATAACTAAACACCAAATAAAACATATCAATAACAGTGCTGCATATATAAAAATCCATGCTTCAATATAACGTATCTACCGTAACTCAAAATTGCGCAATGAAAGAAACAAATAAAGCAGTCAAGAATCAACTGTCCCATAAATCAAATGCAACGTTTGACAACCCCCATCGACAGGAGCCACATCTCCCCGAGTGCTGTTGCACCGGCGTATTTAAACAGTTGGGATAAGGAAAAAGGAAAAGAGTTAGTCCTGAGGAAGGTGGCATTATTATTTACTGCTACACCGAAACGCGTCGACACATAGGATCATTGTTTAAATTTGGGAAGAGACAGCGATCAATCAAAGACAGGGTGCTGCCTACGATAAATCTCAGATTAACAGCCCAAAGACAAAATGTACTGTCTCATGTAAAAAATTTCCTGCCCTGGGGATTGTGTTTTTTTTTAATGAATTGTGTATTATCGTGATGATTTGTATGGTTTTTATGTAACGTTTTAATATTGTTCATGAAGGTATTTGTTTTTAACTAATGTTTGATAAAATGTATTAAATAATTGCATAAGTTCACACACATTTTGAGTAGAGCTTCTATTTTTATGTTTGATAGTGAGGTATGGGTGTTGAATTGGTGGCATTAATGCTTATGAATTGAGTGACAATTCCAGAGGGTAAATTTGTTTTCTAACTATCTAGTTACTAGGTGCTCTGTACCTTTGGAACATTAGAGCCCCTCTCCTTGTTTACAAGGTGATTCAGATACCGACACAGCATCTGATTGAGGATTATGGTTCAGATTCTGGAAGTGAATTTTCCAATCAGCCACCAGTCACCAACCGATGACCAATCCCTTTTACACTGACAGCTCTTTAAAGCCCTGCACACATACGCTCATCAGCTTGTGAGGATACAACAGAGATCATAAGCAAGTACTCAAGTTTTCGTCATGCTGTTACTGGACATTTTACTTCAATCAATTCAACCCTTTAAATGAATGTTGTTTCCACTACTCGCTAGTACACAAAAATGCCCCATCTCAGATACTCTATAGTGTCATTTTGTGTGACTCGCCATATTTCTAATAATGCAGCTAGATAGACGATAACATTTTACAATAAGAAACTATGGGGCATATGTACAAGCTCCCTATCGCCACGGGAACCTCATTTTTGTGACGTTCCTGTGGCGATAGTGGCCTTACTTTATGTATAAGGCAGCGTTAAGCCACTTAATGTGGCTTAACGCTGCCTTGTACATAAGGCACCCTTTCACGCTATGTTTTGTGTGAAAGGGGCGTGCAGTGGGTGTTGTGGTGGGCGTCCACCGCAACACCCATTGTATTTGACGCTGCCCCTATGTGCAAGGGTGGCGTATGATCCAGCGCTGCGGCCAATGCCTAATCAGGGATCAATAATATAGCAGAACAATGGCCTATACACACTCACCCAAATCCCTGATGCGCTGGGGTCAATTTGCTAAAAATTGTATTCTCTTCCTTCTAAAATCCATATATGACATTTCCAAAATTCTTAATATATATATATATATATCAACTTTTCCTCTACTTGGTCGATGAACCAATTAGTTGAATAGTTGATGGTAATGATACTCCCTATCTGATTAGACAATTGATCAACTAAATAAGACACAGACTCTCGTTGATGTTAATAGATTTATCTGAAATCATAGAATAAAATGCTCAAATGCATACGGTCACAAATGCAAACAATGAACTCACAAAGGGAGAGAAAAACATCAGTATTTCAAATGAAGACAAACTCATCAATCAAATAATGACAATGTTGCATGAGGGATTGGATAGATAAAGAGACAAAAGTTTCGTGACAAAAATACATTCGAAAGTAAATTATTCAAGAAAGAGTTAGAATAATACGCACCCAACGGATTTGTAGAGAAAACCACCCCTCAGGCCTAAGTGGTGGTGGGGATCCCCTAAAATAGAGTCAAGGGACAACATTTCAGGGACAGGATCAGGACAGGACAGAAACAGCTAGGCCTCTCTGCAAAACTGACGAACTGCAAAGCATCTCCCTCTCTCAGCCTCTCCACCTACGACTCTCTTCATCTAAAAACCAAACCCCTAAAGGCACCCCAGTTATTCCCTAAAACCTACATGTCCGTCCCACATTATTTGAAACATTCAGCGTAACTAGACAGTTGATTGGTGGACTTTGGGGGTGGAATGTCACACCATGGTGACTTCATTCACTTTTGGGTTTATTCTTTGTTTTATGCCCGTTCCCACCACCTCATACATTGTACATTCACATGATCTGTTACAGGTTACATTTGTATACATTTTCGAGCAATGTCTACAGGAAAAGTCCTTCTATCCCACGATCCGTCACGTCGTTTGGCAGACAATCATCACATTGGCCTTCACCCTCTTTCATCTCCTCAGCTGTGCTCAGCGCTTCAGCCTTTCCTCTGACAGATCAGATTCACTCTTCCGTTCACCCCTCCCTTCTTCTGACAGCATAAGCAAAATGGAGTTCATCCAGCCCACTATAGCGAATGGAAAATGAACATTCATTAATTATATGAAAATGTAGTTTTCACTGTTTACCACCCACCTTTGTACTATCCCTTGTTAATGTTTTTCCTAGCATAGCCTTATGCAAAACAATATTATTTATTAATTAAAAGGAAGCTGCAACATGCAAACTACGAAATGAACATGCGGCCTAGTCATGCATTATTTCTCATTTCTTTAAAAACCTAATGTAAATACAGTTTTAGTTCTTTCATGCGTTATCTCACGTTAGTGCATGCATGCGCAAAGCAGTTTTCCCTTGTGTTCATGTAAGGTGCATGTTAATTTTCTATTACTACTTACTGTTAGTACATATTATGGGGGTATTAATTTGAGCAGGTTTCTTTTCTCGAACCCCTGCTCCATCACGTACATAGGAGGCAGCGCCAAAATTAAGACCAGGAAAACCCTGGTCTTAACGTGGCATAAACGAGGAGAAATGCTTTATTTCTTCCTGTTTTTGCTTTTTCCATGTGTCCTGTCTTGTGCAGCCCACATGGAAAAAGCAAAATGTTAATGGTTTGTTTATGTAGAGGAGGTGTCCCTTCCTGTACATAAACAAACCTTTTTAAAATGCCAATTTGTAATTTTCATGTGTGCTGCATGAAGCAGCACACATGAAAGTTACAAAATGGCATTTTAGGATTGTTTATGTGCAGGAAGGGACACCTTCCTACACATAACCAATCCTCCCCTGCACACAGACACCCTTGCACTTTGGTGCAAGGGTGCCTGCGTTGGCGCTAAGTTGTGAAACTTAGCGCCATCGCAGGGGGAAACGCAAGGCTGCACCACATTCTTGTAAATATGGTGCAGCCTTGCGTTTCCGAAGTGGCGGAGCATGTTGTAAAGTCCAGGAGGCGAACGACACGCTCCGCCACTTCGTCGTATATCTGTTAGCCAGTAGACTCGGCCAGTGAGGCGTTGTGAAGATGCAGAAATGTGTAACGTGTAAAACAAATTCTTTTGTTCACTCATTTCACTTCTCCAACAGTGTAGCAGCCCTCTAAGAATTATGGAGTCTCGCTTTCATCCAGCAATTGTTCAGACAGTACTCTTATCCCACTATTTTAATTTCCTTTGGTATCCAGTCAAACATATACTGTATTCAAAATTTCATAGGTACAGAACCAGGATTAACCATGTAAGATAAACGTGTGCACAAAACATACCATTGTCAGCGGCAGCCTCCGCCATGACAGGTGCTTTGCTTTGCAACATAAAATCATTTAGAATGGTGCACACCAATCTCAACCTGCTACGACTCATGCTTCTCAGCACTCGAAAGTCAGTAACTTGTACTCTTCTTCCAAACCATGGACATACGGAAGAAAGCAGTGATATTTTCGCCAATAATTTTAGGAATATAACACAAATCCTACTCTTCTGCCAACTCCAAACACATTCTATTCCGAAGAAGAAAGTCTTTATTGTTTCAGTTAATAAAACCATAACAATTTCGCAAATACCAATATAATCCACATTTTAAAATTTTTAGAGGAAGATTTCATAAGAAAATTATTAAAAGAAGATTTCATTAGAAAATGTGCAGTGTTGCTGACTTTCTCAATATAAAATACAATACATTGAAACCGTTTAAAACCAATCTGAAAAACCTACCTAACATATTAAAACCAAACTGCATGGTCCAATTCCTATTTGCCACATTTAAAAACGAGCTTCCATTAATACCTATTCCAATCCCAAAATAGAATTCATTATTGCAACTCCTGCTGCAACTTCTTACTTGTTCATAACGGAGGGACTTAGTATTTTGGTACTTGCAATCATTACACAATCAATGGCACAGTGATTTGTTTGTCCATTTTCATTGTTAACTGTTCATACCGTATCAAACATTTCATCACCTTACAGATTAGATAGGGATCTGTTGAGTCCAAACCTTTGATTATTGCAGCTCTACAAGACCGAATCCCTCTATCGTTAAATGCCTTTTTCAATAGCCACGCCCGAGTTGATTTTAAACAACGACATATGCAAATAGGGTGAATGAAGTCTTGTTTCGCTGCGCCACATAGAATGCATATCGTGGGACCATTGTATCTCCATTTGGGCTGATCCGCTAAACTTGGTAAGAGCCCAAACCTGGTGGCCATGAGTTTCCATTTTAGGTAGTATGGGTATGTTGTATTGAGATATTCAGCCGGTCGTAAGTTTGTATAGGACTGCAGGACCATCCAGGCATGAGACCTCTTTGCAAATTTGTTTTTGTCCTCTAATAGTGAATGTAGTTTGCCACTTTATTTGCCACCCTACGGAAAACAGGAAAGGAGGGGGACTGTGCCCAGAGACCTTCGGACCTTGTTTTTCCCAAGGCCATTTTCAAAAACTTTCCATAACTAGAATACTGATCTTCTCCCTGGGCCCTCCATAAGGCATCATGTAAGTCATTTGCTCAACTTAACCAGATTTTGTACCAGCTTTTAATGTTCGCGTAGGTTCTCCCAATCCCTTGTTGAGTAAGACCAAATTCCAGTCTGACCTGAGCTGGAGACACATTCTGTGGTAAGTTAAAAACCTTTTTGTATGCTTTTACTTGTAGCTTGTCCAACAGTTTTGCATTTGTACCGTTTAGAACAATGCTTGCGTACTCCACTGTCGGCATCAGTTTGGCACCTATTACGGCTAACAGTGGCTTTAAGGATGGACCCTTTAGCTTTTTTGAAAGGGCACAGAATGCGTAGATTAGGTCATTACCTTTTGTTTCCAGATAGTGTTTATGTTTTTGGAAATTTAAACGATCATCTATGTACAGCCCTAGATATTTGTAGTTATTAACTACCCCTAATGTTATTTCTCCCAGCCTGACCGGGAATTTGCTTCCTGACCACTTTGCAATAGTCATGGTTTTTATTTTATTTTTGTTAATTTCCAAAGCATTGTCACTTGCAAATGTTGCTAGCTCATTTAATGATCTTTGTAAGCCGACTCTTGTTAGGCTGAGTAATACTATATCATCGGCGTAGGAGAGATGTTTTATTGGTAGTGGGCCCAGACGTGGTGGATGAGAATCTGTCTCATTTAATCTTGTTGAGAGATCTGCCATAAAGAGATTGAATAAATGAGGTGCTAGTACACATCCTTGCTTTAGCCCTATCTCAGTGTGGATTGCCCTTGATAGTCTTGTGTCATCTGCTATATTTATTCGTATCCAAGTTCCAGTATACGATTGAATTATGGCACGCAATATTGATTCTGGGAGACCCAGCTTCTTTAATTTGCACCACAGTAGTCCTCACTCTATGCTGTCAAATGCTGCTTTAAAATCAATAAAACAAAGCTGTAATTTTAGATTCAAACGTTTGTACCTTTCTGCAATCATGGTCAATGCAAGTATGTTTGTTGTTGTTCCAAACCCTTACGAAATCCTGTTTGGTTCATTGGAATCAACTTATTTATAATAGACCATTCCACTAGGTCCTCCAAGATTAACGATGCGTAATATTTAGCTTCCACGTCCATTAGGGCTATAAGCCTATAGTTTGCAGGATCCGATCTTTCTCCACACTTGAATGTTGGGTTGATTATTGACCCTTTCCAACTCATGGGCAGACTATTCGATAATTTTACCTCCATAAAAAGCCCTGACAACGGGATCGCCCAGTAGTCAGGGTCACTTGAGAAAATGGCCTGAGGTATCCCATTTGGCCCCAGGGCCCCGTCCCTTCGACCTGATTTTATTATTTTCATTATCCTATTAACTACCTGGAGTTGGCAATCCAGCGTTGTTTGACAATCCATGATTTTAGTCTGTTTACTGGTTGTATCTGGAGGCTTAAATTCCAAGCCAATATAACTGTTTTATTATCAAAACCAATAACTTTTTTAAATGTACTACTCAAGTAAATTACCCAGGCCGACTCCATCACACATGCATTGTTTATAATTTGCGAAGGTCCAGTTATCCCATTTATTATTTTCCAAAAGGCTTGATTGTTTGTTTGTTTTGCACAGAAAAGAAGCTTTGACCATAACTGTTCCTGGTTCGATTTTTGATCCTCCCAGTTTTGTTTTTTATATCATTTTTTGAGATTTTTTATATAATCCCAGGTACACACATCATTATTTAACCTATTCTTTCTGACCGCCTTTCTAATTTCTTTTCTTAACGTTAACGCTTTGTTCGAAAGACTCACGGTCTCCTTGTTTCTTTTTTGCCTTGCATAATCCTGTTTGGGTGCCTGCCTCATGAAATTTATAGTTAAAGTTGTCCAGTTTGTTACTTCACTACTTTCTATGACTATATTAGTTTCTAATGTCTCTTTTGCTAACTTTGTTAGCTCTAGTAGATTACCGGCCAACCATTTTATATGCTTCAAGTTAGTTGTAGTTAGGTTGCCTACCTCCGTGGGTGCTGCCCGGTACTTAAGATAATTTGTTCTTATTTCAAGATGCTGATATGAATGATCGCTTTGTGTTGTGTATTTAATAATATATTTCCTCACTTGATTCAATAATGGTAAATTCAAGATTGTATAGTCTATTATTGACTGTGAATTTGTACCTTGGTATGTCCAACATGGGGGTGTGTCATCTTTTGTTCTTCCATTTAGTATTCTCAGTCCTAGATGTTCCAAGGTCATAACTTATTTTTGTCCAATTAAATCCCTTTGTTTTGCCATTGAGGGTGTTTGTACCGGTACTGACCAGAACACATTTTGCGCAGTTATTAGCTCATCCTCCTCGGAAGTGTAAATGAGATTTGTCTTAAAATCACCTGTTAAAATGATTTCCCACTCTGGGTTCTCCAATCTGTATTCTGTAATTATCGAAAGTAATGTATCCAACTGTAGTAATTCTTTCCTTACATTTGGATGTAAATAGACATTTATTAATATTATTGTTGTTAAGTCGTATTTTAACAAATTATCTAATTTGATAACTTGTATGTCTGAAGTTGTTGTACTAAGCTGCTCCGAACATATAGCTACTGCTGTTGATATATATACTGCTAGGCCGCCTTTTGCTCTCCCATGCCGATGTGTTCTTGTGGCGTTAACATGATGAAGTGTGTAGTTAGCCACTTCCTGCAGATTTGTCAACCAGGTCTCTTGTAATGCAATGAATTCATACTTATTCCAGTTTTTTGGTGGGACATTCCCTGAATTTCACTTTTAGCCCCAGCTATGTTCCAAGAAAGAAGCTTTAGGCAATCGTTATGAGAACTATTAGCTTGATTAGCAAGTCATTCCCTTGTCAGAGCGTTAAGAGTTGCAGCTATCCATTCCCAATGTGTTGGACCCTGTCCCCGTGTTTGTATATTGTTACAATTACTAATGTCACCCTTTTTTCCTCTAGCATTTTGTAATACCAAATACACCTGGACTTTTTCAGTGACTAGGGAATGATTCTTCGGGAGCTTCGTTAGCGGTGAAGGGTAGCAAGGTCTTAAGGGTTTTTCCAGTATAATACCCCATGCTTCAAATTGTTGACTGGCATTCATAATAGCTACCACAATTTCCTCATTTCTCCAGGTCGAGAGTGTTCTTTCCATCTGTTTCTTTTCTTCATGTGTTCTTTCCATCTGTTTCTTTTCTTCTTGAGGGATGAATTTGATTGATAGTAAATCAGATTGAGTCAAGTTTTTTAGTGCCAGAGTTTCAGCCAATAACCTCATTATATTTCCTCTATTGAGGAACTCTTGCTGTCCCTGTGAGGTGTATCGGGGCATTAGGATAATCTGCTTACTCCAACTATCCTCTTGATTTGTCTCAATATATGATGACATGTGATTTAACTTATGTTGCGTTTCTTTCACCACCATTCTTGAATTTGCCCCCACTTCATTATTGTTTTGTATATTAACTTTAATTATAATTTGCCCGTTTTGAACATCTTATATTTGTGTATTCCTTTGTTGAACCTTGTCAGATTCTTTTAAGTTCCGAGTATTGTTGTTTATTGCAGTCCGTGCAGATTTTACCTCTCGGGAATTGCTTGTGCCACTATTATGTTCTGGACTACCCTTTTTAAGCAATTGTGTGTGGCCGTTGGGGGTGTTTAATTCGGAATGTGGCTCTTGTCGTATCGCCAGTCCTGTCACTATAGTTGTCATGTGACTCCGCTTGTCTTTCATTTTGAGTTGTTTTTTTTCCTATTGCCATCTCACATTTAATTGGGATGTCTGAATTCTTTATTTGTTTTGTTGGATTGTTCATTACGATTGTTGTAGTTTTTTTGCTTGCTGTCTTATGATTGATTTGTCTTGAGGTCATTGACTCCTCCGTACTTGTACTATGGCTTATTGAGTTCCACAAGGGGGGTGGATCATTGATTGCGTCATTCCCATCTTCCCTTACATAGTTTATAGATTTGTTTACTTAAACTAGTTGCTTTTTATCGAAAATATGGAACAAACTCTTTTCACCATTGTTGCTTTTCCTAGCTCTCCTAGCCCATTTTTTTTGTCTCTACGTTTGTTTACATGATTTCGAATTATCTTGTTCAACTGTTGTTTTATTTGTTTTGTATTATTATTCTCAACTTCTGATTCTCCGCTAGGGGGCTTGGGTGCTTCATTTGCATACATTGTTTTTGATTGCTCAAAGGTTGAAACTTGTTGATTATCTTTCGACACTTCATCTGTATTTATTACATTTTTTAACCGCTCCTTGCTATTAGTTTGTCTCTCTTTGAAGATACTATGTAAAATCACTGGTACTGTACTCAACTTGTCAATTATTGGGCCACATGCACACTCACCAGACACCGCTGCATTTAGACCTATTTCCGTAGTTATTAAGGCTGTAAGATTTTCCAGTTTTGAATTTTTTCCAGCAATGTATGTGGCTATTGTATTCATTAGATCGATCTGTATATCTAATTTGTCCGACTGCATATTGAAAGTAGTTATTGCTGTTTCTAGAACTTTTAATAACGAGGCAGACACTGTTGTGTAGTCCTCCATTTTGCTTTTTCCTTTTTTTTTAGACCATCCTGCTAGGGTTCTTGTGTTGGTATTTTGTTCTTTTTTCCGTTATTTCTATCTCTTTCTCGCTTATTTGCTTTGGACTGAAACACAACTCCATTAACGACAACTTCTTTATGGTCATTTTCCTCCTGCTTATTCTCTTTCCATATACCCACTTGGGCTAAATGCTCCAGCGTGCTAGATATTTCTATTATCGGCTGACTGTGCTCTTGTATTATAATGCTCTTTGCATTTCCTGTCTGGTTGTCTGATAAATTTATAGTTTTTGCCTCGAGTGCTTGAAGAAGATCTATATTATTTGAAAACAATAATGAATGAAGCCATGATTTGTTGAGATCTTCTTTTGGGCCCTGAGTAATGTTTGAGACATCACATTGGTGATCTTCATCTTTTAACAAAACACTAGATGATCCCTCTTTTACAAAAATTTTGGGGTGGAATACGAGCAGTCCGAGACATGTATTTGTGCTTGAATTAATGTCCGATTACTAGTTGTCTGATCCTTTTCCATATTTTGTATGTTTTTGCTGTTAGAATCCTGGAGTTTAGTTGCTACTATCTTTTGAGGTATCAATGGATTTAGTAATCCCTCTGTTTCACCTGTTTCTGAATAAAGAGCTGTAGTGGGATCCTTTAAGAATGCAAATTTTTTACTAGGTGATCCTTTACCAAATAACGAATATATTGGTGAAATGAGTACCTCCTTGATTTTTCTGATAGCTTTTATTTCCGTTTTGTGTGTCACTTGTTTACGAGTTCTTCCCGACCTCATATTTGCTAGCTATTTGGTTTCCTTACTTTGAGTGAACTTATCTCTGTTGTTTCTTCCTTGCTGCCACTACTCTTACTACCTTGGTCGCTTAAAGGCGTTAAGATGGAAACTACATGCAGTTATTTCTCAGTGTAAATACTATCCAGCTGGTAGATCAAGTAAAGACACTAGAAGGTTTTGCTTATCCGTGGGCAGCACCACAAAACCTGCTCCCTGGCAAAAAAAACCCCCAAAAACAGAACAACACAGCCAAACCGACCCACAAGCCACACCAGATGCCGGCCGCCTCTACAAGGACGGGTGACGCCGCAGCTCCGACAAGCGGTTGTGCTGTTTTGCTCGCTGCCTACACACTGCACCTCATGAGTCCAAATTTGCTGCAGGTTTGAGGCAAAGCGGGATGGCAAAATGGGTGGGGTGTATGCCTAGCACAAGGGCAGAAGTCCAACAGTCCGACACTTTATGGCTTGTGTTTATGGGGGGGCTACAGGCGGCAATAAGAGGGGGGTTTCAGTTCACAGCCCCATAAGAGTCTTTCTAGGTGAGCACCAACTGGCACCAAATAATTGGCTTACGGCCACAGCTCCGGCTGCTCTTAGTTTAGAGACTGAGGATGAAAAATGGAGCTGGAGCTGTCGACCTAATTTGTCTTTGTAGGGCACCACTCGCCCTAGCACACCCAGGAAAGCAAGTGTAGTTGAGAGCGTGCTGGCATGTAGAAGTTCGCTTAGGGAGCCGCAAACCGCACCTGGTCTGATCGGGCCGTCTCTGCGGCACCCAGGGCCACACTGCTCGACAGCCTGCTACGGCTGCTACGGCTGCCTACACTTGCATTTGCATACACTCTCTCCCCTCGCAAGACCTCGGCAGCCTCCTCTGCAGCCGGCGCAATCCTCTTCTTGCTTGTGCCGATGGAGGGAATGGAGGTATGCGGTAAGTGAAGGGGGCGGAAAACCTTTTACCGATACTCCGAGTGAGCCGGGGGGAATCCGGGGAAGGCGCGGTGTTCGCGGAAAATCTTATGCTCCTGGCTCTCTCAGCGCGGCTCCCGGCTCGCAGACACTCCAAGCGCTCCAACCGCTGCGTGCTGCGTGCTACGTTCTACGTCTCCAGACTCTACTCCTGTGTGACATTCTATTCACAAACAAAGGTTCTTGAAGGAGAGATTATTTGCAGTTGTACATTCCCTAACAGCAAACACTGAAAACACCCTCTACCTCCACAGCAAGACACTCAGAGCCCGATTTTGAGTTTAGCCGATGGATTAGAGGCAGTGAGGTTGGAGGAGGACTTTACATCCATCCCCATGCTTTTACTCTGCCCACCAAATTTAGAGTTCACTGCCAGCCGGGGCTGAACTCCAAGGCTTTATATATACTGCCATTATGGCGGTTCATAAAACTCCATTAAAAAATGTTAATGTCTGTCCGTCATTGGTGGGTCAAAGTGAGAGTTTGTTCTTAGAAAGGTAAAACTAAATGACCCCAACATCATGGGATTATTCTTCTATGGTGTGAAGGGCATTTTGCTTTACTGTTACTCTCCACCAGAAGCTTCTGGCAGTGATTGACAGTAAAACAAAAGAGGCATCTGACTGCCTACTTTAAATAGGGCAGACAATGGGATAATACTCTCACACAGGGTGTGTCTTATTGGGATATTTCCCAATTACATTTGCTTACGCCCTCTTGCCAGGGGTAGGTCATTAACCCTGGGCGTAGTTCGCGTAGTAGCGCTACGCGTAGCTACGCGAAGTGCACTTCGCACTACGCGAGCTACGCTTAGCACTACGCGAACTGCATAGTGCGGTAGGAAATGCTGTTCGCAATGATTGCACACTGCCGGATGCTTGTCCGCACTGTGCAATCATTGCAAACGGCATCTTGCACAGTGCAAGCGGTCGTTTTCTGCCGCTCGAGTAGATTTGTACTTGAGCGGCAGCTTTCTCAATGCGGACTGGTAGTTTCTCATCGCGAGCGGTCTAGAGCATACGCAACCACTCGCAATGAGAAACCTGACCTCCCCGCGTTGAGAATCTCGCCGGGAGGTTTATTTTCCACGCTCGCGATCGGCAACTTGATGTTGCTGATCGCGAACGAGGAAAAAGTCTCGCCGGGATGTCATTTTGCTCACTTGCGGTCGCCAACTTGACGTTGAGGACCGCGAGCAAGCAAGAAATGACCGCTACGTGTGTTTGCACTGTGCTACGTGCAATTCGCGTAGTGTGAAGTAGCGCAAACTTCGCAAACTACGCGAGCGTAGCGTAGTACTTCGCCCAGGGTTATAGGTCATGGGTCCAGTCCCATTTCTAGTATCTACCCTCTCTTACGTCTCGGAGTAGGTCATGGGTTTCTGTCCCATTTGCTGTTATTTCCTTCCATGGTTATTCTTATATTATGTTACTTTGTCTTTTTGAAATCTCTACGTTTTGCTTATCCCTTTTGAATTGTCAATTTGAAAATGGGGGAGGATGAATTATACTCATTGTATTTTATTCTCTTTCTCTGTTTTCTCGCCTGTTCAGTTCTCCTCGTGATGTTTCACATTCTTTGCATCCTTGTTTTCTGGACTTTAATTGGTTGTTAGTCTTCCCTTGTCTCCACCATTTTCCTCGTTGTAGTTTCTTCCTATTTCTTCCTTGTTTTGGAGGAGATCCTTCCTTGTCCATTTCGTGGTCTTGGTGTAGTCTGGTGTGTAGGTCGTGTCGTGCCTTTTCCTTCATTCCTTGCTTGCCTGCCTGGCCAGTGGGTGTGTTTGGGGGTAGTCTTTGGTGCGTCTATGTCTTTCTGTTTACCTGTTGTTTATTTCGCCTTATCTCTGTTCTCTTCTCCATTGTAATTCTTTGTTGGTGAGTATGCGTCATTTCCATTCGTGTATTTTTACCCTTTGCTTCACCTATGTTTTCTTTCACCTATCTCTTTGCTCTCTCCTGTTCGTTCACTTATTTGCATCCATTTTGTATTCTTTGTTGGAGAGAATAGGTCATTTCCTTTGTGTTCTTTACCCATTGCTCCCTCCTCGTTTTCTTCCACCAGTCTCTTCGCTCTGCCTTTCAAGTTCTTTTCTCTGACATATATTCTGTTCCATCGTTGTTCCTCCTATGTTTTTTTTCTTGGTTTACTCTCGTTACATATGATCCAAATACAGGACTTGTGCTTCTCCTGTGTAAGGAAAGGGGATATGTAGTATCCTGCTCTTGTTAATGTCATGTAATTTACACCTCCTGCTCAACCAGTGTTTGTGCTGTGTGCTCAATAGAATGTTGGAGTTATGACGTGCCTCGGAATGTTGGGAGACTGTGAGATAAAGTGACAGTTGTGCATGGGCTGAGCAGCAGGCAGGCTGCTCCTGGTGGGGCTGCTCTTGAGAACATAACTACTTGTTGTACTTTTAACTATCTTCAATAAAGCCTCTTGAATATTCATCCTTCCTGCGTGGACCTCATTACTACAATACCTTTGACAGTCCGTTTGCCCTAGGTCCATTGGAGAAAACATTCCACTGATGCAGTAATTCTCGTTCCTTCAACATAAATCTTAGTGTCCGCCTGACCCAAAATTGGGCAGGTGGAACATGAGTTTATCAGACAAATTGCTCTGTCACCATTGTGATGAATCATATTCTGTTTATGTGTGGCGGGTTTTGAAGGGGAAGCTGTTACTAAGTGTCTGCCTATCACTCAGTGGTGAATGTCTGGTCATCTTCAGAATCTGAACGGGCAAAACCATATCTTCTTTCTTTTTCACCTCATAGGCATGGCCTGGTAGAATGACTGTTGGTGCCCCTGACACTCGGGCTAACCCCTAATCAGCTAAACCCATTAGAAATCTGGGTATTTAAATTGATAGCAGACGGTCCATTGGCACCCAGCAGGCAAACACTTGCCTTTTAAACCTTAGGAATAAGTGGATGATCAATCCAATTACTGAATTGGAACATCATATCTGTATCAGTCATGCACTGATGCCATTGAGATCTGATGACTCTACTGCTGCATACTGTTAGACCTGGCTTTTTTAGTGGGTTTATCCCCAAAAATTTTGCTTTTTGCCCTCCTGTTTCTGATCTGTTTTTGTTGGTTTTATGATTCTAGGCACTTTACCCCTGCTGATCAGTGCTAAAGTGCATATGCTCTCCTTGTAAATTGTTGTATTGGATTAGTGATTCCATGATTGGCATATTTGATTTACTTGTCAGAACCTAGTACAGTGCACTGTGTGTGCCTGGGGCCTGTAAATCAAATGTTGCTAGTGGGCTGCAGCACTGCATGTGCCACCCCCAGAAGCAGCCTGTAAAATGTGACTCTGGCCTGTCATTGTAGAGCCTGTGTGCAGTCTGGGACTGCCATGTTGACTTGGCAAGTGCACACACTTGCCAGTCCCTAAACCTTCCCTTTTCTACATATTAGTCACCCCTAAGGTAGGCCCAAGGTAGCCCTGTGGGTAGGGTGCATTGTATGTGAAAGGCAGGACATGCCCTGATGTGTGTGGCATGTCCTGATAGTGAAATACTGCCAATTTTGTTTTTCACTATTGCAAGGCTATATGTTCCCATAGGACAGAATGGGGAGTTTGTTTATAACATCTTATAAACATCACTGACCCTAGGAACAAGATAGAAAAGTAAAGGTTAGTATGCCTGAACTCAGAATGTTAAAGTGCATCTTTTAGTGACGGTGATTTTTACATTCTGTGTTTGAAAATACCACTTTTAGAAAGTAGGTATTTACTTGCCTAACCATCCAGTGTGCCTCTGCTAGGTTTGTGTATTGCATGTCTGGGTTTTGGATGACAGGGGCTGGAGAGGGGCAGCGGCTCCAGAAGTCTGATGAGTTGGGGCTGGGCTGAATAGGCCTGGTCTGCATTTGCAGTGGTGGGAGGAGTAGCACCTTTACCTGAATAGGGCTGTGCCTGCCTCCCACAGTGACGGCTCCGTCCCCCTGTGGTGTGTCTGGAGCCAGGGCTCACACTGACAATGGAGGTTGTTGTGCACTTGCAAAGTGCCCCACAGAACTGGTTATGGCTGGGTACAGACACTCTCTGCCTTCAGAGAACAAAGGATGTTTGGGTATAAAAAGGGGCCCAGAGCCCAGACTTTTAGATCACTTCTGGGAAATCAAGAGGAACCTTTTCCAAGGGGAAGAGCCGGATAAGCTGAGGAGGAATACTGCCCCTGTGCTGTTTGCTGTCTAGAGTTGGCCTGCAGTGGCTGCTTACGGCCAAGGAAAGGAGAAAAAGGACTTTGCTGTTTGCTTTGTCACGTGCTTGAAGAAAAGATCTCCAAGGGCTTGAAACTGAGCTTGCCTCCTGTTTTGAAGTCTCAGAGACACAAAGACTTCATCCCTTCTGTCTCTCTGCATCTGGAACTGCTGTTTCAACTGCCACAGAAGGAAATTGCAACACCGACGCCGGCGAGCGACACTGTAACCTGCACAGAAGCCGTGTGCACTGCTCGTGAAGAGCACGACGCACCGCCCAGACTTGCACTGTGGGCCCGATGCCTGCTGACACCATGCTGCATCGACTCCGAAGCCATCAGCGAGGCCGCTGCCTGTACCGGAGCTGAGGACACCGCTCGTGACGTCCACAACGCAACGTCCTGACTCGCACCGCAGCACCGACGCTGGTGCTTCATCAATGCGGAGCCGATCCTCGACGTGGGTGACTCCTGAATTCATCGACATCGCACCGTCATAAGGAACCATCGCCTCGCCACCATCGTGACGTCACCTCCCTGACACAGTAAGGAACAGACGTCTCACCTCCCCTGCACCGCAGTAAGAAACAGAGGCTTCACCTCCCCTGGGGTCGTAAGGAACCGACGCCGCAGGCGCCAACGAAGCATCACCTCCCCGACGCCGTGCACCGCCGTTGTTTTCATCAATTCCAAGGTACTGTTCTTTGTGGGTCTGCTTGACTCTGGGCCCAACGCCGCGCACCTCGCGGTCAGCGCCGTTCTTTGGGATTTTCATCTGTCACAACATTGTAATGACTCCAGGTGGAGTTATTTGCTGCTAGATGCTTGATTTGAGTGAATAACCTATTTTTAAGGATATTTTGGATACTGTATTGTGGATTTTTGACGTTCGGTCTTGTTTTGGTTTAGATAAAGATTACTTATTTTTCTAAACTGGTGTGGTGTCCATTTGTAGTGTTTTCACTGTATTACTGTATGCGTTCACAAATGCTTTACACACTGCCTCTGAGATAAGCCTGTCTGCTCATGCCAAGCTACCAAGGGGGTGAGCAGGGGTTATTTTTGAAGTGTATCTCCCTTACCCTGACTAGAAGCAAGGGTCCCTATTTGGACAAAGGTACCGACCTCTGCCAACTAGACACCCCCATTTCTAACACATACCTTCTGAGTTTACAGAAAAAGTATAGGGATATTCAACCACCAGACAAGTCTCAGATTTTCCTAGAAATGATGATATCTCAATAATAAGTAAAAAGGTCAGTTTCAAAGAACCATTTGACAAAGGGCATTATTCTGGAAAAGTCCTGTAGTACTCGCCTAATTAGGCAGTGCATTTCATTGTGAATCAACTGATGTTAGGCTGTAACGCTAATTCCATGACTTTCAGTGACAGGGCTGCCTCTGTCACCACTAATATGTTGAATTCTATGCCCCAACATTTTTGGACTGACCCTAACCTCAGATATTTTAACAAAATGCTCAAAACCTGGCTTTTTAAGTAATATGTTCTCCTAAATCGCTTATGGTTGTAAATTTGACAGGCTCACTCCCACATCCAGCCTGGTGTCTAGTCCGAGAGCTTGTGTTTATTAATTCCAGTACCAAGAAGCTATGCATATGTACAATCTATAAATAAGTAACCATAACATAACAGAGACTCTGGGTTTACCATAATTTTAGCACTAAAAGGGGCATATTATCAACGAGGCGATAAACAATTATCGCCGCTTTAGCGTCCATTTTGGATCTAAAAGCGGCGATAATCTTATCGCCTAATCAGCAAGGTCATGCTATCGCGTGAATCCTTGCATTATCACCTCTTTCTCCAACGCCATCTTTGCATCTCTAATGAGATGCAAAGTGGGCGTTACTAGGCGTACTCCGGATGGGCTACGTTGCAAATATCGCCGATGTTCACATCGCGATATTTACAAGGCAGCCCACAGGATTATAGCAGACGCAAATTTTGGCAAAACGGCCGTTTTCGCCAAAATCTAACGTCTGCTGCAATCCTGACTTACCTATGTTAGACATAGGAGGTGGATTCTGCTGATACGACCACAGGGTCGTATCAGCAGCAGTTATCACTGCTTTGCTGGGAACATCGCTGGAAAACCAGCGATGTTCCCTGCAAACGGCGATAACCTCGATATCTCTGGAATTTTTATCGCCCTGGAGAAACGCGTTGTTAATAACGCGCTACCAGGGCGATAAATTCCAGAGATAGCCTGCGTTAGGGAATACGTCGCTAATCACGGCCAGCGATAATTATCGCTGGCCGTTGATAATATGCCCCAAAATCTCTTGCAGTCATCAGTGGCAGATTTGTGGCAGTTCTCCCTGAATTACCTTCTGCTTCCAGTATGTTTTCTTCATCCGTTTCCTTAATCTTACCACTTCTATTCTATAAACATGATGTTTAATGTTAATATTGACTGGTCTGTTGAAAATCATGCATCTTGTCTAATATTATCTGTTCTTGGAATTTGAATGTTAACCTGCAAACCAAAGTACCGCTGCTGCAATGTGGCATCAATTGGGTATGATCCATAAAAGTGAAAATAATAATGTTGCAGCTGAGGCTTGGATAGCACATTTTTCCAACCTATACCAAATAATGCCCAGCGAGGAAAAATCTATGGAAATATTAATGACTCACTCTTATTTTGAGCTGGAGGGGAGCAAAGGGGTCTCCACCTGATTGCATGCCTGGAGGGGGAACAGGCCATTAGGAAGATTGTATCCCATAAAGCTCCTGACATCAGTAAAATACCGGGGGACTTGTTCCTATCAGAAAGTGATATCTGGAGCCCCAATTTTACAGTGGTGTTTAGTGCTATTTTAAATGGGCTAAGCATTTCTAAGTCCTGGACCGGGGCTGAGATTTTTCCAATATATAAGAGGGGTGTCCTTTGGAACCAGCCAACTATAGGCCCATCAGTTTTATAGATACCACTCAAAAACGTTTCAGTTGGATTATACTCTCCAGGATCCAGCAATGGCTGGATGAGAATGACATACTCTGTCCATTACAAGCGGGGTTCATTCTAAGACCTATACTGCAGATCAGGTTTTTAGGCTGCAGATGATCTATTGGAAAATTGTTAATATAGACAAGGGAAGGTTATATGCTCTCTTTGCAGACCTTGAAGCAGCATTTGATTTAGTCCTAAGAACTCTACTGTGGAAATCGCTTGTAGAGATGGGTGTCCCAGCATACCTGTGTGGTATCATTGAGAGATTACATCAAAATAACTTCGCACAAGTGCGGTGTGGGCAGTTGGGAGGAGTAACAGAACCCTTTCCAATAAAGAGGGGTGTAAGACAGGACTGTGTTTTGGCCCCCACCCTTTTTACTATATATCAAATGACCTAGTGGCTTTTCTTGACGGTTGTGACAATGAAGCCCCCAGACTAGCAAAAATGAGGGTTCTGCACCTCATGTTTGCACATGGCTCCCTTCTCCTGGCAAAATCACAGATGGGGGATACAGAAAACACCTGACTATTTAAGCAGGTTTTCTGGTTTGAGGGGCCTGGAAATTAATATCAATACAATCAAGTATATGGTTTTTAATCCATAGCATACCACACGCCCCAATCCCACCCTAGAGGGTATTCCACTTGAACAGGTCCGACTATTTGATTTTTTGGGTATTACGCTAGATGAAACGATGAACTGGGCTCATCATATAGCAAAGTGGAGACTTAAACTGGAACAGCATGCCGGGGGTTGCATAAACTACAAAAGGGGTCCCATTGTAGATTTGTCTCCCAGTCCTCCAGTTATATTCTTATCAGGCACTGGCTGTAGCTCTTTATGGTGCTGAGATTTGGGGGTACAAAAATTCAAAATCTCTGATATAGGCAAAAACAGATTTATGAGCCAAATCTAGTTTCTTCTGGCTAGTACTCCCCTGATTCCGTTGAGGTTGGACACAGGGCTTAAACCAATCTCTGAAAAGATTGAGCTTCGACCCTTAATCTTTTGGAGACGTTTGTGGGCCACACCTGAATTATTGCCTTATTGTCGTGCATTGGAGGAAATTCTTAGACATCCCCTTGCTGCCAATCTGCCTTGGATCAAATATATTAAATAATCTCTGGTGGAGATGGGCCTTGCTTTCGCAGGCTCCAGTCCAACCATAAGTGTGGAGGTACTAAAATATCAATTTAAGTCTTAAAAGTTTAATATTTTTTTAACTCAGGCACAAGAAACTTTAACAACTTCCTTCTTAGGGCCCAATTATGATGTTGAACTGACCTGAGTCCGTCCGACATCGTTTGGGAACTGGGACAGACCAACCTCCTTCCGGTGGTCCCAACCCAGCAATTAGAATGCGATCAAACACTGTTCGGTCGCAATCCTATTCTTTACAATGGGAGCATGCATTCCGACCGGAATGCATGCTCTCATTGTAAAGAGCTGAGGTGCAGTTCATCCCTGCATCCCGTGGCAGGCACCTCAAGGTGCCTGCCACGGGGTGCACGGATCAACACTACGGTGCACCCTAGGCTGCCATCCGGATGCCTTGCACCCATGGGGGCCCTGCTGGGGGCCCCCAAAGTCGGATTCCAACAGCCTTTCTCTGTCGAAAAGGCCGACACAGAAAGGCTGTGGGAATCTGCCATCGTAATCCCTAGGGCGGAAAGAGCCTCCCTTGGGATTACAGGCCCCTTTCCGAATGGCAGACAGGCTCTCCGAGCCAGAAATTTGGTTAATTTCTGACTGACTCCATCCAAATAGGTCAGTCGGAAATTAATCCAAACAGGAGATTACGACGCCGTAGGAATGGCTCCGACTGAGGGTCGGAGCCGTTTCCTATGGCATCGTAATTGGGCCCTTAGTGGTTAAGGATACCTATCTTCTAGAAACCTTTCTTGATGAAAATGAATCTAACTTGGCCAAAAAACTGTAGATACAGTTTAGCTATGGAAGAATACCACTTTGTGTACTCACCTCAGGATGGGCGGGATCCTTAAATCCAAAGGAAATGGGCTACCCTCTGTGTGGATGCGAGAAAGAAACTGTACCCCACTTGTTATTTTTTTGCCCGGTGTAGAGGAGGGCAAGATCAAAATGGCTGAATATAGGATTTTTCAAACTGACTCGGCACATCATATGGTTTATGCTGTCTCTAGATTTTTAATGTTTGCATGGCAGATTAGAAAGTGTAATTAATGTTAATAGCTGAGACATTTTATGATACAAAAACCAAGAAGTGGTATCTCCTTTGGTTTGCTGAATCTTGAATTCTGTTTTTTAGAAATGATATACATGCTTATTTTTACTATTTTTATGTACTATTTATTCTAAATTATTGTATTACGTACCTCTTTTATGGTAATTTACCGAAATAAAGAGTTTGTTTGCTTGTTTGCTTGCGAACAATTCAGATGAAGCCTCTTTGTCGCAATAAATGCGGCTTGAACAACATTATTTTTTCTTCTCCCTCTGGTCAATATTAAGGCTTGAAAATGTGGTAGTCATCACAATCTTTCTCTTATGTCAGGTTGTTATTAAACTACTTCCACAGGTTTGCATCCTAAATGAATTGAATATTGGGGGCAGATTTACAGGACTGGCGCATCTCTGCATATTAGCAGGGATGCGCCAGTAAAGATGCGACACGCAAAATACCTTGCGCCACCACGGATGCGTCGTATTTACAATGCGGCGCACCGTGGCGCAAGGATAGACAGATGCGGGTCGCATCTTTTGTCATAAGGGCAGCGCATTGCTGGAGCAACTCCAGCAATGCTCAGGGGCGGACCATACTTATTGTGCTGCGTCACTCCTTACGCCTGCTTCAAGCAGGAGTAAGGTTTTGACGCAGCGGCGTTGTAAAAGTGACTCAGTGAAATCTTGTAGATTTCACTGCGTCACTTTTTCGAGGCTTTCTTGCGACGGAACACCCACGCTGCATACATTATACCTGACGCAGGTATAATGTAGCGCAGGGCTTTACAACGTGATGCATCTCCCTAGATGCATCACGCCGTAAATATGCCGCAACGTCGCGCATTGTTTACGACGCCGCTGCGTCACAGAAGTGACGCAACGGCGATGCAAATGTGTCGCAAGGGGCTTGTAAATCTGTCCCGAAGTGTCAGGCTAAGACAATATTTTGTTTTTTCAGAGCTGCTCCACTCTTACACACTCTGGTTTGTTTTCATTCAACACCTCTGCACAAAAAGGCAGCACCGGACAGAGAAAGACTTTTGTCGTCATCACAAATATGGAACTCTGCCTACCCCGAAATCTGCAAATTACAAACTCATCTGCAGTTTAAAAAGTTAAAAATACAATATTGCAGATATAGAAATAAAGCACACAGTAGATTCAGAATCTGAAATGACAGAACAGATCATATTTATCAACTCGAACAGAGCAAGCTCGGAGTATCCATGCAAACATTTCAATGTGGAACATAGCAACATGATCGTCTGACCCCATAATCCTTGGAAATCAGGGTTTGTTGTCACGAAGACTATTAAAGAGAAGGTTTAACCAACTGGGGGTTAACATACCCCTTCCTAATTTTTCTTCGGATACCAGATAACTCTGACTTCCAAAAGAGAACGCTATTTCAATCCACCTTTCCTATTCTCGTAACAATTTTTGAAGATCACCATACATATTTCATTACTTGGATAACAAATACCCACGGAAATTTGAAGAAAACATTTTGCAATAAGAACATTGAGGAATCCCGTTTAACTACTGTACAGAGAGAAGGATCCACTGTTGCTGGAACAGAAATGGGGCAAGTGCCAATGAAAAACTTAGCCTAAGCAAAATATTATTAAGCTCTTCTAGTTGTACAAATCCTTGGCGGTTTGAATCGTTTGAAAGTAGTAATAACTCTCTGCCTTTACAAATTGGATGTATAATTAACATTTTTAATATTAGCGGAAATTACCATATCCATTGTTTTGCAGAAAATATTCGTGTTCACTGCATAAATTAGGTATGCAATCATTTTTAGTTCATGTGCGATATAGTTATTCATGTGGGAACACTCTTACAGCACTTAGTGGCACGTCTGAAAGCCTGCTGAAACCGCAAAGCTGTTAGTTTGCAGAAAGAGATAAAAGTGGAAAATTCAATGTCGACGGATTGGGCACCCTTGAAAGATGTACTTTAGTCGGAAGTCATCTTACAAGGAGATTGCTGACCATAGAATGTTTTAGAGCATTAGTTATATATTAAACGTTATTCAAAAACATGAAAGGAGATTTTTTTAAATTATGACGATCATTTTGTCAATACTTGTGGTAGTAGTCCAAGAAATGATAGCTAAATCTAATTGCAAAGTGCTATTTTTACAGTATTTGAAGAATGAAAATAGAGCAGGTGCAATGAGAACTTAAATGGTTGCGTGCTTTGAACACAGCTTCTCCGTGTATATTGGATTACATCCAAAATATTTCAAAATGGATGGCATGTATAGGTAATTGTAAAATATAATGAACACAAGTCTTCTTGAACAGGAAGGTGCTGTGACAGAATATATTCGAAAAGGTTAACCTAGCCACTGATCAATCAGAACCGTTCTGTAACATAAGCATGCTTTTTAAAAATCTTTATATTAGTTTTTCTGCTTTTCTTTAAAAAATTATGCAAATTTTCCTTTCAACTTTTCAATGCTTCACGTGGCCTGGATGTGAAAGCGAGATGTACCCTGACGTTTACAGAACTTATTTACATTTTGAGTTATAGACAATTTTTCACATCCAGCATTCAACGTCTCATGACTGCCTGCTTTCTAGTAAATCGCATTGCAAACACTAAAGAAGTGTGTAGGGGTTTAGAACCTTAAAGCGAACATGCAAGCTCTGTTGTACACTTTTGGGCATGGGCATACACACCTGTCAAGGTGTACGGATGATGGCGAATCTAAGGGTGGCGAAAATTGAGTGCCCCCGAGTCAGTGCTTAATTTGTGCCGGAGCTTTCCGGTGCTTAGCACCGGCACTTATTGCTCAGGGCCGGGTCTATGACACACCTGCGAAGTAGGGGTGAGGAGGAAAACAAGGCCGGGAAAAGCAGCTGCAGAACCGACTGCGAAAAAAGACAAACAAGCAACCCATGTATGTGGTAAAGCAATACATTCTGATATGCTGGCGTCTCTCAAGATGTGGTAGGCTAAAAGAAACAATGGAAAGAGATCCCCTGGGAAAGCGATGTTAGAAAGCAACGCATTAGTCGAAAGGTGACTCTGGAACTTGGGGACCTGGGTTTGAGCGCTCGCGCCGCTTTGAATTCCAACATGCGGTGAAGAAAGGGCTGCTCGCTGCTGAAGGTGGCCGTGTCCTTTGCAAATGAGTGATCCGCAGCATCTTTCCTGCCTTCTGCAAAACTCGTGCTCGGATGCGCTGGGCATGGACTGCCATTTTCAGAAGAGCTCCAATGTGTGCCAGCTTCCAGCAACCGCACACCTTGAACAGTGGGACAATTCATAACAAATGCGACCACTAGTGCTAATAGGAACTAGTTGGAGGCACTGCTTTTTCAGGCGCATGTTTTTTTAATGTTCAGTAAACAGAATCGCTGCTATGTACTGTTTGTCTAATTATCATAACAAGCCAGAATACAGTCCGTGCCTTTGAGACACACTGCTTCTCAGTCCCAGCACTTTTCCTTCAGTGTAAACACTGCCCCTAACCAGATTCTGCTGCAGTGCCTACAATAATGGTGCTGTTAACGGTCGCCTTTCACGCGGGCACGGTTTGACGCATCAGGATACAGAGAGGCAAAACACAGTTCGATTGGGTCCTCTGCAAAATGGGGCTAAGTGACCACAGGGTTCCAATTAACTGCTGTAAAACTGCTAGCAATGAGAACACAGTAACACACACAGCAGATATGGAACTGGCTCTGAGGCAGTCAGTGTCCTTTCCTCAATGAGGAACGCCCCTAATACTTGCGAGCTTGAAGAGGGTCGTGTTTAGGATCCTACACAATTGGCATCTTTACTTTCTGTGTGCCCCATTACTTTGCCAGCTGCGGTTACCCTTCTGCAGATCCCGGGCACTCATAATAGGTTCCCACCAGCCTCATGTTTTCACCCAGTTACACACATACATCTCAGGACAGGCATGGGTGAGGACCCTTCCAAGGCGAGGCCCTTGAAAACCCCTTCGCCACCTCTCAATCTGGCCTCATGCATTTCATACCTCCCCAGGCTCCCCGGCAGCAAAAAAAAAGGGCATGGGGACAGAAAATGCCAATTTCTCACCAACTGGGCTTGATAAAAATAAACACAAACAGCTGTTAATTCATACACGGTTAAAGTGTCGGTGTCATCACGGTGATAATGTGGAAGAATTCTCACAAAGTGAGTCCCGCAGTATAAACGAGGAGTATCTTAGAACAACGGTGCTTTCAATGTCACATCTCTAAAATCACCATATGTTTGTCGTGCAAACTAATTAAAAAATATATATTTTTGAATTTTGAGTATCATATACTTTCGAAACTTGTAAAGTAAATGCCAACTCACATGGCGTGGTGGCAAAGTGTGTCACACGATATATATATCGGCACTTCACACTGTCTCTCGGTGAAGACCTGATATCATCACACAGTAAACCCATCCCTGGGTATCAGTGTTCCCTGCCAGTTATGTGATTTCCCACACAAATCGGCAATATTTTTTCTCATATGTGCGGTAAAAATCACCACTGGTGGGTCACTGATTGATTGGGCTGGTATTGGTCGTCCGACTCCTGTGTGTGCGTAATCCTTTTTAAATTTGCCGCCACACGGCCGCTGCCCGCCTTATCACGAGGAACTGGCACACACACGCTGCCAGAAACTGCCTGGGCTGGGACACGTCCATCAATCATAGTAGGAAGCCCGTCTCTCATTGGCCCGAGTGGGACCAATGCAGAGATTAGTGTCCCCACTTTTTGCCCTCCCCTTCGCCCCAGCATACTGCGCAGGTGCTAGCCAGTGATTTCAAAGAAGAAGAAACTGAAAGCAGCGTTTCTGACTCGTGACTCAAGCATTGCAGAAGCAGGCCTCAGATTAATTATGGCGGCGCAGTAAGTAATGATTTTGCCTTACCCAAGCCACTGGAAATCAGAATGGTATGCAAATAGCACGAGTTGCTAGTAAACTCCATGTTTGCAAACTACAAAACATTAACTTATATTTGGAAATTGATTTACTCATATATAGCTTTACATTGTGTCAAGCGAGTTCATCTGCCCCAGAGTTGGGGAGTGTGCAAAATGTAAAAAGTGAGTTTGTGGATGTTCACAATCGTCTGCAAGCCCATTCCTAACCTGAATCTGATCATAGATTGACTCCAGGCAAGGGCAGAAGTCACTAGGCGAGGATCACAGTGCAACTGCGGAGCTCCGCCGCTCGAGAAACAGTTTGGCGGTTCCCGGGGGAGTGGCTGCCCCAAATCGTAAGCACCGGGAGCGGAATGAGTGCAGAGCTGCTCAGGGGCATTCTCGGAGCTCTACAGTGCATATCGCGCCCGTAATTTCTTAGCTGAGTCCGGCCGGCCGGCCGCGAGACAAAATGGCACCCGAGCGACTGTAGCGGCGCCGCACCGGAGAGAACAGAGGCTTGGGTGGCATTTCCCAGGTGAGAGCCCGACTGCAGCGAGGCGGAGGGGCCCCCATCCATCTACCCCCCTTCCTGAAGTGGCCTCTTTCCGGCATAGGGGAGTGAAGCGGCCAGCACAGTCCAACTGGGTTTTTGGCGGGTGCCCGCCGGGGAGAAGAAGTGATTCCTCCCGGCCGGAGCGGACTACGACGAGTCTGCCTCCGGGGAGGAGTGTGGCCCCGGGAACACCAAGTACAATTGGCGAGGCGGCAGGGAGCGGACCAAGGAAACGGCCGAGACCACTCCAAGGCACCGATGCCTTCTATGGTGCAGCCCCCTCTCGCGGCTCCCTTTACAGCGCCGCCGATCTGAGAGTTGGCTGCCATATACAGGAGGATTCCGTCGGCCGGAGTGGCCCAGCGGCTGAGACTAAGCCTGGGAAGCCAGCAAATGACACGGGTGCGAAGGTGAGGAGAAACGGCGAGGGGCTTTGGCACAGCATTGGTCAGAAGGTTGGTGGCGCTGCGGTCGGGACACCACGCTGCTACTCCGACCGAGCATGTGGAGCCCGGCACCTGCGGGTGTGCTTCCTTGTATTCTGCGGCCTGCCTGTGCACCCAGATAAAGGCGGCCGGTACAAATTGTTTCTGGGCCAGCAGCGCTAGTGAACGGGAGTACGATCGGCTGAACCGGTGAGTGCTCCAGCTACAGCGCGGAGGCGGGGGAACCGGCCATGCGGGAGAGTGACCACCCTCCTATCGCTGCCTTCTACCTGCCCCCCCTCCTCCTCCCTGAGAAGTAACGGACAATGGGGCCTCCCGGGCCGAAGTAGATGCCCCATGCTGCCTGACCCTAAAATGGCGCCCAGGCAGGACACTTTGTTACAGCGGAGTACGGGGCAACACTGGGAAAATTTAAATTTAATTATAGCGCCAGACCAGCAATAGGAGCGGCGAAAAGGCAGACACATCAGCAGAGTACCTCCTCACACACTGACCAACAGACTGTCTGTTACTCTCATGACCTCGAGTCGACTTGCTGCAGCCCCTCTGCCCCTGTTGGTGGCGATGCTGTGGCTGCAGAGGCTAGTGAGGCCCCAAAGGCACGGTTAGTGCCAGGCCTTTCACTTCACAGCTGCCCAGCAAGTAGTGGGAAGCTGCACCGTTTAGGCTAATGTTGAGTTGGGCAGTTAGGAGTGAAATGCCCTCCCTTAGCCCTGACCTTCACTGCTGCGCAGCACTTAGTGCCAGCTGCAACGTTTAGACCTGGGTTGGGGGTCATACCTTGGCTGTTAGAAGTGAGATGCCCTCCTTTAGCCCTGACCTTCACAGCTGCGCAGCACTTAGTGCCAGCTGCAACAGTTAGACCTGCGCAGATTGCGCACCCTTGACTTTCGCTGCTTAGGCAGCGCCCCGGACCTTCACAGCTGCGCAGCACTTAGTGCCAGCTGCAACGTTTAGACCTGCGCAGATTGCGCACCCTTGACCTTCGCTGCCTAGGCAGCGCGCCTGGTCCTTCACAGCTGCGCAGCACATAGTGCCAGCTGCAACATTGAGACCTGCGCAGATTGCGCACCCTTGACCTTCGCTGCTTAGGCAGCGCGCCCGGAACTTTTGGGTCATAGGACATTTGAGCCCCTCTTTGAGATTGCCAGTTTCTGATTGGGCTGTCCTGGCTCGATCGGTGGCCCATGGGATGAGTAATGCACATAATTGGCGTCCACTTTGCTCTCCTCTAACTGTGCTCTTGGTTGAGGTATGGTGTCCATTTGGGCCTCCTCCCTGGGGAGCCAAAGAATGTCCTTCCCCATCACTGCGATCCTATAGGCGACTCCCATTTCCATGCGGGTTTCCACACTGGGAGGTCCCAATCCCGGGTGGTAGGGTTTGCCCCGGTATGATCCCACACCCTCTCCACTGCTGGAGACAAGCCAGCCTTCTATCCCACCGGTACGATGTCTTATTAGGGAGTAAGACCAGAGGCCCTGGCCCTGCATGTCTAGTAGCCTCCTGACCGCTCTCATTGGATTATCCTCACTCGTCTTCCGGCTTATGTGTCCTCCTCTTCATATTATTCTTTTCTGATCTATCGCTACCCTAGTGGCCCTCCTCTCCCTACCATGGCTTCCATTCGAATTAAGTCGGGAGTTAACTGCTTCAAAGTCATCTATCCCCCAATCTGTCCAAAGCAGCAGCAAAACGGTTCAAACACAACACCATTGAACACTTCCTTGATTCCCTCTTTGTTGATCAATTCCATAATGGGCACCTAGGGAAGCTAAAAAATGACTTAATTTTTTTCACCCATGACATCCCTTCCTGGTCCACCAGCTTCTTCAATTTCTTCAACGTCTCCTCCTCCTCACCTATCCCGCATGGACAGCGGCTAAAAATGTCCCCTCCACGAGCTTTAAGGGCTCGCTCACCATAACACTCTACAACAATGGCACCGTCATGATTCAAGCGACAGACTCCTGTCTCTCCCTCTTCGACCATCTCTTCCACTCCCTTCGTCCAACCCACACAACTATGATCTCCCCCAACTCTTCTTTGAACTCCTCTCCTTTCTCCCTTTCTCCCCCCAGACCCCCGATACTCCAGCAGGCTGCTATCCCGGGAGGCGCAGGTCTACCCTTTGTTCCCCCAGTCACTGCTCCCTCATCTCCCTCTCTTCCCCCTCCCAAAATGCCCCTCCCCCTATCTTATCTTTCCGGCCTCTGGCCTCCACCCCCCTCCCCACCCTACACCTGCTCGATTCTCCAACATTTTCACTGCCCCCTAATCCCACTAAATCTGCCCTCCGCCCCCTCTTAATTCACCTCTCTTACAACCTGGTCTTCCCATCAACTGTCCTTACCTTCCCCTTACCTCCCCCTTTCGCCTCATCCCTTTCCGCTCTTCCCCGTCCCCCGTACCCTAAATTCTCTCTTCCACCTCCCATCTATCCTCAACCCCACCTTCCTCTTCCCTTGCTTCCCAACCTTATCTCCTCCCTGACAATTCCTTCCTCGTCTCTCCCTCCGACCTTGCAGTCCCTTGCTTCTCCCTCAGTTTCCCTCTAGTCAATTCCCCCCACTCCACCTGGTACCTGTCCCCCTACATTCGCCTTGCATAGCCTACAGTACCTATCTTGCACCATCCTCTCCTTTCTCCCCATTCCTCTGGCCCTCCTCGGACCCCCTGCCCTCCCCCTCCTTTACAGCCCCCTTTTCTTTCGGATCCACGCACATTCGGACCTCATCTGTCCCCCGCCCACCCCGCCCGGGTCAGTCTCGTCTCCCCTCTTCTCCCCTTACCTCCGGCCCTCTTTATCCCCCTCCTACTCCTCAACTTCCTCCTCGGACGTATGCCCTCTTCTCTTCCCCTCTGTTCAACTCCAGTAAAAATATTTCTCTTCCCACCACTGTTTCACCTTCCACTCCCTCTGTTCACCATCGTTCCTCACCCTCTTCCCTTGCTCCCCAACCCCCACCCATTCCCCCACCCCTCCCCTCCCTCCCTCACCCTCTGCACTCCCTCACTTATCCCATTCCACCACCCCGCCCCGTCCTCCCTCACCCTCTGCACTCCATCTCATATCCTGCTCCTCCAGCCCGCCCTGTCCTCCCTTACCTTCTGCACCACCGCCCTCTACTCGCTCCCCCACCCCTCCCCGTCCTCCCTCACCCTCTGCACTCCCTTCTTTATCCACCGAGCCACCTAACACTCCATGCTCAGCTCTCCTCTCTCTGGAAAATAAACTGGATTCTCTCATCTATTCCATCTCCCAGCTGGTAGCGTCCATCTCACGTTTAAGCGCCAAGTTATCCCCTGTCCCTAACACCCTCCCGAGGAGTCCCTTGCTCCCGCACCCCAATAAAACCAATCACAGTCTGCCCTCTGCAGACATCACCAATTTACGGGCCAGCCTCAAGACCACCAACGTCACTCCCTCTCCGCCCTCCTCTCCTAAGAATTTTACGCAGTTTCCTAATCAGGTCATCTCCTCTGTCAGACCTCACCAACCTCCCTCTTGCCGGGCTCCCTCATTCAAGAATCTTATCCCTATCTCCCTGAACAACCCTAACACCCCCTTCACCAAAACATCTGCGTCAGAGCTGCACTGTTTGCTCCACAACTGCAGATCTGCAGTCAAACACAAAGTGGAAATCTCTGATACTATCACTCACCAAAATCTTGACATGATCTTCCTCACTGAGACCTGGTTTAATGACTCCTCTCATACTTTGTTTGATCTGTTGGTACCCACTGACTATTCTATCCTCAGAAATGACAGGGCAGACAAAACTGGAGGAGGTGTCGCTATCATCTTCAGAAACTCCCTTCAAATTAAAGCGGTCCCAACCACCCTCTTCCGTACATTCGAATGCCTTTCCCTAGAACTTCAAATACATCACGGCTCACCCTTTAGATTCCATGCCATCTACCACCCGCCTGGTTACTGCTCTTCCTTTGTGGAGGAACTGACTGACTCTCATCAGTGACCAACTCTCTCAAAGTGACAGACAGATCTTCCTGGGTGACTTTAATCTCCACTGGGGCTCCTTGGAAGACTCGGCTGCCAACAAGCTTGCCTCCTTTCTCTCAGCCAATGATCTCCTCCAACATTGCTCGGAAACCACACATTCTAAGGGCTCTATTCTGGACCTTGTCATATCCAAAGAAGACCTGCTGACCACTGCTCCCCCATCCATGTAGACTGGTCTGACCACCTCCTCATTCCTTCCGCTTTCACCTATCGCACGTTATAACTCTCGGCCAACCTAAAAGAGCTACTACCTGGTTCCGTAACACTAAGAACATTGATCTTGACACTTTTGTGATTCCGCTATGCAGCCCTAGACTAGACCCTAGCGTGGATGTCAACGATCTCACTTCTCAGTGCCTCTCAGTACTAGCAGTCGAAATCGACATTGTTGCTCCTCTCCAAAGCAAAAGGAAAAGACCCACCCCTCAGCACCTTGGTTCAATAAAGCGCTCTACGATGAAAGGAAAAACCTTAGATTCCTGGAGAAGCATTGGAGAAAATCTCCTTCCACCGCTAATCTCTCTCTTTACGCTCAGCAAGATCCATATATCACAATCACATCTTCCTGGAAAAAGCATCACATTTCAGATCCCTCCTTGACTCGGCTAAAAACAGACCCAAAAACTTTTTGACCTCTTCAAAAACCCAAACTGTTCTCCTCCAACCATTAAGCCTGAGGATTCCTCAAAGAAAGCAGCAGATTTCGCTATATTCTTCGATGAAAAGGTCAAAGCTCTGGTGGATAAGGTCGCCCACCCCCCCAATGGAGGAGCGGAAATCCTTGGTCACCTGGCAGAACTTTGACGTCATCTCGGAAGATGACCTCCTCAAATGCATCCGCGAAACTAAACCCTCCAACCATTCCTCCGACCCCATCCCTAGCGACATCGCCATCGATTTCTATACCTATACTCTCTCTTACTGGACCAGGCTAGTCAATCTCTTCCTCAGTCAAGGCTCCCTCCCAGTTACCCTCAAATCAGGTCAGGTCACCCCTCTTCTAAAAAAACCCGCCGCGGATGCGAACGACCTCAACAACTTCCGCCTCTATCTCCAACCTCCCTTTTCTGTCGAAAATCACCGAAAAATGTGTCGCGAAACAACTTTCCTCACATATTATGGACAATAACCTCCTCGACGTCTTCCAGTCGGGCTTCATCCAAAACTGCAGCACTGAAACAGCCATGCTGCAAGTGATTGACGATGCGCTGCATATACTCGACGCTGGGGATTCATGTCTTCTGATTCTTCTAGACCTCTCTGCAGCCTTTGACACGGTTAATCATAGCACCCTCCTCAACACTCTTCAACAGAGAATGGGACTGGATGGCACAGTGCTCAAATGGTTTGCCTCTTTCCTCTCGGACAGATCCCAAATGATCAAGATAGGGAACAGTCTTTCATCTCCTGTTGCCGTAGGTCAAGGCGTCCCTCAAGGTTCTATCCTGGCACCCACCTTGTTTAATCTCTACCTGGAACCTTTAGGGAACCTCCTAAGCAAATCTGGGATCCTTTACCATCTGTATGCGGACGACACGCAAATCTACCTTAAGGTGTCCTCCGCACACGATCTCTCCCTACTCAATTCTACCCTCAACTCTATTCACAACTGGATGTCTGCTCACCAACTCATTCTGAATCCCGCCAAAACTGAATTCCTCCTCCTCTCTACCTCTCTCTCACCTCCTCCTGTTCAATCTTGGATGGATCAGCTGAACCTTCTCAACAACAAACCCATCATTGTTGACAGCGCTAAATCCCTAGGTGTCATTCTCGACAAAAGACTCAACCTAATCGCCCACATCAACTCTATTGCTAAGAATGCACGGTACCAGCTGCGCCTTCTGTGGGGGATCCGTCGGTTCTTCCCGGAGAAAGACTTAAAAACCTTGGTTCAATCTCTGGTTCTCTCAAGACTGGATTACTGCAATTCTCTTCTGACTGGCCTACCCAAATCCCACCTCTCCCCTCTCAAATCCATCCTCCATTCAGCAGCTCGCTTCATTTCAGGGTCTAAACGAAGCGACCACATCACTCCTATCCTGTCCTCTCTGCGATGGCTTCCGATCGAGGCAAGATCTATTTACAAAACTGCCTGCATCACACACAAAGCCTTACACACGTCCTCCCCTCGTTACCTGGCGAATAAACTGAAATTGTCCGGTGGCTCTCGCCCTTCTCGCAATGCGGAAAGCTTCTGCTTGAGCCCCCGTCTTCAAAAGGGAAAGATCGATGGCTCAATCCTTCTCGGGCAATGCGGTGAGAATCTGGAACTCGCTTCCCCCACTGCTCCGTGCCACCTCCTCTACCCGGATCTTCAAAGCTGACCTCAAGTCTCTTCTATTCCAAAGACACTTCCAGAACTAATACGTTCGGTCTTAGGCCCCTCTAGGAAGTCCGCTCGTCAGTATAAAGTTGTACTTGTGTCTGTTCATTCCTTATTTTATGTGTTGTGTTGGTTTTTATGTGCGTGTTCCCCCATTATAAGTCCCCTGTGAAGTCACGCCCTCTCTACTACCTCAAGGAAGCTCTTCCATGATAGGAATTCTGTATTCCAAGCCTATAGAAGGGCCTTCTCAGTGTGCTTCGAGTTACTGCCACTTATTACAGTATTCTGCCTTTAGTGTATTTTGTACCCCATGTATCATATATTTTGTACCCCATGTACCCCCTGTTGAATCCACGCCCTCTCTACTACCTCAAGGAAGTTCTTCCACTATAGGAAATTCTGTACTCCAAGCCTATAGAAGCGCCTTCCCAGTGTGTCATGTGTGACTGCCATTTATTGCAGTATTATACCTCCATTTGTATTTGGTATCCCATGTTTCATGCACATCTGTCACTTTTTCCTATTGGAACTCATTCCTCTTTTGTATTTGGTTTGTTTGTTTTGCACAATTGTCACTTTTTCCTCATGCAATGTAACGCTTGTCTTTGTATTATGCTCATTTGTATCCTCCTCCTTATGTAATGTTGCTGATCCTGTTGTGAAGCGCTCTGACACCCTCGGGTAAAGTCCGCGCTATATAAAAACGCATAAATAAATAAATAAATAAATAAATATGATCGGTGGGCTTTACAGGAAGTGTGTCTGCACAGGAAAAATATTTTGTCTGTGGAAGAAAGTGTGTAGGTTTAAATACACGTTTGCTAAGCATTAATACATATGTGAATAAACACCAGTTGTGCACTTATGCATAAGAGTACTATCGCAGCCTTCCCGAAATACTCCTGAACTATTTGAGAATTCAAATAAATAATCAAATCTACTCCAAACGAAGGTGTAAACCTATGAAAGTAGATTTAATTTTTGTTAATGCAAATTAGCCCAAAAATTTGTCTATGGCCAATCTGCTCGCTATGTGTTTATCTTTAAGGCAGATTTTGTCCTCTGCATTTACTAACAATACTTGACACTGATGAGATATTTATTTATTTCTGAACTCAAAATCACTCTTCGGACCAGGGAGACCAAAAGACAAGATTCAAGTCCTGGACCTTCCATTTTCACAAACATTTCTTCAATGAATGCTTCTAGCCCACGTAGCTCGGCTATTTCTGGGCTACGTCAGTGGTTGCTTGGTAGATGGTTCTGAGGTCTGAGCGTAGGCTGACTTCTTTGCAGGAAGCTTGCATGATTCCAGGTACAAGACTGAGGCTGTTCTCATCATTGCCTAGTCCCAAAAAGAGACCTTCAACTCATCCTAACAGGAGACGTAAAAAGCCGTATTTTTATGCCTCCTTTATTGAGTTATTTAGATGGGGCGTCACAGTCATCTACAGCTACAGCTGTCAGCATATAATAACAAATACAAAAATAATATATACACATAACACTGATAGCAGTAGTTTCAAGTGTCGCTCAAACCTCGTGCACCTCTTCTCAAACAAGCCTCCATTTGATTCCCAGAACTGCTGCCTGACTGGTGTTGAATATTGCTGAGAGTTTTCCCACTCATGACACACCGTGACCAGCCCAAACCATGACATCTAGGCCCTGGCGTGCACTTTTAAAGGGATTTAGGCACTAGATAGACCCTTGATTTCAATGTACGGTCCTGGAGCTGTCCCTGTTATTTATGAACACACCAAGATATATCAAGTGGAAGATGCAGACTTTCCACGCTGAGGGGCGGTGGTAGTTGTCCCCTCCAAACCCTCCTCAGCCCCTGGGGTCACTGGTGCACCTGCGCTGAAATCCACCCCCTCCAAAAATAACTTTTGGTTTTGAAAACTCATAAACTTCCTTGTTCGTCCAGCAGTTTCAGGCAGCAATAAAAATGTCAATTTAACTAATGTTCCTACTGGTGAGAGATTGGAATTTTATTTAGTGGCAGTTTTTGCTCATCATAAAGCAGCGTGGATGGTTAATGTGCTTGCTGCAAAGAGCGTGTACTATGTAGGCCACAGAACTGAGTGTGAGTGAACTATGAGTAGCACTATAAAAAATGGAATGCATGTCAGAGAGAGGTTATGGAGAGAGGAGGAGCACTGTTGGAGAGTGGTAATGAAGTAGTTCATGGAGATGATGTTATAGGGAGGCGCCAAGAAAGACTGTCGCACCCGGCGCCACCAGCGTAAAAGCTGGACCTCCTTATAATTACAGACCGCATGCCGCCCGCAAAGCTGAGAGCAATACCCCACTTGACTTCATTCAGCTAACTGTGACAGTCTGGATCTTGCACGACATATAGGACAAAAGATCAGCTGCAAGGCACCTTCTGAAAGCCACAGCTAGAATGATCTTAAATTGAGATGTAAACCCATGGGGAACCATAGCGTTTATTGAGCAGCCACTCAACGAAGACCCACATGAAGTGCTGATATTCTGTAAAACAAAGAGATAGACCTTTCAAGTGGGGATACGGGATAGCTTGTAATCCTGACCTAAAAACGTAAAAAGGCATCTCCTTTTCAACATTGGCTCTCTTATAGTCCTTTGGGATAGGTACTGTAGAACACCCACTACTTGCTACTGTCCTGCTGCTTCACTTCAGCCATCATATTGCGTCTGCCCATGGTCCACTAAATGAACCCTTGACAATGCCACCTGTGCTATTCTTCTGGTACTTGAGACCTCCATCCAGGCATTTGCAAACTCCACTTGCATTCCCTCATGCGTTGCACTCATCTCCTTGAGATAGTGATTGCACTACTTTCTGAAGCTTAGCCTGCCTTGTGTAATGTAACTGGTGGTACTCATGTAAAGCGCTCCAGTACCTTCGGGTTGAGGTCGTGCTATATATAACTGCAAAGAAAGAAAACAAAAATCCTCTCGCTCAGAAACTATCCCCTTCACACAGTTCTATCCATACTCTTACACACCCCACTACATATCTCTGGCTGGTCTCACTGCCAGTGGCATGTAATTCTATTTTTCCTCCAGTACAAACTATCTCAGATTAGAACCACTGAATGCACTTCTCACTAACTCACCTCGTCCTCCCTCAAACTCCTATGAAAGCCTTACTTGCTGAAATTCAGATCGGGTATTACATCTGGCTTTCTGCAGTGCCAGTTGGGGATGTGGGTGGAGCCAATAGAGTAAATGGATGGAGCCGGTGGAGGAAGTGGGTGGAGCCGGGGACGTGGGTGTGGCCTCCTAAAAATATTTGAGCACCTGCACTTAATATTTTACAAATTAAGCACTGCCCCGAGTGTGATTAGTTCTTGGCAATTGCTGCAAAGGGGACCTACTGTCAGCCATGTGCTGTGGTTTCAATGTTTTGGGCAGTGTTTAGGAGGCAAACAAGCGTGTCGGAACAAGGACACATGACCGATCAAGCTGTGGTGGTGTCACTTGGATGAACGAACCATTCAAAATGATCACAGTTTCTAGGAAGGGGGTGCTTTGCTATCGGACCAGGTATTCCTTCTAAGGGGGAGGATGTTGTCTCAGGCAAGCTAGCATTAGTGTGCCCCAATCCTGCGAAAGGGGGTGCTTGCTCTGTCCTCTCACTTCTTCCTGTTGTATAGCTCTGCTTTCAGCCTCCACACATGACTCAACTGATCAGTGACATTGGGGGACCTGGGGAGGTGTGTTTGCTTTCCAGTGTTGGATCACCTGCCTCTTAGCAAGGAGCAGAGCTAAGTCTAGAAAATGGGTTGCAAATGTAATTCTCTTAATATGCTTAAACAGCCCCAAAGCAATAGCATCTCAACTATGTGCCCGATTTAGATCTTGGTGGTCGGGCCGTCCATTCTCCATGACGGAGGTTTCAATCCACCCTTCATGCTGGCAGAGGTTCTTCTGCCCAGTTTATATATTTGTGGACGCACCTCTGTCCACATTAAAGGAGACTGATGAGTCCATCCAGCCATAGACCTTCATCAGCAGTGTGCACTCATCTGGCATTGGAGAGTACTCCGTCAGCCCTGGCATGGTTTACTGCCCGCCAAATTCAAATGTGTCCATCATCACAGCGCTGTTGCAGGGATCTTGCAATGGAGTCATGTCATGGCAGACGTTTTCACATATCTTCCATCTTAATGACTCAAGGGTAGATCACATAAACCTGAGGTTGTTGTGAATCTCAAACCCACCTGGTTTACACACTGTAAAAGCAACACCTTCCAAAACTAAATCCCTTTGCCTTTCTCATGTTGAAGCAGCAAGAGTCTCCAAAGATTTTTTTCCCTTAACATTTTTTTAGTTTTTTGCCTTACTTATTTTGTTCTTGTGATTTTTTTGTCCCTAATTTGTATTGACATGGCAAGGAGAAGGAATCCCATTTCAAGGTCAGAATTAACAGAAATGGAAGATGAGATAATTAGGATAGAGCCACCATGGCACAGAAAAGGCAATTGTGGGATGCAATAGTGTTCAAAGTGAATACTGTATCTTCCAGCAGGCACTCACAGGACAAAATACACAAGGGCTGGAGTGATCTGCGGAGGACAGTGTGCTCCCTGGCCTCCAACGCACATATGCATCCCCAGCAGACTGGTGGTGGTTATCCCAGGTCCCTTCAAGTCTTTCTGGGAGGAGAAGATCTTGGCTATTCTGCACAATGAAGCCTTTTCGGGAAACAATAGTGAAGTAGAGGCTGGTAAATGTTTTAAATGTTTATTTTTTACTTTGCTAAAATTGAGTCTTTCTTCAAGTCTAAGATTTTGTCACAAGGCTCCAGGGCGTTCATCTATGTAAACAAAATGTACTCTGACTTATGTTCATCTTACATTTGCCTTTCTGTAGTCTTAATTATTTTATTTGATATGTTTTTAACTTTGTAAATGTCTTACATTGGTAAGGTGAGGTGTTAGATTCAAAGCTGCTCTGGCAGGCTGCAGTGTCTATGCTTGAGTTTACTAGCCTTGATGGTGTAGTAACATTTTTGTAGATGGACATTACAGTTTCTATTACTTACATCTCTTGTTTTCACTCTGAACAACCCAATGGCTTTGATTTTAAATAAGATAGTAATGGGGAACTCGGTTTATCAAATTGTACAAATATCTTCAGTTTAAGCAGGCATAATGTTAGCATAATGTTAGAATAGGTTTACATTTTCTATGTATGCACTGCGTTGACATGTCCCTAAGATTGTGTATCCATTTACGTCACATTACCTACATCAACATGCTTATAACTTTAATTAATTCTCCTTTTTAGTGGTAATTGTTAATCAATTTTTTTAATTTGGTATTAATCATATTATTTTTACTTAAATGTTTTCTGGGCATTTATTTGCCACTGAACATCAGGCCTCCTTTGACTATATCATTGCACTTGATCATGACTCTTTTATTATTTTCTTTTGTTTACATTTGTTTACTAAAAATGTTTAAAAAAATTAGGTTTAAGAATAATTAAAGGAATTGTTCAACCATACATACCTACACTATTCACATACATTTATGACAATGTCACCTCAAACTAAGCTAAGATTTTGGCAAAGATAGTCAGGCTACAGGCCAGGATTACATTAGCAAAAGAAGCTTTACGCTGGCGCAGACAGGTAGGGGCAGGCACGATAAGCAAGTACATATAGTTATAAAAGCTTACCTTTAAAAAGTTATTGCAGTCAGTAAACCCTGTCAATTTGTAGCTCCATCTTCAATATCTATCTGACAAATACTTACAACATTACTGACTTCAGTCTTATTTGTCAATTATCCTACTCACACAGTATACAGGATCAGGGTCAAGGGTGGACATCTTTGGGTTCTGTGCCTTACTGTAGCAGGTAATTCTCATTAGCACAGTTTGGTTCACATTTTCTTTTATTGTTAATCTATGTGTTAGAAATATATTATGGACTTGTTGCACATTTGCCTGGATGACTTACTGTGCTCCAAATATGATGGATGTCATGTCTGCCAAATTACTAGTGCATTATATCCTACAGCACTTGTGATACAGTGTATGGTTTTTATCTAACGCATTCGGGAGATCTTAATCTGTTTTGCCAACTCCAATTCAGGGATTATTTAGTAGCTAATTTTGAAGTTTTTTTTTTATATCAAATATGCTTTTTATGTAATTTCAGGACCCTCAGACAGAGTGAAGATCCAGACCAGCAATGGAAGCAATCCATCCAACAGACTCTGAAGCTGTCAGTGAACTGAGTTCTTCTACTGCACTTGATTGTGAGGAGGAACAGGCCAGCCCGGCTGGTTTGTCTAGTCAGACTGCACAGGTGAACCTCACTTAGCTCCTATCTACTACATCTGCAGAGAGCACTGTCCAGGCCCCTATTCCCAAATGTCTGTATTCCCATGTCCCTACCAGTAATACAACCTCTGTTGTGTGCACCCCTGTTCTGGCTCCTGTATGTGTTAAAGCTAGAACATCTGTTGTAGAGCCAGGACCAACAGTAACAGTGCATACCTCCTGTAGGTCACAGGGTAGTGCTGCTAGGGTGAGGACAGAAATGCAGGTGCTGAGTGAGAACACAGATGCCCATATGTTTAGAACCACTGTGGCCCATAATAACATGAGTGCAGCCTCCAGACATCAAGGTCAGATGGGGCAGTTGATTAGTCTCCTTCAAAAGAAAGAATGACCTCCTGGGGCAGGAAATATTTCATAGGCTGCACAATGATCAGCAGAAGTCCACTAATGATCTTTTGGTGCGTACCATTGTGGTCATGTGGACCTCAACAGAAAGAGTTGACCCAGAAACCAATGCAACACCTGGTGTCACCTTAGAGCCTGAAACTCTGGAGACATCAGTTCCCCTTAGGATGATAAGGTTATCGGGAACAATAGAAAAAGAGCCTCAGATGGCAACCACCAAGAGGCACAAGCTTTGAAGTTCTCCTGTGGGCCAACATCATTCACTTTTGAGCACATTCTAAGCCACATTCTCCTTTTATTAACTGTGAAACATTCTAACAAAGACTACCACTAACTTTGAACCTAAAAATCTATTGTGTAATTCTAACTCTGAAATTTTTATTTTTTTATTTCAGGAATATCATTATTTATATTTAGCAATGTATTACATATAATAAATGTAGATTTATTGTTTATTAAACTATGTATCAAATACCTAGAATAGTTGTTTGTGTTGTTCTTAAATAATCATATGCCTCTCTTGTATGTTTTATTAATTTAAGATTGAGGGGAAAACACAAATATTTGTCAGGGTGTATCAGAAACATCTAACAAGAAACACGTATTAATCCCTCTGGTAGTTTAAAATCAAGCAGTCAGGCTAAACTAAAAGGCAATGTGTACAGTATGTATCAAACATTCATACATTAAAAAAGTTTAAGCACAACACAAGTAAAATCCCAAAAATGATTTTGAAAAAGAGAATATTTTGTTTCATAAAATGACACAAAAATATCAACAATTCAAGTAGAAGAACTCACGTTATAAAGTTAAAAATGTTTAAAATAAAAATAGTGATTAAAATCACAAACCAATAATGACAAACATCTTGTACTGGACTGGGACAAAATGTAAAATTATTTACAACCATGATGGAGCACAGGTCAGATACAAGGACCAAGTTAGTCCTGCTGAAAATATTGCCATCTGACTTGTTCTTTGTTTTGGAAGTTAGATTCCTTCAGCTGCTGCAAAGTCAAGCCAAATGCTGATGCATCCTCGGAGGACAGATGAGCAGGAAAGTCTTGTTCATACTCTGGTTCTCCAAGTGGTTTTCCCTGTAAAAGTGACTAAGTCCACACTTTAAAAAATCTGCCTGAGGAGTACAATTTAGTAGCACACCAACGTTTAAGATACTGCGGGACAATTTTTTGGTGACCATTTCATCATAGTCAAGGAAGGTTACATTGCGTGTCCAGTGAGGACTGGTCATCTAAGCAATTTGCAAGAGTGCCCAAATTTGCCTCAGTACAATAAAAAACCCAAAGTGGTTTAAAAATTAGATTAACTTTGATGTCACTGTAGGATTGTTGTGTCCCTGTATCTCAAACTGGAGGCCGCTCACCAAGCATTTTGAGTTCCTTCTGTGCTACTTGTGAACAGGAGAGCAGATCCAGTATTTCTATGAAGTTTCACACCGCAGTACTGTTTTTCTTTTTATCTTCTCATGTGCATGAATATGCTGACATCTCTCTCTGATAGTGCTGTTTTCAATGTCAGTGTCAGCCTGTGGGTGGGGGACACCCCTTATTACATATAACCGATGGGTCAAGGGTACTTACTTTCTTCAGTCTCTAGAGATGCCAAGATGTGTGTGTAGAAAACGGCAGGGCCAGGGCTGGTGACAGGTTCCCATGTGTGTAAATGGAGCATGGCCATTTGAAACCTAAGAGGGGTAGGAAACTGCTACAACCCCCTGTAATGGGTGCACCAATGTGGGGGGGGGGAGCCAATGTACCCTCTAGAGCCTAGGCTGCACTAAAGCCCAATAAACAAAGAAAAAAGCTCTAGCGGTATGGATTATGAAGAGTCTGAAGGACGAAAACGTATTAATTGTTCCTTCGACTTTGAATACATCAACTCAAAGAAATGAATCATAATTATGGCAGTAAACACACTTTTTGAACGATCTCTGTTGTAAGTTGTCTCCTTGACTGCACAATTACAATGCCTTAAAAATCAACTTATTGTAATTTACTGTAGTAAATGTTGTGCCAAAAAACGATTAATACATTTAGATAATTGTGTGTTCATGGCCTTTTCAACTAACTTCGCTGGCAGAGGGAGCCAGGAAGTGGTACGGAAGTTGTTCGGATCTTCAGGGTTTAGACTGTTTTTTTTTATAAGAGGCTGTACGAAAGCCTCCTTCCAAGCCTTTGAAAAGTGACCATTTTTAAACATGGAATTGAACAGAATGGTAAGACTGTTGTCCAATAGCTCTGGAACCATTTTGACCACTGCTTGGGGGCAAGGATCCAATGGGGATCCTGACTTGGCTGCTTCAATTAGACCAAGGATTAGGTTGGACGGGAGGGTAGCAAATTCTGAAAGAATCATCTGAGAAGTCTGAGTTGTCTGTCCAATTGCTGAGTTATGTTGCAAGTCAACCTCATGCGAAATGACTTTAGAGCTTTCAAATTCATGGTAAATATGTTCGACTTTGTTTAAAAAGAACTTTGTGATATCATTGCATAGCGCTTGACTGCTAGTGATTTGATTTTTATTGGGAATGGTTATTTTGGACACTGTCCTGAACAGTTCTTTAGATGAGTTTTTTTGATCTTTCTATCTGTTTCTTGTAATACCCCAGTTTTTCCGTGATCAGTAAGGATTTATACTTGCTTAGGCACTCTTTATAGCACTCCTTTTATTGGCTGCTGTAGCCCTTACTCCATAGACGTTCTTGACATTTACAGAGTTGTTTCTGTTGCCTGAGTTCGTTGACTGCAAAGGCGCTGAGCGGTGGAAGCGTTTGAGTGCCCAAATTTTTCTGGCCCCAGAAAAGGCAGAAAGAAGCCGTATAGTGTACAAGGAAGTGGCGCTTTCTAAGTTCTCTAGTTTTGTACGAGTGAAATATCAGCCTAACTATAATGTCCCTGTGGCCTTTGTTTTTTTTCAGTGAATTTCTAAGTTGTTTTTAAATTCTATTTCCTAACTATAACTTCCCTGTAACCTTTTTTTTTTCGGTGAATTTCTAAGGTTTTTTAAATGCTCACTTTTAACTATAACGTCCGTCACCTTTGGTTTTTTCAGTATCTAAGGTTTTTTTAAATTCTATTTCTTAATTGTAATGTCTATTTCTTTTTTAAGTGAACCTCTAAGATTTTTGTATTTTCTTTCTATAATTGGATATTGTGTAATATATTTATATAATACACCACTCATTTTTTGATTTCTTATGTGTTTATCAGAAAGTACATTATTAACTGGTTTTATTTTTAACAATTTTGTAAGTCGGCACAACATTGTTGCATTTACTGAGGAGAATCTGTCATCAGTAAACGTATTTCACACACTGAAAAATACACTTAAAGACATTTTTAAAATAAAGTTTGTCTAAATATTTAGTCAAATATTGTTTTAACTTTTCTTTCTGTGATCAATTTAAAAGTAAGCCACCTTTTAAAAAAAAAAAGTATTTGCACTACTGACGTCATCGCGGTGACGTCGGTAGTCATGAAGATCGCGTGGTTTGTACAAAGTGTAAAACTATTATCCTTTTATAATCTTGAAATGATAATTCCTTTATTTTTAACATGTGTATTTACTATGTGTATTTATTATGTGTATTTATATATGTATTGGGATACTTTTGCATTTATGCACAATAGTAGGGAAGGTTTTTATACCTCATCTCCTCTCCATCGTTTCCATGTTTGCCTTTTTGCACATCAACTCCAGTCCTTGCTAAAATATGATTGGCTTTTTGTACTGTACCCGGTTTTGGGACATAAGTGTACCCTGTCAGCGTTGAAATCATTTATTTTGACTTTATTAGTTCTTTTTGATTAACTTGGTTTGCGAACCAATGGTAGAGCTGCCTTAAATAAGTTTATGTTTTTGTATGAGTTTTTATTTATTTATTAGGTTTATAAGGGCACAATAGCACGTGTTATAATTATTTTATGCACTGAGCACTTTAGGTTGACCCTGCACATTAGCACTTTATAAATGGGATGTTAATATGTTGAATGTAACTATATGCAGACATAAGAGGAGTAATATAGCAGCATTTTAGTAGAGCATTTATGCAGTAAGATACTTTAAGAATGTGACAATCATTAGATATATGGACCTATATGAAAGTTTGGATACTATCACCAACGGATGACACGGTCATAAAAGTATTATGCTGTTAGTAGTCAGAAGTCCCCTTGGTTTTGGGATATATAAATTACTTATACAAGAGGAACGCATGGTTTTGCATATATTTAAAGCCTGATGTTATGTTTCTTTTAAATATATTCATTGTATTTATTTAATATATTTATCTCTATATTTATATAGGTCAGGGTTCTTGGTTTGTGCATTGGATATTAAATGCTCTTTCATAAGCATTTTTTGCACTTCTACACACTGTCAGTATCAACAGAATAGGCAGAGAATCTGTTCTGTTTTTTTAAATACTAAAATACTTGCTTGTAATGTAACATCAGCTCTCTAGTAGCGATCAATATTTTAAATGCTTTTCTCTGCAATTATTTTTTGTGAGTAACATATAATCCCGTATTTTAACACTTGTAACACTTGACGAAATTAGTTTAAAAAATGTGTGCATAGTCTGTTGTTCATTGTCACTGTGACCTAGAACCATGTGACCGGATGTGAATTGGTTTTTAACTCTGCAATGAGAACGCTTTCTCATGTGATCAAGGTCACGGCAGTGACCGAAACGCGTCAGAACAAGCTGGAGCGGTTTTTAATTAAATAGAAGTTTGGCACTAAAAGTGGAGTCCGTACCCTTTCTTCCCGTCGGAGCATGGATGGTCTGGGAACTTGGTTATTAAAGTGTAAAACATATATATAGACATATTCTACAGCATATTTAAAGGATGAGCTTTATTAGTGTACCTTTCAAACTCATATTTTTATAGTGAGCTTCCAGAATAATCCTTTTCAAACACTATTTTCCATTTCCGCAAAGACAGCGGAAGTCGCGATGATGTTGGTAATCGCGGATAGCTCGTGTTTTTCAACAACTCTGAAACATATATGTAGACATATTTTGAACAAGTTTAGTGTAGCTGTTTACTATTATAGTATTGAAAGTTCTGCTTTTATTTCCAATTTGAAAGAAAACTACTTTAAACTTGTATTTTGCATTTCTGCTTCACCACAGTAACCGCGAACATATCACTGCGAATATCACATGACCGGTAAAACAAGGAATATCATTGGATAATATACTTTTTATATCCAAACAACAAGAGAGAGAGGGATACCGAATCACTCTTAGCCCCCTATTAATAGTCTTAGTCAAACAACAAAAGAGTGAGTCCCAAGCCAAGGAGAAGAAAATATGTGGGAAAGTGAAGGATCACTCTTGTGATTAAAAGGACCCTCACTCACCAACCTAGTTGGTGACATGCTTCATCATTGGGTCCCCACCAGAGAGGCCGAATACCTCCCTGGTGTGCTACAACGCCTGGTTACAGCGGAGCAGGTTATTGTGTGTAATCCAAGTGTGATCAAGAGAAATGTGATTTAAAAAGTGGCCACTTCAACCATCAACAAACTTTATTAGTGGTGAAATGGGCACTATTAAAAACAATGTGGGGATGATACTGGCTAAATTGACCAGACTCATTCACTATGAAGAAAAAAATAAAATGGCCAACATGTTTCTGCCTTTAGTCGCAAACTTTGCAAGGCTTTCGTCAGGACCAAGAAATTCAGAAAAACACCACGGCGGTATACGCTCGCTAAGGCGTACCCTAACCTGTGGTGTAAAAGGAACTTGTACAACTTACAGTTTGTTGTTCAAGGCTTCAATATTTTTAAGCCACGTAACTTCAAAACAATGCGTGGAAGCGCCCCATGGGTCCTGGTGGGGGGTGCGAACTTGTAGTCACACTTACGCCAAAGTTCGTCACCCGTATTAAACCTGCACGTTCCCTATAGCAGGACCCCACAGTTGAAGTTACGTGGCTTAAAAAATATTGAAGCCTTGAACAACGAACTGTAAATTGTACAAGTTCCTTTTTACACCACAGGTTAGGGTACGCCTTAGCGAGCGTATACCGCCGTGGTGTTTTTCTGAATTTCTTGGTCCTGACGAAAGCCTTGCAAAGTTTGCGACTAAAGGCAGAAACATGTTGGCCATTTTATTTTTTTCTTCATAGTGAATGAGTCTGGTCAATTTAGCCAGTATCATCCCCCACATTGTTTTTAATAGTGCCCATTTCACCACTAATAAAGTTTGTTGATGGTTGAAGTGGCCACTTTTAAATCACATTTCACTTGATCACACTTGGATTACCCACAATAACCTGCTCCGCTGTAACCAGGTGTTGTAGCACACCAGGGAGGCATTCAGCCTCTCTGGTGGGGACCCAATGATGAAGCATGTCACCAACTAGGTTGGTGAGTGAGGGTCCTTTTTAATCACAAGAGTGATCCTTCACTTTCCCACATATTTTCTTCTCCTTGGCTTGGTAATATACTTTTTAGCAAAATCAATAGGAATCTTCTTTCATAGAACTTCATTCTGAGCAGGTGGATTTGTTTTGGTGTGCAAAGTATTTGGCCTTTTTTCCTATCAAAAATGACAACACAGGAAGGAGATGAGGGTCAGCAGGAACAACAGCTGGACCAGGATGTGGAGGAGGTGGAGACTGAAAATTTGGAAGAAGAGGAACCTCGACAAAAGAGAGCCAGTATGGCATGGGATTTTTTTCAAAATCCCATCAGGGGAACAGAAAACTGCTGCCAAACTTGTGGAATGCACAATCTGCAACAAGACCCTCTCTAGAGGGATGAACAAGACATATTTGTATGGGACATCATCCCTATACTATAATCTAAAAACCTGTGTGATTGAATATGTGCATGGTTAGTGTTTGGGTGATTGGGTAGTGGCTGAGTGAATGGATGAGTGCAAGAGTAGTGCCTGGTTGATGGGATGAGTGCATGGGTACTGGCTGAGCGATTCGATATGTTCATGGTTAGTTCCTGGGTGAATGCATGAGTGCATGGTAGTGCATGAGTGAATGGATGAGTGCAAGCGTAGTGCCTGGGTCATTGAACTAGTGAATGGATAGTGCCTGAGTGAATAGATGAGTGCAAGGGTAGTGCCTGGTTGATTGGATGTGTGCATGGGTAGTGCCTGAGTGAATGGATGAGTGCATGGATAATACCTGAGTGAATAGATGAGAGCATGGGTAGTGCCTGAGCAAATGGATGAGTGCAAGCATAGTGCCTGGGTGATTATGTGAGTGCATGGATAGTGCCAGGGCGATTGTAAGAATATATGATAGTGCCTGGGTGATTTAATGAGTGCATGGATACTGCCTGGGTAATTGGACGAGTACATGAGTAGTGCCTGCATGAGTGGATGAGTGTATTGGTAGTGCCTTAGTGAATGAATGAGTGCAAGGGTAGTGCCTGGATGATTGGATGAGTACATGAGTAGTGCCTGCATGAATGGATGAGTGCATTGGTAGTGCCTTAGTGAATAGATGAGTGCATGGGTAGTACCTGGGTGAATAGATATGTGCATGGGTAGTGCCTCGGTAAATGGATGAGTGCATGGGTACTGCATGAATGAATGGATGAGTACAAGCATAGTACCTGGGTCATTGGATGATTGTATGGGTAGTGCCTGAGTGAATGGATGAGTGCATGTGTAGTGCCCAAATGAATGAATGAGTGCAAGGGTAGTGCCTGGGTTAATGGATGAGTGCCTGGTAGTGCCTGAGTGAATGGATGAGTGCAAGGTCAGTGCCCGGGTGATAGTGTGAGTGCCTGGATAGTGCCTGGGTGATTGTAAGAATGTATGAGTAGTGCCTGGGTGAATGGATGAGTGCATGGGTACTGCCTGTGTGATTGGATGAGTGCCTGGGTAGTGCCTCAGTGAATGAATGAGTGCAAGGATAGTGACTGAGTGAATGGATGAGTGCATGGATAATGGCTGGGTGAATGAATGAATGTATGAGTAGTGCCTGGGTGAATGGATGAGCACATGGGTAGTGGCTGGGTGAATAGATGAGTGCATGGGTAGTGCCTAGGTGAATGGATGTGTGTATGGATAGTGCCTGGGTGAATGGATGAGTGCATGGGTAGTGTCTGAGTAAATGGATGAGTACATAGGTACTGCATGAGTGAATGGATGAGTGCAAGGTCAGTGCCTGGGTTGTTGTTTGAGTGCATGGATAGTGCATGGGTGATTGGGAGAATATATGAGTACTGCCTGGTTGATTGGATGAGTGCATCGGTACTGCCTGGTTGATTGGATGAGTGCATCGGTACTGCCTGGTTGATTGGATGAGTACATGAGTAGTGACTAGGTGAGTGGATGAGTGCATGGCTAATGCCTAGGTGATTGGGGGAGTGCATAGATAGTGCTTGAGTGAATGGATGAGTGCATGGGTACTGCTTCGGTGATTGGATGAGTGCATGGGTAGTGCCTGAGTAAATGGATGAGTACATGCAAACTGCCTGAGTAAATGGATGAGTGCAAGGGTAGTGCCTGGATGCCTGGTTGAGTGCATGGGTAGTGCCTGAGTGAATGGAGGAGTGCAAGGGTAGTGCCTCAGTGAATGAATGAGTGCAAGGATAGAGCCTGAGTGAATGGATAAGTGCATGGATAATGACTGGGTGAATGAATGAGTGTATGGGTAGTGGCTGAGTGAATGGAGGAGTGCATGGGTAGTGGCTAGGTGAATAGATGAGTGCATGGGTAGTGCCTGGGTGAATAGATGAGGAAAAGGGTAGTGCCTGGGTGATTGGATATGTGCATCATTAGTACCTGGGTTAACTAGATGAGTGCATGCATAGTGTGTGAATGAATGGATAAGTGCAAGGGTAGTACCTGAGTAAATGACTGAATGGAAGGGTAACGCCTGAGTGATTGCATGAATGCAAGGGTAGTGCCTGGGTGATTGGGTAAGTGCATGAATAGTGACTGGGTGAATGAGGATGGGATTGGTAGTGCTGTGGTAAATGGATGTCTGCAAGGGTAGTGCCTGAGTGAATGGATGAGTGCATGGATAATGGCTAGGTGAATGAATGAGGGCATGGGTAGTGCCTGGGTGAATGGATGAGTGCATGGGTAGTACCTGAGTGAATATATGAGTGAATGGGTAGTGTCTGAGTGAATAGATGAGTGCATGGGTACTGGCTGGGTGAATGGATAAGTAGAAGGGTTTTGCCTGGGTGATTGGATGTGTGCATGCGTAGTGCCTGGGTGAATGGATGAGTGCATGGGTAGTGCCTGAATGAATGGATGAGTGCATGGGTAGTGCGTGAGTGAATGGATGAGTGCAAGGGTACTGCCTTGGTCATTAGATGAGTGCATGGGTAGTGCCGGATTGAATGGATGAGGCACATGCGTGGTGCCTGATTGAATGGCTGAGTGCAAGGATAGTGCCTGGCCAACTGGATGAGTGCATGGGTAGTACCTGGGTAAATGGCTGAGTGCATGGGTAGTGCCAGAGTGAATGGAAGAGTGCATAAGTAGTGCCTGAGTGACTGGGTATGTGCATGGTTAGTATTTGTGTGATTGCATAGTGCATGGGTAGAGGTTGAGTGAATGGATGAGTGCAAGAGTAGTGTCTGGGTGATTGCATGAGTGCATGGGTAGTGCCTGAGTGTTTTGATATGTGCATGGTTAGTGCCTGGGTGAATGGATAAGTGCATGGGTACTGCGTGAATGAATGGATGACTACAAGCATAGTACTTGGGTCATTGGATGAGTATATGGGTAGAGCCTGAGTGAATGGATGAGTGCCTGTGTAGTGCCTGAGTGAATGAATGAGTGGAAAGGTAGTGCCTAGGTTAATGGATGTGTGCATGGGTAGTGGCTAGTTGAATGGATGACTGTATGGATAATGCTTGAGTGAATGGATGAGTGCAAGGGTGGTGCCCAGGTGATAGTGTGACTGTATGGGTACTGCCTGGGTTATTGGATGAGTGCATGAGTAGTGCCTGGGTGATTGGATGAGTGCGTGTGTACTGCCTGTGTAACTGGATGAGTGCATGGGTAGTGCCTCAGTGAATGAATGAGTGGAAGGATATTGCCTGAGTGAATGGATGTGTGCATGGATAATGGCTGGGTGAATGAATGAGTGTATGGGTAGTGGCTGAGTGAATGGAGGAGTGCATGGGCAGTGCATCAGTGAACGGATGAGTACAAGGGTAGTACCTGAGTAAATGTATGAGTGCATGGATAATGGCTGGGTGAATGAATGAGTGTATGGGTAGTGCCTGGGTGAATGGATGAGTGTATGGGTAGTGGCTGAGTGAATGGAGGAGTGCATGGGCAGTGCCTCAGTGAACGGATGAGTACAAGGGTAGTACCTGAGTAAATGTATGAGTGCATGGATAATGGCTGGGTGAATGAATGAGTGTATGGGTAGTACCTGGGTGAATGGATGAGTGCATGGGTAGTCCCTGGGTGAATAGATGAGTAGAAGGGTAGTGCCTGGGTGATTGGATATGAGCCTTGATAGTACCTGGGTTAACTAGATGAGTGCATGCATAGTGTGTGAATGAATGGATCAGTGCAAGGGTAGAACCTGAGTAAATGAATGAAAGGAAGGGTAACGCCTGAGTGATTGGATGAGTGCAAGTTAGTGCCTGGGTGATTGCATGAATGTAAGGATAGTGCCTGGGTGATTGGGTAAGTGCATGAATAGTGCCTGGGTGAATGAAGGATGGGATTGGTAGTGCTGTGGTGAGTGGATGTGTGCAAGGGAAGTGCCTGAGTGAATGGATGAGTGCATGGATAATGGCTAGGTGAATGAATGAGGGCATGGGTAGTGCCTGGGTGAATGGATGAGTGCATGGGTAGTACCTGAGTGAATATATGAGTGAATGGGTAGTGTCTGAGTGAATAGATGAGTGCATGGGTACTGGCTGGGTGAATGGATAAGTAGAAGGGTTTTGCCTGGGTGATTGGATGTGTGCATGCATAGTGCCTGGGAGAATGGATGAGTGCATGGGTAGTGCCTGAATAAATGAATGAGTGCATGGGTAGTGCGTGAGTGAATGGATGAGTGAAAGGGTACTGCCTGGGTCATTAGATGAGTGCCTGGATAGTGCCGGATTGAATGGATGAGTACATGCATGGTGCCTGATGGAATTGCTGAGTGCAAGGATAGTGCCTGGCCAACTGGATGAGTGCATGGGTAGTACCTGGGTAAATGGATGAGTGCATGGGTAGTGCCAGAGTGAATGGAAGAGTGCATAAGTAGTGCCTGAGCATGGTTAGTATTTGGGTGATCGCATGAGTAGAGGTTGAGTGAATGGATGAGTGCAAGAGTAGTGTCTGGGTGATAGTATGAGTGCATGGGTAGTGCCTGAGTGATTCGATATGTGCATGGTTAGTGCCTGGGTGAATGGATGAGTGCATGGGTACTGTGTGAATGAATGGATGACTACAAGCATAGTACCTGGGTCATTGGATGAGTATATGGGTAGAGCCTGAGTGAATGGATGAGTGCATGTGTAGTGCCTGAGTGAATGAATGAGTGGAAGGGTAGTGCCTGGGTTAATGGATGTGTGCATGGGTAGTGGCTAGTTGAATGGATGACTGTATGGATAATACTTGAGTGAATGGATGAGTGCATGGATAGTGCCTGGGTGATTGGAAGAATGTATGAGTAGTGCCTGGGTGATTGGATGAGTGCATGGGTACTGTCTGGGTTATTGGATGAATGCATGAGTAGTGCTTGCATGAGTGGATGAGTGCATGGGTAGTGCCTCAGTGAATGGATGAGTGCATGGATAATGCTGGGTGAATGAATGAGTGATTGGGTAGTGCCTGGGTGAATGGATGAGTGTATGGGTAGTGGCTGAGTGAATGGAGGAGTGCATGGGCAGTGCCTCCGTGAACAGATGAGTGCAAGGGTAGCACCTGAGAAAACAAATGAATGGAAGGGTAACACCTAAGTGATTGGATGAGTACAAGTTAGTGCCTGGGTGATTTAATGAGTGCAAGGGTAGTGCCTGGGTGATTGGGTGAGTGCATGGATAGTGCCTGAGTGAATGAATGCATAGTGATTGCGTGATTGGGTGTGTGCATGGATAGTACCTGAGTGATTGAATGAGTGCATGGGTAGTGCCTGAGTGAAGGGATGAGTGCAAGGGTAGTGCCTGAGTGAATGGATGAGTGCATGGGGAGTGCCTGAGTGAATGAAGGAGTGCAATGGTAGTGCCATGGTGAATGGATGAATGCAAAGGTAGTGCCTGAGTGAATGGATGAGTGCATAGATAATGGCTGGGTGAATGAGGGCGTGGGCAGTGCCTGGGTGAATGGATGAGTGCATGGGTAGTGCCTGAGTGATTGTATTTGTGAATGGGTAGTGTCTGGGTGAATAGATGAGTGCATGTGTAGTACCTGGGTGAATGGGTAAGTAGGAGGGTAGTGCCTGGGTGATTGGATGTGTGCATGTGTAGTGCCTGGGTAAATGGATAAGTAGAAGGGTAGTGCCTGGGTGATTGGATGTGTGCATGGGTAGTGCCTGAGCAAATGGATTAGTGCATGGGTAGTGCTGAGTGAATGGATGAGTGCAAGTGTACTACATGGGTTATTATATGAGTGCATGGGTGGTGCCTGGGTGAATGGATGAGTGGAAGCATAGTGCCTGAGTGAATGGATGAATGCAAGGGTAATGCCTGGGTGACTGGATGAGTGCATGGGTAGTGGTTGAGTGAATGGATCAGTGCAATAGTAGTGTTTGGGTGATTGTATGAGTGCATGGATAGTGCCTAGGTGATTGGGGAGTGCATAGATAGTGCTTGAGTGAATGGATGAGTGCATGGGTACTGCTTCGGTGATTGGATGAGTGCATGGGTAGTGCCTGAGTAAATGGATGAGTACATGCAAACTGCCTGAGTAAATGGATGAGTGCAAGGGTAGTGCCTGGATGCCTGGTTGAGTGCATGGGTAGTGCCTGAGTGAATGGAGGAGTGCAAGGGTAGTGCCTCAGTGAATGAATGAGTGCAAGGATAGAGCCTGAGTGAATGGATAAGTGCATGGATAATGACTGGGTGAATGAATGAGTGTATGGGTAGTGGCTGAGTGAATGGAGGAGTGCATGGGTAGTGGCTAGGTGAATAGATGAGTGCATGGGTAGTGCCTGGGTGAATAGATGAGGAAAAGGGTAGTGCCTGGGTGATTGGATATGTGCATCATTAGTACCTGGGTTAACTAGATGAGTGCATGCATAGTGTGTGAATGAATGGATAAGTGCAAGGGTAGTACCTGAGTAAATGACTGAATGGAAGGGTAACGCCTGAGTGATTGCATGAATGCAAGGGTAGTGCCTGGGTGATTGGGTAAGTGCATGAATAGTGACTGAGGTGAATGAGGATGGGATTGGTAGTGCTGTGGTAAATGGATGTCTGCAAGGGTAGTGCCTGGAGTGAATGGATGAGTGCATGGATAATGGCTAGGTGAATGAATGAGGGCATGGGTAGTGCCTGGGTGAATGGATGAGTGCATGGGTAGTACCTGGAGTGAATATATGAGTGAATGGGTAGTGTCTGAGTGAATAGATGAGTGCATGGGTACTGGCTGGGTGAATGGATAAGTAGAAGGGTTTTGCCTGGGTGATTGGATGTGTGCATGCGTAGTGCCTGGGTGAATGGATGAGTGCATGGGTAGTGCCTGAATGAATGGATGAGTGCATGGGTAGTGCGTGAGTGAATGGATGAGTGCAAGGGTACTGCCTTGGTCATTAGATGAGTGCATGGGTAGTGCCGGATTGAATGGATGAGGCACATGCGTGGTGCCTGATTGAATGGCTGAGTGCAAGGATAGTGCCTGGCCAACTGGATGAGTGCATGGGTAGTACCTGGGTAAATGGCTGAGTGCATGGGTAGTGCCAGAGTGAATGGAAGAGTGCATAAGTAGTGCCTGAGTGACTGGGTATGTGCATGGTTAGTATTTGTGTGATTGCATAGTGCATGGGTAGAGGTTGAGTGAATGGATGAGTGCAAGAGTAGTGTCTGGGTGATTGCATGAGTGCATGGGTAGTGCCTGAGTGTTTTGATATGTGCATGGTTAGTGCCTGGGTGAATGGATAAGTGCATGGGTACTGCGTGAATGAATGGATGACTACAAGCATAGTACTTGGGTCATTGGATGAGTATATGGGTAGAGCCTGAGTGAATGGATGAGTGCCTGTGGAGTGCCTGAGTGAATGAATGAGTGGAAAGGTAGTGCCTAGGTTAATGGATGTGTGCATGGGTAGTGGCTAGTTGAATGGATGACTGTATGGATAATGCTTGAGTGAATGGATGAGTGCAAGGGTGGTGCCCAGGTGATAGTGTGAGTGTATGGGTACTGCCTGGGTTATTGGATGAGTGCATGAGTAGTGCCTGGGTGATTGGATGAGTGCGTGTGTACTGCCTGTGTAACTGGATGAGTGCATGCGTAGTGCCTCAGTGAATGAATGAGTGGAAGGATATTGCCTGAGTGAATGGATGTGTGCATGGATAATGGCTGGGTGAATGAATGAGTGTATGGGTAGTGGCTGAGTGAATGGAGGAGTGCATGGGCAGTGCATCAGTGAACGGATGAGTACAAGGGTAGTACCTGAGTAAATGTATGAGTGCATGGATAATGGCTGGGTGAATGAATGAGTGTATGGGTAGTGCCTGGGTGAATGGATGAGTGTATGGGTAGTGGCTGAGTGAATGGAGGAGTGCATGGGCAGTGCCTCAGTGAACGGATGAGTACAAGGGTAGTACCTGAGTAAATGTATGAGTGCATGGATAATGGCTGGGTGAATGAATGAGTGTATGGGTAGTACCTGGGTGAATGGATGAGTGCATGGGTAGTCCCTGGGTGAATAGATGAGTAGAAGGGTAGAGCCTGGGTGATTGGATATGAGCCTTGATAGTACCTGGGTTAACTAGATGAGTGCATGCATAGTGTGTGAATGAATGGATCAGTGCAAGGGTAGAACCTGAGTAAATGAATGAAAGGAAGGGTAACGCCTGAGTGATTGGATGAGTGCAAGTTAGTGCCTGGGTGATTGCATGAATGTAAGGATAGTGCCTGGGTGATTGGGTAAGTGCATGAATAGTGCCTGGGTGAATGAAGGATGGGATTGGTAGTGCTGTGGTGAGTGGATGTGTGCAAGGGAAGTGCCTGAGTGAATGGATGAGTGCATGGATAATGGCTAGGTGAATGAATGAGGGCATGGGTAGTGCCTGGGTGAATGGATGAGTGCATGGGTAGTACCTGAGTGAATATATGAGTGAATGGGTAGTGTCTGTGTGAATAGATGAGTGCATGGGTACTGGCTGGGTGAATGGATAAGTAGAAGGGTTTTGCCTGGGTGATTGGATGTGTGCATGCATAGTGCCTGGGAGAATGGATGAGTGCATGGGTAGTGCCTGAATAAATGAATGAGTGCATGGGTAGTGCGTGAGTGAATGGATGAGTGAAAGGGTACTGCCTGGGTCATTAGATGAGTGCCTGGATAGTGCCGGATTGAATGGATGAGTACATGCATGGTGCCTGATGGAATTGCTGAGTGCAAGGATAGTGCCTGGCCAACTGAATGAGTGCATGGGTAGTACCTGGGTAAATGGATGAGTGCATGGGTAGTGCCAGAGTGAATGGAAGAGTGCATAAGTAGTACCTGAGCATGGTTAGTATTTGGGTGATCGCATGAGTAGAGGTTGAGTGAATGGATGAGTGCAAGAGTAGTGTCTGGGTGATAGTATGAGTGCATGGGTAGTGCCTGAGTGATTCGATATGTGCATGGTTAGTGCCTGGGTGAATGGATGAGTGCATGGGTACTGTGTGAATGAATGGATGACTACAAGCATAGTACCTGGTCATTGGATGAGTATATGGGTAGAGCCTGAGTGAATGGATGAGTGCATGTGTAGTGCCTGAGTGAATGAATGAGTGGAAGGGTAGTGCCTGGGTTAATGGATGTGTGCATGGGTAGTGGCTAGTTGAATGGATGACTGTATGGATAATACTTGAGTGAATGGATGAGTGCATGGATAGTGCCTGGGTGATTGGAAGAATGTATGAGTAGTGCCTGGGTGATTGGATGAGTGCATGGGTACTGTCTGGGTTATTGGATGAATGCATGAGTAGTGCTTGCATGAGTGGATGAGTGCATGGGTAGTGCCTCAGTGAATGGATGAGTGCATGGATAATGCTGGGTGAATGAATGAGTGAGTGGGTAGTGCCTGGGTGAATGGGTGAGTGTATGGGTAGTGGCTGAGTGAATGGAGGAGTGCATGGGCAGTGCCTCCGTGAACAGATGAGTGCAAGGGTAGCACCTGAGAAAACAAATGAATGGAAGGGTAACACCTAAGTAATTGGATGAGTACAAGTTAGTGCCTGGGTGATTTAATGAGTGCAAGGGTAGTGCCTGGGTGATTGGGTGAGTGCATGGATAGTGCCTGAGTGAATGAATGCATAGTGATTGCGTGATTGGGTGTGTGTGCATGGATAGTACCTGAGTGATTGAATGAGTGCATGGGTAGTGCCTGAGTGAAGGGATGAGTGCAAGGGTAGTGCCTGAGTGAATGGATGAGTGCATGGGGAGTGCCTGAGTGAATGAAGGAGTGCAATGGTAGTGCCATGGTGAATGGATGAATGCAAAGGTAGTGCCTGAGTGAATGGATGAGTGCATAGATAATGGCTGGGTGAATGAGGGCGTGGGCAGTGCCTGGGTGAATGGATGAGTGCATGGGTAGTGCCTGAGTGATTGTATTTGTGAATGGGTAGTGTCTGGGTGAATAGATGAGTGCATGTGTAGTACCTGGGTGAATGGGTAAGTAGGAGGGTAGTGCCTGGGTGATTGGATGTGTGCATGTGTAGTGCCTGGGTAAATGGATAAGTAGAAGGGTAGTGCCTGGGTGATTGGATGTGTGCATGGGTAGTGCCTGAGCAAATGGATTAGTGCATGGGTAGTGCTGAGTGAATGGATGAGTGCAAGTGTACTACATGGGTTATTATATGAGTGCATGGGTGGTGCCTGGGTGAATGGATGAGTGGAAGCATAGTGCCTGAGTGAATGGATGAATGCAAGGGTAATGCCTGGGTGACTGGATGAGTGCATGGGTAGTGGTTGAGTGAATGGATCAGTGCAATAGTAGTGTTTGGGTGATTGTATGAGTGCATGGATAGTGCCTGAGTGATTTGATATGTACATGGTTAGGGCCTTGGTGAATGGATGAGTGCATGGGTACTGCATGAGTGAATGGATGGGTACAAGCATAGTACCTGGGTCATTGGATGAGTGTATGGGTAGTGCCTGAGTGGATGGATGAGTGCATGTGTAGTGCCTGAGTGAATGAATGAGTGCAAGGGTAGTGACTGGGTTAATGGATGTGTGCTTGGGTAGTGGCAAGATGAATGGATGACTGTATGAATAATGCCTGAGTGAATAGATGAGTACGTGGGTAGTGCCTGAGTGAATGGATGAGTGCAAGTGTAGTGCCTGGGTGATTGGAGGGATGTATGAGTAGTGCCTGGGTGATTGGATGAGTGCATGGGTACTGCCTGGGTAATTGGATGAGTGCATGAGTAGTGCCTGGGTGAGTGGATGATTGCATAGGTACTGCCTGTGTGATTGGACGAATGCATGAGAAGTGCCTGGGTGAGTGGATGAGTACATGGGTAGTGTCTCAGTGAATAGATGCGTGCAAGGGTAGTATCTGGGTGATTGGATGAGTGCATGAATAGTGCTTAGATGATTGTGGGAGAGCATAAATAGTGCCTGAGTGCATGGATGAGTGCATGGGTACTGCTTGGATGATTGGATTAGTGCATGGTAGTGCCTGGTTGATTGTATGAGTGCGTGGATAGCACATAGGTGACTGGATGATTGCAAGAGTAGCACCTGGATGATTGAATGAGTGCAAAGGTAGAGTCTGGGTCATTGGATGAGTGCAAGGGTAGTGGCTTGGTAATTGGGTGAGTGCATGGATAGTGCCTGGGTGATTAGATGAATGCATTGGTACTACCTGGGTGATTAGATGAGTCCATGAGTAGTGCCTGGGTGAGTGGATGAGTGCATGTGTAGTGCCTCAGTGAATGGATGAGTGCGTACATAGTGTATGTGTGTTTGCATAGGGCATGGGTAGCGCCTGTGTGATTGGATGAGTGTCTGAGTAGTGGCTGGGAGATTAGATGAATTCAAGAGCTGTACCTGAGTGATTTGATGACTGCTTAGGTAGTGGCTGGGAGATGGGATGAGTACATGAGTAGTAACTCAATGAATCCACTACTAGATTAGTGATTTGACATACATAATATATCTCGACCTCCAACCACTGTGAAAAAATAGAAACAGACAAAAATGTATTAGATTTCATTTTGAACATTAGTCAACCAAACAATATACAATATTTTATAACCAAAACTTTAATTCAACATAGAGAAATGCTTTACTGTTTTTTCCTGTTTTCAGCTTTCATACTTGTTCACTTTCAACAGTGATTTGTATGAAGACTCATGAATCAGTGGGAAAAAACAATCAATGGATTGTTAAAAAAGCAAATGTGCACAGTTGATCATTACAACTATGTCATAGTGTTCACTGCACTCTCTACAAGTTTTTAATACTGGCTTGTGGATAGGTTACTATCTTAATGAAAGCAACTATATGTTAAAACTGTTTCTGATATTTTTATATCTGGTACAAAATGTCCAACAATTATGGAGCAGTCTTCATTTTTGTATATACTTTTGTAAACATCATCCCTGTTAGGCCAAATGATGTCTAAAATGTGGTTAGTCCATGTATGAAAAACATAACTCATAGTACTACGTAGAAGTTGCTGTAGCAGAAACAAAAGGGGTCTTTTCTTAGTGGTGAAGAGACTTTTCACATGCAACTTAAGGCTACTGTTATTATAGTACCTCCAATTACTTTTTATCTGTAGTAACACAATGTAGTCCTCACATATTTATAAATTCCTTTTCCCCAGTTAAAAAAAGACCTTCATTTCTAACAGATTGCTGTAGACAATACCCTTAATAGGCCGAATAATATCTCAGAAACATATAATCCATATATATGTCAACACAATTCCACATTTTCTCATCCTAGATTCTCCCTAGAACTTCGGTTCTAGAAATAGCAGATATGAGTTTGGTAACTTTTGGGTAGTCTTGATTTGAATGTTACTTGTATGTCATTGCACTCTGTTCATCCTGTTTGACATCTTAAATATATTGGGTAGTGTCCAGAGGTTATATTAACTCCTTCATGAAATATGATTGCTATAGTTGTGAAAGTTATTTTTGAGATTGAAATTTGTACAGTTTTAAAGTTTATCATTTCAGTTCCTAATTTAGTGCCATCCACTCTGCATCATTGTAGCATGACTATGATATATTTTCCATACCTCTGTAGAAACAAAGTTGACCTAAGTTCTGATCCATAGTTTGGACAGGTCATATCTTGATGGGCATTTGTAGTTAAATTTCCGAATGGCACAGCTTCACAATCTGGCAATGTCAAGTATAGGAATCGTTCTGAATTGATTTCAGTGCTAGACGTAAATTCAAAATCTTCACAGTTATGGTTAAACCAAATAAGTCATTGATATTCACATCTTTTTTGTCTGATAGTGCTAGCATTACCATGAGAAATTCTTGAGCATCCTCCTGAAGAGTTTGAGAAAACACTACTGATCCTATACAGTCATCGGTATGTTTTCTTATTCCAGTAAACTGCACAGTTGTGAAGGAATTCTTTTATCTACCTTTTATTTAATAGAATTTTTAAAATGAGGCAAATGATATAGTCCATTTAACAATATATTTGCATAGCAGTTCACTCCATATTTATTATCAAAGTGATAGCCTTGTATTTCCTTATTGTGCTCTAGTTTTTTTTCTTTCCACCTTGTTGATTTTCTTTCTGTTCATCTTTCTGTTCAACTCTGATAGACTGTTTTGACAGTTTCTGCTTTGGACACAGTATTGCTTTTTGAACCACAGGATACTGGCCTAAATGAGGAGCATATTGAGCTCTTAACCAATTATACTTCATTACACAGCTCACATCAGCACTTACTTTCTTCTTATCAAAATCAATCAGAAATAAACCAGACAATGTTCTAATTTGCGACAAAGCAACATATGACATTCCTTCTTTGAGTACACTACTGCCAATATTAACAAGACCTGTATCCACACTTAAACCTTGCGATTTTGTGAATAGTTACTGCATACTCTAAAGACACTGGAAACAGCTTTCGCTGGGCATGCAGGTTTTTCACAAGTAGGAAATGTACAACGCCTCTACCAATCTGCTTAACTTTAGCAACATCATCACATTTTATGGCTAAATATTCCACATTATTTCTGTTTGGATAATTAACTAATTTCATAACTTTACCCATTGCACCCTTCACTAGCCCTTCTTCAACATTTATATTATGACGTAATATTACACAACAATTTTTACAGATACTTATCTGTTTTTCTAATCCTGCGGTTTTCGACACAGACTTTCTATTGCAGTTTTTCTGTTAGTATCACTGTAACTTCTTGATGTTCCATTTTTTATCATTTGCTCTAATTTTGACGATCTCTTCTTTTTCCAGTTGCAATAATTGTTCATAGAATTTACTACACTCTTCAAAAGTTGGCATCAAACAAACAATAGACTTTTCTTCCTCAAATTTGTACATTACTTCAGCAGTTGAAACATTACTTGGAAACACATTTTTGATGAGAGGGGTTTGTAATACTGTCTTTCCCTCTTTTGTGAGGACTCCCACTCTTTTATCCTTTAGTACATCTGCACATTGCATATCTGATGCTTGGCGCATATTTTGGATTAACTCTTTGTATTGAAAGTTTCCCCAAATGTTTTCATTTCCAATACTTCCTAGTGAATTCCTTGTTTCATTCTGTAGTAGTTTCTAGAATACATGTCGTCCTTTACGGGAGTTAGTTGTAGCAGGTCTCCAAAGACTATTAAGTGTTATCCTCCAAAAAGTACATCATAGTCAGTTTTTAATATTTGCTGCATTCTTAAATGTATAAAAGCTAGCATTAGGTTAGATACCATGCTGACTTCATCAATAATTAGTAGCTTTAATTTCTTTAATACTCTTGCCACTTTATGACAAGCATCACCATTGTAATTTGTTGCATTGTTCAACAGGCACCATTAATAATCGATGAAGCGTAACTCCTTTAACATTATGAGCAGCTAAGTCTGTTGGTGCAGTGACTACACACGACAAATTGGAATCTGTTGTCTTCTGTAGGTAATTTGTCAGTACTTTAATCAAGAAGCTTTTTCCAGTTCCAGCTTGACCACTTATATACAATAGAACTGTTTTACATGTAGAAAATGCACACTTTTTATTCTCATGGAGAAATCCATGTTCTACTTTACCTTTACCTCTTTAAAAATGTCTTTCTGATCTGCATTCAATTGATGTATTAGTAGTTTTAGATCCACAGTTTCCTATCCTACTTGCTGCATTGCATTCTCCAACTCATTCATAGCTATTGCAGCTTCTTTTTTAATGATTGGCTGTCCAAGAGAATTTTGACTTCCAGGTGCTGAATTTTGACTGCTCTGAGAACTCTCTCTTGCTATCTCAGCAGCAATTGTTTCTTCTTGTGCAGTCTCATCTCTCAACATTTGAAGATGCACTGGAAACACAGAGCACTCAATGCTGTCTTTCACATTGTTAAATGAGTCTTCCTAACAGTAAAATTCTCCAAGTAGCTCACTTTCAGTTCGCCATAGCTTAAACAACTGTAACAAGGCTAAATAGAAAAATCTCTTTTGTCTGCAGTTTGGCAACTTAGCTTTCGATGGTTGATTTAATTTCCTTTGTTATGTCTCACCAAACATCCTTTACATCCAGCCACAGCAAATTTACCTTCATCTATGTTTTCACTGACATTACTTCTGGAAAGTATAATGTTGAAGTATTTTCCAGATGATGACTTCTTTTTGGATAGTACGTATCCTGCGTGTTACTTTTCAGAATATCTGTACTGTGTGGCTCAAATTCTGCAAGTTATTGAATTTCAGGAAAAGTCTTCAGTACTCTGTTACGAGTATTAGTAAGCCCTAAACTCACCCATAGATCTTCTCTAGATTTAGAAAGCAAACTAGCTGAGCTTAAACGGTCTACACATTCATAGGAGCCTATCTCTCTGTAAGAAAGCAATTTCAATTCAATACGTTTTTATTGGTTGTCCGAAGCAAAACAATGTATAATACATAGAGTACAAAAAATACAAAAAATACCAAAAGCAAAAGAAAATACAGCACAGTTCAAATCTTAGAGAACATAAATAGAGACAAAATAGGTGAATAAACCATCAGCACTGCGTCAGCAAAATAACATAAGTGAAAATAACATAGATGGCACAAGGGATCTATCTTACGGCAGAAACAGATAACATGGAAGGCTATTTCGTTTGGTATATATCTAGTGGTTGCAAGACTTTCGACTTAATCTCAGAACAATTATATCACACCGCGCGAGATATAGACGGTGATTAGAGGTTAAAGATCCTTGATGTGTGCCCCTCTAGGTGACATGGTAGAGATGTCGGTCATGAAGGGTCTCCGTACGGTACTGTGTAAGAGCGTAGGGTAGTTTGAGAGACAGTTCACGGTGGTTTGTATGATTCAAAGAAGAGATCAAGGGATTCCCACATGCTTCTAATCGGGGACTTCCACGGGGAGTTGTGGAGCGCTATATTATCAGCACCTCGCAGGTTAGTGACCCAATTCAGCCAGTGTTTAAAGGACGTTTTGCGAGTATCCTTCCAATTGTTGAAAATTATCTTAAATGCTGCTGTGAGAAGTAGGTCAAGGAGTGCCTTGTCATTTTCACACAAGGAGTCTGCTCTTGTAGGAGCAAAAAGTAGAGCCGGGAGGTCCCTGCTTGTATCGAGGGGGAAAAGTTTAGATATGAATTCAAGGACTTTATCCCAATAGGAAGTCACACACGGGCAAAGAGTTAGTAGGTGTTCTAAGTCCCCTACTGCACCATTGCAGTTCCAACAGATATCGTCTTCACGGATTTTGTGTTTGTGTAGTCGGGCTGGTGTCCAGTATGCCCTGTGTAGGAGCCAGAACTTTGTGTGGGATAGCACCGGGCTGATTTTATTTTTAAATACTGAGTTCCATGTCCAGGACCAATCTGAGTCTGAGATCGGGGTTTTGGAGTTCGATTCCCAAAAGGATGTGACCTTCTCATTAAGTGTAGAGTGTTGGGGGCCCAGTAATTTGTAGACTCGGGAGACCTGATGACCCAATGCGTTTATTTTCGAGAGATATTGCGGGAGGGATGGTGTTAGGGCTGAGAGGTTTGCCTTAGCTAGGGCAGCTTTTATTTTCAAGAAGTAGTAGAATTCTATTGGCTCAAGTTGATATGTGGACTGCAGGTCCTTAAAGGATAGGGGTTGTGTGCCTGCGTAGAGTTGGTGGGGAAAATAGATGCCTTTACTGATCCATATAGCATTATACAAGGTGCATCCTTTATATAGAATTTTGCGATTATACCAAATGGATTCTAAGTTAGATTTCTTAACGCTGATGTCTAGTAGTTTGTCTATTTTCAAGAGGGAGGATTTTGTGTTTTTGAAGATGGTGCTTGAGCATGTAATTCGGTTAAGATTCGTGGTGAGGAGGGTTGCCGGGGGATACCATTGAGGATATATTTCTCAATGTCAAGCCATACAGGGGTGTATCCTGCTGGAGATGTCAGCCAATGAGAGCCCTGTTTTGCGAGGAAAGCCGACTGATAACGCTTAAAATCAGCTAGATTAACCCCACCTAGCCTTTTGGGGAGCCTGAGTTTCTTCATGCTGATTCTTGCCTTCTTCCCTTTCCATAGGAAGTTCGAGAGAAGTATGTTTAGTTTGTGATGGAAATCCTCCGATAAAACGAGGGGCAGCATTGTTATCAGATAATTTACCAAGGGGAGACCATCATTTTTATGGTCTCAACTCTGCCCCACCAAGTTATGAATCTGGGTGACCAAGCATCCAATAATGTTTTGATCTTCTCCAGTGTTTTAGTTTCGTTATGTTGGAGTGTCTCCAGTATAGTGGAGCAGAATTCGATCCCCAGGTATTTAATGTGGTTCGGTTGCCATGTAAGGCCTGAGTTGCCTAGCATTTCACGCGTACTATGGACATTAAGGGATTTGACCACAAAAATCAGACAGTGGACCAAAAGCAACCAATAAGGAACCAATCACATAAAGTCACCAATTCAAATCAGGCAATACAAAAGTATCATGTGTGCACGTCTCCAAAGGTACCCCCTGTCCAAGGGCACTCCCCTGAAACCAGGGGCAACAAAATGAAAAACTAAATCAGAGCTGCACCACTTTACAGGGAACTTAAATTCATGTAAATAGTCAATGTTCAATGAAGCAGTTGTACAGAGATCCAATTTTCTCTTCTTTATTAGTTCAATCTTTAAGAACAAACATATAACCGGGTGGCGTGAGACTTCCCACTACGAAGTATGTTCGTCGAGTTCTGGATATGTCCAAAGGAGCGCTGATTGTACAATAACAGATCAAGCTTTTGGTTATCATACCACGCGCTCTGTATTAATTATTGCTGATCTCTAATCGATATAAAGAATTTGGACGCTTATTGGACAGTCTATCATCTTTATTTAATCGGATCATCCGTTGGCTTGATATATGAGCTTTACGTATTGGTGCGATTGTCACCATTGCCTGTTTGTCCATTCGTTTGAGGTTATTACCTCTATTTTTACCTTGGTCCATATAGACTTATCAATGCCTTGATGAAGTCCTGTGTTTCAGGACGAAACGCGTTGGCTGTTTGTTCTTAAAGATTGAACTAATAAAGAAGAGAAAATTGGATCTCTGTACAACTGCTTCATTGAACATTGACTATTTACATGAATTTAAGTTCCCTGTAAAGTGGTGCAGCTCTGATTTAGTTTTTTCATTAAGGATTTGACCTCAGATTTGTCGCGATTGAGTTTGTAACCAGAGTGTCTAGAGTATGCGTCTATCGTGTCCATCAGGGCTTTAATGGAATCTTCCGGGTTTTCTGTGACGATCAATATGTCGTCTGCGGCTAATTTTACTCGCGTGTCGCCAAAGAGAACCCCGGTAATGTCCTTATGGTGTTTAATGTCTTGGATCAGTGGCTCTAGTGCTAGGAGGAAGAGAGCCGGAGAGAGGGGGCAGCCCTGTCTAGTTCCTTGTTCTAAATGGAATGACTCCGATAGGGAGCCATTAATGGCAATCCTGGCAGTCGGGTTAGAGTATAAGGCCATAACCATGGAAATGAATGGCTCACCTAGGTTGAAAATTTGCATACATTGTTTCAGGAACTGCCATGATACTCTATCGAACGCCTTTTCGCGTCTAATGTGTTAGCAATTAGGGGGCAGGAACGCTCTTGGCCCTTTCTAAGACGTGACATAGAAGTCTAGTATTGTCATTAGACATACGGTGTTTGAGAAATCCCACCTGTGAGTTGCTGATTAAAGTGGGAAGAAATGTATTTAATCTATTTGCTAGGATTTTAGCATAAACCTTGCAATCTACATTTATTAAGGAAATTGGCCGATAGTTTTTGGGTAGGAGCGGATCTTTGCCTTCCTTGGGTATGACAATGATGTTGGCTTCCCTCATTGAATTAGTGATGCTCCCCTCATGGACTACAGAGTTGAAGAGCTTATTTAGGGTCGGTTGGAGCGAAGTGCTGAATTCTCTATAGAAAGAGGCAGAGAAGCCGTCTGGCCCTGGAGCTTTGTTACATTTAAGTGTTTTTATTGTCGATGATATCTCTAAGTCCGAGATAGGTGCCCCCAGCTTTGATTTATCTGTACTTGAGAGTTTTGGGAGGTCTAATGACTGCAAGTATTGTTCGCAGGCATCTGAGTTAATTATTAAGCTGTTACTATAGAGGTCCTTGTAAAACGTTTGGAAGGTATCCAAGATTTTGCTATGTTTGGTGTGGGTAATATTCTTGGCATCTTTAATTGAGGAAATGGTGAACTGTCTCTGTTTATGCTTGAGGTAGGAGGCCAATAGTTTTCCCGCCTTGTTGCCCTCACAAAGTTGGAGCGCCTTGAATTTATTAATCCAAACACCAGCCCTTCTGCTCATAATAGCGTTATATTCGTATTTCTTTTTAGTTAGCACGTTAAGGATAACCTGATCCTCCACCCTTTCCGAGTGCTTTTTTTCCAGGGTCTTAATCTCACTTTCTAGATTTTTTAGTTCTAGATTTAATTTTTTATTTATTTGGGCTTTAATTCCGATAATAACACCCCTAATGGTGGCTTTAAGAGCGTCCCAGAAGGTAGATGTGGGGATCTCTGGGAGATCATTCGTCTCTATATATTCTTTAATCGCATTGTCAATTTTCGCTTTGTTTACAGGGTCTGCCAAGATTTCGTCGTTAAAGCGCCATCTCTTCGGGGGCGATGTGGGGTGAGTGCCTGCAAGTGTGGTGTGTATACATGAGTGGTCGGATATAAGAATCGGGGCTATATCTGTTTGATCTAGGTAGTGTGTAAATGTGGAGGATATTAAAATATAGTCTATTCTAGAATAGGAGTTATGGGGGCTGAATAAAAGGTGTAGTCTCTTGTATCAGGGTGCTGTAGGCGCCAGGTATCTTTCAAGTAGAATCTAGTACAAATTCTACGCAATATGTCGTGCGATCGAGACGGGTGAAATTTGCACTTTGATTGTCTATCCAGGAGGGGGTCTAGTGGCATATTAAAGTCCCCACCCACCACCAGAAGATCGTCCTGGGGTAAACTTTCTATGGTATTCGAGACCGTTTCCCAGAATTGGGGTTCATCTGAGTTTGGGCCATATATATTGACCACATGAATAAGGTCCTCTCCCCTTTGTAGGTGTGTGACTAGCAATCTGCCTTCGTCATCGTGTGTATGGGAAACAAGTGAAATGTTTGATTTTTGGCGATAAGGGTGATAACTCCTTTTCTTTTGTGGATCGCCGGTGAGGAGGCAAAATGAGAAATCCAATTGTGTTTGATGAAGCTTACGTCCTCTTTGGACAATTTTGTTTCTTGGAGAAGAATAACGTCTCCCTTAGGTTTTGCTAAATAATCGAAGATTTTCCTACGTTTCATCGGGTGATTCAGGCCCTTAACATTTAGCGATACGATGTTAAGATCCTCTGTAAACGTTTTGTGCTGAGACATCATATGGGCTCATGGATCGCGGTAGTGTTGGTTAGAGCTATGGTGTGGGAGTGATAGTGTCGGGCGATATTTACGGGCTCCGATCTTTAAGAATGTGCTAGTTGTAAGGAGATCTGTGCCTTGGTGTGTGCCTAACGTAACAAAAGAACATGGGTGAGAAAGCAATTTAAAACTAAAACTGTACAATTTCTTCGCAAGACTCTTTTCTGCTGAAATCTCCTCTCACATTTCTTTCATCTCAGTTTTCTCTGACTTTGTTATATAAGATGTAACGTACCGAGCAACAGCAATTCAGTTGTCTGCAACAAACTGCACATTCATGTTTGCATTCCACATCTTTTCTATGGTAAACATTGTTTTGTACCAGATATAAAGTTGCTTTTTAACTTTGGTAACATCTACTAACTCCTACCTTATCTTCTTGTTCTTGGTAGGCACACCATTTACAAGAATTACTAGTCCTTTCTCTAAATCTCTATCTACCCCTACTGTTTCAATGTTTTACTTGACATCTAGTGGCAAATACACTACTCTACCTTTTAGACCTTTTGCAGCTCTGTTGGGGGTAACTTGCCTGTCTTTGGCTTCATACGTACTATAGACTTAAATGGATGTATAGTTTAGATAAGAATGGACTCATAAATATTTAAACCTTGAAGTGCTTCTGGAATGGGAACCAGTTCTATCTTGTTATGCACAGCTCTAGCAGGCATTTTATTATCCTCTAATTTACTGTAGCAGTACTTGCATATAAATTGTCGTGTGGGCAAGTCAAATCTTTCTTCTACAAATTAGCACAGTGCAAACTTTTGCCAGTTATCATTTTTCTGTATTTCACATTTTAAATATAAGTCAACAGTCCACGTTTGATTCTTGTAGTGAGTGCGTCAACATCATATACAAGTATACTCTGGTTTTTCAGCACATACTGTCTTACATTTTGTAATCTCTTCTTCAAAACTATCAAATGTCCTGTTCTACAACTCCTCATGTTATCAACTCTTCAATTTCCCTACAGTTCTGTTCTGGACCAAAGAAACAAAACTGCACATCATCACAAACCTTTTCTACCTCTGCCACAGTACCACGCAAAGGGCCCTATTCATTTCTCCTAAACATAAAGCTGGAGTTTTCAGATAGTACAGCCTCCTAACTAAAGTTTGCATTGTTGAGTGGTGTACAGCTAACATCCTAAAATGATGAAAGGTGCTTTGGCACACTTTCTTTGATAAACAAGTGTGTGTCCCTGCAAATTTGTATGCTTTCTCAGCTTGCAAGGATCCAAACCTTGTAAAGTACTTATTTTGTGTTTTAAACTTCGCCTTGGAATATACGTAGGAATTTCCTAAATATATTAATGGATTACTGTCTAATACTACAAACACTACTACAATTCCATTTGTATACAGGGGCCTGACTACGCCCCCTTTGTACCTCTTCTGCAATAACGTCTTCTACATTTCTAGGTACCATCACCTCTTTAGCTATAGGACTGCCATTGTTCATTTCATAACATCATCCGCTTTCCTCAATAGCATGAACTAATCTGTTATTCTGGAAATAGCTTTCTTCATTAAAGAAAGGCTCCGTACTAGAAGTATGCATCCATTCTCCAATAAAAACTGTAGAAAAGTTACTTCTATTCTTTTCTTCTGGTTTTGTTTCTTCATGCTCAACACTATTTTGTCAAGAGTCTTTATTCTATTTAGAATCAAAATGAAAAGCTTCCTCTTCAAAGCAAAGGCCTTATCAACTACTCTCTCAACTATTTCTTTTGTTTCAGTGCCTCTCTCCTTCTATACTTCTTCATAGTTCTCTGTAGATTTATAACCACTCTACTACGAAACATTCTGGCTCTGATTTTCTTAAACTGCGTCTGTTAAGGTGCGTCCATGTGTTTTACAATCTTTTCTTTTCTTGCAATGTACACTTTGTCCACTCTTATTGTTTCTCATAGTCATAATTACATTTTCTTTATTTTGTAATCTTCGCAAATGTCTGCATACATTTTTAAGAAATGGCTTTGTCATCTTACCAGTAGCTCTTTTTTCTTTCACCACTTTTTCTGCATTTTTCCCCTCATTTCTGCAAACATACTGTAGTTGCTTCTGTTGCTTTCTCGTCTGAGCTTTTGTAGGCATTGGAACTGTGTGTAGTTATGTAGATATTTTTCTGTAATAAAATCCAAGTATAGTTCAATTTTTACCCTAGCCAATCTTCCAACTACTTTACTGCTGACTTACACATAATACAAAAACAGTTTTCATGTTATGTTACAGTTTAAATCTACAGATGAACCTAGATATATTAAAACATGCACTTACTTCAATATTCAATTTCAATTTCAATTTATCTTTATTCGATTCCCACAAAGTGTATCATAAAAGAGTACATAAGATTAAAATTTCATAAAAACAGATGCAAACAGATAAAATACTTTAACATGAAAGGGGCAAAAATTCAGTTCACATTGTAGCCGGGAATTCATGAATCAACATATTGCTATTATCGATTTTCTTCTACTTAGGTCGCCCTAAGGAACCTTACAAGTACCACACACGTGTAAAGGTTTGGAAGCAGTTGTAGGTATAAAAAAGCTGGCCTGCATTGTTTAAAATTTAGTGATTTCAATAAAGGTACAATAAAAGAACTTCTCAAATCCATATAAAATTTACAGAAAAGTGCAATGTGCATGGTTGATTGATTTGATACATTGTCACATGGGCATTGTAAATCATTTGACCAGTCATTGGGGTTTGGAAAACTTATCAGGCGATGAAAAATATTTAGTCTAAAACGTGTTAAAACAAATCGATGTTGTGCATTAGGAACATTAAATAGGTATGGTTGCATGGAAAAGGTGGTCAGGACCATTTGGTTATGTTTCACAGTTGGTTTGGCCAATTCCACACATAATCGCAAATCCTCCAGATGATTTACACACTCTGTTTTTAATTTTTCCTTGAAATGTTTAACAAGGAATCTGGTCGCTCATAAAATTCCGGGCGACCCATATCTATCAGGAATTTCTTGATAAATTTTAACCAAGGAATCTTTAGGGCCATTTCTGAATCACAACAATCCTTAGCTATGGCACGATTCAAGTCCATATGTTCCAAAGTCCATATTTTGTGCCATAGCAAAAGTGGTTGAATCCTCACCAGGTCTGTTAGGTAATTTGTCCCCAGTTCAGAGTGACATACATGGTTTGAGCAACTAGAGGGAAGTGCTAAAAGGTTTTTCAAAAGGCATTTTCCACCGCCTGCAACGATTCAACGTTCGCATATCCCCAAATATCCAAGCCGTACATTGCAATTGTTCTACACTTTGCATATTAAATAGATAACATTTCTTTCAGTTAGATGTTCCCCAGTTTTCTGGCAAAATTGCGAAGTGCCGATATAGACCTTAAAAAGTGCAATCTTCTAGATTCGATTGCACTTTTCCATGTACCTTCGCCATCAAATAAAATACCCAAGTAAGAAAACGTTCGAGTTTGGGGTAGAATTTCATTCCCTAAGTGAATGTTGCGACACTTCTCTCCCCCGCCCACTTTCATAACAAATGTCTTACTTGTATTGATTCGAAGCCCTAAATTTTCCATAAATAGGGTGAAACTGTCAAGAAGACGTTGCAGAGCTAAAGGAGTGCGCGCCATAAGAACGGCGTCGTCCGCATAAAGTAAAACCGGAATTGGCCGTTGTTTTACTTGTGGCAGATTCGCACATGAGCTAGCCAGAGTGTTACCCAGGTTGTTTATGTAGGGATTGAATAGAAAGGGGGCGAGCACGCACCCTGGCGGACCCCTTTTTCTATTCTAAATAGGCGGGTACAGTCTCCTTTAATACCAAACCGTACCCTTGCATAGCTATTTGAATACAGATGTCTTAAAAGATCAATACTAGTACTATCGATACCCATTGAACTCATCACTGACCATAGTTTCTCATGAATAACGCAGTCAAATGCTGACGATAGGTCAACGAATACTGTGTACAAATTGGTCTTTTTAATCTGTGCATATTTGCCCAGTAGCAGGTTCAAATTAATAGCTTGCTCTGTTGTGCCTATTCCCTGGCGGAATCCGTATTGTAGGTCGGAGATCGTGTTATTGCTGTCTGCCCTGTTTTGTAACCTGGCTAGAAGTATCCGACCCACCAACTTTACTAATGAGTTAAGTAGGGAGATCGGTCTGTAGTGTGATGGACAGTTTCGATCGCCTTTTTTAAAAATAGGCACAATTTGAGACTCTGCCCAGGTCAAAGGAAACCCCGTACATTGGTAAGATCTGAAGACATTGGTAAGAAGGGGAGCCCAGAGATCAGTTTTTGCTTTAAATAGATCGATTGGAACGCCATCTGGCCCAGGAGCTTTGTTTCCCTACTATAACTAATAGCAAGGGAAACTTCTTCCAAAGTAAAATTTAAAGCAGACCAATCAGGTACGGGAGCAAGCGTCTGCTGGGCATCCTCAGGACTTAACGCTGGATGATAAATTGCACTGTTTGCATTAGACGAATAGAGGGCAGAGAAGTGTGTTACCCACTCTTCCTCAGTCACAGCGATCTCAATTTTGGGTATATCAGTATTACTGAGGAATGGGGAGTTAACCACCCGCCAAAATGCAGTGGTATCATTACTTCGGCTAGCCTCATGCAATTTCTCCCACATTTCCTCTTTTCATTTTTCTTACGCTTTTTAAGGTAAGCCTATATTCCCGCCTCCAATGCTGAATCTCCTCAGTGTTTCTAGTTTTTTTTCCAATGCTCCTATGAGTTTTTGTGGGTCTTACTGCATGCATGATCAAACCATCCCTTCCTGTTATCTTGACCTGCCTTCTGACGTGATGATAGCCCTCGCCTTAACGGCGCTGGTTATTTGGCCGAAGGATTCCGTAATAGCGGAAGCCTCCTTTGAAGTATACAGACATACATTAAAGGCACTCTTATGCTTCTGAATTAAATTCTCTAGAAAGACAGTTGGATTGACCATCGACCAGCGTAATGTAAACCCATTAGTTCGGGAGAGCTCTAAGTTCTCCACAGCAAGGGTACGGGAAGGGTCCCTCTGGTCATTTACTGAACCAAAGTTTAACGTTAGGCTCTGGGGGTAATGATCACTTAGGACGCAATCATGTAGGGTAAAATTGCCAATGTAAGTTGAATAATGAATTGGAAAAAGTAAGAAGTCTATAACACTTTTACTCATAGTGCCGTCAAAAGTACAGGGTACCTCAATTGGGATCTTGCCAAGCTCATTGCAAAAGCCTAGATCGTATTTAGAGATAAGATCATTGAGCTTCCTACCATACTCTGAGTGTACAAAGTGGGTGGTATCCCGTTTGTTGTTAAAATCAAACCACAGATAGATTTTGAGGGCAATTTACATGTTTGGATATTAAAGTCCCCCACCCAGAGTATTAATTTCTCCCCAGTCCCCTGCAGGAGAATGGTGTCCAGGTCATTTTCAAGAGAAGACAATATGCCCAGTATATCAGAGCCGCAAGCATTATTATAAAAATTGACTAAACACACCATAAGCGGTCCAGAAGGATCGATGCTGACAATTTGATAAAAAGAACTATTGGTCCTAAGTTTTACAGGAGAGGAAGATTGTTTGTTCAATACATAGGTGCAGAGACCGCCCTATTTCTACCATGGCTAGATGGAATAGCCGGCAAGTTGTACGTTTTGAAGCCATTGAGATGACTAGGATCAGTAACCCAGGTTTCTTGTAAACAAACAATAGAAAAATTACTTATAAAGTTTAGCCACTCTGGTAAATTGAACTTGCTGCACAACCCTGCTACATTCCAGGAAATTGCTGTGATACTAGTAGGGTCTGGGAGCGTGGGGTCACTCAGTAGCTCTTTAACTTGCACAGACGGTGCCAAAGTCATTAGATCTTCAGAGTTCGGATCTAACTGCAAGTTCATATCAGAGGACGGGGTGCCAGGTCTTAACTTTTGTGTTGGGGTGGGCTTTAGTGAATTATCCATTAGTCAGTCTACCCCAGCAAGGTGAGAGAGAGTGTCATATCTCTTAGAAGTGGGAATAGAGAATAGAGGGGTATTTGCATAGTTTGCCTCCACATTTTGGGGTAAATGGTGCAGTGTGCCCTGTGTTGGGGGGCAAGGTGGGGTCAGTACATTCAGCTGACTGTAGCATTGTATAGTGGGTTTGTAGAAGAAACCAAGCTGGAGGACCATAATTTGCTCTTCATTTAAATGCAAGGACCTGAACCTGCCCAATATATCATTAACTAGTCCTGGTGATTTAAATGAGAGGACTATACAATCACCCGCAAACACTTTGGGTATCTCTACCGACCCAGCCCACCCATCTGGCCATCTTAAGGTCTGCAAAAAGTGTACCCCCCAACCCCACTTTAGAATTTAGCCAGTTGAGAGATTTATTTCTTAGTGACTCCCTTGTTTCGTGCTGGAACGTTAGCCAAAATGACCACATAAAGAGTAACATCTGGTGGCAGATCTAGTCTGTCCCTGGCAAGAGAAGAATGTTTGGAAGTTCTGCCCCCCACATACGTGTTAGATTTGGGGATTATTGAAATCCCCTTATTAGGAACCCCCCTCATAACTTTAGCCGGGAAAGCTTGTAACTGAGTCACTGGGGTTAACATATCATAATGTGGTTTGGGAGGTTGCTGGGTCACCCCGTGGGACTCCTTCTCAGTTTGCTGTACTAGGGTAGTGCAAGGCATGTCGGTAGTGTGAATAATAGGTTCTCCCTCCCAGTCCCAGTACATATATTTACCGAACACAATCTTTCCACACAGGATAATACAGCACATTCAACAACTTTTAAGCGATCGGTAAGGCTGCATACAGAGGTTTTAATAAGATCTAAAAGTTTGTGTACGCATGCCACTAATGAAGAACAAGCCAGGGAATCTAATGGTGCAGCAGATAAACCCATATTTAATTCTCTCGGTGATTTTGAACATTGTCCCATTTTCAAGGCAGTTACCTTCTTTGATGGCTTTGCTTTCCCATCACACAAAGTCATATTAGTCTTTGCCAGAGTAGGTTTAATGGTTTTGGGGCGCTTAGATGGAGGACTAGAACTTAAGGTGACCAAGGTAGCCTTAGCAGAAATTTGACCTGACTCGTCTTTCTTCACGCCGTCTTGGATAGTGGATTGTAATTCCGGGCTTGGTTCCAAATTCAAATGTGTCGGTGCACTTACTTCAAATATGACAAACCCAGAGCTACAGCATATCTCACTTCTCACTTATACATTGTGAAAGAACAGTTTATCCCTTCTGTAGTAAATTTTAAAATGAACATCAAGGCAAGGAGACATATTTACAAGCCCCATAAACTTTCTGGCGTGTCAATTATTTTGGCACACTGGTGCCGTAATGTGGTGCTCCATATTTACAAAGCCACGTAAAGCCACTCTGCATAGCTTTTCATAGCCTTATAAATACAGGCGCTTTTCAGGCAGCATTTTGCATGAAAGAAGCATGCAATGGGTGTTGCTGTGGGTGTTCCCGCATAACACCCATGAATTCTGCCACATTTCCAGATTTACAACAATTTGTAAACTTGGGAATGCATCAGAATCCTACACCTCCCCAGGGAGGTGTAGGGAGATGCAACGAGGAGAAATACTTTTCTTTCTCCTCCTTCTTTCCTGTTTCAATGTATGCTGCATTCTGCAGCACACATACAAAGAGGAAAATACCTCCTACAGAAAGGTGTTCCTCCATGCACAAAAACAATCTTCCCCACTACACAGGCACCCTTGCACCATGGTGCAAGAGTGCCTCCGTTGGTGCATGGCAGCCATTTGTGCACCAGCACAGGAGACAGCAGAGGGATCAATCATATTGTTGCAAATATGATGCATCCATGTGCTTTTGAAAGTAATGCAGCATGGCGCAGCCAAATGGTTTGCAGATTCGCACTGCATTACTTTCTTCTAAATTTAACCCCACGTGTACAATGTATACAGTGTCTCAACACTGTGTCTCAACAGCCATCTGACTAATGCCCGGTGGAGCTACCTGATAGCTATAGAGGAGATGGGCTGTGAACTTCCCCTCTGCCATCACCTACCCAGCCGGACTTTGGGCAGACTCTCCTTCGTCTCTCCATCCATCCTATCTTCATCCTTTCTCCCTCCTATACCTTTACCCCACCCCCTTACACTTCTAAGCTCCATTTACTTCATCTTCTGACGCTCTTGAAATGTTTTCTTGGAACTAATGTAACTTGTAACTGATGTAATTTTGTCATTCTGTGGATCCTTATGTAAAGCGCTCTGATACCTCCGGGTCTAGCCAGCGCTATATAAAACTCAAATAAATAAATTAAATAAATAAAAATAAATGAATACAAAAACACAACATAAGAGCTATTGGATGCCTCTCTACCACTATGTTAGTGGTCTATTTACAATCTCAGTACTGTTCTATTTAAATGTATCAGATTAAAATTTTGGGAAACATTCATATAACAATCTGTACGTTAATGTTTATTAAAGCATATACCTCACTAATTCTTCCAACTACATGCAAGAGAGTATGTCACAGCTTGCATATATAATTCACCAAATGGTTCTAAAAGACTACATGTTCCTCAGTAAAACTTGTAAAAACATATGTCTGTGGTTGAATACATGAATACACCCTGGATGATTGAATTGGTGCATAGATAGTATCTAGGTGATGATAAGGGTAGTGCCTAGATGATTCCCTGAGTATATCAGAACTCCATGGGTCATTCCATATCTGCATAGTTACTGCCTGCATGTTTGCATGAGTATATCTCTACTATCTGGGTGTTTGGATGAGTGCATGAGTAGTACCTGAATGATTAGATAAGTGCATGACTAATGGCTCAATAATTCAATACATGCATAGCTAGTGGTTGGGTGATTAAATGACTGCAACTTTAGTGCCTGGATGATTGCAGGAGTGCACAGATAGTATATAGGTGATTTATAGAGTGCATGGATAGTGCATACATGATTGTTTAAGTACATGCATAGCACCTAGCAGATTGGATGAGTGCATGTGCAGTGTTTCAGTGATTGCATGACTACTTTGCTGCTGCCCATGTGTTTTTGGTTCAGTAAACAGGTAGTGCCTGGGTGTTTAGATAACTACATGGGTAGTGCCTGGATAATTGAATAAGTGCATCAGTAGTGCCTGGCTGATTACATAATTGCATGACTAGTGTCTTAGTGATTCCAAGACTCCATTGTTAAGCCTGGAGGGATTGGATGAAAGTAAGTTTATTGCTGGGGTGACTGTATTAGTGGAAGAGTATTCCCTCAGTAATTAAATTAGTACATAGCTATTGGATGTTTAACAGGTTTTTTACAATAGTACTCTCTACATAATTAGATAAGTGCATGAGTAGTACCTGAGTGTTTGCATGGGTTCATGTGTGTGCCTCAGTATTGCAATGACTGCATGGGTTGTAAGTGTGTGCTTAGATGACTGCATAGCTTCTGCACAAGTGTTACAATGACTGCATTGTTACAGCCTTGTTAATTGCATAAGTAAATGGATACTGTCTGGGTGATTAGATGAATGTATAAGTAATGTCTCCATAGTTCAATGACTACATAATTTCTGCCTGCCTGATTCGAAGAGTACATGTGTAGTATCTAGATAATTGAATAACTCTATGGATACTGAATCACTGATTTGATGACTGCCTCACTAGTGGTTGGGTGATTGCATGAGTACCTGAATACTGCCAGAATGACTGTGAAAGTATCTTCATTACTGTTAGATACATAACAGTTGTGACTATATATCTGACTCACTGGTTACCTCCTTCTGTCAGTATCAAACTACCTGTTTTACTGTATATATGCTTTTCTACTGAGCTATGTGGGAGTGAAGTCTAGATATCACACTTGGTATATAAATGCATACATGGCTCTCTAGGAGCATACATTGCTTTGTTTCTGAGCACCCACATGCATCAGTAAGTTTCTAAAAAGGAAAACAACATTTAAAAAAATTCAAAGCACAAAACCATTTGTGAATGGTATAGCTACATCATTTCTCAAATACTTCTTCGGCTTCTAAAACATATATTCAGCATTTTCCAAACAAAAGTTACACTCCAAATGAAGCTATCACAAGAACTCTCAAGGCATTCTGCAGTACTAATCCTTCTCAATTTTAAACAAGCATGTTTATAGAAAAAACACATACCTCACCACATACATGAAATATTCATCAGCCTTACTGAACAAAGATCGCCATGTAAACATATATGTGATTTCTTAATAGATGTACACCTTCAAGCCATCTTCCCCAAAAATATATGCCTCTCTGCATCTTTAACTATACTCAAAAGTCCCAGCGTGTAAATAGCTATCTGCAGCCACAAGAACCATATCTCACCATCCAAGGATATGCTAAGCGATCACATAAGTTAAAAACCACATTGACAAACACTTCCCAATATATACCTAACAAGTATTACTTCTTTCTAATTCATATACAGGCAGACACCATGTCCTCATCTTTTATTTGTGATCACACTACTCCTGTTTAATAATGTTACTAAAACTACAACTCCCAGAATGCAAATGACAGATGTATCTCTTCTGCACATGATATTTAGACATTTAAAACATTCTTAGTTCCTCATTGCAAATTTCCACAATACTATACTATTATTTTTTAATAAAGTAAACAATGTAATAAAGAGGTTTTAATTCATTTTTCTCTTACTTCCCAAAACATTCACCGATAACCTCTTAAACACATACCCTCTAATACGTACAGTTCATCTGATATATTTATTCATATCACTTTGATACTTTTTTTTATCAAACTCCCATTTACATCTTCATTTCTAATGTAATTTTTATAAAGGATTAAAAAGTTATGAACATACCAGTGAATTCAGTTTGTAGATTATATTGTTGATTTAGGTCTTTCTGGATAGTTTTGACACTGTTATGATTTGTAAAAACTAAGCACAAGAATGGTACACCACTCCTATAAAAAGCAACCATGAAATGGCAACCTCTCCAACTTTGCACTCTGTGATCATGAGAAAAGCAGTAAATGAAATCATGTCTTTCATTTTAGACTGCACTATCTCCACTTGTGAATGGTTAGTATCTGTTAACCCTTTTCCTCCCTTTCAAGAAGAGATTCCTTTCTATGTGTGTTCACGATGTATTCGCGATGATCGCAGAGGAATCATGAAAAAAATGGGAGTTCAAACCTATATTTAGCTTCATTTAAAAAAAAATTAAATACTACACAACAGTTTATTACATAGCCCTGATTCGGAAAATAAAGCTTGCCAGTACTTACATTGTGTCATCACTCTTCATCTTTTAAAAAAAATTCTGTCTCTTTAACACCCTTCCCCCCAATGCACTCTTAGCTCAGTGAACCTAACAACCCAGTGGAACCAGTAGGTCACAAGTTCACAGCACATTCTAGAAAGAACATGCTACCTCCAAATGAGATACAGCAGGTGTGGTTTACTCAACAGATTCAAAAGCATATCAATGTCTGTATTACATTTCTTTTTTAAACAGCCAATAATAAGACTTCTTCCTGATGCATTCAACACATTACCTAATTTATTCACTTTCATGTGGACAGCATTCAATGATATATATATATATATATATATTTTTTTTTTTTACACACCTCCATTTTAACTGCTTTTCCTTTGGAAAATGACCTTATTCAGCTCTAGACTTCTCCTGACTACTATTGCTCCTTCGCTTCAAAATGCTTAGAGTATGTATTGTGGGCCACAGCTATATCTATTGGCCTAAAGAGGCTGAAGAAAGAGAGGTATTGACAGGGACTTGGTTTTGCCAAATGTGCAGATTCTTAAGTTTGGCCAGAGAGGGCTAAAGTTTCATCAGTTGCTGGCTTTGGTTAAATCCATTGTGGAGTCCCAAACTCCGCACCTCATGATTGTGCACTGTGTTGGCAATGACCTAGGCACTTTGACTGGGGTAGGGCTGCAAAGCCTAATGAAAGAAACCTTTGCAGAACTGATGTCACTTTTCCCTCACACTGTCTTGGTATACTCTAATATATGCCAAAGACAGAAATGGAAGTGGTCAAATCAATTCTGTCCACAGATTGACAAAGCCAGGAAACATGGCTTTGTCCATAAAACTGTTTCTGCATTCGTCAGAGACCATCATATGGGCTCTGTCTATAACAACAATCTGCGTTTTGACATGCATGGAATTTATAGAAATGATGGAGTGCACTTTACAGATGAAGGCAACAGGGTGTTTCTAAGTAACCTGAAACTCTGCATCTGGTCTTATGTATAGCAGCCATATACACACAACCAACACAATGCCTCTTGTTAGAGCCAGGCTAGTACCCAAAATATTGTGATTTTTTTTTTCAAAAAGCCATTTTTTTCTTTCATTTTTGGAGATCGTTGTCGCGATCTCAGCGGACACGTTATGAAAATGGAAAACAAAAGTAGACATTCAATAACCACCAACACACCCAAAAATAATATGTAAAAAAATCCATTCTGAACATTGCACTGCACATATTACTATATACATACTTCTTTCAAAGCATGTGTAAACTCATATTTTTGTACTAAGTTTCTTTAAAAACCATCTTTCAGACCTATTTTCCTTTTTTGTGGTTACTCGGGACGTCACGATGACGTCATTAACCGCAACAATCATGCCTTTTCCAGAAAGTGTAAAACACATTTATCCACATATATTACAGTACTTTACACACTTGGGGTTTCTTACAGTATTCTCTAAAGTCATGTTTTTGTAGAGCAAAAAACCATCTCTAAAACATATTTTCCGTTTTTGCGATGATGACGGAGATCACAATGACGTCGGTAATCGAGATCCCCGTGAACACGTCGCGAAAACGGAAAACAAAAGCAGACATTCAATGGCCACCAACACATCCAAAAATAATATGTAAAAAATCCATTCTGAACATTGCCCTACACATAATATTATATACATACTTTTTTCAAGGCATGTTTAAACTTATATTTTTCTACTAAGTTTCTTTAGAACTATCTTTCAGACCTATTTTGCGTTTTCGCAGCTATTCGGGATGTTGCAATGACGTCGTTAACTGCGACGATCGCGCTTTTTCCATAAAGTGAAAACACACATTTGCACAGATATTACGGTATTTTACACAATAGAGCTTTAGGGGCCCATTACGATACCCGGCGTAAAAAAATCCGCCAGGCATGGAAGCGGCAAAAATCCGCCCGCACACACCGCCTGAACACCGACCACGCCATTATGAGTACACAAACTGAAAACCGCCATCGGCGGAAAAATCATACAAAATACCGCCCGCCATCGTCCGAGTCGGAGTCAAACCGCCCGCCACGGACGGAAACACGCACGACAACACAAAACCGCCCGCCCACACGGCCGACACACCGCACGTGAAATTACGATCGCACCGCCATGAGCGCGGAAAAACAACAAATATACCGCCCGCCAGCGCAAACAACGCAGATGCCAATCGACACGGCAGAAGCCATGGCGCCCACGTACCTGCACAGAAACCATCCGCACACAAAACCAATAGCACACAACATGGCCAACAAGTCCACACAGCAAGGCACACACAAATACACAAGCACAGTACACATCCCGAAAACACCCCCCGGACAAACAAAAAATACAAAGGCCAGAACCCCAGACACAACACACCTGAAAACAACAGACCATGAGGACACACCCACATAGGTGAGTACAAAAGCAGCACTCCCACAGACCACAACCCCTTGCTACATTGCAAACCAGAGAGGAGAGGAGAGGACACAGTGACACAGCAAGGACAGCAGCACACCACAGAAACGCACACATCACTACCACCACCACCACCACCACCACCACCACCACCAAACACCGGCACCACAAACCCCCTGCACATTACACAACACACACCGCACCAGCACCACAAACACCATGGCACCACAAAGGATGCCCAAGTTCACGCCCATGGAGCTGACGGTCATGGTCGACGAGATCATCAAGGTGTACCCACAAATCTATGGGAACATGGTCCAGCACACACCACTAGCCACCAGAAACAGAATGTGGACCCGGATCGTAGACCAGGTCAATGCAGTCGGGACCCTGCCCAGGAACAGAGGTGAAATAAACAAACGTTGGAATGACGTAAAGAGCCTGGTCAAGAAGAAGGAGGGCAAAAACAGAGAGCTGGCTGCCGTCACTGGCGGAGGGAATCCCGCGCTCTTTAAGACCTTCAAAGCGTGGGAGGAGAAGGTGCGAGTCGTAATCCATCCGGAGATCCTCGCCGGATTAGCAGGGGGAGTGGAGGCTGGTAAGTACAAACTAATGTATACTAGCACACCGCTATGTACTCACATGCGCAACCACCATGCCACAGCTCCCAGGGACAAACACCCCCATGTCCAGCACACAATACACAACACATCACACACACATGCAACAGACACCACCACACACAGCCCAAACCGAACAACTGCAAGATGCGTGGGGACATGTGTACACTAAGCCAGCCACGTAACCACCAACAGGTCCCCAAATATGCCAGAAGCGCCACAACGAGCACCCACCACACCCATGTGTCCGCCACAGCTGCACCAACCGACAAGTAACAGGTAAGTGGCAGGAACACAAAGTGCAGTGGGTGGGACGGTGGACAGCCCAAGTACAACACACACCAGGCCCCAGTCCCACAGCACAGCAAGGAGGAGCATCCCCCACACCCCACACCCACGTGTCAGCCACCGCAGTGCACAACGACAGCCGAAAGGCAGACATCACGGTCCACAGCAATCGGTGTCAGTGGGTGTACAGCCACCCCCACGACCCACTACACCCCCCCACCCCCACAGACCTGCAACATGGAGCACCCCCCGCTTAGAGCCATGTGGCATCCAGTACAGTGCACGCACGAACAACTTGCAGGTGGGAAACTGGACAGGGCTGGATTACTGGAGGCATGAGGACCATAACACCACCAACACATGGGACATGTCACGTAGCACACGGACACGCAGCACCGCCCACCGTCACGAACAAGTGAACAATGTGCACACGGACATGAACAGCAGACTCACACCCCACATGACCCATCACAGACATAGCAACACCCAAGGAGCCACGTCTGCATGCACAAGCCACACTGAATATAGTCCCACACGGCAGCCACTGTGCAACTCATCACACACAACCGAAACACCATTGAAGTCCTGTCCATGTAGCCCCTACTGCCTGTCAACCACACCCCCCACAACTACGCCTATGTAAGACAAACAACACTAGACGCAACAGAGCGGAACAACATAAATGCACACGAACACCACTGAACCCATCAAACACACAGACACACCATGCACATACAACATCCCATCCATCCCATCCGTCAGCCCCAGTCTCATGAAAGGCATGTCATCCGCACAGCTGCCACACATACAGCAGTCACGCTAAGACACATGCCCATGACCAACCATGTGCCAGAAGTCAATTAAGCGCACGACACACTGTGAGCAACAACACACAACATGGGCCACACCCCCCCGAGCACTGCAGTGATGCACATGGCACAGGGCAGCACGCACACCAAGGAGATGGGACAACTGCAATACGTTGGCTGGCACACAACTATCACTCACTCATAACGATGCGTCCAATGCCATGTCCAGTAACCACAACAGACAGCATATATGCAGGGCATGTCAGGCATGCACACACCTCAGACCATGCACTGTCATGCTGCCACAACACATGTCACGTTCGGCACCCATGGCTCACAGCATGTACCCCAAAAGCATATACCCTCCCAAATGCGAATCTGGGGCATGGCCCCCATGTTGCCATATGCGTTCCTAAGCGTTCCATTTGAACCCCAAAAGCAAAGTACAAACCAGACCCAGGATGGGCCAGGAGCCCGCATACACCAGAGTCACAATGAGTAGGGGCAAAGCAACACACCCATCGGCATGGCCAATCCGTCCCATGCCACATGTGCACAGCACACAGTCCCATTGCCCAGCACACACACCTACAGATGCCACAGCCACACACTCGCCTCCGGGAAACCCATGTACGAGATTGCACGAACTGCCAATGTCAGACGACTAATACATACTTCGCCAGGTGCAACACAATAACAAATCTCATTCTCTCCACAGGTGACGAACTGCTGGACGCTGGGGATGGAGACAGCAGCCAGCACAGCCAGCCTACAAGCCCCCAACGAGGACTCACGGATCTGGAGGATCTGTCCACCTCTTCGGACACGGACCACCAAGCTGGCCCATCTGGCGTGGCAGGGCCCAGCCGCTCCCCAGGACCCCTCCTACCCACCAACCCATCATCCAGGGATGCTGAACAGTCCCAGTCCCCTGCTGCCACTGTCGTTGCGGCCACAACCACGGTCATTGCGGCCACTACCACTGCCGCAACCGCCACCATCACCGCACCGACCACCACCGCCTCCACCACCACCACGTCTTCGCTGGCACCAGCCCCAGCGCAGGTGGTGGCCCGGACGACTGGATCCACCCTGGGAGCCACAGCGAGGACCGTGGTGAGCAATGTGGCTAGTGGGCAGGCCGGTGGCAGCAGGACTGGTAGGAGGAGCAGGGTCAGGGAAACGCCAGCCTCCCCTGGGAGCCATGCCCTGCCTCAAATGGCCAGAGTCCTTGGGGCCTATGAAGAGGCCCAAGGACAATGGGCCAGGTCTGCCACTGACACGCGGGAGGTGCTGGGGGTGCTGAGGTCCATGGACGCCCATATGGGCCAATTCGTGTCCCGTATGGACCAACTCGTGGACCTCATGGGCCAGCTGGTGGTGGCGGTGGGGTCACAGGCAAGGCCAGCAACACCACCTCCGCCACCACCTGCTAGGGCGCAGGCTCGGGCAGCAGTGTCCACTTCCCCTGCGTCCACAGCCAGTGAGCACACCTCACCCACCACCAGCAGGTCGCCACCACACACCCCCCTCCCAAACGTGGAAGGGGCCGTCCGAAGAGGAAACAGATCTCCCGGGAGGACTTCGCACGCTCCAGCCGCAAGTGAGGCAGCCAGCCAGCCTTCCGCCAGCCTTCCTTGACCAGCCACTGCATTGACTTGGACTACGATCCCACTCCACACAGCCATCTGGATGGCATGTGTGTGTTGGACTATGGACATAGAACCAGTGGGTACACCCTGATCATCACGCAGCCATGACCGACAGCTCATTGTCACTGCACGCACCACTTTTGTCATCACCTTACACACACTCACATGTCACAGTTTGTAATAAATGCACCTTTTTCACTAACTGCTGTTTGTGCCCTGTGTCTTTATTGTACGGAATACAACGGCCACCTTGGGCGGAAAGGCACCTGATGCGTGGCATGGAAATGGAATCCGGAGGGCCTGTAGGGACCTAGGGGTGGGAGACAGAACAGGAGCACATTCAATGAGTGTGTCACACACCCATCACACAGTACATGTCAACAACTACAAGCAATGTACACACATCGCACAGAGCAATAGGGCACAATGCCACAGTCACCAAGAGTGGCATACTACCCTGGCCATGGAGCGTTGACACACTGCACGCAGTGAACATACGGCCACCCTGACACAGCACACACACACCTGCATAGATACAGACACATCATCCGTCGTACATGGACACTCACCGTCAAGTGAAGTAGCGGGCGATGAGCTGCTGGCGCACATTCCCAGCTTCCTCCTCTCCGCTGTCCACCTCACTCGAGCTGTCCTGGTCTGCGGGCTGGGGCCCTGGTTGATCTCCGTCATCCACAATGAGGGGGATCTGCTTCCGAATGGCCAGATTGTGCAGCATGCAGCACGCCACCACTATCTGGCACACCTTCTGTGGGGAGTACGCCAGTGCACCCCCGGTGCGGTCCAGGCACCTGAACCTGGACTTGAGGAGGCCAAAGGTACGCTCGACCACACGTCTGGTCCTCCCATGTGCCTCATTGTATCGATCGTCTGCTGGGGTGCGAGGATTCCTCAATGGACTGAGCAGCCATGCCCCATTCGGATACGCAGAGTCACCTGGGTGTGAGGGACACAGAGAACCGTTGCTATTCCAACTGGACAGGGGACAGCATCGCACAACCAGCACGCTACACCACTCCACATACTCACCGACAATACAGCCACGATCCTGTTGCAGATTGGCCATCAGTCGTGGCAAGATGCTGTTGCGCATTATGTGTGCGTCATGGGCCGAGCCTGGAAACTTTGCACACACGTGGGTGATCACCATGTCCGCAAGGCACACCACTTGCACATTCAGGGAGTGCGTGTGCTTCCTGTTGCGGTACAGGTGCTCAGTGGCCTGTGGTGGAACAAGGCCAACATGAGTGCAGTCAATGGCTCCCACGACGTGTGGGATTCTGCCAAGGGCATAGAATGCACCCTTCACTGCCGCCAATTCACGAGCCCTGGGGAATCTGATGTACCTGTTCCGGTACAGCATCATGGCTGCCAGTACATCCCTCAGCACCTTGCTGAACATGGGCTGGGACATCCCTCCTCCACTGCCCACTGTGTGCTGGAATGACCCAGTGGCGAAGAAATGCATGGCGGCCATCACCTTAGCCGTGGGGGTGACAGCAGTCGGATACACCCTGCGGGGACGGAGATGGGGCTCTAACATGGCACACAGTCGATGCAGAGTTGGCCTGTCCAGCCGGAACTTCCTGATTACCTCTGTATCGTCCATGTCCGCCAGCAATTGGTATGGGCGGTCAATGTTCGGTCTCCGCCTGGGTTAAATGGCAGAGGACACATGTCAAAGCAACACGGCACATAGCAATTTCGCATACACATCACTGACATGACTGAGCAAGCACATGGGCCACAGCCCAGCTGTCAAGCTGGGACGGCACGGCCACAATACACTTACACAGGTCTCCCAACAATGGCAATGGCAAGTGAGACATACCACTGCCATGTGCATGCACATGGGGATCTAGGCCCCAATGACTTGCGGGGCGTGCTGATGGGGACTGACTGCATATTCGTCAAGCGGCAACGCCACGGCAACATGAGTGTCTGCTGAGCATGGTACTGCTTCCGAGGCTGGATGAGTATGGCACACGACGACGACGATGTGGGCACAGGCTGAGCGGCCAAAACAAGTGGGACCTGTGGCACGAGGGGATATGAGACAGTAGTAGGTGTCAGCACTGCACCCTATGTACAGCACTGTACGGATCACAGCTCCCGAAACATTGACTGGTGTCCACATTGACAGCCCCATGCCAAGACGGCTGTGTGCTTGCAGTCACACGTCACAGGTGAGAGGTTACATTGCACGTGCCAGGTGGCAGTCGTACATAGTGGGAGCTGGCATGTGTGTGCATGTGTCTCCTGTTCAGGATCCACCAGATGGGCGCTGACTCTGTACTGACCATTGGACACAGCATGTTCCGTGGAAGGCTTGTGTGTGTGGGATGGTGGCACTGGATGTGCCTCCGTTGGGTGGGGGGCCATGCACAGGGCGGGTACGTCGATGATTGCGCATTGTTGGTCACGGTGGGTGCACCAGCTAAGATGTGTTGCCCTGTGTTCAATTCCTATGTCCGCATGATGATGGACTGTGGATGTGGGCAGACTACACATTGGTCGATGTGCTGTCTATATGCATGTGCCTTCACACCAGGCACAGCTGCCCCTGCACATGTGACCCCTGCTGGACTCGCTGCTGGGTCTGTGGAGCTGATGCACCTTCTGTGCGTGGGGCGGACAGCTCTCCTCACTTCCCTCATTGCGCATGTCATGACTTTGCCGCAGGTGACATGGATCATGGAGGGCCCACATGTACGCGTGGGTAGGCTACACATGATTGTTCACTGGTCGCCACCCCCAGTCAGTGTTTCGAATGGGAAGGTTGTCGTGCTGGTGGTATGTTCGATGTGGCGGATGGGCGGGCCTAGGTGCGGGCTTACATTCCGGACATGGGGGGTAGTTGGATTGGCGACTAGTTGCAGTACACACGGGACACGTCTCTTCCTTTCCACATCTGGGTCATCCCTTGTACTAACTGACAGTGATACAGTCATCTTCGCCCCAGCCCTCATGTCCTCCCCTCGCCCCCCAATATGCATGCTCACCTGCGAGGCTAGCGCTTGCACAGGCAGCCCCAAGCTCGCACCAGAGAGGGCAAGGAGTGCATGTGTGGGTCCAGTTGCACGAGTGGGCTGTCTCAGGGTATGATGTGTGGCGGGACGCCGTCCACCTGCGTGGTGCCCCAAATGGAGACCCGGCCTGCATGGACTATGCATCACAGTCTTCGCCTTCCGGATCCGCCACCTGCGACACCCAGTGGCTGTGGCTGCCCTTGCGGCCAGGCCGCGTCCGTCTGTGGCTGATGGCCCACACATTCACTCTTTGGCCTCTCTGGGGAGGGCTCGGGGGTGGTGGCGCACGCGCTTGCACTTAGTCGCAATGGCATGTGGCGTGGTTGGTATGATGGGCAATGGATGGGATGGTGCGAGCCACCTCCCGTGACGTCAGTGCTGCTCGTGCTGTGGTGCGTCCCCCTACACTTCCATGTGACTTTTTGCCATGCTGGACGTTGAGGTTCTATTGCCTGCGTGATATGACCAGGAGGAGCGCGAGGAGACCTCTCACACACCATGCTCCACTGCCATCCCGTGCCCTGTATCGCCTGTGTGGATTGACTATGTTGGGGTTACACCTGGTCGACTGGGGCTGTGTGTGCCTTGTCAAGGGGCATGGCGGGCGCACAACAGGATCCAGCTTGTCCACAGAGGGTGGGCATTCGGTGCGCCTGGTACCGCTTTGTACGTGTGCCCGGCTGCTGTGCACACACGTGTTCACTCCCCCCGACAGGTGTCCTCTCACAATGCCCAGGGAAGCGGTGGTGTACTGTTCATGACCCCTCCCAACACGGCGTGCTCCAACTTGGCATGTGCGCATCTACCCGTCGCACCCACCCACCTGAGCACTGCGTCCATACGACTTCACACGACACATGTGTGTCTTCCACAGTAGTGCTACTCATTTGCGTTGACATCCAATACCAGTGGACTACATGGTCATGTCACGACTGCCGTGTACTTCACATACTCTCATCCTCTCTCATTCGTACTTGTGAAATGAGTCAGCGGAGACAGTTCTGGTTTCAAACATTATATTGAGTCTTCTGTCCTCTGTGATGCAGTATAGTGGACACTACTGGCAGCGGGATACATGTTGAGGATATACTGAGCATGATTACATATGGGATAGGGTGTGGGGTTACATCTGCTTGGCCAAGGCTGTGCTAATGTACATTTACGTATAGCTGCGGAGCTGCGGACTTTGACACAGACGGTATACATGTAGCCTACCAGACCGCTCGGCATCATGGGCACAGTCCATCTCAGTTCCATGTGACAGGTTTGCTGCGGTTGTTCCTCATGCACGCGTGCATGTGAGATGACATCAGGGCATGTGCTTGCGTGCATGCAGCGGCGTGCCACTTGTTGTTGCACTGTGGTGGTTACTGGACATGTCACAGTCACTGGGGTCGTGTTGTTGTTGTATGCACTTGTCGTCCATGCAAAGGTCCTGGTATGGGATTCCCGGGGCGGGGGTGGGAGGGGTGCAGCACCCACAGACTCCAGGCGACCTATTCATGTCCACTGAGCGGTGTGTGTGTCCATGTGCGCTGGATCCATGTCGTGTCCTGGTTGTTCGTGCAGTTCCGTCCATGTGGGTGCGATGCACAGAGCCCATGCCACTGCCTCCCACGATGCATGCGGTGTTCCTGGATGTGATGGGGAACAGTGTGCATGTCCCGGTCATATCCGATGTCATGGCGATGTCGTTGATGGTGTGGTTACAGTTGCCGGTCGTTTGGTATGGCTGTTGTGGTGGTGACTGGCCAGTCCGTGCGGAAGCTAAGCATGGGTGCGGGGTTGGACATCATAGGTCACTCGGGGAACCTGCGTTGTGGTCCGACGTATTTACAGGTTGTCAGGTATGCGATGCCGTCCAGCAGGGCTTCCATGTCATTGGTGGTGTACATGTTTGCCAGCCAATGAAGCGGATGGTGGCTGTCAAGGTGTTGTTCGTAGGTTGTCCCTTGGAGGACCATGATGGGGCATGCTGGGTGACATTCGATGTAGCTGTTCTCGATGATCCGTCGTGTGGAGGCACAGTGGTTCCATTTCAGTGCGCGTGCGATGTTGGCCACATACGCCATGCCCCCATAGGCAGAGCAGGCCCTGTCGTGTGCGTCCAGAGGGAGGAGTAGTGGTAGCAGGTCCGCCTTCAGACATGCCGGGTTGGAGAGGCATATCTCGACGGGATGCTGGTAGGGACACCTCCGACAGTAGAAGACGGGCATGACGCAGCTGAACAATGTGATGCGGTAAGTCAGTCGGTAACTTACGTTCAGCAGGGACAGGAGATCGCATCCCAATGTATGTATCGTGCTGGTTTGGTACAGCTTGAGCTCTTCGGCGTAGTTGGGTAGGTGTGTTGCGGTTGCCATTTCGCAGCGGTTCGTAGAGGTGGCGTGCTCCGGCTGTGTGTGCAGTCTGCAATGTGCACGCTCCGGGGTTGCTGTGAGCTCTGTGTAGTCGTGGGGAGACAGGACTTGTGTTCTGTTGGCTTGTTTGGAGGACACGGGCCCTCTTCCCACATGCTTCTCAGACAGTTCAAGGTCGGTGCTGTGTGACTCCTTCCAATTAACTTGCATGTGGCCGACATGGGGGAGTGTTTTCTTCTTTCTTCCCCGTCCGTTGTGTGCTTCTGTGATATGCGCTATCTGCCGTGTGGTCGGTCTCCTCGGCATGCCTGTGTTGGTCTATTCTTGGACAATGGCTGTATTCACCGGCTTCTGTCGTAGGGCTGTGGTTTCGGTGTTGGAATGGAAGGTCATTCAGTGCTGTCTGCTCTCCCTTGTGTGGGCGGCAGGCTGCCTTTCCGCTCTGCGTTGGGCCTTGTGTGTGGATGTAATTCTTGGGCCACCTGTTGTCGGTCCCCGGGTTCTTTGGTGTTCCGTTTCATGTGTCTTGTTCATATGTGCAGGGTGGTATGGGTTTTTCAGTGTGGTACTGGCGTTCCTCTTCCCGAAGGGGCCCTGCTTCTCCTAGTTGGTGTTGCCGCCGCTGTGTGCTTCGCCATGTTTGTTACACTGGGGTGTGTCCTGCTGTTGCGTGACTTCACTGACATGTGTGCGTCGTTTGTGTGGCGTTGGGTGTTGTCCGTGAATTGGGCGTTGGGGACATGTCTGTGGCCGGCCTGTCACGTGTCATGTGCGTTTGGGGTGGGGCTGGTGTGTGTGCTGCTTGGTTGTGTCCCTGTGTCTGTGTGCGACGCATGCATGGCGCTGCGGTTGGCCTCTGCGTTGTGCGCATGTGTGGCGGCGTCATCGCCGCTTTGGGGCCGTGACGGGGTGGTTGGTTCCTAGTCCCAGGTGGTGTGTACACATGTGTTCCGCGATGTTAGGATTTGGCCTGTGTGTCATATGTGGATGCGATGGTGGATGTGTAGTGTACACGCGCTGGTGGGGGTTGTCCGCTTTTTCCGCCCTTGCACTGTGTGCGCTGTTTGCGTGCACTTGTTGTGTGTGTGCCTACCTGCGTCTCCGCGGTACGTTGCGTCCTTGGTGGTGCATCAGCAGAAGCATGGGAAGGGCCTGCAGTGCTGGATTCATGCCCGGGGTGCCGCTTCTTCGTTGTCCGTGCTCTGCGTCCGTGTTTCCGCCTCTCTTTCACGTGCGGTGTCTCTTTGCCGTGGGAGCCGTTTGTTTGCGGCATCGTAATTTATGCGCCGGGCGGGACGTGTTTCGTCGGACGGTGTGTGTCAGTTGTACTGCGCCGCTACGTGTGCGGGCGCACTTTGATGGCGGACGGTGTTGCTGGCTTGCCGGCGGTGTTTGGCCTGCTTTTCGCATCGTAATTGGGCGGGCGTGTGGACTGCTGCGTGCCGGCGGTAACTGGTGGTTTTTGCATCCGCCAGCACGGCGGTAGTGCTTCCGCCCGACATCGTAATGGGCCCTTAGTTCTGGACACTTCAAAGAAAGTCATATTTTTCTAGTGTATTTCTAGCACAACCATCTCTAAAACCTATTTTCCGTTTTCACGGTGAGGCCGGAGATCGCGATGACGTTGGTAATTGTGATCCCTGCTGTTACGTCATGAAAGCAGAAAGCAAAAGCAGTAATTCAATAGCCACCACCACATAAAAAAATTATAACTATATAATTAATTCTAACCATCACAGTAGATAACTCACTATATAATTGACTCTATAAAAACATTTATCAAAATCTCAATGTCTCTATAACAATGCACATTAACGATTCACTGATATATTTTTTCATATTTCCAACAATATTCGTGACGACGTTGATAGTCGCAATGTCTCAGCAATGGTACACGGGGGACTGCGTGGGCAGTTGCGGGGTCATTGGGAATATCGTGCACATTTTAAAAAATCAACTTTGGACACATAACTTGTGTCACTAGCACCCCCATTTCTCAACCATGGGGTCAGAGTATCTTCACCTTGGCCCCTTATGTGGGCTTTCACACAAATGTTTAGCCCCGTCCCGATAGATAAAGTGGCGGCTGCAACTTTCTATTCAGATTGCGTCCAGCCGATAAGAGCATTCCCGTTGGCGCGTGCATTTGATATTCATTGCGAAACCACAGCAAAATATCTCTGTCCAGAGATATCACTATAATTTTAAACTTACATTTCTCAACAACTATTGAATGGATTTACACCAAATAAGCAAAAGGCACTTCCTTGAATTAACATCTACCTCCGTGCCAAATTTGGTGTAAGTTCATTCAGCGGTTCGGGCTGTAGGTGTGGCTAAAGTTTCTTATGGGAATTAATATTACAAACGCAACCTTCTTTCATGCCCCAAATTCTCAGCCCCCATGGCACAGATCACCCCCATACTTTCCATAACAATAGAACCCACCTTGACACTTCTTTGGGAAAATTTCATGCAGATTGGTCAAACAACGCCAAAGTTATAGCCAAGTCAAAAAATGCTTTTTCTGATGGAAACTAGGTCCTAACTATAACTACCTACTGGCGATCGCCAGTAGCTAATATATATGTTCTCATGGCAGTCGTAGGTAGTTAAAGTTAGGACCTAGTTTCCATAGGAAAAGCGTTTTTGTTTTGCTAATAACTTTGGCGTCATTTAACAAATCTTCACGCAATTTTCAAAACTAGTTTGCCACTTACTTCAGCTGCTGCCTCGAAAGTTTTAGGGTAATTCATCAAACAGTGGCAGAGAAAAAGGGGGTCTCAGAATGCATTTTCCCAATGCAATTTCCCATAGGGATTTTGAACACGACTACAGCCCGAACCGCTGATCTGAATTACACCAAATTTAGCAGAAAGCTAGATCTTAATCCAGAAGAGTGCATTTTGTAATTTGGTGTAAATTTGTTTAGTAGTTTTGAAGTTACTAAAGAAAAAAGATTTATGTAAATCTAGGGATGCATATCCTCTGTGGATTCAGCAGGTCTCATGGTGAGATCTGATTGGCTGCCACCACTTCGACCAGGAAGTGGTGGCAGCCATATTATGACTAGGAACTCGGCTAGTCCTGGGAAAAACATTTTAAAAAGACAAGGGGGCAGGGTTGGAATACCCTGACACATAGGCCTGGTTATAGGGTACCACAGGGACCCCGCCAAGGGTCCAAAAATATATATTTTTTCATTTTTCTTCAAATTCGCAGAAGATCCAAAGGTCCAAGCAAAATAATAGAAAAAACAAGTGCATTTGAGGGGTGGGTGCACGTGGCCCCCTTCCCCAGGCTGAATTCAGTCCCGGGGACTGTCACCCCCGGGGCCTGCTTGATATTCAGCAGAGGAGGGGGGTCATGCTGCCCCCATCCCCTGGCCCGATTTCAGCACCAGGGACTCCAGCCCTCAGGGCCCAGCCTCAGTAATAGTAGGAGAGGGGCACCCAGCCCCCTTCCTGGGTTGAAAATTGGTTAGGGGGCTGTGTGCTCCCTCCCCTATATACAGTTGTGGGCCCTAGGGTATGGGGTCCCCAGGGCCACAAATGGCCTAGAGATGGGAGCCACATACCCCTACCCCTAAAAAAATATGCCAGGCCGCGGGGGATCGGGTCCCAGGGGCTGAAATCAGCCTGTGTGCTACCCTCCTAGGTTGACTGCGTGCCCCCTCCTAGGTTGGCTGCGTGCCCCCTCCTAGGTTGGCTGCGTGCCCCCTCCTAGGTTGGCTGCCTTTGGGAGGGTTGGCCACAGGGCCTGGCCACAGGCCAGGCCTTGTGGCCAACCACCTGCTGTGCACAGCGAAAGGCAATGTGCAGCATGGGGTTGGCTGCATGCGGGGGCTGGCAACAGGGCCTGTTGCCAACCCCCCGCTGCAGACAGATGAATGCCGTGCGTGACGGTGGTTGGAATAACATATGGTAATTAAATATTACTTTATGTTTAAAAAACACCTTAGAAATTCACTGAAAAAGCCAAAGTTTACTGGGATATTATAATTAGGTTCAGATTTTACACACATAAAACCATAGAAATCCAGAAGTTATAGTTAGCGTTATCTCAAGTAACTATAACTCGTGCCCTAAGGTAACTATAACTATCGCCCTCGCCATGCACTGCTAATTACCCCACATATTACATCAATTATGATATCTTCTATGACGTCATTGATAATATCACTGCAACATTTGCTGTAAAATTATTAATGAGAAAACTGTGCATGGCAGGGTCACAAGTTATAGGTACCTTAGGGCCGGAGTGGCTGTGAAATTTTCATGACATTTTCTGCATCTGGAATGGTCAAAAGAGTTATTTCAGACAACTCTTAATCACAATGACCTGAATCTATGTTTTGCCATGAGCCACAGTACAGAAATGATTGAGTTTCTAGATCTTAGACGTACAATAATAAATCAGTCCCTAGAAACTGAGTTATTCAGTAAAGAAACAGCAGGGAACTCAATTTTGCATTCACAAAGTAACCATCCACCAAGCTTCTGTTGCAGTTTTCCATATAGTGAATTGCCACACAACATTCACATGACTTTAGGTTGTGTTGTAATTTTTCATTAAACTTGAAATAGGAGCTTACACCAGTGGTACAATGCAAACAAGATGTAGCAGTAGAATGAAACATTGAGCGACGCAATAGGAGGAGGATTATGAGGGGGAGAGTGGGGATGGGGCAGGGGAAGGGCAGGGAGAGCAACTGGGGTGCAGGGGAGAAGGGCGCTGGTTCTAAATAGAGATAGGGTGGGCGGCCTTTTATCCTGTCTCTGTGTGTCATATTGTGGATATGGGTCGCAATGTATCTGGTATGTACCCTTAACCGTTACAAGCAGGGTGGAGGGCCTTGAGCGAGGCATCACAGAAGGTGTTGTATGATGCTGTTGTAGGAGCGAGGCAGGCAATTTAAGGTGGGGGTGCCGTCTATGTCACTAGGTGGGGTAAATCGTAGGTTTTGAGCTATGCGGGAGATGACGCCACTAGGGGGATAGATAGTGGGAGAGATGCATACAGGATAGAGGGGATATAGTGGTGTGCCCTGTTCGTGGTTGTACTGTATCAGGGGTCTCCTTCGAGGGGTGAAAATCCATATGTCTGCATGTCTGTCTGCGTGCCCGGTAGGGGGAAGGGGGAAGTTGACATAAGGGGAGGGATGGAGGGAGGATATGGGGAGGGGAGAGAGCGGGCTGAAAATAGTCACAGGTGGGAAGGAGGTGGCAGGAGGAGAAGGGGGGAAGCGGGAGGGGGTATATAGATCCATGGGGAAGACCGGGACAAATGTAGGAACCGAGGGCCCAGGTCAGAGGGTGGGGGTAGGAGAGGGAACCTATACCACTGCATCAGAAGAGATCATCTTTTAAGGAGTATCTTGGAGGAAAGGTGCCCGTGTCTGGGTGAATATCTCAGTCTGGTGCTGCATGCCGTAGATGACGTGTTTATAGGACGCAGTCTGTAACATTGCTACCATCTAGGCTTCCTGAGAAGGGGTATGGGTGAGCGCCACTGGTGAAGGATACAGAGCTTAGCTGTGGACAGCGCAGTATGCAGAAGGTGGCGCTGCAATCGGGATAGATCAGGTGAGCCTCTGTGGTCGTCTAAAAGAATGATGGAAGAAGTGAGTGGAAGCTGGAGGGGCATAGATAATTCCAGGGTGCCACTTATATAGGTCCAAAAGGGTTGGATCGAGGGGCACTCGCTTAACATCTGAGTAAGGTCACATTGGGTAGCCGAGCACCTCCAGCAGTTCGAGTGGGGTAGAGTCCAGCCCTATGCAGTTTCTGTGGGGTCCAGTACCACTCATGGAGTGTTTTGAAAAGGCAAAATTTCAATCTGGCTTCCCGGGCGCCTTTGTCCAGTGCTTCCAGAACCTCAGGCCAATCCTCTTCCTCCATGGTGATCCGGAGGCAGTCCTGACATTTATTGTGTAGGCTGTGGGAGAGAGGCTGTGAGAAGAGGTGTTTTTGAGTCCGCTGTAAAGCCCTGACATCACATCCCGATGTCGGCCCCATGTGAGCAGGTATTCCACCACCGGCGAGGATGGCAGGGACCATGGATGCGAACACAGGCAGCGGTTCAGGCAGTGTTGTAGTTACGGGTATTGGCATGCCTGTCGTGGGTGAAGGCTGAACTCCTCCTGTAGGAGGGTAAAAGGTTTTAGGTCTCCGTCCCGTAGTACCTGGTCCAAGGTATGTATGCCCGCTGCGACCCAGTGCGGCCAGCGTAGCGACCGGCCTTCAATACGGTGGCTGTCATTGCCCCACAGGGTAAAGATATATCTTCGAGAGGCTATGAGTGCGGAGTGGCAAATGACGGAAGCTAAGGGCTCAATTGCCAGTAGAAATAGGAGTGGGGAGAGAGGTCAGCCTTAGCGTGTGCCCCTCTGAATTTGGAAGGGGTCAGAAATGAACCCTCCACAGTTGACCTGAGCCGTCAGGCTATTTTAGAGCAGCTGGACCTTCGAGATAAACTGATCCCCCAGTTCAAACCGTTTCATGGTGGCAAAGAGATACCCCCATTCAATACAGTCGAACACCTTTTCAGCGTATAGGGATAGAGCCACAGCTTCCTCCGGTAAGTTCTTTGCAGTCCAAAGAGTGTGTGCCAGTGTGCAGAGGTGGTTCCTGGGGAGCAGCCCGGTACGAAGCCAACTTGTGAGTTATGTATAAGGTAGGGAAGAACCGCTATTAAGTGTGACACCAGTATGCGCACCAGGATCTTGATATCGCTGTTTAGGAGGGATATTGGTTGGTAGCTGCCGCACAGAAATGGGTCTTTACCCAGTTTGGGGAGGACCACAATCACTGTTCTATTAAAGAGGGACCCCAAAGAGGCCTTCTGCTCCGCCTCCCGGAATGACGCATGAAGGGAGTCGATTACCTCCTCCCCTGACCACTGGTAGAATTCAGCCAGGAATCCATCCTCTCCTGGGGCTTTGTGATAGGGCATCCAGGAGATGGCTACCACAATCTCTTCCCTGCTGATGTCCCCCGCTAAAAGCTCTCGGCCCTTGTCAATTAGGGCGAGGGAGGTCTATCTTCTCAAGGAACGTAGTGATCTGGTCTTCATCTGCCAGTGCTTCTGGTGTGTACAGCGTGCCTTAAAATGATGCAAACTTGTTAACAATGGCCTGAGGGGGTCTCGTGACATTAGGACCCACTGGGGTGGGAGAAAAGTAGGGGTGAAGAGGAGTGTGGAAGGTGGAAGAGGAGAGTTGATGGATGTGATGTGTGGTGTGGGCGAGGCACAGCTGGGAGCGCAGTGCCGGGGACTCTATACTTTGTGCTGCGGGTCTAGGCTTGTGGGTGCACTGTGCAAGGAGGGGTCCCTTCTAGTGGAGTGCACAGCGCTGGAGAGGTGAAGCCATGAGAAAGAAGTATATTGGTGGGGATATTGTAGGGGTGTGCATATTTAGACCCCAGGGGAGATGGCCACGCGGTATGGAATAGAGAGCAGCAGCGGGGGAGAGAACATCTGAGTGCTGCCCTTTTCAGGGGAGGATACATGGGTGCGTACGAAGGTCAAGGAGTAGGGGGTCGCATACGGTGCATGGTACAACAAAATACGTGTAAAACTGGGATTAATACAGCAGGAACAGTGAGAGAATAACAAGAAAGGAATGAAAAATGTATCAAGAGAGCTATAAGAGAGAGGCAGACTGTAAGAAGGCATGCCGGTACTCAGCCATCCGCTGTCTTCTGTCGCCATTGTGCCAGATGCGGACCTCTCTCTGTATTAGAGCTGCCATGGCTGTTCAGGACTCAGGGCCCGGCCTCCGAGGCAGTGGTGGGCTTCAATGGGGAGCGAGATTTGTCTCTGTCCTGTTCATTCGTAAGTGTAGCCACTGCTTCGAGAGCCTTACTCCGGTCCCCCTGGGAGCGGGCCACCCTGTTGTGATCTCTTCTCCTGTGCTGAGAACCTCCGGAGTCCCTCCGAAGGCCTCTGGGGACAACGACATGGGAGGACATAGGTGGAGTCTGACCCTCTGTGGTGGTAGGTGATGCAGTGTCCATGTCCTGGATGGAGAGGTCAGTGAGTAAGTGGCATAATTCTTCTGGGTCAAAGAATTCCCTTGAGTCTCGGTCTCTGGTGACCTTAAAGCGAGCAGGTTCGCAGAGGCCATATTTTATGTCCAGCTGCCGGAGCTTGGGGCGGAGGGATAGAAAGGCTTTACGACGCTCGTTCGTCTCCCTAGAGAAGTCCGCCACCATCTGCACTTCATGTCCCTCGTAGACGTACGGGCCATGTGTTTGAGCTGCCGAGATTATCTATCGCACATGTTCATGATGCAGGAAGCAGGCTATGAGGGGCCACGGATGCGTGGGCGCTCCCCGGTTTGACTGGCCTATGTGATGGGCTCGCTGAATGTCCAAGGGAGGATCGAAGGTCAGGCCGGTGAGCATCAGGAGTGTTTCTTTAAGGAATGTTTTGGTGTCTGACCCCTCCGTAGATACCGGGAATCCAAAAAAATGCACGTTATTCCTTCGGCTTTTGTCCTCCAAGTCCATGACCTTGCTGCGTAGGATTAGGAGTTCCTGATCATTCTCCGATAGGGTAGAGATGTGATCCTCCAGCACCGAAACTTGTTGGGAAAGGCTTTCCACCCTGGTCCACTCTGGTCTGGAAGCTGGCAATATCCGAACGGGTGGACTGGGATTTGGACATCAGCGCGGAGATATTGTCATCCATGCCCTCCAGGTGTCGACCCACAGCGGTGATCTCCTGCAGGATGCACTCCATGGTGGTGTCTGGGTCACTAGTGACTGCGGGTCGGGCGGGTCCTGTGCAGGGAGGTCTTGCCTGGGGGGGCAGATGTAGAATGGGTCATTTTGAGGGCTTCCAGGTGGATTTGCCTGCGGTCTTGCTAGAATACATCCCCTGATTCTGTGTTGCAAATGGCTGGCTCCATGGAGGGCCAGAGGGCTGGTCGCAGGCGTGTAAGGGTCCCCGGTGCGCTGATCCCCAGGGAGACAACTAGGACTATGCGCAGGCCATGCGGGGGTGGCAGGTGTCCCAGTGTAGGTGATGTAGAATCCATGTGTTGGGGCTGGTAGGCAACAGGCCCCGGCCCATGCCCCAGCAGCACACGGTCTCCACTGTCCCTCGCCCCATGGGTCAGGAGCCTCCAGGTAGTCCCCTTGGTACCACTCTCTGTACCACGCAGGGGAGGGGGGCACCGCTACTCACTAAGATGTGGGAAGGTGCAGCAAGTCTGGATGCCTTCAATGATGCCCTCTGAAGCGAAGTCGTGCTGTAGAGATCACCCTGGCTGCAAGTAGTTGCACTAGGCGGGCTGCTGTTGGGTAATATCAGCAGTGTCCCAGGGTAGTAGAGGCTCTGGCTCCTGTATCTGGGCAAAGGTGGGGCTCAGCAAGTCCTGGAGGTGCTTCCCCTTCACACCGCCCCCAGGGGTCACCCACCATCAGCCCGGCCACAGAGGTATCAGGGAGCAATGTGGGGGTGGTTGCTGGTGGTGGAGGCCCGACTGGCAATATCCTCCACTGGGCTTATGCGGCCCAGCGGGGGGCAGAGGAGGTGTATGCTTCCCAGGGGGTGTTAAGAAGCCTGTGCTTGCCGTTTGTTCAGGGCACACCCTGTATTACCAGTTTTTGTGGCAGGACCAGGTAGGACCCTCCACTGGTCTTCACGGATGATGCAAGTGGGGGACGGGAGGCATTAGGCATGATGAGGGCATAGTGAAGATTCGGGCCCAGTGGCTAGCAGCCACAGTGGGGCCTCCTGCAGTGCAGGGGACCACGGCTCCGGATGCGGTATCTGCAGGTGCTGCGGTGGAGGTGCAACAATGATTCTGCCTTCCTCCGCCACCGGAGGCGAGGCAGGTGGTATCCACCAGTGAGGAGGTTCTCCGGCTGTCTGCCCGGCTGGGCCTTCCTTTGTACTGTGGGCCATGGCTGTGCCCTGCCGCTCAGGCCCTGGTGTTCCAAGCCACGCGGGACCCTTTATTGAGGTCCACGGGCTGCGTTCTGTCGTCCGTCACTGCCGTAATGCCAGTGACGGGTGTTGCATTCAGCTAAATAGGTGGCGGACCAATTGAGGGAGCCACGGCGAGATGGGAGATGCCGCCACTGCCTTCCAGTGTCCGTCCACGCATGGAGCTCCTGAGTCACGCGGCCATCTCCATTCATGGCCAGAACACGCCCCATGAATTTAGGTTGCTCCTTAAGCAGAGGTGGGATATCCTGTCACATGACGCCTTTCTTGAAAGAGAAGATTCAGACTAATCCATCCCTGACTTTCCACATGAACACTTCATTAAAGATCTCCTAGTACACAGTTTTCTTCCACCTCAATAGAAAATTTGGCTGAAATCAGCTAAGGGTGGAGACAAGATGGTGGTTGCGTGATCAGGTGTGTGCAAGCTCCTTTCCCTTACAGCATGGTTCGGCAGATAAGGGAGAGAATGCTGGAGTGACTGCCGTAATGGGAGGCAGAGGGCGCACTAAACTGCTAGAGGATTTCACCGACCTGTGTAAGCAGGAAAGTCTGGACCCCGCAGCGTCCTGGGTATTGGCAGAGCGCTGCGAAGTATACTCAAGGCTGCCTCAGGAGAATGCAACACAAAATGGAGCAGCTGGCACATTGCAGGCTACTCAGGAATGTGGCTGGAATGGCTCCAAAACCCTCCAGGAACCCACAATTCAAAGCAGGTGCAACGTGCACCCACACTCGGTAGCTGGAGGGGCAACTGGGGGCTGCGCCTGGAAAGAGGCACTTACCCAAAAGAGATTGCCTGAGCAGTGGCAGTGAAAGCAGGTGAGGCAGCAGCTTCCATTGGAAATCGGCCCCCGATAGCGGATATATTTAAAGCACCTGGCCTGACTAAAGGATTGTTGGAGGGCAGAGAAAAGCATTTTGCCTGGCGAACTGGGTCACCTTGACCATCTGCTAAAGTAGGGGATCTAGCCTGAGGCCTATGGAACAGAATGCCATGGAAGTGTGCCCGAAAGAGACGGTGGCCGGGGATACTGACCTGACTGGTGGAGGGGCTCCTGAACTGGAGTTAGGGACGGCCAATGGCTATATGACAAGAAGAGTATGGTGGCTGATAGTTCTCAGGCTAGTGAATCTGTTGGAAGCAAGCATGATTTAGAGACGTTGAATGCAAATTCTTTGGCACTGGATCTTGGGTTAGGCCCTAACATAATACCTGGTTTGAGCAGCATGTCGCAGGGGGCTGTATCCATCTCTCCTACACAAGGTTTGGATGTCAGGTACTTGTCTGGGATGACAGAGTTGGTGAAGAATGGGCCTAATATGCTGGTAACTACGCCAGATTCAGAGAAAAATCCTGTAGCAAGTCCTGTGGTGATTCTGAATATAAATCAATGTATTTCAGATGGTACCACTGCAGGTCTGTGCTTCGCAGGTGATTTAGGTGCTACCAAGCTGCTGGTTTATAATTCTATGCAGTCAGGCCAGGGAGAAATGTATTGGGCAAATGCTGAAGTGACTAAAGCTCATAGCCAAACCGGCCCTATTAGCATGAAGATACCAGACCAAGGTCAGACGGAATCTGAGGTGAACTTTTTCCCCATCAGATCATTCAGGTCACACCAGCGACTCTAGTCTCCCAGTCAAGTGAGACTTGGACAGTAGCCTAAGTGCCATGGCTGGGGGCCTAAGTGATGCTGCTAATGTCGATATGGCCAGCAAAGAAAGGTTGGGAATGAACCTGACAAAGAAATTAAGTAAAAAAACATTCAAGCCGGGTATTCATGGTCTAAAGTGGGCTTACTCCTTGATCCAACAATCCTACGAGATCTACTGCAGAATCCTACTGCTCAGTTAGTAGGACCATCCGAGCCACCATCTCTGAACCTCATTTATTGTACCATGATGCAGCTTCATGAGGAGACCCAGCGAGATAAAAGGAAAGCTAGGGTGGCTAACAAGAAGTTACAGGGGGCAGTGAGGAGGATCTCAAAAGGCTGTATGGAGATAGGTGAATGCATTACATCAGTTCAAACGCAGGCCAAGGTATTAGAAGCAGACGTAAATATCTTACTGAAACAGTCTTAGATGCAAGAGTCCCAGATCACAGTTATCCAGTGGAAATTGGAAGACTTTGAAAAATGTCAATGGAGGGATAATTTATGAATATTGGATGTGGATGAAGGTGCTGAGGGCAATGACATGAGGACTTTCTTGGTCAAGGTGCTCAAGGGTGCTTTCCCTGTATTGGAATTGGGAGGCAAAGATTCAAAGGGCTCACAGGTTTCCACTTTTTGTAAAGAAATCCGTGCAGGATGCTTGTGCTGGTTTACCATGGCCATGGGCAATTATTGTCTATTTTGGCAATTTCTTCTTAAGACAGGCTGTATTTGAGAAGGTCGCCATGACAAAACAGAATTTTGATGGATTTACCTTTTTTTTGAGGCCTGGTTTCTGCCATACAACAGTAGAGAGGCGCTGATGGCTTCAGCAGATCATACGTCCTTTTCAGGAGTAAGGAGCAGAGGCGTATCTATTGAACCCTGCATGACTAAAAATAATATTAAAAAACAGAGTACGGGTGTTCACCTCTGAAATTAAAGCCAAGGAATACCTGGATAGGCTGGCCTAAAGAGCTGCTCGAGAATGTTTAACTACTGTAAAAGGAAATGGTGTAGTATGATTTGTTGAATGAGATGGTGGGGGCACTTTGATTTGAATTGTATCAATCTGGGGTTTGTTGTTTCTTTTCTTTTTATGTTCACAAGAACTGAAGGTGGCTTAGAAATATTGCTTGCCATCCTTATTGGTTGTCAGGTATGTTTTCTAGGTAATTTATGTGCTTTGATTATGGTTTCTGGATTTTCTGGCATTATGGTTTTTGTCTCTCCTGATTATAAAGGGGATTACAGACCTTGGTGGTCTGGCTGTCCTGATTGATTGGAGGGGGGCACGTGGGTGGGCTGGGGGAGGGCATTTGTAAGGGTGGATAAACGGATGGGTGGGTTACTAGGTGGGGGTGCACACAAGAGATAAAAAGGTAACTCAAGGAAGCAAGCACTGGAAAGCTTTTTGAAGGGGGTTGTCTTTTGATAAGGTGGTTTAAAAGACATATAAATGGCATGAGTAGGTAGTCTAAAGGATAGCTACATTAATTATTTGTGGATTAAATAATAATAGCAAATGGAGGCATGAGGCAGAAAGCTTGAAATCTTATTGGGCTGACATTTTTTGTATGCAGGAAACCCACATTGAAAGATCTAACAAACATTTGTTGGAAACTTTTGAGTATCAACCTTTGGCATATAACATGCATGGGACCACTACAGAAGGGTTAGCTATATTGGCTAGTAGTAAAATGCTGGAGATCATTTGAAAATCTTCTGATGAATTTAGTTGATGGGCTTTACTGGAGTGCTCAGTTGGGGGATGTGCAGCCACAATCTGCTCAATTTATGGATGAGTGGCTGGTGAATAAGAGTTGTTGTGTTGACGTATTTTTGGCCATTGTTATGGGTCAAATCTGGATGATCTGCCAGTAATCAATCTTATTAATGTTGAGCTTGCATCATGGGCAACTCCAATTATAATCCATGGAGATTTAAATATACATATAAATAGCGGACCAGATACTCAGTCTATGGGTAGATATGATAGCAGAAAGCCCAAAGTTTTTCGGGCAGTGCAGGCCCTCAAATCAAATCATGAGTTGGTGGGTGTGTGGTGACAGCTGAGGGCTCCAGATCCAGGGTACACTTTCTTCTCAGCTCTCCATAAAAATCATGTTAGACTTGACTACTTCTTAGTTTCTGTTGACCTGCTTAAAGGGTTGAAAATTGAGCAATTTCCACGGATCTTGTCAGATCACAATCCTTTAGTAATTGAAATTAGTGCCTTGGTTAAAAAGACCCAACCTCTTGCCGGGTTGTTTGATAGGGGGCTGTTGATAAATTTGGAATATGTTGAACACATGAAGAAATGGCTCACGGTCTTTACAGATGCAGACATGGGTGGTGCTCCTAGCTACGTGATTTGGGATGCTTTAAAGACTGCATTAAGAGACCCTCAGTTTTAATTTACACAGGCAGAACATTCAGGCACAGAAATTTAGAGCTAACAGTGAGGAGTGGAGTCCCAGCTTATGGTAATGGCAACATATGATAGGGCATCACAGGAAACATTATCTAGGATCTCAGTTGTAAAGGCTAGAATAAATGGGACCTATGTGGGAGAGGCAGTGGAAAAATTGCATGCCCGTCAAGAGGAATGTTATGAATTTAGGGAGAGAGTTGGCAAATTGCTGGCACTTAGAAGAAGACAAAGGTTGGTTCATAGCAACATCCAGGAAATTAAGGATGAACATGGGAATTTGCTAAACAGTACAGAAGCAATATTGGTTGTATTTAAATAATTTTACTGGAAATTGTATCAATTGGAGGTTATTTCTACTAAAACAAATACCTGGGTCTTATTGCAGGAGGGCATTTAGATAAGAATGAAAGGGACACTTTTAATCCTCCATTTGCATGTGAGGAAATAGAAACAGCCCTGGGCACACTGGCATCCAGGAAAGCAGCCGGGCCAGACAAAATTCTACTCAAATTTTATAAGGTGTTTTTTTTGGAACTATTGGCTAATCTCTGTAATTTATTTAACTCTTTCGGTGCTGATGACGAGCTGGACTCGTCATGGCACACAGTGGGCGTGTGCTCATGACTAGGCCTGGGCGGAAAACTACGCTACGCTCGCGTAGTTTGCGTAGTTTGCGCAACTACGCGCTACGCGAATTGCACGTAGCACAGTGCAAAAACGCGTAGCGTAGTGGGCATTTTTTGCTTGCTCGCGGTCCTCAACGTCAAGTTGGCGACCGCGAGCGAGGAAAATGACATCCCGGCGAGACTTTTTCCTCGTTCGAGATCAGCAACATCAAGTTGCCGATCGCGAGCGTGGAAAATAAACCTCCCGGCGAGATTCTCAACGTGGGGAGGTCAGGTTTCTCATTGCGAGTGGTCGCGTATGCTCGCGACCGCTCGCGATGAGAAACCTCCAGTCCACGTTGAGAAAACTGCCGCTCGAGTACAAATCTACTCGAGCGGCAGAAAACGACCGCTTGCACTGTGCAAGATACCGTTTGCAATGATTGCACAGTGCGGACAAGCATCCGGCACTGTGCAATCATCGCGAACAGCATTTCCTACGGCACTATGCAGTTCGCGTAGTGCGAAGCGTAGCTCGCATAGTGCGAAGCGCACTTCGCGTAGCTAAGCGTAGCGCTACTACGCGGACTACGCCCAGGGTTACTCATGACGAGTCCAGCTCGTCATGGCACCCACCCACGGGGGAAGCGCTGGCGCTCCCCCCACGGGTGTCCGATTTCGCCCCCACAAAGGGGGATGGCAGCGGAAGAGTTTCTGCTGCCAACCCCGACCCCCCCATGGGAATCCCATGAAGTCAGCGCGCACAGCGCACGTTGACGTCATCAGGAAGTCCCAGATGCTCTGGAAGCCATTTGCTTCCTGAGCGTCGGAGAAACAAGGTAGGTTTTCTTGTTCCTGGGGGGTTTGGAGAATGCATCTAGGCATCGGGGAGAGGAAAGAGATTTTCCTCTCCCCTAATGTCTCTTTGCAGGGCATTTCTGCTTCACGATCGCGCACAGCGTCGCGATCGCGCAGCGGAAATGCCCCCACTAGCACCAGGGATTTATTTATTTTTCAATGGAAGCGACCCCTTGGGCAAGGGTCGCTTCCTAAGAGGCGCATTTTTTAGATTATGTTTTTCTGCCCCCCCCCCCCGGGGGCAAATCGGCCTGTTTTTTCGGCCATTTTGCCCCCAGGGGGGGTAGAAAACACCACTAGCCACCAGGGTTTCCTTTTGGGGGCATACATTAAGATGGAGGCGACCCCTTGGGCAAGGGTCGCTTCCAAAGGGGGGCATTTGTTAGGTGATGTTTTTCTGCCCCCCCTGGGAGCAAATCGGCCCGTTTTTTCGGCCGTTTTTCCCCCAGGGGGACAGAAACGCCACTAGCCACCAGGGTTTCCTTTAGGGGGCATTTAAATATAGATGGAAGCGACCCCTTGGGCAAGGGTCGCTTCCAAAGGGGAGCATTTTTTGTTGATGTTTTTCTGCCCCCCCTGGGGGCAAATTGGCCCGTTTTTTCGGCTGTTTTGCCCCCAGGGGGGGGGCAGAAAACACCACTAGCCACCAGGGTTTTGGTTTGGGGGCATTTAAATTTAGATGGAAGCGACCCCTTGGGCAAGGGTCGCTTCCAAAGGGGTGTATTTTTGTCTTGATGTTTTTGTGCGCCCTGGGTGTAAATTGGTTTGTTTTTTTGGCTGTTTTGCCCCCGGGGGGCAGAAAACACCACTAGCCACCAGGGTTTGTTTTGGAACATTTAAATATAGATGGAAGCGACCCCTTGGGCAAGGGTCGCTTCCAAAGGGGAGCATTTTCGTCTGGATGTTTTTCTGCCCCCCTGGGGGCAGATCGGCCCGTTTTTGGCCTTTCTGCCTCCCCCTGGCCCACTAGGCCCTAGGGATTGTGTTTTGTAGTGTGTGGAAGCGACCCCTTGGGCAAGGTTCGCTTCCAAAGGTGGTTATATTTGTGGATGTTTTTTCTGCCCGCCCCCTGGTGGCAGTCGGTCCTTTTTGTCCTTACTGCCCCCGGGTAGGGGGGCAGAAAACCCCAGTACACACCAGGATTTTTCTTTTATAGGTAATGGAAGCGACCCCTTGGCCAAGGGTCGCTTCCAAGGGGATTAAAATATGTTTGTGTATTTTCTGCCCCCGACAGAACTGCCCCATTGTTTTGGTCTTTCTGCCCTAGGTGGGAGGGTAAGGCAGAAAACCCTACTAGGCACCAGGGATCTAATTCTTTTCCAAGGGCGACAAATATCTGTCTGTTTTCTGCCCCACCTGGGGGATAGAGTGGCTTGGTAGAAAACCTCACCTAATCCACATTTTTCTCAGCCTTATTTGAAGGCCCATCTGGCAGATTGACCATTTGGGTAGCGACATTGTGTGTTATAATTTTTTTTTTTTTTTTAATATTTTTTTATTAATCCATGATGGTTACAATACGTTACAATACATTAATACAATGGTTTAAAATTCCCACAAGCAATAAGAAATCCTTAAAACATTTATACAAAAGTTACAAATAAATGCATTAAAGTGCAGGTGCATAGAACCGTTACTTAAAACCTTATTTATCCATAAAAGACACCACCGGCCCCCATATCTCCATGCCCAGTTTCTTTTTTCGAATACCTTTAAATTCATATAAACTATATTCAATATTAAACATAGAAAGAAATCGGGCCCTCCATAATTCAAAAGTTGGTGCCTCTTTCTGAAGCCACATTGAAGCAATGCATAGTCTCGCCACAGCTGTAGCGAGAAAAATCAGGTACCTATATTTATGAGCCAGTTGATCCGATCCCTCTCTCTCAGCTACCCCTAGCAATACCTGCGTAGATGATAAATTAATTGGACCACCCAAAAGTTCCGCTAAAAATTTCTCTATATGTCCAAACAAATTCATAAGATACCTACATGTGAAAAATATATGTACAATATCCGCCTCTTCTGCTCCACAGCGAAAACATTTCCCATCATTGGAACCACCCCATTTAGACAATTTAGCTGGGGTATAATAAAGATTAAACACAGTCTTATAGTGTTGCGCACGGAGATTGGCAGATATTAACAATCTCCCCGCCATCTCAATGGAGGTTTCTACCTGTGTGCCAACACAGCCAAGCCTATTATCCCATTTTATATTATGGTTCTCTAAATCATCACCCTTGGTTTCTAACAGTAAATTATACAATATCCCAATACGTGCGTTCTTCCTCACAGCTTCAATTATAGGGTTTCTGGCCATATTCCACCGATGTTTTCCCAAGTAATCACGCACCTGTAAATATTTAAAAAATTCAAACCTATTAAGATGAAATTTGTCTGTTAACATTTCAAAGGACATTAATCCCCCACTGACAAATAGGTCTCCAATAACATTAATCCCTTTAGTCCGCCATCTATCTATAATCCTATCCCAAAATATCGGTGGAAGAAGTGTCGTAGCTGTGAGGGGGTATACTGAGATATCCTCTCTACTCCATAGTACTTTCGCACCGCTTTCCAAACTTTATAGGCGGTATATAAAACCTTAAACCTGGTTTTCTTATAATAGCTTGGCTCTATATTAATAAGCAATCGACTTTTAGCATCACTGCCCAATAACATTTGATAAATCGAGGGGGCTTCGGCAGCGCTGGCGGGTTCTACCCCTGTTAATAAAATATTCATATGTTGCAATATACATGCATAATGATATAAAACAAAATCAGGAACGACCCAACCACCTTTCTCCCGTGAAAGGGTCATATAGCGCATAGCTCTACGGGGTTTTCCCTGGGCCCATAAAAACCTAGCACAAATTGATTGTAATAAAGCCAATTGGGGGCGTGGGATTTCTATTGGTACAGATCTAAAAAAATATAAAATTTTCGGTAATATCAACATTTTAAGGACATTACAGCGTCCCACAAGTGAAAGATGTAAACACTCACACCGATCCAATTGATTTCGGACATTATTTAAAATGTAGCTCCAATTAACCTCAACCAATGTTTTTAAACAGGTCCTCAACTTGACCCCTAGATATGTTACCTCATTCAAAACTCGCTGGTCATCAATTATGGGAATGTTTAAACATAAAATTTGTGTCTTTACCACGTTGAGTTTGTATCCTGATACAGCCCCAAACTCTACCGCCAGCTGTTCTATTTCTGAGATGGCAGTGATAGGATTTGGAGTTACCACTGCCACATCATCTGCATATGCAAACACACGAAAGTGTTCCTGCCTCAATATGACCGACTCTATCCCTGCACTCTGTTCTAACATTTTTAAAAACGGATCTATATACAATGAGAATAACAAGGGGGAGCAGGGACATCCTTGCCTTGTTCCCCGCGAGATGTAAATAGGGCTTGATTCCAGGCCCATAATACTAATTTTAGCTGATGGACGCCGATATAAAACTTGTATAGCAGTAATAAAATTCTGTTTAAAACCAATACCGCACAATAAAGCCCATAAAAAGTCCCAAGCAACCCGGTCAAATGCCTTTTCGGCATCTAATAATATCAAGCTAAATTCACTCCCCGTGGTGTTAGCTATGTCAAGCAAAGTTACAACCCTATTAATATGATTAGTTGTTCCCCTTCCGGGGATAAACCCATGTTGCCGTAAAGACACCAACGGGGTTATTACTTCAGCCAACCGGGTTGCCAGAATTTTGGCAAAAATTTTGCCATCTGCATTTAAAAGCGATATAGGCCGATATGAGCCAGGTTGATCAGCAGGTTTATCTTTTTTTTTAAAAACAATAATACTAGCCTCATCCCAACTTAGGGGGGCCACTCCTGCTTGAGCCTGTTGAAAGGTAGTTAACATATCCATCTTTATTATTCCCCAAAAAGTTTTATAAACTTCCAATGGGAGTTTATCCGGCCCTGTCGCTTTGCCCAAGGCTAGGCTATTGACAGCTCTTTCTAATTCCTCCATAGTAATAGGAGCTTCTAGTAATTCTGCATCCTGCGTGTTCAGTTTAGTGCAATAATTCTGTAGCAGAGATTCCCCAGCGTGTAGATCATAAGCCTCCCCGGTATAGAGTGCCTCATAAAAATCATGGAACACCTTTAAAATCCCAACATCAGATTCTACTATATTGCCACTAGAATCAACCATTGAGCTGATCCTTTGAGCTGCTTCTTTAGATCTCAATCTTTGAGCCAGGCAGCGTCCAGTTGCCTCCCCATATTCATAATTTAAATTTTTATTAATAGATTGTTTCTTTGCATGTGAATTATCACTTTTGGAACTAAAATAAGTGTGTTTAGAGTAATTTTCCTGCCCGAAATCAGTCAAAATAGAAGCTTCTGAGTAGGAGGAAAAGTCTGTAAAAATGGCAATTTTGGTCACTGTGAGGGTTTAAAAAGTGGTTATTCAACATGAGGCACGATCCAATTGACATTTTGAATCATTTTTT